>CM026575.1:13380089-14593787 GCA_000180635.4 Pristionchus pacificus
GAACTTGTCCAATGCTCTAGAGCGTCAAGCATTTGGAGTTCACGGGATCGTCTCTTTCTGAAACCATATTGCTCGTCTGGGAAAATGTCCAGATCCTCGCAATGTGAAATAATGGTTTTGCAAAGAAGGCGTTCAAAAATGCGGCAGAATAGGGAGGTTATCGAAATAGGTCTGTAGTTGAGAGGGTTGGAAAACGGAGGCGCTTTCTTAACTGGGGTGACTATTGAGTGTCTCCATGGTGAGGGAACTATCCCTGTTTCGAAAGAGTGGCGGAAAATGATTTCTAGTGGTTCTGAAATCGGCACGGCTATCTTTTTAATGTACCCAAGGTCGATGTTTTCAGGAGTTCTACAGGAAGAGCGCTTCCAACGTTCAATATGAGAGCATATTTCATGTCTCAGAAACGTTGGATCTAGGTAGTTTCCCAGGATGGGAGGGTCAACAGTGGGGACTATGCCGTTGTCATTTGTGAAAACACTAGCGAATGCTGCAGCGAGTAGATTCGCTTTACCTGTGTCATCCATTACTACCGTACCGTCGCTTGTTTTCAAACCTTCTACCCCCCTCTGTTTGTTGGAGCAGCGCTTCATGTAACGGAAAAAACTTGTTTTTGTCTTCGCTATCAATGACTTTCTTTTCGATAGTCTTGTGATAGCGAATCATTTCTTTTCTAAATGCTCTATTCAGTTGCTCAAACTTGCGCGTCACTACTGGGTCATCTAGTCTAATCGCCTCCTGCCAGGCAAGGAATCGCTTACTTATAAGACGCTCGATGTGTGGAGGTACTTTACCATGGGTTATGTTCACTTTGATCCACGGGACATGGGTATCGATTGACTTTTGTATCAGTTTCATGAGCAGATCATACATCTCATCCACGTGTTTGAGGATGGAGAAAGCACTTGACCAATCAACATTTGCCAGTTGGCTGTTGATGAGGCTATAGTCGGCTTTCTTATAGTCTCTGCGGAGCGAAAATGCGGGTACAGAATGCGCGAGTGTCAGTTTGAATTTAACAACGTTGTGGTCAGAGATGTCGAAAGGAGGCCCGATTTCAGTGTCACTAATTAGACCTGGACTATTGCACAGCACGAGATCGAGGAGATTATCCTTACGAGTCGGGTCTTTGACTAACTGCACAAGTTTGATCTCTTGACAGAGGTCGATAAGACACTGTGAGGAGGGGGTAATCGATTGTTGTTGTGGGAGGGGGTGAACGGACCAGTCGATATCAGGCAGGTTGAAATCGCCTGTTATTACTGTAGGTTGGGGACACGAGCATAGGTCGGTTATCGACTTCGAAATAAGTTCGGTTTGAACGGTACTGGCCTTAGGGTTACGGTACACGCACACTAATCTAAGTAGGTCGCCATTAATGTCTAGATCGATGGCTAAAAGCTCGTGTGAGCCCTTGACAGTTTCGTCAGCTATTTGGATTGCGCTGATTGAAGAGTGTACTAGAATTGCCACACCACCTCCTCGTGAATTTCTATCACGACGGAATACATTGTAGTATGGGTCTTGAGTGTCTAAGAGAAGCGAGTTTGGAAAATCAGAAGTCAGCCAGGTTTCTGTGAGGCAGATGATTGAGTGTTTCTGGGACAAAATTTGAGAGAGGTACGGTAACTTGTTACGTACAGAGCGACAATTTGCTAATAATGCGGAAATTGAAAGTGAGTTTCTGTCTGAATTACTAGATGACCGGAGATTTAGTACCAGTTTCCCGAAAGTCCCATGTTGGGTGGTGCCCCATATTGCGATACATAAGACAAGAACGGGTTACTGTACTGGGGAGTGGGGAAATGGGGAGCGAATGACGATGGAAGAATCATTGTGGAATGAGGAGGAATGAGCGATTGCTGGGGATATCCGTACTGGGGATTGAGGAGTGGTCGAGGGGGAGGAGGAGGTGCAGGAGGGAACTGGGAATGAGATGGAAGAGGGGCTCTCTGGGAACGAATGGAATTCATCCTGTTGCGACGAGTATCCTGAGAGGGATTGGGGATATCTCTCGTATTAGTGAATACAGAGTCTGTTCTAACTCGACGAGGGTTCTGGGGTTGCGACTGTCTCTGAGTGAGGGGATTACGGTAGTTCGCGTGGCGGCCAGCGGCAGGTGTCTTCGGTCTATCCTCCGGATTCTCATACGAAGGTCGGATGTACACCTCGGAGAAGTGCTTGTCTCTCTTCACTCTACTGGCATACTTGATCAATTGTTGTGCGTGCTTTTTACTCGGCAGGACAACCTTGGTCAATCTCATGCGAGAGGAGTTCGTCTCTCCAACAGGCATTCTGTAGACAGCGACAGGGAGGGTGGGAATACCCGCGAGTTCAGTCAGGGCGATAACTTGGTCGTAATCGCAGTGTATTTGTTGGAGAGGGGATAATGACTTATCGACAGGTAATCGGGCAATAACCACTGATCGATCATGGTCTGAGGGGATCGGGGATGGATCAGTTGTCTCTTTTGGCAATGGCTGGTTGGGGAAGGGACGAGTGTTTGAGACTGGAGGGACAATGGGGTTTTCAGAGTCACCCATGGTTTCGTCGTTATGGACAACAGTGGGCGGGGGAAGTGCACCCAACTGTGCCTTTCCTCCATCTCCAGTCGATCATTCCATGCAGCCTGCTTGTCGAGTGTCGCTCTGAGCTGGAGATACATCAACTTCATATCTTCCATCGTCAGTTCCTCTTCCTCGAGGAGTCTTCTCTTCTTGCCGGTTGCTGGGGCTGAGGGCGGTGCAGCAATCGACTCGTTCGCCATTTCTGAATGTTTCGGCGAGAGGGCAGATAATACAGCTGATATCATTCACCTTGTAGAGTGCCGTTAGATGAGAGTCAGACCCCGGCACAAGGTCGCAGCTTGGGAAGGGGTGGCGAGAGAGCGTGCCAAGGGAGGAGAGCGGCAGAGCGACTAGAGGGTCACCTGCCCCCGTGAAGGGAGGGAAGGGAATGAAGGGAGGGAAGGGAATGAAGGGAGGGAAGGGAATGAGATATCAATCCTCTTTTCTTTCTTTTCTTCTTTTTCTTCCTCCTGTCATTCAACAAATGTTGCCAGTGATGATAAGGGAAAGGACTGATTGCTGATTACAGATTAAAAGAGAAAACGAAGAAAGAGAAGAAAAGTTGTGAATCGCCCTATAAAGGAGGAGTAAACGATTCAACGGACGGTGAATTGAAGCGAGAGGGAGGGAGGGAGGGAGGGAGGGATGGGGGGGGGGGGGAGGAGGGGGTTCAAACAAGCGACTACTCAAAAGGTCGTGCTGAGTAAGAGGGAAAGAATAGAAGCGAATGGAGAACTGATGTTGCCCCCTCGTAGACTAAATATAGAGAAGTATAGGGAGATATAATGCACATGGGGGTATGATAGGGGGATATATTGTATTGTATTGTAAATAATAACAAGTGAACTATAAGTGTAATCGATAGACGATCTACACAATGTGATAGGGGGGAGGGGGATGGATGAAAGAAGAGGAAGGGAGAGAGGAGGGGGGGGGGGGAGGGGAGGAAAGGGGAGGAAGGTGAGAGGATAAGCTGAACAGATCACCTGAGGGAAGCTATTGAGATGAATCGGATGTGATAGAGTGAAGGAAGAGAAGAGAGAGAAGAGAAGACTTCTTAGCCTTTCTTCTATTCTGTTGTAAAAGCAGATGTGAAGAGTGCGAAGGAGCAATATTTGAGGAGAGAGGGAAGAAATCAGTAGAGAATGAGAGAAAGATAGAGGGAACAGAGAAGTCAAGTGAGCAGAAAGAAACAAAAACGAAGCAAAAACAAGAGAGAGACGGGTTTGTAATGCTACCTGATAACAATGCTTCACTGTGTGGAGGGAGAGAGGGAAGGAGTCACACTAACCGAGGGAGGAGGGGAAGGGAGGGGGGGGGGGGGGGGAGGCACTGTGGTGTGTCCTCACGAGCTAATTCCACTGACTCACTGATCTAGACCATTCAATGATCGAATCACATTGACGAAAGGGCAAATAACGACGAAATAGAAGAGAAAAGGGGGATATCATACTGTTGCTACTCCCAATTGATCCGATTTGTGAGGTGAGAAGATAGAGAAGAGGATTGACTATGAAGGGGAAAGATCAAAAGAGGAAAGAGTGAATGATAGAAGAGAGATAGCCTGATAGTCCTTCTATGCAGGGAGAACACGAACGAACGAGAAGGTGAAGGGGTGAGGAGAGGGGGGAGATCAGCGAGTTCGTGAGAGAGGGAACGAGAAGAGACGCGATCTCGATCGGGAGAGGAGGGAGGGAGGAGGGGGGGGGGGGGGGGCGAATGGACCAATGGGGACACATCATATGATTGGGGACAACCATTCGCGCATTCCATTCCCTCCCTTCTCTTTCCATCTATTCCCCGATGAATGAATGGACACAACATTGCAGGATTACTGACATGAGTGAGCATCCTTGTGAAATTGTACCTTGTGATAGTGAGAGAAAGGGGAAGGATATGACAAACACATAACAAGAACCATTTTGAAACACACACATAATTTCATCATGGGAGGAGGGGACAGAAAGCAGAAGTCGGTACCAGTCTGTGAATACTGTCTAGGAGAAGAACTCTCTTCACTCTCATTTGAACATCAATCATCCTCCTCAACATCAATGTATCTCACCAAGGGAAAGTAACAAGAAATGAGAAGATGATCATGAGAAGAAGAGAAAGAGAGGGGGAATCCCTATCATGTGATCGAGAGACTCATTACAAGTGACCTTACGAATGAAGTCCATTCGAGGGCATTATTATCATAGGAAGACGGAAGATTTAGGGATAAGAAGAGTGATCGCAGAGATTAGTAACGATGGAATTGAAAGGTGAGGGAAGAAGAAGTAGAATGTATGCATTGGCAAGTACATGGACAGTACAATTTACACACCTGGCACAGATTCTTTGCCCAGTCCCCTCTCTCGATAGATTGAGAGAGAAGGAAGAGAAGACACGTGAGAATAGACTTTCTCTATCTACCTTACAAGAGATGAGACAAAAGACGCGTGTACTTTCCAAGGTAGAAGGAGAGGGAGAAGTCCTTCTTTCCCATGTGACTAGAGGAGCCCTCTTCTCTCACCATCTCCCTCTCTGTCTCTAATGGGAAACTACGGCCATGGCTGGCAAAAAATAGTTGGGAAGGAAGAAGGAAAGGCAAAAAGAGGATCCGGATATACGGTAGTCACTATGAACTCCATGGATACAAGGGAAGGGAGGCGATGGGATCGAAGTATACCAGTGAATGAATGGAAATCTACGAATACAAAGAAGAGATAGGAGGGGTTACTAATTTACGATAATCATTCGGGGAAGAAAGGGACACGCGCAATGGAATGCGCATAAAAAGTGGTCATGAGCGAACTCGTGGGCTAAATGAGGGCGACTAAGATTGAAAAGAAAGAAACGAAAAGCGGTATATAAAAGGAAGATTTAACCAATAAAATACATACGATTGGCTGTTGTGTAAACGACTTCTCGCCCACTCGATCCACTCGAAATTATAGGGCGTTTCTGCAATGGAAACTAATAAACAATGCAAGAAAAAGGAGAAAGGAGCCGAATGCATGATAGATTCTGTAAGGGAATTTCGGGGTTGAGAGAAGGTTGAAATACGCGTATATACGCAAGACTATGACGAAATAGATTTGCGAGCTCGCGAAACTCACGCTCCGTGATGCAATAGACCTAGCACAGCTGAATATTTCGAAATACTTGCGATCTAGTGCAAGAAAAGAAAGAACGAAAGAAAGAAAGACAAAGTACAAAGAAGAGGAGGGATCGCGACAGAAGTAAGGGTCATTAGATTAACGATCACTCAATGAAGACAGGAGAAACTGAGACCACCCTGATCGATCGTAATTATCCATTACAAAATAAAAACAAAAAAGTACGAAATACAGTATCAAAATTTCTGAATTTTTCTATTACACTAATTTTTATCAATAACTAATTTTATTTTGTTATTTAATTTAAAAAAAAGTATCAGATTATTCGCATAAAGTTGCATCGCGACACAGACACTATAGCACGAATTTAGCTGGATATATACCTAATAGCGAGAAATGTGAGGCAAAGCGACGAGAGATTGCATAGGATAGAAGTGCATTTGTGTCTCGCGGCTAATGGAGAGCGAGAGCCCCTCAGGGTAATAGTGAGAGAGTAAGGGCGAATGAGAGAGCGCAGACGACGAGAAAAGAGCGACTCGCGTCTATAGAGCGCACTCGTAATTCATCGATCGATACAGGAGGATACAGTATCTATCGTTTCATCTACATGACCTAATGGGCGCAAGTGTTGCATTGAGATACAGTTGATAGGGGTATGGAGATGGAATATTATTTGTATTCAGTAATAGGAGGAGGGGGTTATGCAAATGAAAGAGTACAGACTGGGTGCAGATATATTAAGAGAAAGAGAGTTGCGAGCGCCCTTCCACTCAATTGGCCTCTTGATGCAACTCTATGAGAGACGAATAAGACACACAAAGAGAATAGACTACAGTCAAGGCTGTCAAGTGGTATGTACTGTGTCAAGTGAGATAAGTGTAGAGATACGGTAGAGGGATACGGTAGATATGGAAAGAACAGCGAATGATGATTAGAAGAGTAAGAATAGTATATAACTTACTCGTAATACATATTCAACCGCATCGTTCGTCAATTGTAGGACGAATGAGGAAGAGAGAGAGAGAGAGAGAGAGAGAGAGAGAGAGAGAGAGAAAGAGTGAAATGAGACCATACTATTTTCATTATTCCCATTCTTCTCTCCCCACTTTCTTTATCTAATGATCATCTTCTGATCATTCCTTCATTTTCACAGATTTCAACTATAGATGTTCACACTATTTCCATCTAGTCAAATTCCCCACCCACTCATTTGAAATTCGACTAATGGCAGTGCGTATAATGCATAGTAGATGGAGCAGGGAGGGAAGGATCTCGAGTCATCTCATTCTCATTCTATCTTTCATCAATCGATAGTCTACAAGTAGATAGATCACCAATGGTGGAATCAGTCTATCGTTCTCTTCATTCATCTCTACAAATTCAATCCGTTCATCCTCTCAATCCTTCTCTCTCACATTCAATTCATTCATTCTCTCTATGGTTCATCTCTACAGGAAAAGACTTTTAATTTATGTCGTGAGTAATTGAAAGAATTATAGAGATCATAATCTTATTATTTCTTCCAAGTAATTCACGTTGCGCATTCAACATAAAAAACAACATAATATTCTTAAGTTTCTTCTCTTCACATTCCTTGTCTATCTCTCATTCTTCATTGATCACAAGAAAGAATCTGAATCATCCTTCCGTTTTCAACTTTCTCGACCAGATTCCCATCCATTTGAGAATTCATGCAATTTCCCAATCTTAGAAGATGAAGATTCGAGTCTGAAGGTACTCCCTCCCCATCCCATATATGTATAATCACTGGTTTCATTCAGAAGTCAATCAAACACTTTGATGAACCTCCCTCGTGTCCTCTTCTCTATCCCAATCAGGTCAATCATTACGTCATCCCTTCCCAATCAAATCTACTTCCGTTTACATAATCCGTACAATTCAGGTTGTAAATCGATCTCTATATGGATCCTTTTATATTTCTTCTTCAACGGTCTCATTTCCATTTCATTGTTCTGTCCAAATTCTAAGTGGAACTCTTTATCCAAATGTACGATCAATGAACGTTTCTGAACCAATCGAGGTATCAAACTTATTTGTATTTCCGTTTCTCTAATAAAACACATAGCTACCCCTCAATAAATCCTTCATTTTGAATGAAGATGTCTTTTTAATCACATGTAAATCAGAAGCGAAGAAGGAAGGATCGAGTGAGGTACAATCATTTTCTCTTCATTCTTCATTCTCATTCCAGTTAATATTCTCACGAGTTTACATGGGAGTCAAGCAATCATCAGTGAATAATCTGATCGTAGGTGGGAATGAACGTGCACTCTTAGTCATAATTATATTGCCTTTAGAAGTGAATGGATCATCTAAATCGAGTGAAGTCCCTTCTCGTCCATTCAATATCCATTCTATGTCAATATCTATTCTGGTAGTCTTTTCATGCTTCACGTGATCAAACATTCATTTTCACTTAGTTTGGTCAGGATCGTAGCGAGGGAAAAACATGAGAAAGAGGGGATGATAAGAAGAGAAAAGCGAAGACAAACAGATAAAAGATCTTTGAAGATTTGTTGTGCTCTTTCCGAATGGTCATTCTCTTTCTCCATACCTATAATTCCGTCTTAGGTCTTCGATTCAACTTCACGATCTCAATTCGCTCGACACATGAAGAAAAGTAGAAAGATTATGAACGAGATGGGATTCGTCACTTTAATGGGATATAATAAGGTCGAAAATATCAACTAAACATAGAATTCCGAAGAATCTTTCATTATTTTCGCAGGTTGGAGATAATTCAGCTCCTAATCTCAGTCCAATTCTCGCTGAACCTTTCAAGGAAAACGAGGAATATGATGTATTGTAGGTTGTATTTACAATTTAAAAATGGTTAATATAACTTGAAGGGACGAAACAGGAGATATTGGACTAAATAAATTCCTCCCTTATCGAAAGAAGATAGACCCGGATGCAATTGAATTTATATGGAAGAAAATGAAAAGTCAGAATATGGATAACCATTGTAAATAAAGGGAATATATTTAGAGAAGGGTTGTGAAACACTCTTCAATGATGATATAATGCACACTTCACGAGGACTATTTCATTACACAAATCGTCATTTTATACCTGGCTTTTCTTACAAACCAACTGATCATTACTACAGGCCGTTTTACAATCATTTTTATAAGGTATTCGAATGTCTTTATTTTTTATGATACCATCGAATCACTTTTGTTCAGATGCTAAACAACAAATGGAAATTATGTTGGGATGGACGAATTCTCTCTGAGGAATTACTTGTTCCTTGGTTTCTTTCACTTCGACAATTTGGTTTAATTACTTTAAGATTCTCGTTAATCTGTCATTTTCCCCTCAGCTGATCGATGTTTCTTCTCCTTTAATTTTCTTACTTCTCCCTCTCACGATAATCCGAATAATCTCGAATCTGTCGATGAAATACTCAATCAAAGACTACGAATCCTCAAGAACTCTGGTAATTATTTTTCTTGAATTGACAAATATTTTACTTTTCAGGAAGTCTATCAAATACTCTTCTTATTGTAATGGGAGATCACGGACAGAGAATGCATTATTCACAGGTCAAACAATCGTGGGAAAATATATTTAATAAAGTGAATTTAGAAGACATTTGGGGGTCGAATCGAAGAGAGACAACCAATGATGTCCATTCTTCTTCCAAGGGAATTCAAAGTTCATCATCCAACTGCATACGATCATCTACTCTCCAATGTACACAGACTTACCTCGTCAGTACCATATTCAAATAATTCTTTCATTAGTAAATTAAAATCTTTAATATCTAAGTTAAATTTGAAGAAACGTGGACATTCACGAAACACTTCTTGATATAATTGATAATCGAATGGGAAAGAATAGACCGGAAGGGAGAGGAATAAGTCTCTTCACTCCCATTCCTACATCGAGAAGCTGTTTCGATGCATGGATTCCAAAGAATTTCTGTCTTTGTCAATACAATGCAACTGAAGAAGATAAATCAAGTAAGCGTATCCCTTTTCGATCATCAATAATCACTGTGATGTTCACTGTATTCAATCCATCTTTCATTGCAGACTATCATCATTCCCTCTCTGCTTTTCTATCTCCACTTCGAGATCTCCTTCTATCCTATCCATGTCTCAATGTAGACACTCTTCATTGCAATGTTAACTATTCACTTCACCATTCTCATAAGGTTCATTCACAGTTATGCCTCTTACATCGTTCTAATTTCAGTCCGTTCGAACGGGAATGAGAGATAAGAGAAATTGGACAGCTAAAATGGCTGAAAGGATTAGTCCGAAAGTGAGCATTTGATATTTGGTTCAGAGCACCGATTGTATCTATTCGTCTTGCGGGAGATCACTGGCCCAGCAGTAATCTCACACAGGACGCAAGTGTATTGATTCAAGGGAGGCCTTATACACCTTACATGATACCTAATTTGAATGATGTGTATTAGGGATTCTTCACTGAGACATCTTGTACCATTCGATCACTTCGTAATCTTCCACTTTCTCTTCTTGTTCGATCTCGTGTCGACTCAAATGGTCATTCTCATTCAATTCCATTTCCTCCAATGATAATCAACGCCGATGGAGATTGTGGAACCATCAAGGTATTCATTCTCATTTCACTCATAATAATAATTCATCATCAGAACTTGGATACATTTTGTACGTGCGAAGGAGCATATGACCTCCACTCGAAGATTGAATCGGCTTTAGATTAGATTCATTCTTATCACTCCATAAGTGATGTTTCCCTCACGGGTGTTTTTATTATTACGATAATGTTGTTTCCATGGTAGTACAGAGATAAGCATCTCTCATTCTTGTTGTTCATTCTTGCATAATAAAGAGAATTGACTCTTCAAAATGAGCAAGTTGATGACAACAAGAAGCCATCTCTAGCAGACACCAATCTGTTTACACCTTCCATACTCATCCCGTCAATCGGAGTCCCGTGATAGGAAGAAAGATAAATAGAAAGGGTTTAAAGTGTTGCTGATTGAATCAATCTATCTGAATGGTCAGAATAGAGTAGAATGGTATCTCCATTTCACTCTTGACTCTCTCTTCATTTTGTTCCTCCCTCCAGGGTCAACCCTCCCTTTCTTCTTTCAATTGAACAGTAGAATGATGCCACTTCTCTCTTTCTCTATTGTGTCTCTCTGGTATGATCAAGTACTACACACTTTTTTCATCTTTTGTCCCCTACTCGATAATACTGTACTTGCATCGATTCCATTCTGAATCCATCTTCATTCCTTGTAATCTCATTCTCTTTCTCTTCTTCTCTCGATGTGTAGACAGGTATGATTCCTTCTCTCGTCTCTCTATCAGCTGTTCCTTCTCTCTTTCACAAGTGAGGGTCAGAGTGGAATAGCCATGATTCCATTATTTCATTCTTCCATTCTTAGATCGATTCGTAACCGTTGCCTCTATCCTCGAGGCCTCTTCTCAATCCAATCTCTCATTCAGTTGTTTCTTTAATGGGAGGGTTCTCCCTCCTTTCTCTATCTCTTCTCTTCCTTCTATCTCTTCATCTTCACTTTTCATTCGCATCCAATACATCCAAGCATCGAGATCGGCCATGCTCCATTATCGTCAGTTTATTATCTTCATTTTCTTCCTTTCCACTATTCATATAATACTTGTATAATCTCTTCTTTCAGTCATCAAATCGTGAATATTCATTCTCATCTCCAGTCTATCGTTCAACTCCTCGATGGAAGAAATCCGCGTGTCTCGCACTCCAAGGACAAATTCACAATTTCCACGCAGAATGTCCTTGGTTCGTCTATTTTTTGCAAGAGTGTTGCCCTTTTCTCGAAATTTGAAGTGGAAACTAAATGGGAGATGAGTCATTTTCTGTTCTAACAGTACTCTTCAATCCGATTATACTCGATTTGCTATAGAATGAGATTACAATTCTTCACAGTGGGAAGTATCACATGTTCCTTCTAATCAATTCATTATTTCAGTTGTCCTTCCCCATCGATCGAATTTCGAAATGATCGAAAGATCTCCAAAGTGGATCTCGTTGCATTTATTGTTCTTCTTATCATTGTAGATATGTTCATATTCTCCTTTACATTCTAATTCCATTCTTCTATTCCTCAGCCCTCATCAGATCTTTCTCTCAGTACATGTCTCGCCCCCTCACTCAAAACGGTTCACTCACGTACTTACATAAACGACTCGCTTTTCTTACCAGTTTTCCCTCTCTTACAATAAATCGAATTGGCACTTTCTTTGTTCGCTTTCCCGCCAATCGTCATTCTATCTCTCTGTCGCAAACATTTCCTTTCTCTAGTGAAGATTGAGATTATGGTACTAAATCTAAGAAATAGAATATACACTTAATTCTGAAGAAAAGGAATGAGATTAAAGCATTAGTGAATTTGAATTTCGATATAGGTAAGAACTAGAAATGGAGAAATGACACGAGTGAAGTGGTCGGTTCCCGTATTCCCCTCATTCCCATTCACAATACTTGTTCTGCGTGTGCTCTTCATAGTAGCAACAGTTACATAGAGTCAACAAGTGCACTTCCTTCAAAAGAATCTTCCTATTTCATCTACCCTTTCCTTCCAAATGAGTTGAATAACTGTGGAAGTCCCAGTCTTTTCTGTTATCTCAATGAGAATCTGTCGATGTTCCAGTCACATGGTATCGATTACCGTGTGAAAATCAAATACAATAGCTATTGTATCTCAACATGTAATATTACATAGAACGATTATTGTTGTGAAGGAGAGGAATGGAAAGAGAATAATGATCATAGGGCCACAGAGAGAACTGCACGGAGACTGCAATTGAATACATCAATCGTCCCCTCCTCTTCCTTCTACTCACCAATCTCCATGATGAAGTGTCTCGAATGCTTCATTCACTTGTTCGAGAGTGTATCGATGAGTGACGAACTCATCCAATTTCAATTTCTTCTGCATGTAATCATTCACAAGAATAGGAACGGAATCCTTCGACTTCCATCCTCAAATACGCAGCCTCTCATCTTACACACAAATTTATATACAGTACTTATGATATAATATGTTTCGTAGATATAAAATGATAATTGTACCTCCAAATGCAGTTCCCTTCCAAGTTCTTCCAGTGACCAATTGGAATGGTCTCGTACTAATTTCTTGTCCTGCTCCAGCCACTCCGATGATACACGACACTCCCCAACCCTGTCCAAAATAATCATTATTTATCAATCCAAAAATATTGTTAAAAATCTAGTTTAAGGACAGCATTCGAAATATTATACAAAAATGCTTTGAAAAAAAATTTTGTTTGAAGAAAAAAAAGTAGATAAAATAAATACGGATACCTTGTGTGCTGCTTCGAGTGCCTGTCTCATCGTCTCTACACGTCCTACACATCTTAAAATTGTATTTACACATATTTTTTCAGGAGGTCGGGGGAAACGTTGACAGAAACGAGGAAAGGAGTTTGTAATTAAATTTTGTTTTGCAAGCAATGAAATGTAAGAAATGAGTACTCACTCGAAAGTGTAATCGAATCCGCCATCAAACTTCTCGACAAGCCATGCCTGCAATTCAGTCCATTACTCATCTTATCATTCAGTATCACAGTATGTTTTAGTGATATCTCCGTACCTGGAATGATTTTCCCTCTGGACATTCCTTCGGACTCACACAGTCAGTCGCCCCGAATGCACGAGCTGCAATGCAAGAGATTATCAGTTGTATTCATTTCGCTTATTCCGACACATTCACATATGCACCACCTTCAGCCTATAGCTGATTACACACTTCAATCAATCTTCAATCTCCATCATTTCCTTCCTCATCTCCATAAGAATGAATCGATCTATCCATCATCGATAAACTCCTTCTCTCTTACCAGCCTCTTGCTGGAATTCATTCCATACATTCTTCACTATATCGGTACTTCTCGCCTTTATTATTCATCCAATCAATAATATCCCTCACCCGCATCGAATTTTTTCTCAAGTAGATCGATGGCGACAATTCTTTTAGCTCCGACAGCTTTCGCTCCCATAATCACAGCCAATCCGACGGCTCCCAATCCCCATACTGCAACTGTACTGCCTGATTCAACCTGCAATTGAACATCGAATATTACAACAGTGCAATACATAGAGTTTATTTTCAGTAACTAGGAGAAGGGAGTGAATAATTGGGTATACAGACGTTGCAAGTGTTGAGTACAGCCCCGTATCCAGTGGACACTCCACAACCGAGAAGACAAACTTTCTCCAGAGGAGCTGACTTATCGATCTGATAATATCCAATTGAATAATTTGAACAACTTCTTCCATCAGCCACATCTCCATGATATTGTCCCCAATTGTACCTTAGCAAGTGAGATATCAGCGACAACAGTATACTCAGAGAAGGTAGAAGTTCCCATGAAATGGAACAACTGCTTGCCCTGCAATTTTAATACTAAATATGTATTTCGAACATTTTCTAAAAAATGAATAGTATACCTTGCAAGTGAATCGGGAGGTTCCATCGGGCATAACTCCATTGCCCTGCAATCATGTCTTCCATTACTCGCTCTCAACTCTTCTTTCTCACCTGAGTAATTCTAATCTTCTGGCACAGATTTGTCTTGGGGTTCTTACAGTATTCACACTCCTTACACTGAGGAACGTAAGTGGGAATGACATGGTCACCTGAATTACAGACTGTTAATAGTTCAAATTTACTAGTAGGATCACACACTTTGGACTATATCTTAGCTCCTTTCAACTATCATTCAATTGCAGAAATTCAAGCATAATCTTCAACTTATGTGTCCACACATGAGAGCACACTCGGCACGACTAACACAACTCCTTCACAACTACACTTCAGTTCCCCTTCCTACTCTCCACTCATGATTAGGCATACCAGGGACGAAGTCGGTAACTCCTTCTCCCACACTCTCCACTATTCCTGCTCCTTCATGTCCGAGAATAACAGGAAAGAGTCCTTCGGGATCATGCCCTCCATGGGTATATGCATCAGTGTGACAGAGGGCATTGAACAGAATCTAAGAGAAAATGGATCATTCAATCAATCGAAATTACTTGATGAGAGGGGATAAGAGTATCTAATCACACCTTAACTCTGACTTCTCCCTTTTTGGGAGGGGCAACCTCAACAGTCTCGATGGAAAGAGGAGCTTTAGCCTCCCAGGCAACTGCTGCCTTACAACTGATCACCTTAAAGGAACAAATTAACAATCGGATGATCACTAACCAGTGCAATATGAAAACACTGATTTAGATATTAAGAGGCATGAGAGTGCAATAAATAAGAAATAAGAAACCTTTCCCGCGGTGTCCGACATCTCTCGACTGGGGTTGAACTGGAATAGAGAGTGATTAGAAAGCAGAGATAAGAGATGAGGGTTAGAGACAGATAAGATACAATCTCCAGAGATAGAAAGACAACGAAGGAGGAAGAGAGGACAGACGTATACGGAAAATTGTGGTGTTATCAATGCTATACGCATAAAAGATACAGTCGCGCTGTTAGCCATAGCGTGAAGGATCAAATAAATTGAGATATTCACAGATTACGACATTCAATCGATTGCATTTTCACACAACGTATGTTTCTCCGTCGATATTTATCCTTTTTATCATGAAACGCTTAGAATCTTAACAAACATCACAGTAATAACAATAACAAAGTGCTCAACAAATAATAATATCAACCAATGAGTTGTTCTATTGTCTAACAAGGGAGATGACCCATTCGAAGTGTTCAGTCATAGGGAACATATCCACAGGAGTAATCTTCTCTACTTTGAATGGAGCTCCGCTGAACTTATTCGATCTAAAAATATAAACATTTATACGGCATATTCTACACGGGTTCATTCGTAAAATCATTCGGAAAATATATTGTAAAAAGTGCTCACTCTGGTCTACACAATTCCGTGAGATTTCTGATTGCAGCGGACGGGTCGCATGATACGTAGATCAGTCGTTCAAGAGATTTCAACTGAAGATGAAAGACTGAATGGTCATTCATTCTCGATTATCGTACCTCTCTGCATCCCACGACGACTTTGTGATGGATTCCTCTTCTGGGAGGATCGAGTACTCCAATCACATGAGATGAATCCATCGAGAAACCTATGACAATAATCATAACAATGTATGTTTTAAATCATAATAAATGAAACGATATTATATATACCGTGTGGTACAAATCGTCGTAGTCCTCTGAAGGTATCTTCTGCTTTACCAGCCACATACGAACACCTTAACATTTATGAAAATAATTATGGGGAGTTAATCATACATTTTCATTACCATCCGGGGACCAAAAATATATAGCGGTCAGATAGTGAAAACGACAGTTTACAGGGGTATTTTGAACCCCCGAGAGTGATATGTAGTGGCCTGATAGCTGGCTCTGTTACAAATATAGTGATCTGATTACCGGCCCGGTAGGCATGAAAAGGTATGAAGTTAATATAACATACAATTTATCACTGATTCCATTGTCTCGTGCATTCGCCTTAGCATCTTCCACTGCTGATTCAATCAATTCAACACCGATGCAACATGTCTGAATTTACATTATATAATTATATATATATATATATATATATATATATATCAGATATGTATCGTCCATGAAGGATCAATTCAATCAACTGTTAACCCACGCACCGTTTCAGCCCTCTCCTTTCCAATATTCTTCATGATACACTGTCCAATAGTACCCGTTCCACAGCAGATATCAAGAAGGATCGTCTTCTTCACTTCCTTATTCTCTACTTCTTCTTTAAGTTCTTCCATCTTTACTTCTTCCTTACTTTCTTCGACTACCTCCATTTGTACTACATTCTCGCTTGTTCTGGAAGATAAATAGACTGATGACTAACGGTTTAAAGATGAGAAAGTAGGTTAGTAACTCACTCCTCCTCAATCTTTATTCTCTTCTCTGGAACGCCCTCTTCTTCCGTTTCATCTTCTTTCTTAATAACATTGACCTCTTCTTCTTTCTTCACCTCATTCAATTGGCACGCGTCACCTGTAATAATCTCACTTATTAACTATTCAACTCAATTAAACTAATTACACCAAATGAACATTTAGAACTCATTGAATTATAATCACGGTGCTCACCGATTGTCTTGTATAGAATAGCAGCAGCAGCTGAATTAGTCTGGAAGAATGCATCGGGAGAAACACGGAATCGAACACCCAGAACTGTCTCGTAGATATATGGAGTGCCTACATACTTACATTTACCACTATTTTAACACAAAATAAATTAATAAATGTATGAAAAAGATTCTAACCTGCGAGTAGGACTCTCTCAGGTTCATCACTAGCATTGGCTTGTACTTGCCAGTAGAGGGAAGTGACACGGAATCCACGAGAGATAGTATCATCCAATGAATGGAATCTGAATATACGTCACTAAATTATATCCACGTCATTATCATATCCACGTTATTTTTATTTTTCTCAGTCTAATTCAAGTAACCTCTGAATGAGTTTCGCCTTCGCCTCTTCTTCTTTCTCTTTGTCTTCGACGGGGAAAACAGTAACAATAAGTAGAACATCTCCACTCATTTCCCTCACAGTCAACATTTTCCATGTTCCTTTACGCTCGAATTCATTGAATGTCTCTAGCCCTGTAGTAGTACACATTTTCGAAATGCTTGAAAAGATAAGCCCACCAGATTCTTCAACAAATAGAGTGAATTCATTAACGATAATCTTAGTTTGAGGAGATAGATTGGGGCATTCTTCCACGGGGAGAACATAATGTTCATTCTTCGAGAATCGACCACCAACGAATCCTACCGTAGTCTGCAAGAGCTTAGAGGAATAGGACAATAAATCTACTCACTTTTCCCTCGAGACTCTTTCCTACTGTGAATTCACACTTGTTACGGTAGACAGCAGTTGAAGAGAAAGGAACAATCTAAATAGAATATAAACGCCCTCGATCGAATTAGACGTGCGATCTCTCTTTTTTTACTAACCTGATTGAGTAGACTATAGCTGGTAACTCCCTTCATTCCTTCCACACGAGCAATATAGAAGTCTTGAATCATTCGTCGAACGAGACGATGACATTCCTAAATGCAGCCTATTTACTTTATACTCGGGAAAGAAACCTGAGAATTACCTCTCTTAATAAATCTTCAAAATATAAATAATTATAACTATAAGAAAGAGAATTGCACCTTAGTCTTCATCTGAAGCTGCTCTGGATATGGCATATCCGAAAGAGGAGTCACTGATTCCTTCGCGGTCTTTACTCGTGCAGTTTCAGTGCTGGTCTAGATATACCATAGTTAAAAGTATAATCAATGGATGGTACCGGTAGATCCCTTCCTCTCTTCGGTGCAGCTTCAGCCATCTTACATTCAAGTGTGAACTTCTTCACGACCATTCCATTGAACTTATCGATTGCTTCCTGAATTAGATACTTATGTCAAACGCCCAAGTCTTTTAAACAAATACTTAGATGACTGAATTCACCTGAGCTTTCTCATTTGTCGTCACATTGACATAGGCAGTGTCTCTCATTTGTCGAATTTTACCGACATTCTCAGCACCAAGGGTTCTTGAAAAAATAGTTATGATATAGTGTAAGGGAATCTTCTTACTTCTCTAACAGCTTCTTGAACTCTTTAAAACCAAGAAACTTGGGTAAATTCTTGATTTGAACTCGAATCTCTTCTACCCCTGAGTTTTCGTCTTTGCCTTCTTCTTCTTTTTGAACAGAATCGGACTCCTCTGGTCTCACACTGTCATGAACCTGAAATATATTTATTAATAAATATCACATGAAATATTGCCCAAGATTCAAGAGTTAATGATGCTCGAGTTGCAATTATTTAGTTGCAGTGATGAACTCACTTTAGTTTCTTCTGAAGATTCTGCACCCGCAACAACAGTGTCTGCCATCACAAACCTGTGCCTGCCGTTCTTCCTGGTTACAAATAACTTAAATTAATTAAGCGGAAGTCAACAATTTAGACAAATTAAATTTTTAAGTAGAACCGTCTCGTGAGCCGGAAAATATATTAAATGGATCTAGCTAAAAACAGGCCGCGGTTCCTCTCGAGGCCCGGAGGCCTCTTTACCTAAAAGCGGGCCCCGAGTCCCGGAGGCCCAAAATTTCTGTATTTTTATAATTAAACATTATAATATAGTTGAATAAACGGTTAAATAATTGATTAAAAAGAGTAAACTCATTGGGTGATAAATAACACAATATCGAGTTACATTACTGAAATTTTGGAAAAGCGACCACCACTACGTAACATTCCATTCCACATCACTTACAGACATTACTTCTCACTTCAGATCACTTTTTCGATCGATTCCACTTGTTTTCCAAGGATCTATCAGTGCAGAGAGCGAACGTGCTCAATCCAATTAATCCATGGCTCTTCTCTCACAGCTCCATCCTAATCTGTTACACCATGTTTCCTTCTATCCAATGCATCATTCATAAGCCCTGTTGTGATCCGGATCTGATGGTCTTCATGCTCATGACTGATAAAATACTTTCATATACTTTCGTATCCTCTCCAACCACTTTATATTTCTCGAAACTCATCTCTCCTAATATAATTGCCATGGCTGATCTGCACATCAATTGACACCTGATTCGACTGCGATATCCCTAGCGGGCCTATTCATTCATCGTATACCTATTATCACTTCCTAACTCAAGCTATTCTTGTTCTCTCGCTGGATCTGATAAACACCTTACCGTAATCATCGTCCTCCCCTTCCTCTCCTCCTTACTCCCCCACTCCCCTCTCCTTGACTCGCCCCAGTCTTCCGTGTTTTTTTCCTTGTCTTCTAGAGGTGTAAAGTTGTTCGTCTTCGGTTACTATCCTACCATCCTATATTAATTCTAGGATCTCGATGGATCTACATGTGAATGGTGCGCTGGTTGCTGGTGGCGGAGAGCAGGTAACCATTTCCCTACAATAATCATTCAGAAATTTAACTTTCGTAGAGTAACGTCTTCACACCTACGCCATCTGCAATCATTTACATGTCTTCGTTCATGTCTGAAGACAACATCCAATCCATGGTACGTCGCAGAACTGTTGGAATAATCATAAAACGGGTTGGTTTACAGGTTCGTGTGATTCCTAGCCAGACAACGGTCGAGCAAGACAAGCAGCTTGCACTGCTCTTGCTGCTCATTCATGAACACGTAAAGAAGATCGAACTTCGGACTACTTCATTCCCCACCGCTCTCTCTTTCTCCTCTTTCCTGGAGCAGTTTGGACTAAGAAAGACAGATCCAGAAAGGATTGTGGAGCAGATTCGTCTGGAGAAGTACGTGAGATATTGTGCATGTAGAAGGTCTAGCCCTGTAGTATTCTCTGCATCACTTGCAAGGATGATGGAGGTGCCCATGACGGAGTTCAAGAACTGCTCATGGAGGTGATCATTTATTATTTGTTATTTTTTCATAAAACTGAGCTTCAGGTACACCAAGTGCATCGTTGGTCTCGAGAAGTTAGAGAAACAACAGAAGAAAGGGAAGTTCCTCCGTGATTTGTGCCTGCCTTTTCCGTGTGTTCCCAAATGGACAGTTGATGGCCCTACTCGGATCACAAACACATGTCCGATCGACGGGTTTCTCACTATCTTAATTTTCGCTCAAGAGCAGAATATGAATTTCGCAAGGTTTTTAACGAAGCTCGAAAAATATTTGTATGATAATTACAGAAACCTTCCAACTGGTGATACGTTTTCGCGTGGATTCCGAGCATTCATCACTGGCAACGACAACATGGACGCCCTGAATGTCAAATTCGTAAAGGCATTATTCGCCCCCGACGTGAGTATGAAGCAGAAGTCACAACACTCGACACATCGATTCTATTCAGAATATGGGAATATATAACATCTTATGTGAAGAATCCTACCTGGTAGTGGAGACAGCTTCTAATGTGTGTTCGATCGTGGTCAGATCATCCTGTATCAATTGCCACCCTCCCCATGAAGCACAGAAGAACAAATTCATTGTGAGGTGAGGAACCAACATAATGAATTTAACGGGAATTCTTTATGTTATCTCTATGCAGAATGAAGGAGGGAAGAACATGGGAAGAAGCGATGGCAGACACACTTCCATTCCTATCTCGCACCAAACGCTGCAAAAGGTGAGGTTCATTCTCTCCAATACTTACACTATAATAGTCTCACTGCAGTTCTGACTGCCCGCCCAGAGTAATCTCACTCGATTGCCCCGACACAACCTGGATGATCCCAATCGATGCCTCCCAGGTGTTCCCCTGCAGACCTAAGGACATCCAGGGCCTGCCCAAGCAGCTCGTTGTAAGTTTCAGTGATTGCACTATCATGACCGAGCAGAGACAACTCACCTATTCAGATCGCCAGAAATACGTTCGAGCTGAAGGGAGTTTCCCTCTTCAAGGAGAAAGGAGTCCACTACGGGATGATTGTGGCAGACGGGTCAGATTACATCATGTACGATGGCCTCAGGGAACCCTTCCTTAAGAGAGTGGCCCTGAAGAACTTCATCGCTGGCAAAGATGGCTGGAAACCGAAGATGGCTTATTACCTAAAAATATAAGAGATTCTAATTGCTTTTGTGGAATATTTTTTATTGTATCTTTTCTTTGTTGTTGCAATTCTGTTGACCATTGCCTCTGATAAATTTAGTGTGAACGTAGATAGAGTAAAACGATTTATTAATAACAATAAGGAATTGTAAAAACACGATCCTAGGCCTCGGGAGGGGCCGCGGCCCGCGTTTAGGTAGGCCCTGTATTAAATTGCACTCGCCTTAAATTGCACCGACCCGATCACACCACGATCATGAACTGATTTATCGATTTTTTCTGTTTCTCGGTTCTCGTCAAGGTCTGCGTGCCGGCCTGTCTTGGCCTCTCGATATCATGTTTCAATGGGCGGACCTTAAATTCTAGCTAGCGAGTGTCTTTCAGGCCTCTCACAAGAGCCTCTCCCATGCGTCCTTTTATCGTTTTGTGTCTTTTTTGGCTACCAAGCAGCACTTCCAAGAGCGCTTTTCTTATAGAAGAAGATGATGAGACGCTTTCCTTCCCCATTCAGAGGTATCGATCTATCCAATGAATATATTTCTGGGGTAGATCAATGCAATGGGCATACTGTAACTACCATTTCAGAGGTAGCATTGACGAGTTGCAAGAAGACATTCTGAATGTATTGGGTGTCAACTATAGTCCATCTCGAGATGGACCTTCGAATCCGCAAGATGCGAGTATGAAGTACATGAGAGAATTATACTCTGCACTTGAGAATATTGAGTACGTTCATATTATCTCTTATCGTGACAATTGTAATCGCAGTGAGAAGACGGGAGAAAGAAGGTTCGATAGAGAAACTGAGAAGGCAGAAGTTGTGGAGGCTATCAATCCGTCAGGTATAGTAAATTATTTAAGTATACGTTTGACCATTAGGTAATATCTCTCATTACAGAACGAATGTTACTCGAAGGATCTCTATGGAAGGTCGAATTCACTTCCTCTTCAATTTCAACAGAAGGAAATCTCATGGGAGCGTCTCTTCATTTTGTCCCTTCTCAAGAATTAAAGAAGAAACTGAACAAAGTCGACATTCTAGTTGATATGTGAGTTCTCTTTCTGATTTTCCTTTATGTTAGCGGGATCGTTGAAGTAAAATGAAAAGTTGTTGTAAATTAACTGAGAATCGAATTGATAATATTCATTCGCTCTCGGCAGTCTTGCTATAATTTATTTAGAGAAAATGAGATTTCAGTGAGGGTCAATTATCTCATTTCTCTGAGTGGAATTCCTTAACGGGAGACGATCTCCCTATCAATATAACTTCTCTCGTTCTCACTTGGAGGAATTCATTCGCTCTTCCTAAGATTTATCTCAACATTCTCACAGGTATCAATATAATCAGTTGATTAGCACTTGTTCATCAGTTAGTCAATCTTCATTTTAATAATAATAATTTATCTACTTGCGAGGCGGTGAATTCTTTCAGATGACGGACTGTCTCCTTCTCCATCTGATTGGAGTGTATTCATCGTTGGTACTTTCGCTTCCGTTCCAAGAGTATTCAAGGTACATTATCGTTCCACTTACTATCTTACTCTTCTTTATATTTGTCTAATCAATAAAACCTTTAGGAGACATCGAAAACGCGACGATCAAAAAGGTCGATAGATGATTCTCCCTCGAGATCGTCACCTCGACCAAATCCATTCAATCCTAAAGGTACTCTTTCATTTATACTTAATCAATGAAGAGTATATACTCATGGACATCTTCCTCTCTCTCTGCTCAATAAATTGAGAGAAAGAGACACAGAATGCGTTCTGAATTACTCCCTTGAGGAAAGAGAAGATGGGTAGTTTGTGAAGAGTCGCCCTCAAATAAAGATCGGGATATATTTTACAGTAGAATTGTGCAAGATTAAATAGTAAATATTGTAGGTGGAAGAAGAGCAGCATGTAGAAAGCATGGATTGTATGTCGACTTCAAGGATCTCAATTGGAGTGTCAGTCATATATTCCAATTTATTCTCATAGTTTCTTCTTATGTTTGTTTTTACTTTTAGTTTTCTTCACATGCAAATGGTGCATTTCAGGATTTTGTTGTATCTCCGCCTGGATTCCAAGCGTATTACTGTTCTGGGGCGTGTTCCTTCCCTCTTTCTTCTACTTTCAATGCAACAAATCACGCTATCGTCCAGGTTATTTATCGAAAGCTTCAGAATACAATACTATAGTTATAAATATTCTCTTATATACAAAATATATGCAAAATATTCTCTTTTCTTTTGTTAATGATGAGATTCTATGGCAAAATTTGTGTCTTGCAGACTCTTGCCCATCTTAAAGATCGAAGAAAGAATAGTGAATCGAAGTGTGCCCCTCTCAATCTGCTACCATTGCAAGTGAGCCATTCTGATTTACTTATCTTTATGCTACTTACATTTGGTATAAAAAATTACACTAAACTTGAATTATCCGATCCCGCAGTTGTAGATATAATTGATTATTTAATTCCATTGAGGTACTCTTCACTCCTGGAACAGGTGGAACAGAACAGAAAGTAGTACTCAAGAGATATTACGATATGGTCGTCCAAGATTGTGGATGTCAATGAGCATCCATCTCATTTACTATTAGATTTCAAACGCTCAATATTCGGTTAGATCAATATCCATTTCCTTTAAAAGTGCATGTCACATATTCTCAGATTGTATATTTTATTGCATACTTTAGATAGAATTCATTGTTACCAGTACCTTCTTTTCTATTCCCGTTGTTTCACTCTCCCATTGCTCTCTTATCATAGTGTTCACTCTCTTTTGTAGTTTGTTGTTTCCTCACTCGATCTCAATCTCAGCCAATCTTGCGTCCACCATTTTATGTTACTTTGCCATACTTCGATTCAAAAAAAGATCTCTTATTCTAATTTTAAACGCTATTAATATTTATATGTCTATTAATATTATGTAAAAGCTCAGATAATGATTGGTCGGTACTCTTCATAGATTGTGTTCCACCATTGTCCGCCAATAGTTCGAATTAGGTCGTCTCGTCAGCGTGTTCGAGAGTGGCCAGAGGGGCCGTTTCTGTTGTAAGTGTCCAGGCAGTGATGGAGTGTCTCCATTGCTCCACATTCACGCTCTTTTCGAATACGCGGTTTTCGTTTCAGTCCTTCCTGGACCCAGTCCCGCAGTTTCGTACACTCCCTCTCGCGCTCGTTCGTCCATCAACTTGATCTGTAGTATCTTGCGCTCTATCCTCCGTTGTGTCACGCTAAGTCGCTATTTGTCGCTAGAACTGACCTCCGACCCGTAGAGAATGGCTGAAGTTAGATACACAGCTCTTGAAGAATCGTGAATTGGTCAGTGATTTCCAGTCTAACTTGGTTACGGGCCTTCATCAATTTTCCCATCCCTCTTTCTACTTACACGTTATCATCATCTTCTCTGGTAGTTTCTTACTAATTCGTACTGAACCCGTTGTTTATTCTGGCAGTGAACATGGTATATGGATAGATCTTCATATTAGGAAGGTATTAATTAAATAACTATTCCATTTCATCGATAGTCTTGACTCTCTTCCATGCATTTGGTGTGACTAGTACGAGTAGAGAAATAGAATAGATGACTAGAGAGATCATCTGTCCATTGTACACCCAATCAAGATGATTTGAGCACGTTAGATCCTTGTAACAAGCGAATCTGATAAGATATTACATTACTGTAGTCTAGACTAGTTGGTAATTACTCTGGTCGAACGGTTGCGAATGAAGTGAAAGTAATCTGTCCAATAAGAGCTTGAGCTGAGGTGACTCCGAATATAACACATCCGGAGATACGATGGATTGGCATAAATGATGCACGAGTCTAGAGGAATAGCAGTTATTTCGGATGAATAGATCACACACTCACTTTCAGAGGAATTATTCCAAGACCGAAATTGAGAAGACCAAAGAAGTACTGAAATATAACTAATTATATTGATGTTCGATGGTATTTCTTACCTGTATCACATATGCACTGAGAACGGCCAATCCCAACCATGAATGAAATGTTTGAAATTGATTGATATGATGAGTCTCCTTATGTCGAATGACGGAATATAGACCTGTATAATCATTCTCATTCTCGATATCTCAATATATTATCTCACCAAGTCCAGCCAGACTCACTGCCAAAGTGTGTAGAACTACGTGCATGAATTTACTGATTAGTTTAGCATCTCTTCTGTACATTCGATACGCGATTATTGCTGAAAAGATACATTCTAGACCTATTTCTTCATCTCTTTTCATATTGAACTCTCTGCTCAATCGAAATTGATGAGTCAGAAAGAATGTTTACACTCACCTTCTCCTTGGAGAAACACAAGTCCAGTCGACATGAACATTGCATGGAGATTCAGATTACCAAAATTGCCCTCTCCATTGTCACTCCATTGGAATCCCTTATCGAGAGTGTTGAAGAAGAAACCTGTGATTGCACGATATCACTCATTTCCCATTACTAAAGGGGCGTTCTCTCAGAAACGACTAGGTTTATCAATTGTTGATAGTGCATATAATTACTCATTAGCTATGTCTCATTCTACTTTGATATACTTCCGACTGGAGACACGCCTTGCTAATCTCTCTTTCTGTGACGCTAACATTCCATTGAAAGACGATGAAAGGCATCGTAAAATGAGTATGCAACAGGATAAGCAACATGCGAATGCACAAATATTCCCATTCTTTCTAGATATTAGTGAATATTTGACCTACCCAAGAGATACTCAAGAGTTTTTAGCCTGTATGTTTTCTGACTGATAAGTGCAAGAATGGATTAGTGAATGAATAGATAACGAACCAGCAATTGCAACGAGACAAAAACCGAAGAGTTGATTGATAACTAGAATGAGATCGAAGTAGATCAATGGGAGTTTGATCATTCCAGTGGCAGAATCTGAGTGATAGGAAGGAATGAATAGAAAGAGGGAAGAAGAGAGGGAGTGAGTATGACTCGACTGTGTCTCTACACTCTTCTCTTCTTATCTTTCTCTCTCTTCTATTCCATATCAATCCATTCCTCTTCCTCCCTCCGGCTCTTTGTTTACATATCATAATTCGTTGTCCATTTCAGAATGTCTCTACATGTCTCTTCCTCTCTCTTCGCATTGCTTCTCCCTCTTCTCATCTCTAAATCTAATCTACGATCAATAAGAGGATATATTTGGAAGAGGAGGTCCATTACCGTCAACCATACAAGACCTCATCATGAATATAGGTAAGACCTCAATTCATTTCATTTGAATACTTGTTGAATATTGAGTGTTCTCTTCGTTCATCCGCTCACACTTCTCCATTACGGAATTTTCCCTGGCCAAATTTGTAAAGTTTCATTCATAGTAAGGAAGGACACAAGCAGAGTGAGTTCTCGTCTCATTATCCTTACGATGTTTATCCTCTCAGTTCATTACAATTGATCGATTACTCCGAATTCGCCCTGATGTCACTCTTCCAACTACTGGATCGTCCATTTCCTCTTTCGATCTATTCAATGCATTCGGGGCACAACCTATTATTTCTCTTTTCATCAAGGTAGTCCATTCAATCTTCTATCTATCATATGTTAATTATCTTCAGAAGATCACTCCATATTCACGATTACCCGAATCTCTTCATCTTAAATTGGCCGATAGACTGAAAGTCGCTACCGTAATCCAGCCGAAGACAATATCGATCGATGAGAATGGAGGAATCGCAAGTCTTCTTGAGAGTCCGAGGTACAGTATGAAATTGCTTACAAATAATTAGGATTAACGATATCTAGAGTTGTATACAATGGTGATCTCGTTTCTATTGTAATAACGAATCCATTGGAGGGATCAAAGGAGATAGTCACATACAAGGTATAATACATATTAGTTTCGATCTTCTTTGATCTTTGATCTTTTCTAGTTGGATTGTACTCCTTATAATTCGTGTCTAGTTGATTCTCGTGTCTCAGTATACGAGACTTCATCTATTCATTCTCCCATTCCTTTCGGTAATTCCCCTTCATCTCTTCCCATTCTTCCTCCATCAATCAATCAATTACTCGGTGATATGACTAAAATTGCGTATGCTCATTCTCAGGTATCAGTTATGAACCAATATATAAATGATGAATGTCTAATAGATCTCAAATGGTTTCCCTCTGTCTTTTCTCCTCCATGGTTCATCCGGATCAGGAAAGAGATTACTCACTCATAAACTCGCTGCTGCTACGCATCGGAATATTATTGAAGTACGGTGAATGAGTTGAGTGAATCTATGAACACTTTATCATTGTCAGGTCAACTCACTTGATATCTGGAGTGATGTTTCATCCCAAGGAGAGCAGAAATTGAAAGCAGCCATTCAGAAAGGTACTGTTGGATGTGTGGGATTACGGTATAGTTCAATAATCGATTTTAGCAATCTCTGCTCATCCGTGTGTACTGTACCTGTCGAATGTGGATGCACTAGGATATGATGTACATACGAGGAATATTGGTGAGGAATTATCAATATGTCAAAATTTCATGTACATGATAACAAAGATAAAAGTATTCAGATTCACGAGTTCTTTCCACTCTTCGGAATACATTGGAAGATTCGAGTAAATCAACACAGATCACACTCGTCATGGGATGCACTTCCAAACAGGTTTAGAATCAATTCCAGATTATTGATCTTTGATCTTTCTCAGTTGTCGAATCTCTCTCAATCTCTGCGTGAATTAGTTCTCTATGAGTATTCTATTCCTTCTCTCACTCCAATCGATCGACTTTCTTTTCTGGGGAAACTATTCAAATCAGATAAATTAGCTACTGCTGTAGCTAAGAATACCTCTGTGAGTAGTGTGAGTCTGTCCAGATTGAATTCCCATCCTTTCAGGGATTTGTCGTGGCTGAACTTATCGATCTCGTCTCAGATTCAATAGAAACTGCGAGAGAAAAGGGAAGGTAAGGGAAGAAATGACTGTATTCTTCGATGTATGAATGATTAAGGGAAGTAAAAGTTGAGGATGTGGAAGGAGCAATCGAGAGGAGGAATTTATGCATTGCTTCCAGTGTTGGAACAGCAAAGGTACATTTTTTTCTGAAAATTCTGCGGTCTTTCGAATAAGTATCAATAACAAAGAAAAAATTGGAAATAACAGTGTTGTTGAATTAATTAGACCATTGGTAGGTTCCATCAGTATCATGGGATGACATCGGCGGATTGGAAGAAAGTAAGAGAATTCTTCAAGAGAGTCTCGCAGCATGTCTCAAAGGAGGAAAAAGAACAAAGAGAAGTGGAATTATCCTATTTGGACCACCCGGATGCGGGAAGACTCTACTGGCTAAAGGTCAACTATTTATTAATCCAGTCCTTATTGTTCATTGACATCTAATAACGAAAAAAGATATGAATCAATAAATTTAGCTGTTGCAACTCAATACAAGATTGGTTTCCTCAGTGTGAAAGGACCTGAATTACTCAATAAATACGTTGGTCAGAGTGAGGAGAACCTTAGAAATGGTGAGGCTCTTTATTTTCGTTTACTTTATTTTATAAAAAAGTGTAATTAAGTATTCGAGCGTGCTCGGGAGGCCTCTCCCTGTGTGATATTCTTCGATGAATTAGATTCCATTGCTCCCAATAGAGGAAGACATGGAGATTCCGGAGGAGTTATGGACAGGTTAACACTTTACCTACTATTCACTCATTTATGATATATCGACACTATCCATGTACTTATCTATCATACGAATATTTTCTTTCTTTCTCAGAATCGTCTCTCAATTGTTATCTGAATTGGACGATCTTCAATCTCAAGAGGAATCGCAAGTATTTATAATGGGCGCGACGAATAGGGCTGATCTACTCGATCAAGCACTGCTTAGTCCCGGAAGGTGTCCTATTCATCACTTTTGACGGAGCTTTAGATCATTATTCAGTTTGCTTGTAAAGAAACACGTCTAATTTATATCAGATTCGATAAGATTATCAACATTGCACCGGGACAAGATATTGATTCGAAGAGGAAGATTTTAGAGGCTGTATCGAGGAGTGTTCAGTTAGATAGAGATGTTGACATGGAACAAGTGGTAATTCATCATATTTGAATGATCTGTGATCTCTCCCTCATACTCTTATTTGAATTATCTTTGATCTCTCCATCATAGGCCTCCTCGTGTCCTCCTGTGATGAGTGGAGCTGAATTGTATTCCATCGTATCCAATGCAACAATGGCTGCTATTAGAGAACAAGTGAGTAAAAGAAGAGATATCTAGATGTTGCCAGTAACATACCTGAACCTTTGCACTTCCATTCAAAACCGCAATGCGGTTGGGAAGTATTTCGTGCAGTGCTGACTAGTTTGACATTGCATTGTGGTGGAATGATTTCATAGAAGGATCATTGGATCTTTCGGCTTTTCGACCATCCACAAAAAGGCGATTCCGGAGGAAGTATGATAGATGAAAGGAAATAGAATCTTTTATGATTCACTTTCTATCGTGAGGGGTTAATAACGGAAGAGAAAGTGAGAGGATATCATTCATTGTTTTGCCTCTTCCTTTCCTTATCATTCCATCTCCTCACCCTTTCAACTCTCTCATTTCATTCCCTTTCCATTCCAGGTTTCCCTCATTGAAAGTGGAGGAATCACTGAGAATGAGGCAGATCTCACTATATGTCAGAGACATCTTCTTGATTCTCTCGCCCAAGGAAGACATATTGTATAGATTGTGATATATCGTCGTAATTTGATCTCTCATTCCATTCCATAATAAAGTCATTCCATCAGTAACATTCTTCTCTTACACGTATACAGTCTGTATCCATATCTATTCTCTTTCTATCTCTTCTCTCTCTTTCTCTTCTTTCTATTCCTCTGATCATCTCTATTCAATCCCCCTCTAGTGATATCTTTCCTCCATCTGATCAACTCTTCTAGATATATATTGTTTACTCTCTGATTCTATTCTCAACTCATTCCAACTAACAACTCTTTTGTTCTCTGAGGAGAGGGTAATACCGACTACTGTTTGTATGAAAGATGAAGTGACTTCACTGCTTCACACGCTTCTCTTTCCCCTATCAGTCAAACAGATTCCCTCTCTTTCCCTCAGATGATAGGTCACTCTCATCATTCCTATCATTAGCTCTTCATTCTCTTTCTAGCCTATCTATCATTCTAATCAATATGCCATTTGTCAATCATAAATGTTATCGACAGAAGGACGAATGATTCAACCCCTTCATTTCCCTATTCATCCCTTCCATTCGTTTCTCTTTTTGTGTCCCTTTCCCTCTCTCTCTTCAACTGAACACCTGTAAACGGCTCTTTTCTCTCTCTATTTATCTTACTTTTTGTCCATATCTCACCATATTCCTCGATGTCATTGATGTCTCCATCTCATCATTCCCTCATTTGATGTCATTCGTTGATCCGACCACTCCCTCCTCTAGATATATCCCCTTCCCTCCTCCTTCCTCTCTTGTACTTGATTACACTCACTAAATCAGCGTGTCTCATGTCCTTTCACATACAAATCATCCCTCCTACCATTCTATCCCTTCACTTCTTTGATCTATCCCCCTTTCATTCCTTCCATTCATCCCTCTTCACCTCACCGTCTTTCCTACCGCTATTAATCACTTCCCATGTCTTTTCTCTTGGTGCCATTCCTTCATTTGAATTCTTCGTTCACTTTCAGAATGAGAGAAGTTTTTCCATTGAAGAGATTCCTCGAAGATTTCGTTACTTCTCTCGATTCGTCTACTTGTGAACTAAGAGAAGAAGGATGCAGGTATCTATCCCTCCCTCCCTCCTTCCCTCCTTCTCTATTCTGAGTACTTGCTGTCCCCCCTCCCCTCTATAGACTAAGTATGGGTGTTTATCCGATACCGACCATTTTACGTCACAGTCTGCAGGAGATCTCGAAATAGGGAGAGAAGGAAGGGAGAAATGACTAATTGGTAGTTGGCAGAGGAAGATTCATCCTATTCCTTCTCTGCAGTTACGAATGCTCAAGCATTTCAAGAATTTCCACGTTTTTCCGGAAATAAAGATAGAATAAGGAAGAATTCCTCGTGCGAAACTCTGCCAACCGCACAGATTAGAAGAGATGGGAGATCGAATTACAATGAAGGGCATTCTTTATTCGAAGAGGAAGAAACTATGGAAAGTACATGGAATTAATAAGGGTTCCATTGCAGATTTGTGCATGCAATTGTGGTCGTTGCTGATGAAGAATCGGGAATAGTCAATCAGGTTTATTATTTTTAGTCGATCTTATTCAAATAGTTCACAAATTTATACCAATTGTATGCCATATATTCATTGTGATTTCAAGCAAGAACAATTCCGCCTATGTAATATTAATTTGTAGATGACTCTTCGTCGTCAGTTGGATTCTCATGCGATCGAAGAGAAAAATGACGATGAACCGTCACTCGGACCACCCACGTATCATTCCTTCTCTTACTCCCTCTATCGATACATCTTATGTCTCATCAAATATTCAAGCGCCCTTTTTTCAATCACCCATGAAATTCAAATCTTCATTCTTGAGATATCTCAAGATAGATTCCAATATTCCTTCGGAATATGCGTTTGTCCAACCACAACATTCCGATAGATTGGAAAAAAAGATAGATTCCTAGAAAATGTTTCTGCGACGAAAATCTGAATTACAGGTCACTCGAAAACGCGGATATTCTACGCGCCCTTCAAATTCTGGAGGAATCAAAAGAGTACGTTGCATCCACTCCCATTCCCAATACATAATCAGTTATCGATCAGTCGATATCGTACCCCTTCCCCTCCCTTCCTCTTCCCATTCTAAGCTTGCGCTTCCTGTACCATTCTCACTCTTGTTGTGAAAACTAATTGCTAACTTCAATATTTGACGAGACTCATAGACAGTTTTACAGAGTAAAACCGGTACTAATAACTGATCTATTAGCCTGACACATTCATACTTTGAATTCATTCCCATTCCTATTTTATTATTTTGCAAGGATAAACATTAATTATTCATAGTCTCTCTGCATTCATTCAACCACGCAATCTATTCTCTATTATTATTCTGAATATATTTTGTGAATGAATCAGTGTTCTCATTTCTCATAATTCTTCTTCTTCTTCCAATGTAATGAGTGATGTTCTTCCTTTCTCACGAGATACTCACACTATTCTGTTCAATCCTCTCACCAATTGAGAGAAAGGATAAAATAGAGTTAGAGCCCTCTCTCACTAATGGAAGTTTCCCATTACTAAGTGAGAGTGAGACAGTCCTTTTCTCAGTCCTTTATGAGTACGGTAAGAATGGATAGAGTAAATACACGAATTAATGCATGGAAATAAACACGTTGGAAGGAGTAACCAGTGGAGGAAATGGAATTATCGATGTATAGATTAGTGATTGATTTTGTTATTGAGAAGAGGAGAAGGAGAAAGAAGATCCGATGATGAAGAATCATCCTCTTTATCCATCTTTGTATTCGTAATCATCGTTGAATGTTCCATGTATTTCTCCTGTACGATACAAAGATCAAAGATCAAAGGGGGCGGGGCTAACCTGTCGTGACTTGATGAAATGGGTGAAGAAAGTGATGATCTCCCTTCTAAGTTGAGACTGGCACGTTAGATAAATTGGAAGACGAAGGGAACATGCGACGACCTGAATGAATAGAGTGAAGAAGAGAGAAGAAAGAAAGGAATTACTGTAAGGAGAGAGACAATATCCACTGAGAACAGATAGAAACCAGGATGTTCTTCGAGAGATTTAATATCGATATATTCCCAGATAGTTACGACCTGAAGAGAAATACTCTTCAATCTTCTTCTTTAGATATCTCTTACCACATTGAGAATGTTACTCATAAGATAGACACAAACGATGAAAACGAGAGTTCGAGTCGCTTCCTTCACACGATTCTGCAATTCAATCCATTTATCACTCAATGACCATTTATGGAAGAATCCAAATACTGTTCAATTATCCCAAATATGAACGATACACGGACTAGTTTCATGAAGAGATGGGCACCCCCCCCCCTCCCTTGTCTCAACTCTACTCTGTTTTCGTCATCCTCCTCATTCTTTCTATGTGATTATCCTTTCTCGTGAATCAGCTTCAGAAGGGTCTCCTCACTCTCAAAAAGACTCGTGAAATGACAGAATGAATGGATGGAAGAAGGCAAGTGTTTACTTGTGTATGAAAAGCCAACGTCTTTCTACGAATAGCCCTCCCCTTTCCTTTTGGATCTCCCATAGACAGAATCATTCATCGTTCAAAGAGGAGACGGGAATGGATAATCAACGATAGACGTCAAACGAGAGAAAAGAGATTTTGTTCAGTGCATTCATACTACTTGTTTACTCAGTACAAGAGAAGAACGGCAGTGAATGAAGAAGTCTGATGCATGCAATTACAGTGGATAGTACCCTCGACACTCACACTATTCTACCGTATTCTCTTTCTCTTCTTACCTTTCTCTTCTTTCCCGTCTCTTCAAGATGTTCAATGTAATCGGCCTTCTGTATCACACAAACGATTCGTGCATTGAAGAAAGCGAGAATGAAGAATGGAATATAGACAGTGATAATGGTTCGAGCGAAGAATCTGTATAGAAAGAGAGACATGTGATCATCCTGTCAGAATATTCAAATGAAATTGGAGAAGAAGAATGAAAACAATCCTTGCACATGCTCAAACTATGGAGAAATTCCTAGAGATTTCTCAATCCCTCTCTACCGATTTAGACTAAATAAGGCGTGAAAAGTGTCAAAACGTTCTTGATTCCGCATGAGTTGAGCGAGCTCAGCAACCGAGACAAGAAATCTCTTATTTCGATGTCATATGGCCTACGATAGAAAGAAAGAGTGCATACTTCCATATGCTATTGTAGACATTGTGCTTTCCCAATTCGGATACAGCAAGAGTCTTCTCCAACATAGTCCCTTTACATTCTTCACTCGTTGTGATCTCAATTGATTACATTAAATCTTTATCAAATCTGTCGTCATTCTAACCAGAATAGAGTCCACAACCTCACGAGTTCCGTCCCTAATCAAATTCCCGTTTTCCCTCTATTCTGTCTCCCAAAAAGGACATTTCCCTTTATGGTCTTCATTCGATTTCCTTCAATCTTTTCTATCTATCTCCACTGACCTCCAATTCAAATGCCATCGAAAATTTAGTAAGAATTCCGAGAAGAAGAGCGCCCATTGCCATGAAAGGTCGACGACGATTGAAACTTGAACTTGACCTGAAAAGACAATGAAAAGTTAGTCATCGATTGATATGAGGGAGATGCAATACATTCTTGGGCAGACAGTGAGTTGATATCTCTCGAAGGTCGCTGCTACAATAAGGAAGGATTGAGCAGTCATCGCTATATGAGAGATTGTGATCATTGGAGTCATGTAGTTGAACCTGTAAGGAGAGCTATTCATTGAGGAATATGATCGTTGTCAATGGTGTACACTCTCCCCTTCGTGAATGTCTCATTCTTCTTTAATCTCTCTTTATTCTCACCACGCATTAAGGAGAAGTGGTGATTCTGCCATATCAGCCAATAGATTGAGAGACATCAATGGAATGTACGATAGAGAGATGAAGATATCACATCCCGCAAGAAGGCCGAGATAAAGAAGAGGAGATGAACGAAAGGAATATCTGAAGTATTGAAGGAATGGAAGATATCTCTTTATGGAGGTCTGTCAAGGGTACTCATCTATTCTCAATTTGTATGCCAACTAATGTTCAAATGAGTCCTCAATGTCCTCAATTTCGAAAGGGTCCAAGTGGAAGAATGGCTACATTTGTGACGTCATCTCTTTCTCAGTTGGTTCTTTTTCAGTAACAAATAAAGAGTGGAAATTCAGTCGTTGAATGCAAAATGGAACGAATGGAACGCATGCAATTGCAGCGTGGTACTCTCATCTCTCTCTCTCTCTTTCTACTTATTTCTCTACTTGAAATGGGTCTGATCAGACATCGTCTACACTTAAGAGGACCTTGGGAGATTATTGTGGCTAGTCTGTGGGAAAGAGTAGAGTTCGAAGATCATTTACCTTCTCAGAAGAAGAAAACAGAGAAAAGCGTTCTCGACAATGGAAATTAGGGCGATTGTAGTACCAATTCCAGTGACCAGGATGAATCTGAATGAAGATTGGATCTAATCAAGAGACGGAATGGAAATAATACCGTTCAGTGAGATATTCAGGAGATGAATACTCGCATGGATCAATTGAAGGAATGATGACTGTTGATGATTCCATTAGGGCATCCACTGAAAAGATTGGAATGAGATAGAAAGGAAAGGACGAAGGACACGATAAATATAGAGATTGTCGAAGGGAAAGAGGAGGAAGGGGAGGAAGGGGAGGAAGGGGAGGAGTTTCTTAGTTGCGAACGACTGAGAAGGGGTGGTAATTATCAGTTTAGAGTGAAGAGACTGAAGAGAAAGAGGAGACTTTCAAATGAATAGTAGTGGACTGAAGAAGAATTCTGTAGAAAAGTGGAGGATTATACTACCTAGAGAGGGAGAAATCTCACTTCATCTGTGAATGACAGAAGGGGGAGGGTTCTGCAATGGGAGAAGAAGGGAGGAGAGAAGGAGGAATGGGAGGAGAAGGAGGAGAAGGGAGATGGGGAGGGGTAGGTCAAGAAGGAGGAAGACTGAATATGAAGTGTAACTAAAGAAGCTCCTTTTGATCTCTAAGCACTACGTGAGTAAATTAATTGAAAAAAAGGATGGTATGAAGAGACGAGAGTGGAAGTTCAGATTGAAAGGGACTTCAGAGAGGGGGGGGGAGGGATTGGGGGATGGGAGACAAGATTCCTTTCCTTCCTTTGTCCAGTTTTCACTAATCAACACTGAGGCTTCTCAATGAATTTAGTGAGAAAAGAGAGAGAATTGTCGTAGAAGAAGAAGAGATTGAAAAGGGGGAGGATAAAATGAAGAGGAAGACTCTTCACTACCATTGAAGAGATACCTGGTCAATGGATACTATCGGTATTCTTAAGGAAGTACTCGGAGAAATGCAGCGGAAAAGTAAAGAAGATTGTGTTAGATCGAAGATGAGAGAGTGGTCAAAAGAGAGAACGAAAGGGAATGAAGATAGAAGAAGAAACTGAATGGAGTAAAGGGTTTGTTGACTATAATTGTAGATCATTTATGAATAGTATCCATCAAAGAGGAACGAGATAGAGGGATAACTTCATCGTTTTGAAGAGAAGAGAAGAGATCGTATGACAACATTGCAACTTGAATCTAAGTGAAAGAGGTTCTACCTAGACTAATCTTCTAGAAAGAATCTTTCTCTTTCTGCAGGAATAGACAGTCCCGAGGGTCTCCAATTGTGCCCAGATGAGAACTTTCTCTCCACTGATTGAATTTTCTTCTTCCGACTGTTTTCGGACAAAACATAGTCAAATTGAGAGAAGAAGCAAGAAGTCTTCCAATGGAAGCATCCCATGGAAGTGTTACACTGTGAACGGAGGCTCTCTCCCTTTTCATAGATCCTTCTAAGAAGGAAAGTACGTAGGAAAGTTCCCATATTTTAGAGAAGATGAGCGAAAAGTTTGAACGCAAAGGAAAATCCGAGGACGGAAAATACAGAATGGAAAATAAGTGCACCCAGAGAGAGAATTGAGTGGACAATGAAAAGGATAGTGAAGTGATTGAGATGAGTAAGATAATTGAGTGGAGTTAAGGAAGGACTTCTTTATTTCAATGGTTCATTTGACGTCGCTATGAATTGAGATCCTTTTCCTCTTTGAGTCCTTGGACAAACATATTCAAGAAGGGAGAAAGTGCTCAGCAACCGAGGGAAACAATGAAATCGTGGAACTGAAAATGGAACAAAACTATGAGAGAATTCGTTAATGAATGCGGTTACTCGGAAAACAGAATTAGTACGTCATTTGTTTTGTTCCCACGTTTATGAATACAAAATAAATGTCTTTCTACTCATTGAAAATATCATAGAAGCAATCAATCATTCGAAGGATGATCTTTCAATCAAAACTGAAGGTATGCATGTACAGCTGGGGAAATAGACGTTCCGGAAGGAAAGATGTCACTTGGATTCGACATACGAATCAACATTAGATAAGAGTGGAGAGAGGAAAATGATGGGTTGAAGTGTCTCAATTCGTTCACAAGATAAATGTGATCGGAGACGGGAAATTGAGCAAGAAACCAATTGGAAGAGTAAGAAAAAGAGGGATAAATCTTCTTGGTCTGAGAATGAATTTGGCCTTCCGGAGTACATTGAAATGCTCCAATCTCAATTACACCCACACTCATTTCATTCTTATACTTCGAAGATAGATCTTCGCTAAGATATCGAGAACTTCCCAAATACCAGTTTGTTTTTTCGTCAAGCGAAAACATTTTCTCGCAGAAAGACAATAATTATCTCACTTGTGATAGATAGAGATAATGATCACACCGAAAAAGGAATAGATGAAATGTTCCCTTGGCCAACTTGCACAAATATGTATGGCACTGTCTTTTTTTCTCGAATTATGGTTTTCAATTACTAAAGCAAGCTCTATAAAATTTCTAAAATAAACTTGCATTTTCAATCAATTCAATTTATTTTACTGGAAACAAGCACAATTCCTAAGCATAAATTACTCTCATGTCCTAGTTCGTATGTTTTACCCTTCTTCCCTCTTACAAGCTGTTTCTGAGTCGGTATCATTCCTTCAGAGGGCTCTGTTTGCATTCAAATGTAAAGTGAATTGACTGTGATAAGAAGGGCTTCAAAGTGAAAGGAAACTATCGAGAAGGCTCAGACACTCTTGAGACTCCCTCCTCCTCCCTCCTTTCATCTACAGACGATCACAGCCCATAGTGAAGTCTATCCAATTGCATTGTATAATCAGCCCCGATTAGTCTTTTTCTTCGAATCAACGGTCCTTCTTATGAAAGTGTCCATGTGTCTTCATTCCATCCCATCAGTAGTTTTCTCTTTTCTTCTTCTTCTTTCCCTAGTACGGCTGTTCCATCTGTTCCTTCTTTTCTTAGTCATCTTCACAACGCAAAATCATCACCATCGATATAAGAAGTAAAGAGAGAGAGGTGGTAGATAGCCCTTCCCTTCCCTTCAGTCCACTTGTAGTAGCCAGTCGAGTCTACACCTCTGTTTGATCAAGGCTCTGGAGCTTTCGAGTCTCTCTTGTTTACTAATTATAAAAGTAGATTGGATAGACACCTCTCTATCCATGGACCCCATCCCCCCTCCCCTCCTCCCCTTGTAGTCCTCCTTCCCCTTCTCTCTATTCATCACGAATCGCAACACATTGATGCGATGATTTCATTGTCCGTCTTATCATTTCTCTTCACTCTTCTTCACCTTTCCATTATGAATTACAATCACTCTTTCCTGTCAGTTAGTTGACGTCTCCTTGATTGACCATACTCACCCTCGTATACCACCCATAGAGATCCCATACTATATATTCTCAATCTGGGGGGGGGGGGGGAATCTTTTTCTTGCAGAGTCAAAGAGCAAGCGAGAGGAATTGTTTCCTTTGAACGTAATGATCCTCGAACAACTTCGTACTTCTTGTCAAATGAAATGTTTGTCTAGAGAAAGGAGTGATATGTATAGATGATCAGTAACTGACTGAACTGTAGTAGTTTCCCTCTCTTCTTCTCTCTCTCTCTCCTTCTTGTATCTAATCACATTCTCACACTTCTTCTTCTTCAGTCGGTCAATTGGCACTTAATCCTTCAGTACAAATACTTGCAAAGGTTGCATCACTATCTAACTCTCCCTCTATCATGAATACCGTAATCCATACCATAAATGAGAGTGACTCATCTCTCTTCAATGGGATACACGCGCTCTTTCTCTAGAGGGTGACATAAGGTAGATCTGACATGGATCAAACAGAAGGAAGAAGAGATTACTCCTTCTTCCCTTTCTCGTCTCTTCTATTCACTCTTCCTTTGTCCATCTTCAACTGTATTCTCTGCCATTTCTTCCCATCTATTTCATTCTCATTCGTATTCATAATCTAATCGCCTTTCAACGCATTCTATAGATGACGATTCAATGTCAGATGAAGCCCTTCTTGATTCTTCTCTTGTTATCATGTGCTTATCTGACCTCATCGACTAGTGACCTTCATCGTCGACCAGAGGTAACAAGAAATGTATGATAGCATGTGAACAGTATATAATTATATTATTCCTTATCTTAAGTTTCTCAAGCTAATTGAAATTAAATATTGAACATAAGACTGTTTTATTATTGTTGTCCATTGTGTAATTTGATCTCTTTCAGCCCGATACAGTTCCGAGTCTTCCTCATATCGGTCGAACTGAGAAATGGAAGATGATCAGAGAATCGGGACAAGATCCAACACATCGACGAAGAGCGAGCAAAGGAGAAAGGACTGACAGATGTTAGATTATCATTATCAATAAGATTCTCATTGTTTCTACTAGACTCTTCCATATTTACAAATTCCCATGAAATCTCAATTCTCTGTATCTCAGCTCGACGTCTTGCTCCATGGCGTCGAATCCGTCCATTGGATGAACTTCTTCCTCGTCCAAATCGACCTCCTAGAGCTCTTTCTATTGGAAATTGTCCAAAGAAATTCGACGCTGTCACTAGAGGTAAGAATGATCAGATACACAAAGTGTTCAGTATAGTTCATTCATCTCTTTCTTCTTCATTTACTCTATTTGATATTAGACATTTTGAGTGTTTTGTGGTGTAATCGATCGAATTGTAATGTCTAGCCATGATCTCCCCGTATCTCTTCCCTTTCTACTTCTGTTCTCATATGAGATCTAAGAGTGTCGCCTTCCCTTTGTCTCTATTTGATCGACGTGTGTGGTCTCGCACTCATAGAGTAACAGCTACGAGAGAGAGAGAGGGTCGATCAAACTGGGAATCAGTACTTTGAGATGAGGGCATTCATAAATAACTAGAAATAGTAAAATAATCTCTCAGGATCAAATGGTCGCACGTATCTTTTTGCTGGTGAACGAGTGTATCAGAGTTGGATGGAAGATGGATTGAATCAGAAGGTTATTATTCATTCAGATGACACTGTCTCATATCGCATTCCCACTTTACTTCATGTTTCTCAATTCCAGGCTTCATTCGCAATAACAGAAATGTTTGCTGGAGGTCCTCATCGTGTATCAGCAGTATCAACTAATTCTCGATCTGGTGTGACCACTCTCTATTATGGAAGAAGTTCCTATCGATTCAGATGGAATGAAGAGGCTCAACGATTCCACGTTTGTTATCTTCATTTATTTAGTTGATACGTTCTCGTTTTCACGATAGACGGGAAAGTGATGAATCAGTAGGAATAGTCATGCATCGCGAACACAATCACATTATATTATAATGAAACAATGAATAATGAAAAAGCTCGTAGAAAAAATCGAGCAAATATCGAGGTATTTCAATATAAATGATTACAGATCGCTCGTAATTCTCCTAAGCAGTTGAATCAGAATATCACAGTAACTCCATCGTCAGCATTCGAATGGGATGGACATCAAGTACTACTAGATGTGAGTATCTCTCTCTCTTCCATTCATTTAACACCCCATTAGACAACTGACGAGTGTTTCTCTTCGTTTTATGAGATCCAAGAGTGAATGAGAAAGGGTGAAGAATCGAGAAATTAGAGATGAGAAATCAGAAAGAAGGGGGAAAGAGAGCGCTGAACGTAGGAAAGAACTCTTTGATTGAATGAAGATAATAGTGATAATGATAGATATTCAGCTGAGAGATATCAATCTCATTGAGAGGATCGCTGAGATAGATAATTCATCGAATGATTTGATTCATATTCTGGAAACAGTTTTGGGGAACATAGCATAAAAGATAATTTATTCCACTTCAGGGTCCGGTGTTCATTACATACGATGCATATTGGAACATCGAGACATTCAAATCCCAAACTCTCACTTATTTCCCTGGAATACCTCGAGATGTAGTGGGAATCATTCTCGATAAGGGAAACACTGTATTCTTCTACACTAAGAGAAATACGATCCAGGTATGTCAGAAAAGAGAAAGTACAAAAAAAATCAAAATTTTCTTTCTTTGAAAGGAAGGGAACGTGAAACTTTTGAAAACTCTTGAGGAAATGGATTCCAGACCTTTCGCACAATCTAATTCTCCAATTTCAATTGAAATTTCCTCCAGAAGATTGCAAAGAAAAAAGAGCTGTCCGTCAACCATTTCGAAATTGGAATGAAAATGGAATAATAATAAATTGTAGGTGTATGATCGTGTGAAGCATAAAACATCGGCTGAATTTCCAATTGGAGTGAGCGACTACGCCGGATGTTTTCTATAGAGTATCTAGGAACCAATAATAATTAACTATGTAGTAGGTACAGAATACCCGTTTCAATCAGAGTTCCCTCCCCTGTTATTATTTTCGTCTGTCATTCGAACTTCTTCACACTCCACTGAATTCATTTGAACTCTTCAAACCGGTGGTTTCCCCATTTCATTTATTGTTTCATCTCTCACAATTACAATCGGATTCATCACATTCATTCATTTATTTATCCATCATTTGACAGTCAGATTCCATAAGAGAGACTAACTTCATTGCCATTCTACCACTTCATTTTTCTCTTCATTATTTTTGTTCTTAATACGTGTCTCTTCCCTATTTGTTGACTTCTTCTTTGATAAACTTGAATGGAAAGAAGCTCTTCATTCTCCCGACCTTGAGAGAAACTAAGGCTCATAAACTCTACTGTTTCTCTATTCGTATCTGCTCTCAAATTCGAGATCGCTTTATCTCATCCAATTCAAGGCTAAAGAAGCTTCAATTTGGCAAACAAGTAGCAGAGTAACCACAGTGTTCTTCCCAATCTATTTAGCTTCTTCTCCGTTTCCCTTTAATCATACAAGTATTGCAATGAAATGCATTGTGAACAAATTGATAAGTTTTCTCTCATCTTTATTATTATCGTTCATCTTCTCGCAATGGCAATTCTATCAGAGATGCATAAGGAATTTAGGAGATCAAATATTAGGGAATAATCAATCTATTGGATAATCTAGTGCATCTTGTGGTACTTCTTGTATCCGCCGGCCTGGACGTCATTGGAGTGAGTAGAGACCGTCTGAGAGACAACCTCCTCCTGGAAGGGAATACGTTATTACAGTACTAGAGTAATGAATGGAGTATCATAATGAATGAATGACTTACAAGGGGTTCATCATGAGTGGCAGCAGCAGGGGCAGCATAGCTCTGTTGGGGGATCTGAGGGGCAGGTTCAGCTACTCTCGGTTGATAGACAGAAGCTGGCTGTTGAGGAGCCTGCACGTAACTTCCTCCTTGTTGTCCGTATGATTGCTGATGAGGTTGATAAGCAGTCTGCTGGTAAGACTGCTGGGGTTGGTAAGAAGGCTGGGGCTGAGCATACGACTGCTGGTACTGGGGTTGAGGCTGGTATTGAGGCTGAGGCTGGTATTGGGGCTGGTACTGAGGCTGGGGATATCCCTGCTGGGGATATCCACCCTGCTGGGGGTATCCCTGTTGAGGGTACTGCTGACCGTATCCTCCTCTTCCGGCACAAGGATCACATCCTCCTCCTCCTCCGAGACCAGCGAAGAGAGAAGAGAGGAAGGCTGATGAAACAGTGACAAGAGAGAGAAGAAGAATCACAGTGTTCATGATGAATGAATGAATCAACGAATGAATCGAAGACTTATATAGGGGAAGAAGAAGGGGAGTGGCTAACCAACGATAGCTAAGAGAAGAAAGAAGGGACAAATATCTATGGGCTGATCTGAAGACCAACTTTGAACTTAGCTCTTTACTTCGAGATGTATTGAAAGATCAATCATAATTATGACTATGAATACAGATGTGCATATTCAGATGTTCATTCCCTCTTTATCTCTTCTTATAAATAATAAATAATTTATCTACGCCCGAGGCGCAACGAGACCGAAACGTTACATAATAAGGTGGGAGAGCAGGAATGGGGGGGGGGGGGGGGGGGGGACTCTCCTGGGTAAGGTGAATTTGGCTAAATGAGCGATGATTGGGTGGTTTTCAAGTTCTTCATTCTCTTTCTTAATTTCCGGTCTAGTCATCACAACAGCTTCTTCTTCTTCTTTTTTTCTCTTTTCTCTTGCAATAGAAACTGACCCCGCAATGATCTCAACTCTTCAGCGAAAATTACTCGAAACTAGTCGATACTATCTGCACGGAGCTAACTGACGGAAAAGCAATCTAGATGATCAACCTCAAGATGTGATGCAATAGTTGGAACATCAAATATTTATTAATTGATTATGAGCCAGAATTCGATCGACCGAATGAATTTCACACGAACGAATTCAATATCGTTTGCAAGAGGAAGAAATGTGTAGGTGGATTTGACCTTGTGTGTAATTGAGAATGGAATACTTTATCCCTTTCATTCCCTCGAGAGAATCGCCCCATTAATCTTGATGGAACACAGTAGTGACCACAGTTCGCAATGGCAGATTTACCAGTCTATCTAGCTTCCCCTTCCCTCTTCTCTTCTCTTGGGCCAACTCTACTCCCACAACGAAAAGCCTTCGTTTCCTCGAGGGGAAACGGAGGGAAAGAGTGTACACATTGATCCCCTTTCCACTGAAGAGAAAGGAAGATACAAAGGACAGAAGGAAGGGAAGGATTAGTGGAAGGAGAAAGAGAGTATTCATTCCTCAGTCTTCCTCAGTACTGGATCCATACATCGACAATGACTCTCCCCCAGGTTAGAACACAATTCGTTTATACTCAGAATATGGGATGGAACTATCTGTCTGACAATAATGACCGCACTCTTGTGAATGTCCCTCAACATCATAAAGAGAATGTCAAAATTGCCTTCTATTGGAATACACTCGTCCATTCTATCGTCCCCTTTTTATCTCATTGTGAAAGTCCTCATCATTTCATTAATTCTTCGTGTCTATACACGTTCACTCTTAGTCCTCTTTCCCATTCCACTCTCTTCTCAATTCTCCGACAAACCCTCTCATGTTGAATTTTCTTAGTGAGTTTATCACCTAACTGTAGCCGAACGTCATGGGAAATTAACTACTCTTTAGTTGCAAAGATAATTCAAAACGTGTAAATGCAGTGAAGTATCAGTAGGGATCAATATAAGTTCTTTTTTGATGTATGAATCAATGTGTTAAGGAGAAGGGATACGACTATGGAGCAGCAATAATTCATTGGGCAGCGGGAGGAGTGATGCTAATCTCCCTCTCACTCATTCTTCTCGTTGTGGGCAATATGATATACACCAGTGTGACCGACAAAGTCGTCTTGAGAGATCAGGTGAGAATAGGGGAGAAGAAGGGAGAAGATGAAGTCATTGGAAAGGAAAGGAGGACTGACCATTCCCGGAAGGGAGTGGCACTGTGAGACTGACACACAAAACAACAAAAACGATGAGAAAAAAGAATAGTGAGAGAAGGGAGAGAAAGAGAGAGTAGAAGAGGGAAGAGATGGATTCCATGATTCATACTCGATTATTTCGCTGTAAACCGTTGATCGACCCCTTTCCATCTAGATGTCAATTCAATCTTTCCTCGTGCTTTTCATCTATTTTTGTTAATGGAGAGATAAAGGGAAAGTGAGAGACTGAGAAATGAGAGAGAGAGAGAACTAATCATTTCCACCCCATTCATTCCTTCTTTCGATCCATTCACTTACTCATTTCTTCCTTCTAGAAACGTCGATGAATCTTCCTTCTTCTTCTTCCACAGTTCAAAATTTACTCACACCGTACGTTTAAATTATATCCATAATCAATAATTTGAAAAATAACAAGAAAAATTAGACTTTCGTGTAGTCAGATGATATTCTTACTCGTTGAATCATTAAATTTGTCAGTGATTCGATCGACGTCTCATTCGATGGTTCCTCCACTCCTCTTTCTACACTCGGTAAGTCTTCTCTCTCTTTATAATCCATTCCACTCCCACGCAAGAGAAAGGAGTAAACTCATACCCATTGAACGAGAGAGAGAGAGGGAGAGGGTCCAAATCCCCCTCTCTGATCCTTCCTTTGAGGCTGATCTATATGCCAGATATCCCTCCCTCATAAACAGTTTCAATCCCATTGAGGGTGCGGTTCAATACCTTTCCATTTCGTGTCATAATTGGTTAGTTCCATTCAGATCGCCCTTCTTCTTCAATTCCCTTCACTTCCATCACTCAATCGATGCATCTTGGATCGATTAGATCAAAGAGAACAGTCACAAGATCAAATTCGTCAGTCCCATTCTCTTTGAGAGCTTTTTTAATTCTTAAACTTTCTGATTGACTAGACGATGATGTTTAGCGAGACTCTCTAATTGGCAAGAAATAACAATGAATTCGTTTCAGAGTCGGCTCTCGAATGGGAATAATTCGTCGATTCGTAGCGTGTTTCTCTGGCGATTCATCGGAAGATGAAGAGATTCCGTCTACTTATTCTCAAAGGGAAGATCGAAGAGTTCAAAAGTGAATAACCTTATTCAATTAATTCTTCTATTATTTAATGACAAATTAAAAAGTCGATTGTATTTGCAGTGGAGAAGAAGCTCCAATCCACAAAATCGTGGAATTCACATATGAATTGGTTCCCGATATGGATAAGATTCTTGCTGCTCCTTACTATTGGGGAAGAATGGATAGACATGGAGCTGAAGAGCTGCTCAAAGAGCGACCAGAGGGTAGGTCACTCCCCTCCCTATCCCCTTCCCTTCCCTTCCTAACGGATGTGTTCCGCCCTAAACAGTTTCCGTTCTCATTCGTTCCAATAGATAGCGAAACCCCTATCCCATAACAAGTTTATCTCTACTCTTGAGAAAACTCTCCGACCATTCCTTCTTACTTTTGCAAGGGCGGACGAGGTCGGTCAAGTGTGAAATAGAAGAAATGAATTGAACGAATTCGGGTAATCGTGGCCTGAGAATGAATTGAAGAGAGAGAGAGAGAGAGAGAGAGAGAGAGAGAGAGAGAGAGAGAGAGAGAGAGAGAAGACAATGAACTATTTACAGGTACATTCCTTCTCAGAGATTCCGCACAACCAGAATTCATATTCTCTGTCTCATTCAGAAGATACAAGAGAACTCTCCATGCTAGAATCGAACAGGTATCATGAAAAATACATGATAAAAAATAACATTGAAAATTGAAGGGGAATGGTTCATTTGGATTTGATATTCTCGATCAATCAGCATATCGAGCTCATACGATTACACAACTTATTGAGAATTATGCTGATCCTACGAGGTAAAGTCTCTTTTCCTCGATAGATCCATCAATCACCATTCCATTCCCTTAAGATGTTTATTCTTCGAACCTCAATTGACTAATCCTCTCAAAAGGGAAACCGTATTCTCCCTCCAGGTATATTATTGTATCTGTCAATGTAATAATGATTTAACCATTGGTTAACATCTACATATAAACAAACAATCATTCTAACGAATATCAAATTAAGGAGCTCTCTCGATCAGTGGTAATGTCTCGTATTCGATATAAAGATATAACAAATCTACCCCTTCCTTCAAGTCTCCAAGACTATCTCTCAGAGTATCATTTCTCTGTTCCCATTAGAACAATTCGACCTCTTCCATCTCCCAATCCACCCAGAATTCTTAATGATTGATTAATCATCTTTTATCTCTTCTTTCACCCCATCAAGTTTTTATCTACTCTAATTTATTTGCATTTCCCTTCCTTGCATTGCCAAAAAATGTTTTTAAACAGCTCATAATTCAAACAATTGTATCACTCAGCTTTAAATTCATCGGTTAGTTTGTCTAAACACCGTGTATATATACTAGATTCAAGAAGAGTTTTTTTCTTCTGAAGAATTTATCAATTACTCGGTTGAACAACTTTGTTTGATTGTATAAAAGTGTCACTCGGAATTAAATGAAGAGCACAGACAAATAAATTAATTATCGATATTTTACAAAGTTGATAAATGCACAAGGAGAAAATTCTGTGAGAACAGACTATTGATTGGAAATTGAATGAGTATAATCAAAAGACTGGACTTCCCTCTCGTTCATCCACTTCTTCCTTAACATAATAAACATTTATTATCAGTTATACGATCCTATTCCCTCCCGAAACTGTAGAAAAATAAGATACCTTGATTGTCTTCTCTAGACTATCTTCCCTATCTTCCTCAATCTCTTCAACATCTTCTTCTCCTCCTTCTTCCTCTTCCTCTTCCCCTTCTCTTTCTTCATCCTCAGGAGTTTCTTCTCTTTCGTCATCTTTGATCTCCTCTCCCTAAACAAATTCAATCAATTATACATGGTTTCGTGATTAATAATGATTTTAATTTTCAGTAATATTTTGTTAACTCACATCGATATTTCTTCCCTTCAATAATCCAATTTCGAATGCTCTTTCACAACCGAGGAAAGTGAGTGCACTGTGCATACATCTCATCATCGTTTCACTCGAAGCACGCAGGTCAGGAATTGTCATGAGTAGAGATTGATTACGATTTGTCTGCAACACATATTATATAATCAATAGAGATCCAGAGATATTGAAACATGATTGTCAACAGAATATTATTTAACAAATCTACTAGAACAATATACCTTAGCATAAACAGTTATATTCTGCAGTGATCGATTTCCCATTTGCACTTGTTTGATGATAGATAATGCCTGATTATGAAAAGAGTAACATCATATAAATAAATAAAATAGGGTTGGAACGATAGGATCGGAATAGAATAGTTCACCTGTGTAGTGATGAGAGAGAAAGTGGTCTCATCTTCCAAAAGAGACATAAATCCACTTAAGAATAGATTGTATTCCATCGACAGGGAGAGAACTTACTTTGGTTTACTGAATATACTAAGGAATCTTCGTCCTTCTTTGGATGCACTCATTAGAACTCCATTCGATCGAAGAGTTCCAACTCGTAAGAGAAGACAAAAGAGACAGAATGATGAACATGATTTAGACCTGGAGAAGAAAGAAGAGTTATGAGATAAGAAATGATTGATTCTCACCATAGAGCAAGCAAATCATCTGTGGACATGTTATTCCTCGTGTTAATTAATACTTGTAGTGTTGAATTAAGAGCGATAAAGAGTGATTTATATACAACGGGGAACGTTTCTCTGCAATTTCACTTCATATTAGTCAAATGAAAGAGGGCAACAAACTTGTTAAGAGTGAAAAATTTGAGTCGATTGATTTGCGGAGGGACGAAGTCATCGACTGGAGATGAAACAGAATCCATTCTAGAATGGAAAAAAAGGATAGTTTATTGAAATAAGATAAAAACAATGTTTTGATAACAATAGATAATATATTCTAACTTGCTCATTCTCTTCTCATTATCTCCAACTAGAGATGTCAATTGTTCAGCAAGAAGCCATAAAATTGCCTTTGGTCGATCATCAATACGACGATATGAGAGATACAATCTCAATTATGAAATTTACTCATTTGTGTTGATGAAAAAATAAAAATGAAACGGGGACGGAAATGAATAACTGACTCGAAGAGTCTTCGAACTGAATTCTTAAATACAGTTCCCTTCTGAATCTTTCCATCTTCATTTGTCCATTCTTTCTGTAGATACTTGAGACACCATCCACCTACAATTAATCCCTTCTCTCTCTATCTCTCCTCCCTTCCATCCGTCATACCTAGACACTCATCAGAAGACTCGTCTCTTCCCTCTAATGAATAGCAACATTCCATTACTCCCACTGCACAATCGATTGTAGGCACATTCTAAAACACTACAATAAAGATGATCGATTGACTACCGTACCTCTGCTACTCCCAAAAGGAATTGGAGTACGGTAGTCTCAGCATCTCCATTTTCAGCATCTCGCTAGGATAAAATATTAATTGATCAGCGGTAATCACTCCCCTCACTTGTACTTGTGAATTAGATGCTTCTATAATCTTCTTCTCAACAATTTCCATCATATTTCTTCTCTTATTCGTTCGTTTCCCTGTTTCATCCTGAGTACTATTCACGACATCTTTCCTATAGTTGAAGATATGAAATTGTCAGAGTCGAGAATTACTTATACACACCATGCCAGATTTACAACACCGAACTTACGATGTGAATATCTCATTTAGTAGGGAAAGACACTTTCCGAGCATAATCCCCATTGAATTTGCCACCTCCACTGAATCATCTCGGATTGCCTGCCATTAAACATTACCAATATATTAATATTTCTTAAATATAAATTTCAAGACAATCGACATTTTTTTTATTTTCAGTATGATTTACCTGACTTTCGTTTAGTTCTTTGAAATAATCGGAGGAAAGAATAAGCTGTTGTATGATTGGAGAAGTTGAAGATAGCGTCCATTTCCAAATGGATATTCCATCACCATGATATTCCATTGGAGGAGGATCAAGAGGAGAATGACGAACCTAAATCAATATGGAATATTCACTCAACATCGTGCAATCACAATAACCAATCTTAAACTAACACTCCATGGAAGAGCTTTCTTCTCCTTCTTAGGAAGGACAACCTTCATTATCTTGAGCAGATTATCGAGTAGATATACTGATCGAATCCTTTTTCCCACTTGAAGCTGAGTTAATAATTGCCACGAATGAAATGGTCGAATGTATACCTTCATTAGTTGGATTACAGTACTCATCTTATAGGGAATGAATATTGTATTGAGAGAAGACAACGGAATGCGCTTCCTCTTTTCCTCCCTCAACAAAGGTTATACACTTCAGAATTTGTTCTAGTTATGAAAAAAGGGAAATTACTAACATAATTTCAATTTTCTCTTCATCATTCTCTTGATCTTCCCTAACTTCATCTTCTTCTTCAACTCTTTCTTCTTCTTCTCTCTCCTCTTCCTCTTCCTCTCCATCTCCATTCTTTTTCTTCTTCTTTCGCCCTTTTTTCGATGGTTTCTTTGTCGCTGGTCTCTTCTTAGCTGGCTAGAATTATTTAATACAAGTGTCGAACACAGATATTAAAATATTAAAAATATATAAAAATATTTTTAAAAAATACCTTTTTCGCATTCTCATCATAGACAATTACAATAAGATCCTTCACTATTGACGACGGAACTCTCACTTCTCCTAATTCTGTAACGAAATATTATCTCCCACCGCTCACCGTTCAACTAAAAATATGTCAATGATAAAACAACTGACGTTTAATCGTGTGAATTAGAGATTTCTCCAGATCGAAAAGAAGGGAAAACTTCATCATTTTTAGTTTTGAGAGATAGGAATCCTCTGGTTCTTCTTTCTCACAGAAAGAATTTAGAAGCTGGAAAGTGATAAATCATCAAGAGGAGGACCCAGAATGGATTCTTATCGGCTCAAATGATCTACGGTCAAGAGTGATACAATTGTTGACATTTGGTTCCCACTTCCTCATTCGTTTACCGTTCTGATCCATTGAATGAGATGGAAGAAGATGGTTGAATTAACAAGTAATTCATAATTCTCTATATTCCAAATTCCTCTCGCTCCACACATTGTGATATTAGCCTCTTAATTAAATATGTATTAATCCACAATACCAATTTTCCTCTTGAATTCACTAACCGAAAGTGTACATAAACTGATGGAATGAACTCATCACTGCTTCTTGTGTTTCTTCATCGTTCTTCCATCGACATTTCAATACTGATAACTCCTGACAATTAATTGATATGATTCCATCCAATCCTGTTATAATCCTGATACTGAATAGAAACAGTGTATAACCTTGAGTAGTCCAAAAAGAGGAACTAATTCGACGAGTCTTTCATGGGACACTTGTAGCCATTGACTACTGTTATCATTCACATACTTATCCGCTTCAAGTGTTCTGAAAAAAGAAATAAGCAAACATATATATTTATGTGAACTAACTGTGAGTGAGTTTCATCATCAATTCGTTCATGGAAGAATTCATCCTTAAATGTCTCTTCGAGTGCCTCCGCCCATTCCATCTACAATAGTAATGATATACCATGATTAAACGGTTATTCATGTTCATCTTTCATCATTAATGGATAAGAAAAACGAGAAGCACGGTAACTAGATACAACAGTATTACAAAACATACAAATTTCTCCGATGGTTTCCACTTGCTCGACCTCACCAACATCAAACGAATTTCATCATACAGTGTCCATCTATAAACAATATTTTGGTACTGTTGTTCTTCAAATGAAAACTAACCGGAGAAGGGAAGATCCTTTGGTGGCTACTGTCAGATTATCCAATAGTGTATGAATATCATCTTCTCGATTCACTCCATTTCTCAAGTCATAATCGATATGATGAGAATGGATAAGATGACTAACTGATCATTTAGCGCACTCTGTAATTGCATAACCATGCATACAATTCCCAATGATTCGTCACGAGAAGAAAGAGAAGAAAGAAGACGACGAGAAGTCTCTTCCATATCCAACTAAACAAAGATAATAAGTAGAGAGATATGAGATGATATCGAGTGAACCTTCAATGCACTTTGAGTTGGATCCTTCATACAAATGGATATAACTACAGTGAGCATCATTCTTGCACTTGTGAGAGTGAGAGAAGGGAGAAGAGATAAAAAAGATTCCTTAATAGACAACACCATTTTTTTAAAATAGTGATTTCTTTCAACTCACATGAATGAGATGGACATGATCTTGGATAATAGAGTACTCTTGTTTGACGATTATTAGGATAGAATCGAGAATTGATACTGCTTCCCTCTCTGATTTATCCAAATGAGACAACATTGAAGATAAAGTCTCCTAAAGAAAAGGATATATGATTAGCTATTAATAATGTAGTTATGATCTTCTAACCTTTCTTTTCTTCTCTAAACTCCTGAGGAGAGATGAGTAAATGAAAGTAGAGAAGTGATTGTGTGAATCAAGAGGAGACCAGAGAAGAGAACGAGAGAAACGAATTAGTGAAGGAAAATGTAGGAGACAAAACTGAAACAGATGGACTAAAATATATAGATGGATAAGAAAAAATTGGGAGATGAATGAGTTGTTTCGATTCTTTCTTCACTACCTTATTCATCTCGATTATCTTCTTGAATTTCTCCTCTAGTATTCCTTCCTCTCTCGTCTCATCTGCGATTTGGGATCTGAATACTTCTATTGCCCTTTTTCTTCTTCATAATAATGAACTAACTTGAGTGTAGCTCCGACAGAAGGAGGACATCCTTCTATCGACATGAGGGAGATACACAATATTATATCGAAGATTCGCCATGTCTGAGGGAATTAAATGAGTTAAGGAAGAGGGAAGAACTATCACACTCTTATCGGTTGATTATCTTCTTCTCCATTTTCACTTCTCTCAGAATCACAAGTGAGAGATCGAAGGAATGGTCCAATTACTCGCCAACATTTGTTGCCTATAATAATTCAATCTATTTTTTAAAAATCAAATAAATGGCGTTATTTGATGATGACGATTCAAGATGAATCTGACCACTCAATTGTATGAATCGTCCAATCTTTGCTCCTATTGCAATGGCAACATCGTCCTTCGACTTCTTACTACAATTTTATATCATCATACAAATAGATAAAGTACAGTGCAAATATTACTTTTTTGTTCCCATTGTTGGTTGGAACTTGAGTTTGAAATGTTGTGAGAAGAGAGTGAGAACTTCGTGAAGAGTGGGTAGATCATTAGTATCCAGTCCATCTAATACCATATTCACAACCTAAAAGAAAAAAAAATGACTGTACTATAGTTAATAGATAAATGAAGTGTATACCTCAATTGCTGCTCTTGCTTCCATCGAGTTCATTCTCTTAATAAGTTTCGATCTGATCTGAAAAGGGATTTCAACTGTCAAGCTCTTCTCTCATTGTTTACCTCTGTTGCCTCTTCTTTCCCTGTAGTCAACAATTTGAGAGAATTGAGAATAGCAATTTTGAAGTCGTTTGGTTCATCTTCGACAGTTGATTCAGTGATAAGTCGGAGAAGGTTCATTGCAGCATCATTCTGACTCACAATATCACCGAATACCTGTAAGGAAACGGATCGATAAGTATTAGAGTGTTGAAAATAAACAGATATTCACTTCATTTCTAACCAGCTAGTTATTTAAAAATAGTCAAATGAATATGACTAGCTCAAAAAAGTCGTAAACAGCTAGCTGTTTACGACGTGACTATTCGCATCATTTTTACCTTGCTCGGCGCACTGACATTGAGAGGTCAAAGGGAGACAAAGGAAGACCACTCAAAACGCAAAAATAGGTCAAGAATGATTTTAAAATTCAGATATTTTTTTGCGATTTGATGACGAGCTGGCCGCTTAGTGACTAGCTGACTAGCTAGAATGAGAGGGGTTCAATAGCTGATTCGTAAACAGCCAGTCATTTACGAATCATTCCAGCTATTCAATTGCTGGTAAATAGTTGTTTTTGACACTCTAATAAGTATTGAATGAGTTTCGTCTGAGGAATACAATGAAATTATAAATCCACCTCAGGAATAGCTTGGATCAATTCATCTCTGACACAAGGTTTCCACTTATGGAAATCTCGATCAAAAACGAAATCGAAGAGTATCTTGGAATCGAAAACACAATCGAGGAATCGAATATGAGAGACAGCAACGAGAGCGAGATCACGAGATTCAGTTGAATCACTGGAATATTGGTTCAATTAGTCATTCTCAGCGACATTAGTAAATCAATGGTGATGATACTCACTCTTTGCCTAGTTTCTGCATTTCTTCCATGAGTAGATCAAATGATCTGTTCTGTGTCTCCCGACAGAGAAGAAGGGCCTTCCAGAGAGTATCTTGTTCACCCGAGCGTCTATATCCAATATATAGTTATACAAAATTGGATAGTAAAGAACTTACGATTTCATCGGAGCAAAATATAGAAAGAGTATAAGTTTTCCATCTATCGAGCTACGAAATTCATCCATCAATTCATCACCCTGCAATCGCACTTACAGCTGAAGTCATTTATGTGCAAACCTAACCTTTCCATGTGATAGGACAGCATTGAGATGATTGACAAAGGCGAGGTGATTCAAGTGACGAGCTCAAAAAAACGACAAAAATATTAACATACTTTCGCACACTTACAGAGATAGAAGTACTCTTTCCCATCTTCGTCTCTTCTCAATTCAACTCCGTGTTTTTCCTTCAGTAAACGTTCAAAACCACTACGGCTTTCTACCTGCGAAGTATACCGATCACAATCGAGCCATCGTCATGTTGTATGGTTAACCCGAGACAAATGCACGTTCATTCTGTCAGAAATATAACGTACAGCTAACCATATAGCTAAAGAACGAACGTAGCTAGTTAACCTCTTCTCCGTCATCCTCAGGTGGAGGAGCAGCTCCTTGCGAGCGTTGTGAAAACTGGCGGAGTCCCTCTCGGAGGGAATCCCGTTCATCATCCCTCAGATTGGCTGAAAATTCATTGAAAAGAAGATGTAACCGACCGAGAAAGAAACTGACTCGATTTCTTTCCTGGACTCGCATTCTCCTTTTGAATATCATCGGGAAAATCTAAGTCGAAATCATCATCGTCTTCCATTGTTCCTGAAACGAGTCTGATTACCCCAACCGGACAAATAAACAAAACAAAGATCGAAACAATAACAATAACATGTAACAACACGTTATACAGTAGACTACAAACTACATATTTTAAACACCAATATTTCGCGCGCTTTTGGAATACCGTAGTTTTAGTCCGGTGTGTCAGACACATACCAGCTTCATCTCTTGCTAGAAATCGAATTCATTTTTCTGCACGCGAGCTTGTTCAAATAGGGTCAGAATCACTAAAATGAATCACTTTCCAGTTATAAGTGACGATTTTGCTTTTCTTTTATAGAAAGTATGTTTAAACTAGTATGTGCTCATGTTTCTATTGCCGTGTCAATTTGCATATATCTCCACGAGTATATTCCAGGTTCCGGCCACTCTCAAGTAATTTCGTAGATTGCAATGCACCGCGAAAGTACCATTATACAGAATAGATAAATCGCGGAGCGGTCGTTCGCCCCGCCCTCTTTTTACATACTCTCTATTCTTCTCTCTTCTCTGAGGGATATCTCACTCGGATACATCATTCACTCCTCCATTCATCTTCACTACAGGTTCGTCAATTATTAGTACACCCGATCTCAAATCTGGCTTATCGTGTAGGCACACGAATGAGCTGGCAATTAGCTTGTTCGTATGACTGCACGGTAAGCACTTTCTAATTTCTGAAATCATATAGATCTCGAAAATTTGTTAGTGTTTCTAAATCCATCACCATTTCCAGAATGGTATCGGTCGTGCAGAGATCAATAATGCGGCTTCCTGAGAAATATCGATTGCTACCAGTCATGTTCGGAGCTGTTCTTATTCATATCTCACTGGGAACTTATCACACCTTCGGTAAGCCCCTACAATAGCCTCCACTTTTTCCTTCTGTCTCTTATCTGTTTTACCCAGGCTCAATATTATTTTTCTAGTTTGTATATAAGATATCTTGAGTGTGAAGGATGTTTTCTCCTCAGGTAACATGCTTCCCTATATGGCATCTTACCTTCGAAATCGGACGGATCCACATTCGACATTGGAGGAAATGATTTGGGTGCCCACAATGCAAGGTATGAAAGGTGAAAACAACGAGTGTCTCTCTCCGTGTTGATCGATGCGGGAAAAGTAATGAGTAAATTCTGGAACGCGCTCAAAACATAGGAAGTTTAACTCATCTTTAATTGCAAGCGAATGATCGTCATCAATTTGTTGTTTAGGTTGTTTTCCATTCGCTATGGTGATTGGAGGAGTTCTCTCACATTTCGTTGGCCCTCGATTGGCGTGTGCTCTCGGATGTTATTTAATGTCGTAAGTTTGAAAGGGAAAACGAAACGGAAAGAGGATCTCGAGAGTGAAATGGGAGGTGAAAGAGCAGAGTCAGATGATGACAGGATGGAATTCTCTGAGAAATAGTGATAAGAGGAAGAGGTACGTGCATAATTATCATCTGACTGTCATAGAAGTTTTCTTCCTTATTGATTTCTTTCTGTATGGAATCAAACAACGATTGAATGAATTGTGGTGGAGAAGTGAAAGTGTGAAATAATGAGATGAATTCAGATGTGGAGTATACTTCTCATCGTTCACTATTCAACATTCGGTTTCTTCCTTCTTCTTTACCTATGGATTCATGTATGGATTAGGACAAGGAATTGCATACGTCGTCGCTGTCGCTACTGTCATCAATGTATGTTATCGATTTACTCTTTCTACAGAAGTTCTTTCCTCTTGTTTTCACTGAGTTGTCTCTTCCGAGGCTCCCCCCCCCCCTCTCCCCCTCGTGAAAGTTGGGCGAACACAATTAGTGTAAGGCGGCAGATTTTGAACTTTTGTGTTAAAAGAAAGGGAATCATTTCTCCGGTTCGTGAAATTGACCTTTTTCTTGCATTGATAATGACGTCATCAAGTGCCGACATCGTTTCCAATCATTTTCCATCTTGTTTGTTATTTGATGGATGTATTGGACTCATAACAAAGGGATTCCCTTTATCCCCCCATTTGAACGTCGTTTATAGATTCTGACCTGTCCTCATCTCTTTGTGCCATTTATGTGAGAAATTACACTTTCTCCAATATTGCTAATCATGGTTGTGGACTCAAAACAAGAAGATTTCCTTGATCCCCGGGGGATATCCATTGCGGGTTTTGACCTCATCTATTGTGTGCCATTTCTGTTTGCACTTGTACTTCCTTTCAATCACAGTTCAAAATAGAGCCTGTGTTTTTTAGAACAGTGCAAACAATATATTTATTAGTCATAACACAAACACACAAACTTGTTTATCTTCTCTTTTTCGTGCAAATGCACAACGTTAATCGAACGATTAATGTTGTGCATTTGCACGTTAATGAATTATATTGCTAGTTATATATAATATATATTGATGTATTATAGTGGGCACCGGATCGAGTTGGTCTCGTATCGGGAATAGTTGCTGCTGGATTCGGAGTATCCTCATCCATATTTGCACCTATTCAGGTAATGTGTAGTGCAACATTATAATTAAACTTTTTTTTTTAAATTTTGAGACTCATTTGGTGAATCCAACTAATTTCGCAACAGGAGAAGATGGATACTTCAAGGAAGCAGAATTGTTGGATGTGAGTCTTTGATTCATCTATGGATCCATTCACTTCATTCATTATTTTTAGAGAGTGCCAGGTGTATTTCGAACATTAGGAATGACCTACATGATTATGCAAGGAATCGGACTCATTTTTATTACTGATCCTAAGGATACCGTGAGTTTTTCTTTCTTTCAAAATACCTATAAATCATATGTCGAACAATGTTGAGACAAAACTGCGCTTAGGGATGAATAAATCAGCAAAAAAAAGAGAGAAAAGATGTTTAACACATCCGTATAGATGAATCATCGTTCAAAGAAGGAAAGTATTCCGACTATTGATGTATGTATATACAAGTATATTATAGAGAACATAGTCACTTTTGCAAAACACTACATTTAGTACACGTAACCATTACAGCATTCCCTTTGTTATAGTTTGTCATATAGAGCAATAGGAACAAACCATGTGCCATTGTTTTTAAATGTGTCGAAAAGCAAAAACAGTTAGGGTGCAACATTCATTCCGAAAAGGAACAAGATATGATGCAACAAACACAACTACACGCACGGATGCACATAAATAGGGGTACATAAATATCAAATCGTATGGTATGTAGAGGGAATCTTCATGTAGGAGAAGTCCAGTAGTTGAGGATTGAGAAGAGATGAGAACATTGACTGAATTGACTCACAAACTTCTCACGTGATGCCGACATCTTGCCTCAATGGATACAAATTACAAAATATATAAAATTATTATCAAGTCCGGTCCTAGTGAATGCCTAATTATAAAGGTAGTACTAATTTCTATTCCATGATAGATCGACAAGGGTTATAAAAAATGCCCGCGGCCCATGGTGTACATATCATGTGACCTGAAAACATGAGCTGTTTTGGGGTAACTCCGGTGGTCTGACCCCGGCCCGGTAGTCATGAAAATGTATGCTCCCAATTCATCTAGGCATTTTAAGGCTCAATATCAGTTGTTTGTCTAGAAATGAAAATGTAGAGTTGCGCCATAATCCACATTCCCTCTGTAATCAATGCTTAAAAGTGCAATTATCCGATTTGTGGAGTCTTTGTTATCCCACTGTAGCCTCCCTCACCCTCCCTCTCCTCTCTCTACAATTGTTTCTTCTCTTCCTCAACCCGTCGTCCTTCTTCTTTCTCATCCGTCCGTTATTCATCACTACGAACTCATGACGATGACGTCATCGCTCTTACGGTAATCAATCAATCAATCGATAATGGATGTCGTGTCTGTCTGATGATCTCCCTCTTCCCTACTCATCCCCTCCTCTATCACTGCACTCGCTTTTCGTTGCTCACTATAATGTTCCTTTCTGCTTCATACTTGGTTGATAGCTGTGTTGGTGATGGTGTTGTGATGCACTCGCTCAGTTTATTTATATTCATTTATGTCGAATGATATAATTAATTATTTCAGTCGAAGGTTCGTCATCGATCAGTTTCTCGTGATTCATCGATTGAAGATGAACAAGATGAGGAAAGAGGAAGAAGTGATAGTGAGAGTAGTAATGATGGCGAGGAGAAAAAGTACTGTGTAATCATTGAATATCAAGATTATGAATGAATTAATTGAGATCAATGAATCCTCGTGAGGTTCTCTCTTCATCTACTTTCTACTTCCTATTCTGTGCTCTATTCTGTTGTTCATTCTATGCCAATACGTTCTATAATCTATATAAGGTAAGTATTCATTAATTATCATACTTCTAATGTATATTGCCCAATCCTGAATGTATGGGAAACGATGTGTGGCTTAATCTAGAATACTATAAATTATATATTTCAGACATTTGCGGAGACATTCATAGCTGACGATATCTTCCTTGCATGGGCATTCTCCCTTGGATCAATAGCTAATGCTGCAGCTAGAATTGGATGGGGACAATTGACTGATAAGACTAGTTTCCAAGTGAGAACCATTTCGATTTGTGGTTGATTATTATGAATCTCTTGTTCATTCAGACTGCTCTTTCTCTCGCGTGTTGTCTCGCTTCATTCCTCCTTCTTACAATGCCAATGACTCCAATGGGAGGAAAGACTTTCTTCCTCGTATGGCTCATTCTTCTATTCACTTGGTCTGTTCCAAATATATACGTATCATTGATCGTTATCATTAATTATTCTCTCGATTGAACGGATTTCTTATAGTATGGCGGCAACCCATGCACTCTTTATCACAGCAACAGTTCGATGCTTCGGTGCGAAGTATAAAGCGACCAACTATGGATTGTGTGTACTCTCAACGGTAAATTTCCTGTCCACTTTATCTCTCACTTTTTCTAGAACAGTTTTGCTGTTCAATTATTCCAAGAGATAAGGGATTAATGACTGTCTAATTGTCAGACATTCTCTGGTATCGCTCTCTCCCTCCTCGCACAATATGAACTGCACGCTCTTGGATATAATTGGCTATTCCTCATTACTTCAGTCTTTCCCTTTATCGGTCAGTTGTAACTATATTACTACCTTTGATTTGGTAAAACTGTTAAAGTACTATCATTACAGCTTTTGGAATCTCAACAACAATTCAAATAACTCCACAAGGACATCGCATCGCTAGTTGATTAACTATTCTTCTCAGTCATTGCCCTCTCTGCATCTCATCAGGTCTACTTTATCGACTCTTGCCTTTACATGTTATATTTCTCAATGTATTTATCGATGTGACACTCAAGACATTTCTATATATCTAACGTTGTACATTATAGTTATAGTGTAATTCATCTTCTCCCGGTTAGTTCATTCCTCAGACCTAGTCATTTTCCTAGCACATTCTTCCATTCCAAATGTTGTTGTGATTTCATTCTTTCTGAGCTTTAAACCCACAAATTCCATCACAAGTTGGATTCAAGGTTACCAAAGAATTATCGTATGTTGCGAACTGATGATAAAAGATATGTAAAATAAACGAAATCTTTTGAAAAGACACACTTAACATTTCCTCGACTACATATTTTCTTGACTAATTCCTTACGATTTGGGAAAAGAGAAGTTTTGATCACTCTTCATTCCACTTGATTAGTCTGAACAATGTTTACCATTTTCATTGTCGATATCATCTCCTTTCCCTCTTCCCTCCTTCCCTTCTATTTCTCTCTTGAGACTGGGCACTTCACAACAATGGTACGAATCGATTTGATTCGTAACGAAGATTGATTAATTCATTACTTTTACTTCCCTATATTTCTTTTTCATATCTCGACCCACATGAAATAGGTATATTTCGTGTTATAATCTGTATCGTCTCTTCACTTAATCATTCATGCAAATCTGTCCATTCAATGGTAACTCTTTTACTTGTCTCGTGCACTTGCATTCCCTCTATTCACTCATGTCGTTTCCAAACTATCCACATTTTCCATTTATTATATCTTGTAACATTATCGTATTGATTTGAGAATGTCATCTTCATCATTGAAAGATGAAGGGAAGGATGAATTGGGTCCACTTCATCCAATAACTGCAAGAAGAGTGAAGAATCTGGATGAATTCATCACATTCGGATGGTTTAAACCTCTCCCCCTCTCCCCTTTTATCTCAATTCTTTCTCGTCTTCAGGTACACTGTCATGATTTTGGTGGTAGCCGAATTTTTGTGCCTCTCAACACTTTCCAATATGGTCTACATGGTTTTCTCAGGTTGGAAGATTTGATAGCTTCTAAAAATCAAAGTGCTCAATATTTTTTGTTTCTTGAAAACATCGTGAAGACGAATTGATTAAGGAGCGAATCCAACAGTGAAAGGATGTGGATCAATCACATTTGATGACAATTTCACGACAATTGAAAGATGTGAAAGAATGAGAGAACTCGTGAGGGAAACAGGATGCAAACCCACTTTTGATTCCCAATTCGGATCAGTAAATGAAGAAGTGATTGAATGAATTGAATCCATCTAATATATTCAATATCAGTTCAATTATGTGTGTGAAGATGTGAAAGTGATCAAAAACAGTATTTCACTCCAAATGGCCGCAGTTCTCATGGGGGCATTCATTTTCGGACAAGCATCTGACCATTTCGGAAGACGATTTGTATCTTTTCATTCTATCAAACACTAAAAATATTCGAATCTTTGAGGTTCTCATAATTGGTCTTCTTGGATCGTCTCTTTTCTCATTCTTCACTGCACTTTCTCCTAATCTTCTATGGTTCAATGTATTTCGAGTTCTCGCTGGCCTTTTCACCGGAGGAATCTCAGTGTTAGTTTTACATTTACCATTTCACATGAATGATTGGACACATGTATTCAGTGTGCAAGGAGTCTATCTCGTTGAGAATGTTCCTCGTAAGCAACGAATGTTGATCAATACAGTTATCACATGGTTATTCATCCCATTCCTCCGTTATTCATAATTGAGTGCTATCAGGTCACCAAACTTTATTATCTACCCAATTATTGCTTATTTCGCTGCAACGTGGAGAATTCTTTCACATGCATCTGCAGTTATCAATATTATTGGAGTGATTGCCATTCTGTAAGGGAGATTAAATGACGATTCAGTAGATAGAAACTTCCTTCAGATTCTGTCACGAAAGTCCTCGATTTTTAATCCACAAAGGAAAGATTGACGAAGCTCGACAGTTAGTATTCTATACATTCTTTCCTGTACAATTTAGTTCAGAGTTCTCGCTTCGATTCGTCGTCGTAATAGAGATTCGTGTGAAATTCGAGCATCGGAGATAGAACAGATGCTAATTCATGAACAAGATGTGATAAGGACTATCATCATCTTATCTATACACTTATCTTTAGCAATACGAGACAGTTCATATTCGATCTAAGAAACACACTTTCTTGGACATTCTCAACACATGGAAAATGCTGAAATGGACTTCCACTCTTTGTTTTGGATTGTACGAGACCGTAAATGAAGTGACAACAAAAAAGCTCTATTCTTTCAGAATTGTTACATCACTTGTCAACTACGGTATTCTTTTTAACATGGAGAAGCTCTCTGGTTCTCTCTATCTCAATAATATCCTTTTCGGCGTATGTTTATTCTGACCAACTGCCTTGAATGCACTAATTCTCAGATAATTCGATGGTCAATGAATATTTCCGTCGGAGTTCTCGATTATTTTATCGAGAAAATGGGAAGAAAGATACTAAACTCATTTGCAGAGATATTTAATATCTGTTGTCTACTTATAATCTCCTTCATTTACTACTACGGTCAGCTTCCATTTCAGTATGATCAATCGTATCTCCATTCTCAGATCTCTCCATCGAATATTCTCTCATAATTCGAATCGCAGCGATATCAGCTACAGCAATGTGTGCTCAAGTGAGATATTTGATAACCATCCAATTATCGGAACTTCTCTGTTTTTTGGCCCGTGCTACAACCGCTTTGAATGTGAATGGGGTAGGGAATTAGAATGATAGGGTGCTCTGTGTGAAATTGCTGGACCAAAAAAACAGAGAAGAGCTCAACTATCTATAAAATCTCTGTCTGAAAGAACTGAGAGAGTCCTCGTGGATCCAGAGATGAAACAAAGGTGACTAAAATTGATGGGAAACGCGTTTATCGGTGAATACTTGAGTGTGAGATCCGCGAGTATACTGGTATAAGGGAGGGAGGGTGAAATAAGAGAATAAATAAGATTAATTGGCGAACTTGAAGAGACTTCTCAACTGATCTTTCCATTGTCCGATAGTTCTTCTGATTCTCTTACACGTGCACTCGGGTAGAATGGGAGAAGGATCTTCCTCCTCGATAATACTAATCCATCCACTCTCAATCTTACAATGAGGACATTGATCAGAATTAGTATGTAGTCTATTCTCCATTTGACAGACATGACACGTAGTGTGACCACAGGAAGAAAAGAGGACACGATGAGTTGGATGACGAACTTTGCACACGGGACAGAGACGAGAGAAGAATATCGGTTCAGTAGAACTGAAATGGAAGGGACATTTGAGTAGATAACAAAATAGGAATATTAGAAGAATATTGAATGAATTGATCTCCATCGAAAGATTATAGATAAACTCACAGTTTCTCTTGTTTCTCCCTCACAATGGCAATACTTTCTCTTGCCATTGACATTGCCATCTCTTCTCTTTTCTTCTTCATCCGTTCCTCTTCCTTCATTCTCTCATTCCTTTCCTTCTCTTCACTCGATGGTCTATTCTGAACGGGATCCATCTGAGGAAGAAGAGGAGTAATCACTGAAGGTGCTACTGATTCCCATTGATTCTCATCGAGTGAATCGGAAATCTCCTTCTTCTTCTCTTCCTTGTTCGATCTATCACCGAATTGCGGCTGAGTGACATGAATGAAGTCAGAAGAGGGATCATCAGAAGGAGAAAGAGAACGACTCATGATGATATCTGAAGAGATAGAATCGATTGAAGAGATGGAAAAGAGAGCAAACGGTAGAGACCGAGGGAGATGGATCAATGAAGGAAAGGAGAAGAGGGAACGCCTTCCTAGGGGTCAAAGGGAGGGAGGGAGGAGGGGTGAGGGAGGGGAGGAGGGGCCTCCCTCCTCCTCTATGCAGCTGTCTGTAATTGGCATGCTCGGCAGAGAGAGAGAGAGAGAGAGAGTAGAAGGGTACTCATCACATCCCACAGATTATATAAAGGTCCCTTGATTAAGAGATTGAAGGAGAGGCTATGATTGGAGAGAAGTAAAGAGGGGGTTGAAGGTAGATAGCTAGGAATAGGAAGCAGATAATAGTGTGGTAGATGTGGGGGGAAGGCTCTGGTTTCATCCATACAAGAGTCTTGTTACACAGATGGGGTCAATGTTAGACATACCATCGGAAACTTTTCTTTTACCACACAGTGACTGATATAAATAATGGGATTTCATGATAAAATCGGAGAATTGATCAATATCGCTCTCATTAATTTCATCTTGCTCATCATAATTCTGAACTGCTCATCAATATAATTGTGTATTACAGGTGTACATAGCCAAATTCATGACAGCAACAGAACTCTATCCAACCTCAGTGAGGAATCTTGGTTGTTCAGCCCTTTCGATGAGTTCCCGAATAGGAACAATTCTTGGCCCTCCTCTATTCTATCTGGTTAGTTCACACTCTATTTGATCAGATAACGTATCACAGTTTTGAACGGAGGCTAAATGGAGGGTCTTACTCAATTAAAATATCTCTTTGACCAAACGAGCAATAAATAAAATTGATAACGTATTGAGGGTGATCTTCATGCCTCGTGTCCGTACGTCACTCTTTCCCTTCTCGTTCTTATCGATTTCCTTGCTTTCTCATTCAATCTTCCCGAAACGAAAGGAATGCTATTAGAGAATCATCTTCCCACGAAGGATAAAAGAAAGATGTCGATTATCGATCGAAGAACTTCTGTTGTTGAATAATCAGTGAGATGAGATTCCACAGTAGAAAGTTGTTCATTTGTAATTATATCACGACCTCTTTTCCTTCTCCTGTACATATTCTTAGTCTAACAATAAGGACAACTGAGGGGCGGCAAATTGGTAGTAACTTCGGTTGCGAAAGGTAAGGCTACCCGAGAAAGCATTGGACAGCCGGGTATGTAGTCCGTCTAACAGCTGGCCTTACCAGTGGGTCCCACCTAGCGTTGTCGTATGACTGTAAAATCGCTTGACGTGGATACACCTTTTACCTTTACCTTTATTGTTCTAACTATGTGACATCAAACGACTTTTCTTAATTGAGCTTTGTCATGTGAATAAAATCGTAAAGAAAATAGTATGTACAGAAAATGATTCAAATGTGAATCTTCATCTTCCCTCATCTCCTTTCTCTTCTCCTCTCATTCTCTTCTATTTCGATCGTCTTGGGTGGTCGGTCGACAATGAGGTCTGTTTGCCCTCGCTCTATCTACAGTAGTATCCACTCATTCAAAGAAAATTTTAATCGATCCGTGCTCTCTTCAGATTTCATTGGAAGTTCCTCCTCCGCAACCTCGAGCGAGAGGTTTATTTTTTATTACTATTCCCGATTACTCATGGCAAAATAATGGCGGATATCTAGATAGAACGACCTCCAGTATTTTGAGCCCTTGTTCGAAGTTATGGTACTTAGTTAGTAGTTCAGGAAAGCAGTGAACATGAGAAGAATGAGTCATTTGAAGCACTCGCGTCACTCTTCGAAGAATTAAACGACTACGACTGTTTTGTGTATTGCTTCTTTAGTCTTTTACCTTGCCAGATTCCCTCTTATTATATTATTTTATCATTCAAAATTCAGGAGGACGATGATTTGTTCGAGAGAATCATAACTCTGTGTTTCAATGAAATGAAGCTTCGTGTCACGTCGAAAGATGAATCTCGTGAGTTGATCTTTGATCTCTAGATTAATACGAATATATATTTGCACCGTGTGCATAACGAAGATATCACTCGTGGAACGACAATAAATTTAAATAAAGATGTCTTTCAGACGTGTCGAATAAATGGATTGCAAGATTGCTTCTGAGTTGCCTCCAATCCGATCGATGCTTCGTCAGTTTATCTTTGATCTCTGAAATTTTCCGCGAATTGAATAGCTCTATAGTATTTGGCATGAATTGTTTCGGTATTTCCTCTGATCTCCCTTCCGCAGGAATTACAGCGCCGAAGAATAGAAATGGAATAAGAAATAGACTGATCCATTGTAGTCTACGGAGGAGAAAATGCTGGAGGATGAACTGATCTTCCCTTGGATGTACAAGAGAATACTCAGTGATGAAGATGATGAGCATAAGTAAATTATTTAATTGATCTTTGATCTCTCATTTCGATACAATCCGTGTTCGATTCATGTTAAATATATACATTTTATGCATTATAACTGATACTAATGTGTTAATTCTTCTACTTTTCTCCATTGAGAATCTTCGTCGAGCTCCTTTCCTCCTTCATGAACATCCTGGATGATGAGGACAGAGTGATGATGATCATTCGATATTTCCCCGGTCTACAAGAAGCAGATGTGAGTTTTTCCATCTTCAGACAAATTCGAGTAGTAAATTCGATATTATTTTGTGATAAAGACTGAGAGAGAAAGAGGAATTAAGAATCTGCAACGATTACTTCGCAGTTTAGAGAAAGTATTCCTTTCGATTATGTTTTTTATTTTTTATTGATGCTTGGTAGAACTCTAAGTTGTTTCAATCAATCTTCGCAGCGTAATATTCTCATTCGAAATGTGGTCGACATCAGTACGTACAATCAGTTCATTCTTTCACTATAAGATGGCCGGAATTGCAGCAGGAGTGAGTGAAAAGATCAGAGATTAAAGATTCACAAAACACAATGGGTCTTATTATCTTTCGGACATTGAAAGGAAACCATTTGCTTTCACAAATCACGTCATCAATAGATACTACATATGGTTTTCAATCCAATAGGTTCCAGAAGATATTGAGATCAAATAACATTTTATTTGATCGCCCTTCTTAACAGATAGAAACATAATGTGATGAGGCGAATCAGATATTATTCATTTGAAATATGTCTGAAATATTGCAGATGTCTTCTGAGTTCGCACGTTGGGTACAGAAAACACCGACAAACCCATATGACAAATCCAGAGGTAAGAGTTATTTCGTGAATTCATATATCACCCACCTCACACTTCCTCTTCCTCACCCATCAATAATGGTAAATATATGATGACGTACTTACTTTCAGTCTACTACATCGTCATTCGCGTCATGGAGATTTCCCTCGATTCCACGTCGACGTTGCATCAGCTGTTTGGATGTGGTATGAATAGTGACTATAGAGGGGGAATAGATTGGAATGGGAAAAGATCAATGATCATTCTAGACCTGTTGTCAATCTCCTCGTATCTCTCGTCTCTTCCTCCTCCCGGTCCATATGGAACACGCCGGGCCGATTTCTTCCGACGGTAAAACACATGATCTATACAAGTGAAATAACTTGAAACTCGTTCGATTGTTGGAAAGTACGAGAAAAAAAGAAGAAGAACGATGTGGCTTGCCAGATTCTGTTCATCGTAGATATTTATTTTATATTTTAGCGCGCATCAATCAATTGTCTACTTTGCGTATTTTATATTTCTGAATATGAGATTTATAGGAGTGAACATTTTGAAAAAGTACAATGGTGTGAAGAGATACAAATGTATTCCCAACCTTCCTTTTTTAAATGGACATGTTCCCCTTGTCATAAATATGTTCACTCTATTCAGTGTCTGTAAATGTCTTCTAAGTATCTTCCTCTACACATTCTTTTCTCTTTCCTTCCATCAGTCTCTCTTCTTCCCATCTCTCCACTCTCAAATGCATTCTTGTGGTACAGTGCAATGCATTGATGATTCCTTCGTCTCATCTTCTTCCTTCATCCATCCTCCCCCCCCCCTCCCTTCCTCCTCCCCCCCCCCCCCCCCCCCACCTCCCTTCACTCCTTCCCTTCCCCTTCACCCCTCTGTTGATCAGTCTTCTCTCTTCTATCACAAATCATGTCGTGGGGGAGTCTCATTAGACTCTCCCTTGCCCTTATTCTTTCCTTATTAATCAATGACTTATCAGCTCTTCCATCAGAATGCGAGGTGAGAATCATCATTGTCTAATCGTATTCTTGTTCTTTCTTTGTGTAATAGAGATAGCCTATTATATACATAGTTCTTACTTGGTCGCTTCAAAATGAATCATATCTAAAATTATTTTGAAAAAATTAAAATTCTAGGAATATATCTTTTAGATAGTTAAATGGGATATATAATTTAAATCCTAGTTCCGTATACTTTCGAAATATATCCGTTTTCTCATGACTCTTTGAATTTTCCCCTTGACTATCGCATGGAAGAAACCGCTAATTCTTTGAGTGTTGTTATCATGCCTTTGATCTTCCTCCAGCCAATTCATTCCCCTTCACGATTTGTCAATTAGCCAATTAGTCTTATCACCTTTCTTTCTCTCTTTCAGTGTAAGACTGAGAGAGATGCCATAGTGTTGATTTAGTTTCCTCTTTTCTGTTGTCCAATCAGTCAGTTGTCTAGAGGATAATCACTCAGATTCACACTAGAGAAGAGAGAGAGAGACGAAGAAATGAGAACACTAACCGAGTAGCAATTGCATGACTACGAGTGGTTATATCTCTTCTCTTCTTGCAGGGTCCGGCAGATGGGGGAAACTGTCAGAAGTCACTGTACAGATACTATTATGATCACGCGAGTGGAGACTGTCAGAGATTCATTTATACGTGAGTAAAAGGGGATTAAGTGAAGAGTACGATTTCATTTTTCAGTGGATGTGCAGGAAATTCAAATAGATTTATTCGTCGTTCGCACTGTAGAGAAAAATGTCTAGAAGGAAGAATTCCTCCCTCCCAGGAGAAAAGACAAATAATAAACACTCCTGAGACACTCATTCGTGAGTTATTCATTGATACTGCAATGAAAAGAGCGATGAAAGTGTGATTTATTATAGCTATGTCATCTCACAAGATCCCTCTTTCTCCTGTTAGTACTTCACATTCAATTGTTCCCTCTGTGTCTGATGATTCGACCTCTGCTCCTGGTTCGTTCTTTCTATTATCATGAATATACTAAAATGAATAATAAGTCCCTCACCTCCTTCTCCGTTAATATATTTCATTGTGCAGCCCCTCAATGCACCGGTTGTGATCCTTTATTCGGAATTTGTCTCCCTGATGGGAAATGTGGATGCAAGAAAGGCTATAAGAAGACTGGCAGAATATGCATTGGTATTATATTCTATTCAATTATTCCATCTTTATTCTCAATAGACGATTTAGATTTAGACTCATTCATGATAAATTCCACACAGATTTGGATGAATGCGAATTATCGGGAGTCTGCCCAGTCACTGCCACTTGCATCAACACTCTCGGAGGATTCCATTGCAATTGTGGACCAGATACAAAGTGAAATTACAATGTAGTTCCGTATCTGATCTTTGATCTATCGTCAGATGTGATGCTATCCTTGATCCATATGAACATCTTACTCCTCCTCCTCCTCCTTCTACAAATCGTCCATTCATCTACACTCCCCCATCTCGAACTCTTCCGTCTACGGATTTACCCATGATGGGTTAGTTTTAGATTGAAAAACATTAGCAAGGATAAGTCGGGAAAGATTAAATTAATATCCATCGAAATTCAATGCAGATGAATCTTCATGTACTGAACCCTTCGATATGAAGATCAATGAAAATTGTGGAGTTATGCTTCCGAGGTAAATAAATAGTTGTATTCTCATAACTCTGCCATTCATCAGATTCTACTACGAATCAATAACAAAAGAATGTCGTGCAGTTCTCTATGGAGGATGTTCACTCACATCAAATAATATATTCACTACAAGAAAGGTCCTTTTAATGATTTCCCTTCGTTGAATAATCTATTCCAATCAGGATTGCGAAGGTCTCTGCATCAAGAAGATCTTCAAACCTCGAGTTTCTACTGCTCCTCCCGATAAGAATTCAATTCAATCTCATCTTCCTCTTCCTTCTTCTTCTTCTTCTCCTACTGTTCTTCCATCAACAACTCAATTCCCTCCACTTCCATGGGAAATCTCATCTACAACAACTTCACCCGATCCTTTCGGTCTTCTCTCTCGTATTCGTACTACTCCTCCATCTATTCCCATTACTCATCGACCCCAATTCCCTCCTTCTCTTCCTTCTCTTCCTCCTCTTCCAACAGAGAAAATAGTTGATCTGTCTCAACCTCCTCCTTCCGTTTCTTCATCAGACGAGATAATAGATGATGTAACTGTTCCATCATCTCCTTCAACTTGTCTTCTTCCATTCGATGAAACACTCAGAATGGAATGTATTTCTTCTACTTGGACTGAACGATTTTATTACGACAGCCATGAGAAAGTTCGTTCTTTTTTCATTGCCGCCACTGATTTTCTTCTCCAATAATTGTCTTTTTATCGATATTCTATTCAGACTTGCATTGCTTTCTGGTACGATTCCTCATGTGCATCGAAAGATCGAAAAGGAAAGAATGAATTCGGAAGTGAGGAAGAATGTATGAGATGCAAGAATGGATTCGATCCTAAGAGTAAGAACAACTTGAATAGGGAAGGAATAATGGAATAATTGCAGAGGATTTGATTGAGATAACTCCTCCTTTGTCCATTTCTCTGAAAGAGAAGAATCACTTTACAACTCATTCCCCGATGGATGCAAATGAAGTGAAACAGGAAGAGATGGAAGAAGATGAAGAAGAAGAGGAACAGAGCATGGAGGTAATCATGCTGCCCTATTATGAACTCGTTGTGAGTTGTTGATTGATCATTATGTTAATGGGTATTTATAATATTGTTGTAGTATCACACAACTACAACGAGTACTTCCACTCCCTTACCACACGAAGAAGAAGTGAATGAGGAAGAGGAGAAAAAGAAAGTAGTCATCGAGCCGAGAAATATGAAAATAATATTCAATTTATAGACGGAAGATGCGTATTTGTCAATCAAAAATAGTGGATCTTGTTCGGGAATATTGGATACGAGATTAGAAGATGATTGTGATGAAGGAAATTGGGAAATGAAGTGAGAAAGGAAGAAAGAAGAATCGAATAATCAAATGATACTCAGATATTTCTTCTCGTCGGAGAAAGGATCATGTCGTCCATTCTGGTATGGAGGATGCAAGATCGATGTGCATAACTTCTATCCGACTCTCGAGGTAAGACAATTAGTGAAAGTGATTGATCTCGAAGGAAATAAAGATCACTATGAACTGAGTGAAATATCAGGAATGCAAACTGTCTTGTGGAAATCATTATCCAGTGGATCCTTCCCACTTTAATCGAACTGTTCACCATTATGAAAAGAAAGAAGACAAGAAAGAAGACGAGAAAACAACAACAACTGCCATTCCCGTTACTACTACGTTAGTTGAAATGGAATCTTATTAAAAACCCATTAATCCTTGCAGTACTCCGGAATTGATATCATGGATAACTAAACTTGCTCCAATCGATATTTCAATCAGTGGAGAAGAAACTACAACCACTACGACTGAATCTCCTCCCATTTCTCATCCATCCATACCTACTTATACTGTCTATCCTATCGAGCACTCTATCAAGTAAGTCAAATTGATTTCAATCGATCTCATGCCATAATCTACAGGAATCGAGGGTCAATCTCATACTCTACCACTGATTATCCAGCTCATCCAGCAGAGGAGGAATACGAAGAGACAGAATCTCCTCCTTCTATTCCAGCAGGAGCATCAACTGATCCTTGTGATGATCCAATCGATCCCGTTCGTCAATTCATATCCATTATTATATTATTGTCTATACACAGAAATTAGAAGAGGAGTGCACTGAGACATGGGAGTATCGTTCATATTTCGATGGAGCAGCCAAGAAATGTGTCAAATTTTGGTTCGGAGGATGCGAAGTAAAATCACGTAATCTCTTCTTGGATGCCGAGGTAATCGATATTGCCAATTATTCCTACTGTCCCTGATTCAGGCATGCCGAGCAGTGTGTCATCACAAGATGAATGATACACCAGTTATAAGTACGGTAGCTCCTCCTACCACTCCTCCTACCGTACCCTCAACTACATCGATTATTCCAACATCAGCCCCTTTAAGTACGTCTGATCCATCTTCTTCTTCTCTTCATCTTTCTCACTCGCATGCACTCTCACAATTCCCTCCTACTAAGTTCTCTCCTTCGACAGGAGATACAATGGATGATCTACCCCAATATGCTCCTCTAACTGCTTCTACCCCTTCCCTTTCGTCTCATGATCACCAATCACAACAAACCTTTGATTCATCTGAGGATGACCATTCTCAAGCCCCACCTGGTCCCTTCGTTCCCTCTGAATCAACCCCTGATCCGATAGTTAGTGAAGAATCAACTGGAGAGATGCGAACATCCAAAGTACCGGAAGAGATCCAAGATCAATCGGAGGAAAAGGTGAAAAGACCATCGACAATCACTCTCAAAGGATTTACTGCTGCATTCGTCACAAAGGTGACAGTGAGAACAGCTAGAGAATCTCCTCCTCCTCCTGAAGAGAGAATGAATATTCAGGAGGATGAAGAGACAACTCTTCCATCATTCACTGATGGGACATCACATGAACCAACTACACTGGCATACACTTCAACTACAGAATCTTACGTTCCCTCCTGTACGGTGCTTGCCATTATTTGCAGTTTCCTTCCTTGGTTACAGTAATCCATCCATGTGAAGAAAACTACCACGCTTTGTTAAAATAGGATCGAGATGGAATTGAAGTGTGAAGATGATTGTCAATTATTCCATCTCCATTCCATTAATGGGTTATTCTCATCCTTTCACTGCTAAGCACAACACCATTTGTATCGAATAAACAATGTCTCTTTCTTGTCTCTCTTCTCTTCCTAGTCGATAAATGGTGTTCCATCTTATCTTGAGACTATTCAGACATGGGAAGAGAAGAGAAGACACAAAGAGGAGGGACAGGGGAAGATCAAAGATCAAAGATCAACTTTAGGGGAATGTCTCGGTGAACACAGAAGGGAATCTTCATCAAGAGAATGTGGGAAGGAGGGACGAAATTGGACTCAGAGGTATATCATTCTTTCCTCTCTTTTTTCAATAGATAATCTCTAGATATTTCTTTGATCATTCAACTCGCGCTTGTCGAATGTATTGGGGATGTGAAGGTACTTCTTCTCCTAATAATTTCCCCGATCTTCTCACTTGTCAATGGAAGTGTGAACCACAGAGGATTCTTCCTAATGTCAGTGAGTTCTTTCTTCCATTGATCTCTTTTAATAATTAAATTGAGAATCATGTCTTGATCCTCTTGATCCTTCTCTCGAAGATGATTGTAATGCTGGAAACTTTCTCACTAAGTTTCACTTCGATTTCCAGACTAAAAAGTAAGCAGAAAGATGTTCTAAAATAAGCTAGATAGGTCAAATAATCAAATAATAATCATAATAATTCCAGATGTGTAGCCTTTCATTATGGTGGTTGTCGATCTTCCTCCCGAAATGTTTTCGATGGAGTTGAAGAGTGTAAAACTACTTGCGAGAGACCTGATCATACCATTTCTCGTTAGTTCAATCTCTCCCTTCTCTATTCAATCAATTACTCTCAGAATCATGTCTGGAACCATTCGATCGAGGTTTCCTCAATACTTGCAATGTGAATAGTCGTTTCGAGCCTAAGTAACTCAAATTCCAAAGGGTGATCACTGAATCCATTGTTCTAGATATTACTTTGATTCATCAACTGGTTCGTGTGAGATGTTTTGGTGGGGAGGTTGTAGAAGAGGAGCTGCTAATTTCTTCGTTTCTATCGAAACATGTCGATGGAGTTGTGAGAGACCGAAGAAATCAGAAGGGCCAAGTAAGGAAAATGAAGATTATCATGATTATGACTGAGACATTCAGAACAATGCCATGACAAATTCGACAAACAATTGACTGAAGCGTGTCAGGATGGACAATGGAGGGAACGATTCTATTTCGATGTACGTTAGAAAGAATTGTTTTCTCTATTATCATACTTTTATATTATTCTTGTTCAGCACGATAAGTCTTCATGTGTTCCCTTTTGGTGGGATGGATGTCATTCGGAATCAGCCAATTTCTTCCGTGATCTCGATAGTTGTCAGTCTCTATGTGAGAGAAATGGTCAGTTTTAGTTCAGAATAATCAATGGTTAATAATGTTAATCTTCAGTTGATTCTGAGATTGGATCAATTGCGTCGACTCTCAAGGAAGAATTCCGTTGTCTCGAACCAAAGAAAGTCGGAGAATGCAGAGAAACGTAAGGATTGAACATATTCAAGAACTAATGTGATATCAACTTATTTCGTCTGTTTCACACTAAGGATTATTGTGGGCTAGTTACATTGATTTAGCTGATCATTCTTGCAGTTATCCAGCGTATTACTATGATCGAGTACATAGAGAATGCCGTCCCTTCTCTTATTCTGGTTGTGGAGGAAATGGAAATCGATTCCTTACTCTCGCTCAATGTGAAGGATTATGTAGACCATTTACTCTTCTATCGGGTCAGTCCAATTAATGGAATACCTTTTTACCAGTAGAATTCAGAAGTGGAATCCTCCTGTTATCTCCCATTGGACACAGGCCATTCAGTTGGAGAGTGTGGAAAGGCAGCTACAGTATCCTTCCATTACGATAGAAACTCCGGTAGGCCACTCTTCTTGTTCCCTTTGATTTTTTTCATTAACAGGTTCATGTGCTCAATTTTGGTTCCGAGGTTGTGGAGGAAATGGGAATCGATTTGATTCAATCGCAACTTGCAATAGAATCTGTGCAGTAAAAAGACGACCTGGCCCATCTCCAATAAGAAAAAGAAGATCGACACATGGTAATCAAACTGTCCCTTATTCTCATTAATTACCCATTAAATATTGTTTGTAGTTAGATACCACAGGGTAACCATTGCTTTATTTTCGCTTCGGTAATTTCCATCGATCTCTTTCTCTCTCTCTCTCGGTCTTTTCGATGCTTTCCTTTGCTGTCTTTGAATATGCAACGATAAACGAATTGTAAAAATTGTATTGGATACATCGAAGGGAAAAAGAAAGAGAGAGAGAGAGAGAGGGAGGATGAGATCAGAGAAAGAATTATCCAAATGATTTATCTCCTCAATTTAGCATGTTTCGAGTCTTCTGCAGACAAAGGAATCTGTCCAGGGGGAAATTCATCATCCCTCCAAAGATATACTTATCAAGGTGGAAAGTGTGTTCTCTTCACATGGAGTGGATGTGGTGGAAGCAATAATCGGTAGCCTATATCTCTTCTGTTCTCATTAATTTCCTCGTACAGATTTCATTCTCAACGCGATTGTGAACAGTTATGTGAAGGACTCAAACCGAGCAACACCCCTTGTGAGCATGACGAATCATAGAATAAATAGTCAGATTCTATTCAGCCGTTTGTTCATACGATGCAGATTGGGGACCATGCAATCAACTGACAAATAAATGGTTCTTCAATCAATCAACGGGTATTCCATCCGTTCACTATATCATCTAAACTCTCTCACTTATTCAGGTTTCTGTGCTCAATTTCTGTATGGAGGATGTGGAGGGAATCCGAATCGATTCGATCAATTCGATACTTGTCAAAAGACATGCGAAGTGACTGGAATAGACGTGTGTATGGAGGGAATTGATAGAGGAGGATGGTGTGAACCAATGAGTAATAGGTAGAGAAATGAAGGGAGAGGAGAGGAAAGAGAGATCAAAGATCAATTGAGATATTACTACCATAAGAAGAGAAAGAAGTGCATTGGATTTCATTACACTGGATGCGGTAGTTCAAATAATAATTTCAAGACATTGGAAGAATGTGTGGGAACGTGAGTAGTGAAGTATATAAGAGAAGACAATGAATGGATATAGATGTGAGAAACGACATGGAAGATCACTCCCTGATGATCGACGACCATCTTATAAAGGATCAAAGAGAAATTTATAGTTCGTTATCAATTCTTATCTAAGTGATAATATCAATGTACAGTACTCCCCCACCACTCGAGGATCGAATAATCCGTGAGAGAGCAGAAAGAGCCCCGAAAGGAAAGAAGAGACCTATTACTGGTGGAGATGCATGTAAGAAAGAGGAGGCAAGGAAGGGAGAAGAGAAGGATGTGTTGCAGATAAACAGACGAAACCAATTGAAAAAAGTCCGATGAAATCTCATATTATCCTGGAGGGAAATGGGAGTACGTATTACAAGAGTTCCCCTCAGTGGGTAGATCACAATTTGTGCTTCGCTTATCGGTTTGTATCCTTTCACTTTCTCTCTTTAATCACTCCCTTTTTAGGTACAACATCACTGGTCCCGAAGCAAAGTTAGAGACTCATCTTTGTGCTAAAGAATCCAGTGAAGACTGCTGGAGTGAAGTATGATATCATGAAAAAGACAATTGAACTTTGATCTCCTTCAGATTATTCCGAACACTTACGGTGATGAGTTTTGTCACGTAGTGAGACCATTCCTCAAAGTCAGTTTTATTCACTCAACAATTGCATTTTCTTTTTTTTTCTCAGGGAACTCATAAATATACATGGTTCTTCTCTATAATCGGAGGTGATTTTGTGAATGGTCGTCGATCGAGAGAAGGATTACGAGCTGCTATTATTATACTCGAACCGAGTATGTGCAATCACATATGTTGATATTGTCTATCATCTAGTCTTAGATACAATAATCTAAAGTTTCCATTTCATTAATTCGAACGAATCTTTCTTCACTTCTCGATTTATTCCATTACTGCAGGCAGTTTGCTCACTTTGAATTGTTACTTTTGACTATCTATTTAGTTAGCAATCGTACAATAATACACGTTTCTCATGAATGAAAACAAACTATCAAATGTGTAGTAATCAACGAAATACTGGGTTTCGAATAACTGCGCCTTCTAGCTTTATTGTACTTTTCAAGTTTCTTCACCGTACGTTCTCAAATGTCTTGATTCGATTATTATTATTTTCATCTGAATTTTCTCGACCCCCTGGATAACTTTCCTTTTTTTACTCTCTCGGCAGACCTCATCTTTTCTATCCGCTTCTCCTTTCGCTTTTCTCCTTTTTCCTTTCATTGACCTAATTCAGGGAAGAAAGTGAGATCCTTTCGTTTTACGAGAGTGAAAACGACACTAGAAATGCTATCATATCTCTTCCCTTTCTATGCACTCCGAAGAATGAAAAGGAATTTGAGAGAAGACACAGTTTATTAATGAATCGTAACGATGAATGGCAAGGGAGAAAGTGAGCAACTGGAGAGACGAAGGAAGGGAGAGGAGAGGGGAGGGACTGAAGTACAGCATGTACAAGAGGGGATTGTAAATAAAGAATGAGCAAGAATGAAAGGGAAGGAAGAAAGATATGTCAGTCTGTTAAGCTCGAACTCGCTATGAAAGACGAAAGGAAGGAAGATTGTGATTGCTAAGAATAGAGAAATCCCGTAATCAGATGGAGAACAATGGAATTGGAGTTTCTGAGAATAAGTGAAACAATAATATAAAATGCGGATGACGAATAGATTATTTCTTTCCAGGAGGTCTCAGAAGATACTCGAATTGAGGTGGAATTGTGGGAAGAAGATCGGGCGGGGGTTGGAAATTTTTTGCGAATTTTACAACCTGAAATATACACATTGATTTATTTACTTTTAATTAACCTTCGATTTATCGATAATTGACCTTATGATAGTTTTGCCAGATTTTATATTTTTATGCGAGTCCCTCAGAGAAGAACTACACTAAGTACACTACATGTAATTCTACAGAAATCTGCGGAAGGCAATAATCTTTTCGTACCTTATACTATCGACATAGGGAGTATTGGTAATTGAATATACTACCTGTTCCTTGACCATATCAAGTGCTCCTGCTGTATTCGCCCATCGCTGTAATCGTTGAAGATTATCCAATCCTATCGTTCGATCCACATGACCGAGAAGTTTTGCCTGTGAGTCCAAACGAGTGCTGCCAAGAGCGACCTGAGAAAGATCAGATTAGAGAAGGGAACAATTCCGATCATCACACTAATTAAAGAATGAATTAAATTAAAGAGTACCTCGAGTACATCAAATAGAGCAGTTTCAATGGGAGTTCCTGCTTCGAAATGAGTAATTGCTTGATTGAGTCCCTCATCTGCATGAGAAAGAGCCTTGAGAAGAGCCGATGGTTTCACCTGAATAGATATCAGTCTATTCCTTCTCTTATCTAGATGAACTTACAGTAGTTGGTGGATTCTGTGTAGTCTCGAAAGAGGGTGCTCCTCCAAAGGAAGATTCTTCATATTCGGATAGACCAGCTGCGTCTCCTCCTAATCCAACAGACGGAACAGGAGGAGGGACGGCTGCACCGATAGAGACAGGAGGACCATATCCATCTCCTGTTGGACCAGCTCGATTAGGAGAGAGAGCCGACTCTCCAGTAAACTCGATAGGAGCTTCTTAATGATCATATTCATTATTTGTACATAGAGTGTGAACTTCAACGATAGATCCACTTATATTTAAGCTCACCTTCTTCCTCAGTCATTTGCTTTGGTTGTTGTGGTCGAGGTCTGGGAGGAGGAGCAGGGGCAGACTCTTCGAACCCTCCTCCACCACCCCCAAACCCTCCCCCTCCTCCTCCGAAGCTTCCACCGCCTCCTCCGAATCCACCACCTCCACCTCCGAAGCTTCCTCCTCCACCTCCGAAGCTTCCTCCTCCACCTCCGAATCCTCCTCCTCCTCCTCCTGATCCAAATCCTCCTCCGAATTCCTTAGGAGGTGCGATGGGTCTAAGACCGGAGTTCTGTGGTATGACGATACTCTCCGTTTCTTCAGGTGTAGGTGGAGGAGGTGGAGTGGGACGAGGTCGGCGAGGAGGAGGAGGGGAGGGATCGGTGACAGTGTTATCTTCCCATGGTGGACGAGATGGAGGCACATCGGATGTACCGAAGCCAGATCCAGAGTTATTACTCTCTACTGGTTCCGCTTCTTCTGAAATGAATAATTTGGACATTTGAATAAAATATGGTATCACGACCATTTCATAATGTCTTTCCGGCTATGCTTCACACAATCCCCCTCCCCTTCCCCCCTTCTCACCAGTTATCGGTCCATATGCTTTGTGTGTCTCTGATCCAGCAGCGAATCTCTTGGGGAAGGAAGACGATTCAGATCCATACCCATATCTCTCTCTAGCTGCATTTTGGAATGGAGTCAAATGAGCATATTGAGGAGGAATGGGTGATTTCTTCTCTACTGTCTCCTCTCCTACAATTTATTCATCTAATTATTTCATATTCAATTCAAATAAACTAACCAGGTCGTCGTATTCTCAATCTCGGTCGATTGTTTAACTTTCTACTCAATTTATAATTCCTTGTTTGAGGAGTAGTCCTCTGTCGATATGCATTTGCAAATGAAGTAACTGTTGTTGTCTCTTCTTCGATCTTATTCTCTTCTCCCCATGGAATATTTGCATTTCCATTCTCTTCCCAAGGTGCTCGTCCTCCATTTCCTCCATTTCTTCCATTCTCCCAAGAAGGAACTGATGAAATCTGTTCAGGTGGAAGAATATCACTTCCTCCTCGAGATATCTTCGATGGTCTTTCCCATGGTGGGGATCCTCTTCCTTCTCTTCCATTCACTGGATGAAATGCACCGAATTCATTCGAAGGAGATTCTCCAGTAGGGAATGAAGATTCTTCGATGATATCTTGAACTGATTGAATGGATGGTTCGACTTCAGTTTGATGTGGCATTCGAATTCCTCTTCTTCCTCCTTCAACTACCGTATCAGGAGAAGTAATCATTGGTTCTCTTGGTCGAATAGCTGATCGATATCCATTATTACGATCTTCTATAGGGGAAGAGATAACAGGAGATCGATCGATGTCTTCTCTCGATGAACGATGAGTCAATGAATCAGAATGAATTGATGAATGATGAGAATATGGACGAGATTGAACTGGAATGGAGATTATTATTGATAGATTGAGAATGGATATTCCGTGTTATCATATATATTTGCATGTAAGATTAGTATGAATGTATACCGGATGTCTCAGTCTCTATATTCCTGAGTATGGGACCGTTTATTCTCGGGCGAGAGGAGTCTTTCGATCGGAATTTAGAGTGATGGGAGATCTCTTTGTCATCCTGAGATTGAACAGACAGTTGGAAGGAAAGAGCGGGGGAGGAATAGAGAAAAGAGAAGAGAGATCATTGTAACATTCAATCGAATTCGTAAAAGAAAAGCCATCTATTGAAAAGAAACGAATGGAACTCTCACATTATCAGTGGAAGGAGAAATTCCGAAGGAGGGAGGAAGAGAATGTGGAAGATTCGTGTGAGGATCACGAATGGAAATCTGAAGAAAAATGCATTAGAATCAAATTCACTCGAGATAAAGAAGGTGCAGTTAGAGAATGTGAGTTAGTAAAATGTGGTTGATACGAGGAGGAATGATGATCACTTGCTGAATATGTTCGAGAATCATTCTTCCTCTCAGACATTGATCATATAGATGGAAAGTGAATACAGACATGAGGACGTCTTCGATGCATGGGAGGAGCAATTGCACGTGGAAGAAGAATAGAATCAGGAGGAGGAAGAGGAGGAGGAAGGGAAGAGGGAGGAGGGGGGAGGGATGGAGATGAATCTTCTCGCTCCATTGAAGATACTACACGAGGGGATGGCATTGGAAGAGTCTTGAATCGAACTCCCAATTTACGCCATCGAGCCTGCAATGAAGAAGAATTCAACAATTCCATGTTTTCTGTTATATTTTGATCCGTTCAGTTCAATAAGAAGCCATTTCAAATGCTTCTCATGGAAAGGCAGATTAAATGGGATTAGTCATGGCCGACCTTGGAATGACTAATGAAAGGTGAATGGATACATGATGAGAGGAAAGAGAGAGGGAAGGATAAGCTGATGATATGAGGGAGGTCATCCAATGGCCTCAACCCTTCTATGGCTAATCTCAGTACTCCATACTATTCTCTCTCTCTCTCGTGAGAAAGAGAGATCTAAGCAGCTATCTCTTTCTGCCTTTGATATACCGGAATGAATAGAGAAGGAATTCTCTCCCTATGGATAGATATGCAGGCACAAATTGCCGTGAAATGAATCGATGAGATGAGGGAAGAAGATAAAGAAAGAAAGAACGGAAAGAAAGAAGAAGCGAGAATGAAATGAGGAATGGATTGACCTTATATGTAGAAGAGTAGATACTAACCTCCATTCTTCTTCTTCTATTCTCATCGAATTCTTGACTTGTTGTTATTCTTCCTTCTTCATTTCTACTTAGAAATGGACGATGTGATCGACTTTTCCTCGTTTTTTCCCGTCTCTCAATTTCAATCTGAATTCTTTCTATTCTTCAAGTACATTCAAGTACAAAGTGGACATTCAGTGCAGATCTTTGTGTGTTTAGTAGAAGATCGAACGAGTTGAGTGAGGAATGAAACGAGTAAAGAAGAAGAAGGACAATGAATGGATGGACTGAGAGAGAAGGAGAAGAGATGATACCTGCGATGGGAAGTCAATCGTATTGTCCTCGATTGATCGAGTAAGAGGAAGAGGAGAAGTTTCTTCCACTATTGATAGTGGAGATCGATAATCATTTGATGGTCTAATCACTCTCAATCTTCGAATACCAAATAGACGACGATGTGAATATGGAGCATCCCCTTGCTGAAATAAGAAACAAATCAATATGAACTTTCATCTGCTATTTCTATTCCACTTTCCCTTTCGATCTAAGTCCTTTCTCTTCTACTTAGTCATAGTGCTCATCTTTTCCCTCTTCCTTCCGTTCTAATGCTCATTTCTAGACCAGTCGATTGCCACAAGGAAAAGAGTGAAGAGAAAGAGAAGAATTACGTAAGCATTCAATGAACTGAGAAGAGAAATCAATGGAGAAATCGAGAGATTCGAGACTGGAGGTGAAAAATATATTTATTGATCGATATTCATTGATCGAGAGGAAAGAATAATGAATGAAATAATGAGAGGAAAAATGAATTAATAGAGAAGGAAGGAGTAAATTGGCATTGCAAAACAGTTAATGGCAAATGAATAATTGGAGGAAGATGGAAGCTATTTTCTATTGAATGCACTTACAGACTATCTTTCATAAGATCTTTACATTCGAAGGGAACATTACAATATCTTCACTAAATCGGAAGTGATCTTGAAGGAAAAAGAGAAGACCTTGGATGGAAAAGAAGAATGAAGAATTGAAGAGAAGATCACATTAATAAAAAGAAAAGTGAGAATTGATGCAATAAGTAAGAAAATATGATGAAGAAAAAATGAACACGAAGAATTAAGAAGAATGAAGGAATGATAGAGGAAGATCGAACAAATATGAGTTTAAATTGAATTATTGGCTGGATTTTGAAGTATAATTCACGGGCTGATAGACAGATAAGAAGCCCCAAATATACTAAAATTTGTACTGAACATACAGATTGAATAACTCCGAGGAGGTGAACTCCTATGAGAAGTAGGAGAAACCTCCTCATGGAAAGAAATAGAGAATTATGATGAATTGATGAGGATAGTGGATGGGATCTGAAAGAAGAAGAAGAGTGATATCACTCAATTGATTGGAATTGAGACACGAATAAATGAAATGAAGGAAAGGAAAAGCGGGATTATTGGAAGACAAGAGAAAAGAGAGGAAACGACTGTGGAGAGAAGAAAGAGACGAGAGAAGGAGGGCGGAGTTTACGGTAGAATGAGAGAGGGAAGAGAGAGGGGAGGGGGGGGGGGAGAAGGGGAGAGGGGCACTAAGAGGAAAGGATGGACTCATGCCATCCTTTCAAACTGGTAGATTATAGAGAAAGATTCGATGCCATTCCAAATGGAATTGAGAGAGAGAGAAAGTAGTGGAAGGAATAGGGAAATATGGATATGAATAGGAAGAGGAGAGTAAATTATGGGTACTTGAGAGACTGAGAGAGAAGGTTCCGGTCAGTTCTCTATTGTACATGTAGTTGTGTCTCGAGAATAGAGGATTACATTACTTTACTCCGAATGGAATTTCACTTATTCTGCTAACTGTACAAATAAACGATGAAATATAAACAAACAAGGAAAGGTAGAGAGAAAAAAGGATTAAGGATGATCAACAGATAAATTGCTAGAGTGAATGAACTGATTGGCTAATGATGAGACCGTAGAAGGGAAGAGAGTGTGAAGGAAGGGAAAGGGAGAGACAGATTAGTGTCCTTCAGACACAAGCTTATCGTATGCATCCGTAGTCAGGAAATCAGATAATTTCTCTTCGGTAACGAATTTCTCAAGTAGATCGGCGGCTTCGGGAAGACGAGATACAACTGATCCAGCTCTGAAAGGGAAGGAATCAGGGAGAGTAGGGGGACGGGAGGGGGGGGGGTACCTGATGAGTCTTCTCTCTGTCTCAGCTGCAATAGTCTGTTTCACCAGCTGAGCATCAACAGTTCTTCCATCTACAATTAATCAATTTACTTTCATCCTTCGTCGGGTCTCTTTTATCCATTTTATGTGATTCCCTTTAGATGACACTGATCTATTCTCATTTCCATTCACAAACGAACGAGTGAATAGAGACAGTTTAGTGTTTCTTTCCCTGATCCTTCCCTAGACTGAGAGAGAGAGAGGGATGATGATCCCTCTCTTCCCTCAATTGACCATCCATACATAGAGTGTGCCAATGGTACTCATTCATCCATTTGTGCCTTCTCTTCTCTCACCTTCCAACTTAGCATCATGTCTCAGCCATTGCCACAATTGAGTACGAGAAATCTCAGCAGTTGCCGCATCCTGACGAATATTAATCTTTGATCTCTGCCTTCTTTTTAGTGATTCTTACCTCCATTAGATTGTAGAGGGGAACACATCCCACTCCACGTAGCCATGAATCGAGATATCCTGAGGAAAGAAGTTTCATTATAGAGAAAGATGAAATGTATTCCGATAAGTGTTAGCCATGATGAGTAATTGGTATGAGAAGATTAGTTCCTCTGCCTATCTCATTCCTCCTCCCCCTCCACCTCTCTCTCTATGCCTCGGTCTAGGATCGAGAATAAGCGGGATCACTTAGGAGCCACAACATTGAGAAGTGTTGAATGAATCCGGTCGAATTGAAGCTAAGAAGAAAAGAAAGAAAGGAGAAGGGAGGGATAAGAAGGGAATGAAGAGGAAAATGGACACCCCCAAGGCATACTTATCCATACGATTGAGCAATCGAAGGAATGAAGAGAGAGAAAGAGAGAAAGAGGGGAGACATGAGATGGAATTGATTACTGACCAAGAGTAACAGAGATATTCCTTCTGAATCCAGCTTCAGTTCTTGTTCCTTCAGGAATCGCAATTAGATCGGCAGCAGATGTATTCAGTGAGAGTTGCTTTCCAATTTGATTAGGTCCAGTCATTCCTTCGAATACCTATAATATCCATTTCATCTCGTTCCTCCTCTCTTCATCTCTTACTTGTCTAGCAACAGGAACGAGATCAGGATGTGCCACCCATGTTCCATCGTGTCCATCACTCATTTCTCTCTCTTTATCAGCACGGACAAGGGCGAGAGCCTTCTCATTTGCAACTGTGTCGAATTTGATCGGAATCTGAGCAGCCATTCCACCCATTGCAGCAACCTGAATGAAGAGATAACATTTCGTGGAGAAGGTGATAGCGATCACTTACATTCCTGGAATGACAAGTCCTGATGCTTTCTAGAGCGTACGATCGAAGGAAAGGAGCAGTCATTGCTGAAAGAGATCAAAGATCAATGAGAAGGATGAGGAGGGAGAGTTACTCACAGATCTGGAATCTATCGGGGAGAAGGAATTTACGATGATTCTGGAATGTTTTGATGTATGAGAATATGTAATCCCATCGTCCACAATTGAGACCAACGCAGTGATTACGAAGGGCGTGAATTATCTCGTTCATCTGAAATGAATTTTATTTATCTTATATTTTGAATTGTTTAATGATATCATGGTAAATGTCGATTTCATACCTGGAATGAAGCGAGAAGATGTTCAATAAGTACAGTACACTTAATCGATCCTCTCGGGATTCCCAGTGAATTCTCTGCCTCTTCGAAGATATCGGCCCACAATTGAGCTTCCTCAGCCGATTGGAGTTTGGGAAGATAGAAGTAAGGGCCGGATCCACGATTGAGAAGTTCCTTTGCATTGTGGAAGAAGAATAGACCGAAATCAAAAATGGAGCCGGAGATTGGTTGACCGTGGATTAGGAAATGCTTCTCTGGAAGGTGCCATCCACGGGGACGAACTTTAAGAACTGAAATATATGTAATTTTGACGGGAGAATAAATGGAATCTTTTTTCATTCGAATACTCCACATTCAGTTTCAGAATGAACAGATAGATACTAACCAGCTGGTTTGTCCTTGAGATGGTATTGTTTCTTGCTAACAGGATGAGTATACGATATGTCTCCTCTCACTGCTTCATACAGATTTATCTGTCCTTCCAATTGATTCCTCCATGTGGGAGAATTCGAATCTTCGAAATCAGCCATGAATACGTTAGCTCCCGAATTGAGTGCATTGATGATCATCTTTCTATCAGTTGGACCAGTGATTTCCACTCGACGATCCTAAATATTCACTCAGTTATCGATTACCCTTCCTATCTACCGTACCTTAAGATCATCAGGAATAGCAGCTCCTTTCCATGATAAATCCTCTCTGAGTGCCTTAGTCGAAGGATCGAAATCAGGGACGATAATTCCATTGTTGAGATCATTTTGTACTCCTTGTCTCTTCTTGAGAAGAGCGAGTCTTCTTCCATTGAACTTCTCATGGAGGTTTCTGAGGAATCGAAGTGCCTCAGGAGTCAGAATCTTCTCGTCTCCTTGTACAGATGGAGCAGTTAACTGAAAGGTAGAAGGAATTGATCTTTGATCTCTCTCACTTCTCATCTCTCACCGTAACGATTTCTTCATCTGCAGCTGAAGTAGTGGGAGTACCATGGAATTGAGCTTCTTCAGTGGATCCAGTGAGAGCAGTAGTAGAGGAGGAACCACCTAAGAGAAGAGAGATGAGAAGGAGGAAGAGAAGGAATCTCTAACCAGCAGCAGCATTGGCTACATGATCGAAGTATCCAGTTCCCACTTCTCTCTGATGTTTCACTGCTGTGTATCCATGTCTGTAATCAACCCATAGCATTCTCCATTCTATATTCCATTCTTCTCATCTAATCTCACTTACTTCTCAGCAGCGAATTCTTGTTGTTGCAATGCAGAATAGGCCAGCATTCCGTGATCTTTGTATTGTCTTGCGAGATCGAACATTGAGAATGAATTGGCATGGAAACCAGCCAATGTAATGAACTGATATTTGAATCCCATTGCTCCCAACTGAAATGGAATAATCAATGAAACGAATCAATGAGTCCTTCTGACTTCCTTCTGGAATTTCTCCATCTGAGCAGGTGAGAGATGTTTCTGCCAATTGAAAGAAGGGGAACAATTGTAAGCGAACATCTTATCGGGATACACCTCAATTATCGAATGATTAGTAGACCTTTTGTAATTGGTACCGTACCTTTCTCACTCCCTCAGCGAATTCCTTAGCATCAGCGATGGTTGGATGAGATGTTTCCATCCAAATAAGATCACAATACGGAGCATATTCAATTGCACGAGTAACACAGTATTGAACTGCCGTTTCATCCTTCAGACTGAAAAAAGAGGAGAATGCAATAGACACAGACGAAATATACTAACCGGAAGAATCCTTCTGGTGTTCTTCCTGCTTCTCTATCGATGAATGGATGATCTCTCTCATCAATATCACTGGAAAGATCAAAGATCATTCAATCCTTTCTCTATCTCTTACTTAGTAAGTAATCTACTCGATTCAGCATCAGTTCTTGCCACAATAATAGTGGGAGTTCCGCACACATCAGCAGCCAATCTTGCCGCTGAGAGATGACGAATATGTTGAGCTGTAGGAATGAGAACCTGAATGAAGAGAGATGAGGGGGGAAGGAGGGGGGGGGGGAAGGGAGAAAGAGGAGTACCTTTCCTCCCATATGTCCACATTTCTTCTCAGATCCAAGTTGATCTTCGAAATGAACTCCCGCTGCTCCTGCTTCGATGTACGCCTGAGATGGAGGATTCATGATAAAGTCATACAATTAGGTAATCATGAAATATTCCATCATTTCTCCAGTGCTCTTTATGTGGTGGATCTCTGTCAGTTCATTCAAGGTGCATCATTCTATTATTTATTATTATTTATCCTTCCCCCCTTACCCTCTTTCTTCTCTGTCACTGCGATCAGTGGAAAGTACAACAAATGGACTCTAAAGGGAGACTTTGTACCCTCATCCCCCCTCCTCCTCCCCTCCTCCCCCTTCCTCCCTATCTCTTCGTCTCTCTTTCGGTTTCGTGGACTCAAGTGCTGATCAGTGTCTCTCAGTGTAAGATAGCCATTGGTCAAGAGAGGGAAGAGATAAGGGAGGGAAGAGCTACTCCCTTCCTCTCTCACTCTCTGGTCCCTTCACTGTTTCATTCCCATTCTTGTTGACAATGAGCCGTTGATTCTGCATTGGAAATAACAACGTCCTATTCTATTCTCGCCCCTTCGTGATAAGAAGGTGTTGATGGATGATATCAATTGATTGGTTGAACGAAGAGAAACAAGAAGAGAAAGGGAGAGAGAATACCTTCATCAATTCGAAGCAGTTCAATGCTCCTCCGAATCCAGCCTCAGCATCGGCCACAATGGGAGCATACCAATCTCTTTGAGCAAGATAATCTTCTGCTTCAACTGCTTCGATCTAGATGGGAATCCATTGAATGAGACTCAATCATTGAATTGATCAACCTGATCAGCTCTTCGTAGTGATCGATTGATCTTTCTGCATAGATCGGGACCCGAATTGGCAGGATAAAGAGATTGATCAGGATACATATCTCCTGCTGAATTGTTATCTGCTGCCACTTGCCATCCTGCAATGGAGGACAATGAAGAATCATTATTTTCTATCTCATGGTCATCTATCGTCTCAACATAGTTTTATTGTTTCAATGGTGTTGTTCATTCCAACGGAGTGTTTATTCCCTCTAATCATTATTGGATGTTCTCTAAGTGATCACAAACCGTTTCATCGTATCTCCTCTTTATCTTTCTCTCTCTCTCTCTACTTCTCGCTTTCGCTAATCGAAAAGCTGATCAGTTTGATGAACTAGCAACAAAACAACTCAATCTCCCCTCCAGTCAATCCCTTTATCTTTTCTCCCTCCGCCTATGCTCTATTCTCTATTATCATCTAGAGAACACTCTCATTGAAAGATTCAAATCAAGACTACAATAATGACTGATGAGATGTCTATGCTCTATCTAATCGTAAATAGATCATTCGTACCTGATAGATAGATTGCCTTCAATCCTGCTTTGACCATTTGTACTGCTTGATTTCCAGTCTGTGCTCCTAGTGCGGGCACGTATGGTTCCGTATGAAGGAGTTGCCATAGTTTATTCGCCCCTCTCGTTGCAAGAGTGTACTCGATATCGATGGATCCTAAACGGAGGAGGGGCATAACTCATTGTCTCCTCTCTTCGTACCTCTCAGCTTGAGAACATCCTCTACTTCATAAGGTCGTTTGATTCCACTGAATCTTCCCTTTGGAGCTGATTTGACAACCTGCAAGAACAGCTTCAGAATGGGAAAACAGGATGAATTGGAATGAGGGATACCTGATAGAAGTTCTTTCCCACTTGTTGTGCCATGACTGATTGTGGATGTGAACTGAAAGGAATGATGAGTCCCAATCAGTTTATAAGGAACGGAGAAAGTGGGCGGAGTCAGTGAGATAGTAATAAGAATTGAAGAGAATGAAGAGACACGTGAATACAGAGAACGATCAATGGGAGGAAGAGGGAAACAGCTGAGTATGAACTATGGACTATGACGAGATTGAACTAGAGGGGAATCACGATGGAACATATTGAGAGCAAAGATCAAACCACCATTCTTCCAATGGTTCCATCTGATCTTATCTGTCTGGAGATACGGTATCTTTGATATGTGAAGAGTAGGAGTCTCAGTCTCATTGTGAGATGGAAAGAGAAGAATGTGAGGGGGCAATTCCTTTAGGTGACTAGGACTCGATATTACAACGAAGAGGAGAAGGAAGAGAAGACCAGTCTTCATCTCTCTCCCGACACTAAAGGGTACGGATACTTTTAGACTCTGATCTATTCGATACTTGAGGAATGTGAGAAGAGAAAGAAAACGGGGATTCCCCAGTCTCCAGTCCACTCCCATCGTTCTTTGTTGTGTTGATGTTGTGATGTCTCTTCGTTTCGGCTGCTCAATGGATTGACCAATGTCATTCGTCAACATTCGTCAATATTGGTCGTGCCCATTTTGGATTGAAGTCATTATGTCTGTTTAGAAGGCGGAAAGATACAATCACCCACATGGTGAGACTGTTTATCGATAAGAAGAAGGAGGGATGGGATGGAGGGAGGAAAGGACGGGACAAAGTACGGAGAATGAAGTACGGCTTCAACTGATATAACTGAGACGTTTAGAGTAGAATAGATCACATGGGGATGGGAAATGTGAATAGAAAGGAAACACAGGGAAAGGCGATGGAAGAATTTGATCGAAAGAAAATGGCTAATAGTAAACAAGAGGATATCAATCGAGAAAGAACGAAGAGATCATAAATAAGATCAATGGTAAGCTATATGATGCCTATTTGAAAGATAAGCGGATATAAAATAACACATTGAGCAATTATACAACAATCTACGATAAAAATTAGTCATAGAAATTCGAAGAAGGAGATTGAAGAGGAGAAAATGAAGATGAATCTGAAGGGGAAGATGAAGATGATGATGGAGAAGATTGAGAAGAAGATGATGGAAGTGAAGAATCGATTGATCCTCCTGATTTTGAACTGAAAAATATTGAATCATATATATGGAATTAACATTTCGTTAACAAATAAATTGAATATCACCTGTTTTTTCTTCCAATCCTTGTATTGATTCCTCTCAATTCTCGGTCGATAGTAGACATATCGGAGAATGGAGAACGAAGATTCTAACGAGTGTCGAGTTAAGAGAGTAAGGTAAAAGGTGTATTGTGATGATCAAAACGTACGTCTTCAACTCTATCGTTTATTCCCAATTCCATGTAAACTTCTTCCTTTAACATTTCGAGTGAATCCTGGATGGGATAAATAATCGAGGTAGGTCTAATGGAAGTGCTTTTCCTCTCTCTCTTTACCTCTGCAATCCTTCCAATCCATTTCCTTCCTTCGACTTCAATTGATTCACGTATCACACTGAAAATTTCTCACCCCTTTTATCCGTGCGAATCTACTGCGTTCAAAGTCAATGAAAGGAAGACGAATAATACTCACTGATCAGAGAATAGCCCTCGATCTATTATCCTCGTAAAGAGTTCATTTTTGAATTGAAGAGACATCTCAATTTCTCTCGCTTTAACTGGAAGAGAAGGCCTTCGTGAATCTTTTTTATTGTGAATGTAAAGAGAAGAAGAAGGAAAGGTAGTATGAGAATGAGAACGGACGGGAACTTGCTGCAATTATACCCATTCACCATTTTTAGACATCAGAAGATAACAAAGTGATAATACCTCAATCCTAACAGGAGATCTTCTTCTCGGAGGTTGATAATGTCTCGATTGAAGTAGTACAGAAGATACCACTGGTCCAAGAGGAAGACGAAGAGATTTATGCATTTTACCATCCTCGGAGATAGGGGAAAATTGATGAGAAGGAGAACGAGAAGGAGGACACTGCAATAGAGAGATAGACTAGTAATGTGTGGTGTATGGGCTGTCAGGTGTGATCTCTCTCTCTCTCTCGATCAATGGAGTTTAGTTGATGAGAAGGAAGAAAGAAACAGCAACGTTTACGATGCTTTGACAACACAAGCACAGAGAAGGGACGACACTTCACTGATCAAGAGAGGAAAGGTGAGTGGAAGAGGAGGGGAGAGATAATACCCTTGATTTGATCCTGTTGATTGCATCGGCTGAACTCGCTCGACGAGGGATATAGTGAATACCTTAAGCAATCAAGAAATATTTGTTGCTAACAGATTGAAAATTTGAAAAAAAATGGAATATCTTAACATTCAATAATTTTATAATAGTAAAGCGTGGAATAAACTCACTTTTTGGACTGTTGAACATGCAAAAAGGAGGACTGGTGTCGATTATGGCTGATTGTCTTTGATGAAGTCGATAATGATGAGAAATAATCTCTTGTGGAGATTGTGACCATCCTCCTGATAGATCAAGACGACTATCTCTCCATATACTTCTAGACATAGTAATGAAGAGAGAAGAGAGAGAGGGTGTCCTTTCCCTCTCTCTCTCTCTCGTCTGGAAGAGAGAAGAAGAGGAGGGAAAGGGAAGGGAGAGGGAATCCATGGCAACCAAAAGGGGAGAAGAGGGAGGAACATTCATATTCATTCGTGTTCATTTCCATTGCCATTTCATTTTATTAGTTTGATAAATAGTATAACGACGCGAAAAAAATGATCGGCATTACTGTACTCGATCATATTCCTAATGCGCACCAAAACATTCTGCACCAACAGAAAAAGGTTGTAGTCAAACTGCAAACTTGAAATATCAATTGTTTCTTGTACAAGTCGTTTTCACAAGTTCTCATGATGAGTTGTTTATAACTATCATACATGAAGCATCCTTTGGTGCATACTCTTCAGATTTGCGATTGGCTCGGTTGCCCTCAAATCGCAACTACAACCGCCACAGTAATGCAATATTCGTCCTCTTAGGCATTATGTACAGAATTCCCTCATCGATTCTCTACTTGTTTCGGGTTCCATCAATTCTCAGCTACCATAATAAGAAATACTCATTTCTCTCCATTCTCAGCTCATCACACACCAATGGGAAGGGGAATATGGGGACAGAGGTGGTTGTCAATACAGAATCAACCTCGTCATCTGCACACATGGGTGCATTTGAATGGTCGAAAGAGTGGAACCTGCCCCTCAACGAGATGAAATGCACTGTGGTACACTATGGGAACCTCTCTCCTCGAGCTCAATATCTGATTAATGGGACTCCCCTTTCTGTTTCACCTTCTATCAAAGACCTTGGTGTTCTTATGCAATCCTCTCTTAAGTTTAACGACCATATTTCTAGAATAGTTTCTAAAGCAAGAGCTAAAGTAAACCTCATTTTTAAATGCTTCTTTTCTACTGAGCCTGGTTTATACTCTCGCGCTTTTAGCACTTTCGTTAGACCTCTTCTTGAGTACGGTTCAGTTGTTTGGTCTCCGCATACAGTAACCTTAGCAAACCATATAGAAGGAGTACAGCGCAATTTCTCTAAGCGCTTATTTATTCGTTGCCGTATCCCTTTTTCGCTGTATCCCGATAGAATAGCCCAGCTTTCCCTTCCCACCCTTGAGCATAGGAGGCTAATCTCCGATATTCTCTTCCTTCATAAATCCATTCACGGCTTCTATTATTACGTCCACCCCAATCTTTTTAAATTATCCCCTCTTGTTCGTAGTCTTCGTAGATCTCATTCACTACGCATAGTCTTGCCATACGCTCTTCCCAAGTCTCACTCTAATTTTGTAACTAGAGCTATCGATCGATGGAACGTGCTATCTGCTGAATTCGTACATAGCTCTCCTTCCAATTTCCGATCTCATATTCTGTCTCTTCCTTCTATCTCATTTACCTCTGATTCTCTCTTGCGGCTCTAATACCAACCTGCTGCTCCCCCGACGCCCCACGCCTCCAAACCGAATCGTCAACATGACGACGGACCTCCACCCAAAACCTAACGAAGATCAACGTAAATCTAATCTCCTTCATACCTTGGTGGATTAAATAATTGAATTGAATTGAATTGAATTTCACACGTTTGGGAGGATGGACCGACGCTTGTCCAAATATTCTTTAGGGTGTATCAACTGATGAATACGTTGATGAACCATCTCTAATATTCTTCAGTACGTAATGGTTTTATCTGTTGTTTCACTCGAAAATTTCTCGTTTGACAATGAATCTTCTGAATGGTTCTTCCGGTATTTTAATCGGATTGGAAACGCTTGTTTTAGATTTTGGCCTTTGCTGCCCGGAAAGCTTCGTCAAGCTGAAAACAATTTATTCAATTGTATTTATTGTTATCTCCAACTAACTTTCTTGCCGAGAATTCTATCTTCACTTTCGATAGCGTGCCTTTCATTGAAAATTCTGACAAAATGTCTTATCTATTTATTTTTGTCAATGACTTCACACCTAGTTAGTATTGCTGCATTTTGTTTCACTGATCCAGGAGAACTTTCAGCGATTTTTCGAATCTGTGAATGAAATGGATGATATAAATTAATTGAATGTCTTTTACTTTATCTGTACTCCTTCCATCGAGAGCTCGTCGGGCTCGAGAAGAAGTTTAGCAAGCACATTCACTGAAGAATTAAAATAATACAGTTTGCAAGAAGACAACCAACTCATTGAATAACGGTGCCATCTTCAGTATTACATTCGCAACGATAATTGGGTCTGAAAGAGCACCTTTCCAGAAGAAGTTATTATTCGATGCTCACGTTTTCCGTTGATGGAATGAATATTACGTTCGAAATTAAGAGGATGAATTGTCTGTGGTTGGCTTAGATCCAATCCCCTTTCGATTACTCTAAAGTTTCATCGTTTTGTCGAACGTAAGAGCCTGTCACTTTTCAAACATTTCCAGAGTCACAAAGTCATGTATACGAGGGCACAGATAGTATTTATATGTGCCTAAATGAAACATTTTTTGCCACAATTTTGTTGATCTCACTATTCATCGTGTACTCTCGTGTACGATTCCGATTTTATATCATTGCAATACTCTTCTGGTCTGAAAACAGCGAGATGGTAACGAAATGAGATAATCAACAACTTCTTCGGAGCGAATCTCATTTTGTTCCATTTATCGTATGCGGTGTGGTTGCCACTGAAATAAATAAGTGTTAAAGGGGGAGGGGCACGAATATTTTCTCACATAGGCTGAGCCTGTGGGGTAATAGGGATGCTATACCCGATCACAGATCACTTTATCCGAAGTTCTAGAAATGCCTCTGAACCTCACTACGGATTTTTGAAGTGTCATTGATTGTGCAGGCACGATTTGGGGTACTGTATTCTTGTTTTGATTTCACTAGAACTTCTTCTCGAGCCCGACGAGCTCTCGATGGAAGGGAAAAAATATCGAGAATGAAAAGAGAAATCACTTATTTCTCTCATTTCTCACATCTTTCACAATTTGCATTCAGAATAATTGAATGAAAAAAGTTTATTTTTAACTAATCCGAAATTTGATTACTATTTTCGTATTCTAAAGAAAAAATTATGAATTTGAGTGTTCAAGGACAAATTGGAAGACAAGATCACTGTTTTTTATCACTGTATTTTTCTACTAACACTTTGGAAAATGAATACAGAAGGAAATACTCCAATTTTCGATGGTATATCATAGGCCCCAACAAAATAAAAAAGTCAGTTGTCGATTGAATCCGTCCGAAGTCGACCACCGTATATAGTAAGATGGCTTCGTTTTCGAAGATTGAGGATTATCGATTTTCTACATTAATGTTGTGATTTTTATATTGTTCTCTCTGGCAATCTGTCCGTTGATCATCTTCTCACCCCTTTGCACTGTTTGAACCGACGATTTGATCTACAAAGTCTCTGTGAATTTTTAAATTTTGCAAACTTTGGCAGCGTTTCAAATTTGGTTTTCGAATATATCATTAAAGGGAGTTGGTCGAGTAAAATTATATTTTTTCATAAAATTAGTCTTGTCGAGTTGAGCAATAATCAAAAAATAATTTAATTTATTTAAATTTATTTTAGTCGATAAATTAAATTACAAAAGCACAGTAACCATTAATTCGTTCCGATGGTATGAATATGGACAACTATCGCTAAAGCAGTGTTCGCCGGGGAGCGACCGATGCTGCGCCCCCTTTTCTCTTTGTTTGCGTGCTCTCTTGAGCGATTTCGACGCGTTTCTCCAAGTTCCATCTTCTTGCTTGTAATTTGTTTCGAGTTTTATGGATTTTACTAGCAACCCTCATTGATTTCATCCTCCGCGTTCTCTTTCACTCGCGTTTCCGTGTTTCTGTACTGGTTCTAGTCTATTTTCTAAAATTTGCTAGTCGAGTTACTTGTTCCGAAGAGAGTTTGTGTTCATAAACGGCAATTTATCTGCGGGAAATTAACAATTTGAGAGAGAGAGCGAACTTTTGTATTAAACGAGCAATTAAAATAGCGGAGAGATTATAACTGGACCGATCGCTCGCTCGCTTCATCCTCTTCATATTCCTCGTCTTCTCCATCCAATTCGTCCTCACTGTGTTCTCGCGCGTTTTCTAATGATAATATCTCATCGAAAACATAGTCCTCGGGCATTCCCAGCCGTCTCATTAGTCTTCCCTCTTCCAAATCCTCCCGCACCTTTTCGCACTCGTTCACAATCTAAATTCAAACTTATTTTCCAACGGATATCATTATTTTATACTTCCTCACGCCACGGGTGTGGTCCCGGTTCACGCTTAGTCTTCACTGCCGGCGCTACCCTTCCTGGCCTGTTAATAATGAAGGCTCGCTTTTCCTTTCGCATCCCCATGTCCTCGTGTAAAACAAGTGAATTGTAATGCAGCATTCTCAGCTTCATCTTTACGTTGTAAATAAATGGAGAGCTGATATTTATTGTATTACTTAATTAATTAAGATTAATTTTACCAAGCCAGGCGTTTAGGGGCATACAGTAAAGACAACGAGTGATAGCTCTCGTTCATTGCTGTATCGATCAGGCTTGAACTAGCTAGAAAAGCTTTCTCGAAGAAACGGGAATAGAGTAAGTCTTCTATTGCTTTGTATTCAATCGAGTCAGCCTGTAGTACCTCATATTTGTGTTGGATTTAGAATATTTTGAACCTTTAGCTTAGGTCTGGGCTGCTCTCCTTTCCTCCTTTTCTTCAGTATGGAATGGTCACATTTGGTGATTAACTTGAACTTTTCACTGCTCTGATCATAATTCGTATATTATACTTTTTCAACTGTTCCATCTCACCTTCTTCCATGTGTGCTTCCCCTGCACATGCATGAGGAATGACTGAACTAGCTCTAGGGCCTTTGGCCGATCCTCCTTGTTAGGGAACTTCTTACGGCAATAATAAAGATGATTGAAAAAGGGGCAATAGAGCTGAGCCAGAATAGGTGATTCTTTCTGTGCCTGTGATTCGAATTATTCGTTACTACCTTCCCTCCTGTTTTACCGTCCACCACTTCTTCCTCAACGGTTTTTGTGTATGCCACCAATCGCGTTCTGCTTCAATTGATGATGTTAGCATATTCTCTCTCAGTTTCTTGTCCACCATCGCGTTACCATCGGAAACCCTCGTCCTTTGCGATGTTGTAATTATTGATGATTATTCCATTCACTGCACATATTGGGGTGTCCCACATATTTGTGACATTTTTATTTATTTTTATTTTTTTGTTTATTCCTTCAACAACAACAAATGATCAGTAATCAATGTATGCTCCCTTAGTAGTCACGACCTGCCTCCATCGATCGGGCAGGGTCTCGATCCCTCTCTTCCAAAAGGCCTGGGGCTTAGAGTTGATCCATGCCTCGAACTCCTTCACAAGTGCGTCTCGGTTCTTGAACTTCTTTCCTCGACAGAAGTTAGAGAGGGAGCGGAAACAGTGGTAGTCGCAAGGGGACAGATCAGGGGAGTAAGGTGGGTGAGGGAGCCATTCCATCTCCAGCTCGTCCATTTTCTTCTGTGTGATTTTCGCATGATGAGGGCGCGCGTTGTCCATGAGCATGAGGATTTTGCCCTCGCTCAGGAGTTTGGGAGGGACCCTGACCGCCACCTCTTCCAGTTGGGTAGTGAAGAGGTCAGCCTTGATGGTGATGCCGGGAGGGAGGATCTCCCAGTAGATGGGACCGAGGACGGAGAAGAAGAAACAGAGGAGTTCCTTCTTTCCGTGAAGTTCCGCCTTTGGAGCCTGCTGGGGTTTCTCATCGACGTCCACCCACTGAAGTTTCCTCTCAGGATTATCGTAGGTGATCCACTTCTCATCCATGGCGACGATGTGGCTGACCCAATTGAAATTGGATCTACGGTGGAGTAATCCCTGACAAACGTCAACCCGCTTTTTCAGCTGAGCTGTCGTGAGGTCATGCGGAATCACTTGGGGGAGCTTAGGTGTCTTCCCAGCATCATGCAGGATTCGAGCAACTGTGGTCTTAGGAATATGGATGGTCTTCTCAATATCGCGCACACTAGATTTGGGATTGGCCTTCAGTTCCCTGAGAACACGACCCCGAACACGAGAAGAAGGGCGTCCAGGATGGGGTTGGTGTTCCAGATTGTAATCCCCTCGCTTGAATCGGGTGAACCAATTGAAGCAGGTGTGAAGGGAGGGGGCATTTTCGCCATGAGTCTGGACCAGCTTACGGTGGGATTCCGTCGCCGTTCGACCCAGGAGAAAATAATGAAGCAAAACGGAGCGGTAGTCTCGAGCAGTGTTCATGACTATAACTGATGAAACTAGTCAAAGACTGATGCAATCGAGAAGCGGCTAAGTGTAAACAATTGCACAACATGATGACGTAATATTGTATTGCATCAGAATGATTGTCGATCATGCAGTAATTATTGGCAAGCAAATTCCAAAAATATGTGGGACACCCTGATACTTGATTACAAAACCATCATTGATTAACTCCACTATTGCTCGCAAAGCCCCCTCTGTCTCCATTCGAATCGATTTTCCATCTCAGTTCGTGTATTTATGGATGTTGATTAATTCCTAATACAAACCAATTCCAGACTCGCTCTTGTGCACGCTTGCTGCGGACAGCGCCACTTTGAGCTTTGCGTCCATAACCGTCACCTTGCAATTGCTTGCGTTGTATCCGGGAGTGTCATACTGCCCGTCTATCGAAATGGCAATTCCTTCGGGCTGAAGTTTATCAATTTGGTGGCCCTATTGTTTGTTACTATACACTATCCACTTTTGCCACGTTTTTAGACATTGTTCGAACATAAGTTTGCCATTCCATATAAACTCGATCAATAGCGGGGCAGCCAATATCACGTATCGTTCTCCTCATAGATCGTTCACTAGGCAATGCGATTCCTGTCACTTTCCCGAAATCGTTGAGTCTCTATAATCGAATGGTTAGCATTTTCATTAGCGTTTTTCTTTTACCGGGATCGGCACTCCTGTTATAAATGCGGCTATCGATATCTCTTGATTTCCCTTGTATACTTTGCTCCTCCCTTTCCCGATTCTTTCTTGGCTCCTCCATATTATTGTCTTCTTACATTTATCGCAGTAATATTCTACTTTACATGCGCTTCCTTGTTTACTCATAGCCAAAACTGTGCTATCGATCGAATGACCGCACTCCTGACACCGTCTAAACAAAGCGCGCAACTGTTGTTCTCCCACAATTCGATACTTCGTCTTTCTCTCTTCATCTTCCATTTCCTCCTCCTCACTATCGCTCATATCACTTTCCTCACTCTCTTGAATAGTTCCTTGTGAGAGAACATATTCCGATCCCTGTGTGAGAGATACCGTAACTCGTGTTAAATTCCGTGACTCACATTATCGATTGTCGTGCCGCTCGTTATACTCGATTGTGTTTTGAATCTTTTTGGAAGATTAGCGAGCGATTCATTGCAGGTAACAACATCCTCGTAATAGTCTTCGATCGAGTGGAATCGAATGGGGGACGAATGAAGAATAGGATCTTGACGGAGAGGAGTAATGAGCCCCTGATATAATTGTTAGTTATTATCTTTATTTTACCCTCGTAATATCATTTTATCTAGTTGTATACATAGAGTTGGTTTTAATTTGATCAATCAAAATATATGAGGCCGTTTTATCGAGTTTTACAGCTAACTCAGCTCAAAATTATCAATTCTTTGAAACTCAGTGACTTGGGGTTTTCTAGGGTGCTGAAAACGATAGGCACGTTCAATTTGTTTCTAGGAGTGCCGTTGGCTTCAGACAACGTCACTTCGAAAGCTCAAACGTGTCTAGCATGAAACTATCATTTTTACCTAATTTGACCGCTTTCAAGGTCAGAGATATTTTAGTAAGACGTTTTTGAAGTGACGTCGTCTGAAGCCAACGATACCCATAGATAAAAAAACGTGTCTATCGTTTTCAGCACCCTAGAAAACCTCAAATCACGGAGTTTCAGAGAATTGATAATTTTGAGTTGTTCCAGAACTAAAGAAAACTGTTTGAATCTCTTTCAAACTGCCTCATACTCCATGATAATAGAATTTGTTTTTCCTAGATTCTAGCTATGTATTATAAATATCATTTTTGTAGTCTTTTGTAGTAGTATAATTTTTTTAAATGTATTTTAAATATCACTTTTGTAACTTTTATAGTAGTTAGCTTTTTACTTTTATAGTAGCTTTTTTTAAATGTTCAAATATTTTTGTAATGTATATAAATTTTCTAATAATACCTGGTCCATTTCAATCTCATTGTCAGTATCTGATTCAACAGGAGTAGAGGGAACACTGGGAGTACGGTGTTCCTTAGCTCACATGTCCGCAAGGGGGGATTCGTACGAAGCTGAATCAGCGAGGTATACACTATGTGACAGAAAAAGTTACCCGTTTGGGAATACGTAAACATACAGTACCATACACACATTTTGAAGTCATACTCACATCTTTCGGAAGGCTACCGGTTGAATCGAAATGGGTAGAACACCATCTAATGTCCACTCCTTGATCAATTTTCTCTCGATATATTTCCAGTTTTTCTCTTGTCTGCTTTCCATCCAATCCTAATCTGTCCAGCCATTGCTTCTGAGCAAATTCCTTCGAGTTCGCAGGGAACTTTCGCAACACAATGTCAGACTCGGAACACAAATAACACGACCTTTTGCGTTTGCTCATTCTGCAACGGGTACTTCTATTGAATACGAACTACAATGGAAGGGCGGTCAATAATGTTACACGAAGTAATGAGGATTACAGTAAGATTGCTGCCGAGAGGTACGGTAGGTATAGCTCTGTTCGAGAAGCCATCCTTCTGAGTCACGTAAACAACATCTCATGTTGGTGACATGTGATTCCTTCACCCCCACAATCCGCAGTGCACGTATATCATACAATGGCTTGTTTTATCAATTAGCTTTATCATACAATAACACAATATTTTGGTGATACTATGTATATTTGTAGAAGTCGAAGTTGTTTTGATCCTTCTTTATCACATTCTTGTACGCCTTCTCCAGGTCCTTTGTCGGCACGGTGCGTGTGTTCCAGCCTGTAAGAGGAAAAATCAATATAAAATAGAAGCGGTATTTTGCATCATTGAAAAATTATGCCAAAAAACTTATATTTGACCCTTGTATATAGCCCATAATTGCTACCGTACCATAGAGAATCAAATATGTCTCGTGACTCCTCTAATAGAGTGCTACTGTGCTCCAAGTTGTGCTACCGTTTCCTCCCGACGCCTCTACCGTGGTTACCGTACCCTGGTGGAGCAGGCGAGTCCGAGGAGGCCGTCGTCGGAGGCGGTCTGCACCGAAGCGTCGTCCGCCGTACTCTCCGTACCCTCGCGATGCGACTGAATGCGAATGAATAATTAGAAGCCTTATGAAATATCAGTCAACGACTAGTTCGAGTTCAAAATAGCATTGATTCACACTTTCATCATAGTCATACAAGGCCTAGTACATTTGGGTTCCATGAAAGAATAATAAAAATATATAAAATTCAATTACTGCAGCCAGATTGTAACCAGGGAATTTTCGGTTCTTAACATAGCCAGGCCCTACTTTTAACCGGTGACATTTGAGTTTCCTCAACAATCTAAATATCGTGGTCAAAATCTCGCTTACATCTCCGTCGGCGCCGTTGGTCTCCTCTTGGCTCGCCGCCATCATGCCCTCCACCATGCGCGTCGACGGGCGACTGCACATACTATTTAATTATTTAAATAATTACCTAACAAATAATGATTTGATTCATTGCTCAGAAGCGACTAATGCGGAGACGCGAATAGCCCCACACAAGAAACGCTAATTTGCCTACCTGGAGCTACACTTGTTCTAAAGCTGTAATTTTCACACTCACGATTTTCTGAGCAAATTTGATTCATACATTTTATTACAATCTAGCAGACACTAATGTATACAGTACCTTGGCTAGCTGTCGAATGAGAGGAAGGAGGATCTCGTAGTCGTGGAGTCGATGAATGACGTCGAATTCCCAGACGACCAGTGTGACCAATGCGATGGACTGAAACACAACAAAATATAAAAACAGTAATTTTAAAAAGTATGATCAATTCATAATGATTACTAATAAGTGTTAGCTTGCTGTGAGCGTTACTACTAGTTAGTTTGTTTGCAGATTACATAAATACGATTATAATAGGACAATATCTTGCTGAAATGAAACAACCATCTCAATAGCTGTATTGCCCGTGTTGTATACTCACTTTAGTCGGTAATCTCCTTGGGAATCTCCTCTTGCACGAATTCTCCGTTTTCCACTAAGTCCTCCTTTCCTGCGATTCCTCCCTTCTCCATTATTTCCATGACTTCTTCGGCAAAGCCCATAACCAGCATTCGGTCAGCCTCGTCCAGAACGAGGTACTGCGTCTGTTCCAGGGGACGACAATAATGACGCCCTAGAATATCGGTTATTTACTCAAATTATGCCTATAAGAATTACCTTCTCAACGCGTTTCTTCTGTTGGAAGAAAGCGCATTCTCCATAGGCGATTTTGCACTTGACCAGTGTTCCCTCCGCAAACTTGGTGGCTCGCCTCGCTAACTGGAAAAGTAGAAAGTGACGTTCCGCGAATGGAAAAAAGGCAACAAATACTAAAACGGTTAACAGGAAAAAATCAATAAAGGAATGGCCAACTCCGCAAGGGCGGAGAAAAACTCCTATTTCACGGCTTCCGGATGTGTGTGCTTGGCCGACCCCTCTCATGCCCAAATTCACGGCTCCGGAATTGTCACTTTGAATAGTCCATACTACTTCAATATTGAAATTTAAATTTTTATATTTTTACTGGATGATCGGACCACATCATAGATTGAATTGAGCTCAACATGCGAAACATGGCCAGGTCCCTTTAATGGATCAATGCAAATTCTGATTGTGCTGATTATTTCCCTAGACTTAGTTCTCTTCCCTTGTTTCCTTGTTCTCGGTCGGAGTGTACTCTTTCAGAGTAAGACACTCTCACCCTGTCTTTCTCTCCACCGGAGGAAAGGGAACAGGGGAAGGGGAGGGGGGCGGAGATTCCGCCCCTACCTTCTCTCTTCTCTTCAGTCGCGTCCGAGCTCTCCCCAGAGAGCTGCGGCATTCTCCTGAGCTCTGGGCTCAGTCTCCCTTCTTGTATGTAATAAATGGTTCTTGCTATCCAACCAGTGTACAATGTCTCTAAAGAACTTACACATGGCCCGAGTACAAGGCTCACAGAGTAGTTAATGTGATCGGGAGTGATTGGCTACCTGCAGTTGTAGTCTCTCTACCCCCCCCCCCCCTCCCTCTGTGGGGGACTCTGCCCGAGTTCCGCTTCTCGGGCCATTTCGTTCTTTATATGAAGAAAGAGACTGCGATGTAGTGATCGTAGTTGGGAATAAGAGGACCAAAGTGCACAAGGTTGTTGGTCGAGTCTCGATGTCCTCCAGAACAAAAGTTTGGTCAAGTCAGTAATAAATGTACACTTTGTAACTATTGCAGCAATGAGATGAATCCAGAACTGAAAAGTGACGAAAAAAAAACATTTTTTTGTGTAATAGCTTAAAGTCGGGCAAAAAAATTCGCAGCGAGCAGGATTCGAACCTACGCGGGCAGAGCCCATTTGATTTCGAGTCAAACTCCTTAACCACTCGGACATCGCTGCACATCAGAGGAAGGGGAATGGAGTATATTGTTTGCAGACGAAGCCAGGTGTCAATAACGATTATGAATAGAGTTTGCTGCTGCTTTTCAATTCCCTTCATGAAATATATTTCCGTCATAGTTAACGTTTCGCACCTCCATTCAGTTCATGTGTGCATAGTTCACAATTCAGATAAGGATTTCTTTGTTTTTACTTCTTGAACAGACATTGTGGAGAGTGCATTCATGGTTGGTTGGCAGCCCCCTTCCGTGACGTTCTCTCTCCCTGTCCTCTTCGACCACGGGAACTGTTCTTCTGTCAACGATATTTATCTATCCCTTCAACCACCATTTTTCCAGCGCCCTCCTTCATTTGAGTGATATAAACTATTTGTTTCCGACAAAACAATCAAGTCGTTCCATCTGAGTATACGTTGACCTTCCCTGCCCCGCAGTACTCCTCCTCACACGATATGATTTATCCCCCTCTCCCACTAATCTCCTCTCTATCATACGCTCCCTTTAGCTCACCTACCTATTGATTAATGGTGTTTCCGTTCATCATCCAACCTCTCCCTACCCCTTTGCACGTTTCCTTGATTGTATCTTCATTTTTATTTATTCCCCCCCCCAATTTTTCGCGATGTATTCGGGTCTTCATGTAACCTTGGAAGTTTCTCGTGATCTACTGCTAAATAATCTCTTAGAATGGCTGATAACGGATCAGGAAACCCACAATTCACTCATTCCTTGTCTATTCGTGAACGAAAGGCCGTATTTTGACTTCCTAAATTGATATTCTTGCATAAAGATGAAGATGCTTCTACATATTTGAAATTACTGACAATATATCAGATTTGCATGCCCACTATCCACTCCCGGCCATACATATTCGTGAACGATCTGCATGAGCGTGTCTCCAGTGATGTCAGCCACGGAAGCGGTTTGATGTTGTGAGAAAACTTATTTACATAATTAGAATCTGCTTCTAGGAAACAATTCAGAAGGACTATGTACATCAGTATACTTGCTGGTTGCTAGAAATAATGTACAAGTGCAGGGCATCCTTGAAAGATCGAATGGAAGAACTCGAGGCGAAACTTAGAAGAAACAGCCACGAGCGAACGCGAACGATATACACTCTAGTGGAACAGTTGCGGTCCGATCACCAGGTGTGAACATTGAAATTATATTTTATATATTTCATATTCGTATCTTACCTCCACATCGCAACCTGTGTAATTTTGTAACTGGAAATTACTTCATCCATTCCGAGCCTGTTTAGACCGAAGTGAGCTGCGAGTAATCGATTACAAATATCAGATATACATAGTTCAGGCAACAGCTCTTCGAGCATTGAGACACGCACATAAAATAGCTCTGGAAGGGGACGCGCTTGATTACAAGGAGGTGATGGAAGGGTTGATCGGAGTGAGCAGGTAAGCTTTGCTTCAGAGTCCACATCGAGGTAAAAAAAATACAGAGGGAATTCTATGCTCACCATCTAATTGTGAAGTTAGCGCGAACGATAGAAACCAGTGACATCAAGAAGATGGAAGCATTACTTTTTGCAAGCGGGTGAAACGATTTTGGCAGATTTTGGCTGGAGCTGGGTCCAAAAAAAATCGGCAATCACGGACCAAAACTCTCGAAGGAAAAAAAGTGTTCCGTATCCAATTAGCATTAGGCTGAACTCGCTGCTGTTCAAGCAACACAAAACTGTCTGTAGAGTGTAACCACCGAGAGAGAAAACAGCACATACTAACATTGCTCTTGCATATCTTTCGTCAGTCAGAGCAGCGAGAGAACGTGTAAAATGAAGAGAATCAGACAAGAGCAGAGCATGGTTAAGGGGCAACGAAAAATGAGAGAACGAGTAGAGCAACAATCGTTGTTTCCATTGCAACTGACAGAAAGGAAGAGGGTAGGCGTGGCACCGGGGAGATTGGGAGGGGCACGACTAAAATTCGACTTTTTTTAGGGGCAGTAACGAAGAGGCGGCGCAACTAGCTCTACGAACCATGTCTTTGATTTCGGCAAGAATGAACGGGAACGGCAGGCAAGTGCTTCTCTATTTTGGTAGTGGTCTTTTAACAGTATCTATTGGGTTTGCTCATAAATTCTCATGATTTCAACATTTTATGGAAGTTGAAACAACAAAAATACTTTAACACTTCTCACATTTAGCCATACGATTCATGAAGGACCGAACGTTGCTGAGCTTCTATTGGCGTTGACGTCCACTGATAAGGTGTGTGGTTAGTTATAATAGATTCGCGATGAAGTTTGCAACTCGAGTACGACACAAAAGAATTCATTTCAGCAAAACGTCACCCAAGCGGTCAACCAGGTAGCGACTGCAGCCAAGCAAGGCGACGCAATGGACAGTGAGGATATGGTTAATGCACTGCTGAGAGTGATGAGGTGAGAGTAGCTTGAATTCATCTATGTAAAGTCTCCATTAGTAAAAAACATATACTGGCATAAATGAGAAATATTAACTATCATCAATAAGTGGTATATAGGCCGTCAAATAGCTGGCCATACCACCTCGCGTTGTCTTACGACTGAAAAATAGCTTGAGATGGTTACACGTTTACCTTCATACGACATGGAATGTTGAGGACTGCCGATCACGATACAATCATCGTCGCCCTCACTGCTTTCTCGTGTATTTCCGAGCGATTGAGCGGAGAAGGCGATGGATCTCAATCGGGACAAGATTTCCTTACACGAAAGGAAGGACTGAAGATGCTTGTGACGATGCTGGAAGGAGAGGACGAGGTTCGCAATATTTCTTATTTTGAAATTCTTACTTCAAAAATAAATATATACCGGGGAAACTGAAATCGAGAATTTTCTTCTTCTCAGAACGTGGTCTTGCAATCACTGGGAGTGCTCCAAACCGTACTCGAGAACTACGATAGCTCACGGGCAACAGCGAAGGAAGTACAAGCGACGTGAGTTGCTTTATCGATTTCTAATACTTCTATGGAAGAGACATAAATGTTTTGTAGTATTTGCACTTATATAAAGGAGCCATGAAACGTATGTGGCAATTCAAATAGATAATCCGTCGATTTTTCGCAAATGGTCCATATTTTAAGTGGGGATAGCACATATAAATAACTGTCCTCTTTTCTCGCGAACATGATGGAGAACGCTACATTATCGTGAGAAAAATCTGTTCATTTCTGATCTCTACATTTCAGAGCAGCTCTCGCTGGTGTGCTCGACGACACTCGACCGCCTGCCGTGCTCACTCTAGCCGCTCACTCATTGTTCTTCCTCATAGATAACGATGAGGAGGAGCAGAGGAAGTTTGAGGTGTGGTAGTACGAGATTATGCACTTACACCGTAGTATCTAAATATATTAACTATAATGGAAGTACGATTGTGAATACGGTAAGAGAGAGAGAGACAGGGCGCGATGTATTTTGACGGATACTTCAATTCAGGAATACAACGGCACGGCGCTATTGGAACGATTGCAGCAGACGCACCAGAATCATCCACAGGTAGATACTCTCTTCATGCGCACCCATCTGATCGGTCAGAGAGACAGTACGCAAATATCTTTTCTTGCCGAGTCATCCCTACCATAGGCATCGTTCACAAATAACATGAGGTTTTTTTTCGGATGATTCATGGTTTGGCCAGTTAAAGAAGGGGTATCTGACCGACTGAGTTCTCGATGCCAGACGGTGTGGCATGAGCACCCCATAACGCTTTCGAAACTCCCATGTTTTCAATTTTTGTCTAAACCGAGATATACTCGATTGGCTGATTGCCAAGTCACCCTGAAGCGCAGGCAAAGAGCTAGAGAGCATGCAAAATGAGGAGAGCGCTCCGCCTCACTTTGCATATCGGCGCAATTCGTGCCTCTCCTTCTTTAAATGAATCCATGGGACCACTCACGACTTTGGTAAAAATCTTAGAAATTTGAAAATTCCTCTTACAGGTGCTCACGGCAGCCGCACTCTGTCAGCAGGCGCTGGCTAAGAGCAGACAACAAAGTGACAAGAAAGAATCGGCTCAGAATGGACACGTGAAATGACTGTGAAAAATCAATGACAGTATTCAGAATTGCCTTCACATGAAAACGTAGCATAATTACTTGTTTTCTGTTCGACTGAATAGAGATATTCAATAAATACTAAAATACAATTTTTGAACAAGAATTACAGTTTGCCTTGGCACATCTAACACCTTACCAGTGGGCTCCACCCAGCGATTTCTAACGACTGTAAAATCGGTTGACGTGGATTCACCTTTACCTTACCTTTACCTTTGGCTCACCTCCCAGAATTCGTTGCCTTCTGTACCTTATTAATTCTTATCTCCCTGAATACAACACATGAATTGTTCCATGTGTGTTTACCTGGCCGCGGGTGGGAGTGCCCCATCTCTCGACCTTCTCTAATTCTCCTCTCCTCCTACACACTCTAATCCATAGCATGCCTACGCTATCTTCCCTTTATCGAGAGTGAGAGAAAGAGAGGGAATGGGGGAGTTTCTGACCCCCAAAGCGCGATTGTCTCCATGTGCGCCGATTGATCGATCACCCACCACTTGTTTAGTAGCTAGACAGTTCCTGTTATTTAGCACGCCTTTGCTTGGTCATGATTCGCTTGCGTCGCTAATAGTTTTAATCTTTTATTGATATTTTTCAACGTTAATATTGCTCACAATGGTGTATATGTAGTCGAGGATACTTATGCCCGCAATGCATTCACGGCCGTTCATCTTCGAGAATGACAAATCAGAGCGGGTCTCGAGCGATCTGGGACACGGAAGTAGTCTTGTTCGGTCAGCATTTTGTGGTGTATTCAATCCTTTCATAATTTCTCTCTTAAAATATAAGTATTTCAGCAATTTCCTCAATGATCGCTTATCCGAGCTTACGCGGCAGATACAAAAGAAGGAAAGCGAGAAAATGGCCAGCATCACGAAGCTAGTGAATCAGATGGAGTCGATGAATGAGGTGAACAAATATCGTTACAGCACACATCATCTAACTGTAACATACAAAGTGCCCATAATCATGTAGCATAATTGTTAGGTAATGCAAAATGATCTCTCTCTTCAATAGCAATACTCTCTCGACTACCAAACGCGGAGCATGCAAAATGAGAGAGTCAGATTATTGTTCTACACATGTAAAATGTGTCGTCTCAGAACATCGTACTTGCCGCCGTGAAGCAAGTGCACGATATTTCCACGCACAGCGATGCACTAGACTGCGAGCAGATATTCCAGGCATTGACGAACGTTAGCCGGTGAGAATGTATTGTAGCTGAAAGAAATGTAAATCTACTTCATTATTATCTGCCAAAACAGTGTTAAAAATGTTGAAAGTTTACTGATCGCCAAACAGAACGGTGCTGTATTTATTCGATTATGTATAATTCTTGCATATGTGGCACTGGCGATGCATCTCACTATGCCCTACTCGCGCTCTCGCACATTTCGGAACGGATGAATTGGTAAGAAAAATTTAGCAGTTTACCAGAACGCAATGCAGTCCACGCTCATCCTAATCTGAAAATCAGACAAAACCGACAGTATCTTGACGGACGTGGTGTGTTCATTAGGTTTCGCCGCGCGGTTACGTTTCTCTTCTTCAAGCTTTCTTACATACATATTTCAGGTCGAGCATGAATGACCTGAAGGAGACGATAGAGCAGTTGGAGAAAGATATGGAGACGGTTCGAGCAAATTGTGGAACAAATCCGACGGAATAGGTTGTATTTCATCTTGGACTGACCGTTCCTTCATTCCTCGTGCTCACACACAACGAAGAATGATAAGAGTGTACGATGAATTAATAGATGATTTCATGATCAGACTACTCTAATTTATTCGACATGCATTATACAATTCTTTACAGTTGTCGCTAGTGTCCAATACGTGTTGTTCCCTTCATTTGTACATAATTCGACATTTATTTGCTCCATTGCTACAGTCCTGGTTGTTTCCCCCGGGAACGCGGACCGTCCCGGACGGTCCCGGACGGTCCCTCGCGGTCCCTGGCATTTTTCATGGTGAAGAAGAGAGAAATTTGACATGTACTCTATATATTCGAGTAGTTTATGCGTTAAGCCATCGAATGACGTCGATAGAAAATCAAATCATTATTTCGGGTTTCCGCAATTTGAAGAAGAAAAATCGACTGTCCTGGCGAATAATCGTTGACACGCCGCGACGATTTTTTCAATTTTTTTCACGCTACCGTACCATTGGCAAGCCAAGTCATCCTATCGACTTTTTTTTTACTTTTCGTCTCTCTTTCCAAGTTCTTATCGATTGCTGTGAACTTGGTTATCAACGATTATTCGCCGATTTTTCTTCTTCAAATTGCGGAAACCCGAAATAATGATTTGATTTTCTATCGACGTCATTCGATGGCTTAACGCATAAACTACTCGAATATATAGAGTTCATGTCAAATTTCTCTCTTCTTCACCTTGAAAAATGCTAGGGACCGCGTGGGACCGTCCGGGACCGTCCGGGACGGTCCGCGTTCCCGGGGGAAACAACCAGGACTGTACCAGATTCGGTTTCGAAGAAACCGCAACTCACCAATTCTTCTTCCCTCTCTTTCAATCAAAACCGCGCGAGAGAGGCGATATGCAAAGAGGGTGCGGAGACTCCGCAACGTCGTTGTATTTGAGAGGAAATGAGGGGTGGATAGGGTGCGGAGTCTCCGCACTCACTTTGCATATCGCCTCTCTCGCGCGTTTTTGATTGAGGGAGAGGGAAGAGAGGGGGCAAAGTGTGGGATACATCGAAACCGACTTCGTTCCGGCAACCCTAATTGCTACACCCTTCTCTGCGTACTCGTTTGAGCATGTCTGTTCGTATACATAAATTGAACCATCGAACAAGCTTCGATCGCAGTATTTATCGTGGCATATACTGGTGTGATAAGATACAATTCGGCTCCGTTGCTTTACAAAAAAATCAACAACTCATCACCATCCATACTTATGGAAATAGGCAATCCATGTCATGCATGAGAAAGTGAGAGAAATAGGAAACCGTGAGTAAATATTGTTCGTACCTCAAATTGATTACATGTAGAGATAAAATCGAGGACAATTAATGAAATCGCCAATGGAGACTAGAATCTGAAATCGGGGCCACGATTACGGAAGGGAGTCTATTCTATGGGAAGAACGATGGATCGGGTGATTAGGAAATACGGCATGAACGTGAGCTACGAGAGGACGAAGAGGAACGATTACGTCAACTACTCGACTGCAGATAATGAACTGAGGGCAGACGATTCTATAATCGAATAGAAAGGAAACTACGGGAGTGTGCGAAGGAAGGGAGATGCCAAAAATAAGAGAACGGCGAGCGAGTGTGAGATGGGCAGCCGCATCGATCGGGTTCGCTCGATACAGCAGTGTGAGCAGGAGCACCGGATAGAGCGGCCAGGGAGTAGACTGGTTGAAGTATCGATCGAATGTAAGGACAGAGCAGGGGTGGGAGAGCACAGGTGGGAGGTCGACGGAAGAACAGTATGGAGAGGGGAACGGAGCTCAAGCGTTGATACGCAGGCCGTGACAGTTCACGTGAACCGTCGGGTTCATCGTGAACTTCTGCTTTATGTCATCAATCGTCCAATTTCCTCCACTGCGCCTGCAATGAATTTGTTATGTTTGGAATCCTGCCCACTGTTGACGTGGCATTTACATCGTTGAGACTAACTAACGAAACAATTTTTTTATTTCCAAGAAAAAGGAAGCGAAATTGATTTGCCTCACTCCCGCTGAATGATGAACGAACTTTAACACATATTCGAACCAGAAAATTATCAACATTAATATCCTCACTTGTTCCAGAAGTTGAACAGCTCGTTGGCGCGCTTCATGCTCTCACGGGCGATATAGAGAGGAGTGGGGACTGCAGTCGGCGTATTGCATACCTGGAATTAGTATTTTTATGAGGAATACCAAAAATGTTAACAGTCATTGTGCTGTCGACGAAGTTTAGGATGAACTTTGTCTGAATTCCATGACTTTTGGGGAGCCAAAAGGCGCATTTATGGTGTTTTAGTTGAGGATAAAAATTGACTCACGCCATGCGAGAAGGCGAGTGCGTAGGTCATCCGAATGACGTCATCCATGGTGACGACGAGCTTGTGGGACGGTTCGAGATGACAGTGTTGAACGACGATCGAGGGAACCTTCGCTGTGCCCTGAAAGTATCATTTTTGAGCTGATCAATGATCATTTTTACTTACAGTTCTGGCGATTCCCCCAATGAAAACAGGGCGCCCGGGGACGCCCCGGGTGTCAGAGCAGCAGATAAATACCGCAAATGCACGAATACTCTTCGATGCACGAATCGTTCTATTCGTAGTCTGTTCAAAATTCAAAATAAAATTTATAATTAATTATTTTATTTTATTTTTTTACATTGATCTAAGCAGAATTCATAGCTGAATGCAGTGAGCACAAATTCACCCCAATTTGAAAATTCCTGAATGCGCTAGAAGCCAGGGGACACTAGGGGACACCCGGGGCGTCCCCGGGTGTCCCTGTTTTCATTGGGGGAATCGCCAGAACTGTACATTTAAAATATTTGGATTACACTGAAAAATTTCTTTTCTTGTTATACTGAAGAGGCTAAACCTCAAGCTTTCCTGATTGCCCGCTGAAATGCACGAGCAATGCAAATTTTCAGTGTAGTATCGTGAAAGAGTAAAGAAGATTGTTATGTGATGTAGGAGAAAAAGAGATGTTGAAAAAATTACAAACCTGTAGGGGGACGTGCGACTGAACGTAGGCCATGGGCAGGTTGGGATTCGTCACTCCGGAATCGATCACAGTCCCGGACGGAAGATTCTGCTTGGGGGCCTTCTCATTTCCGGGAATGTTCTGAAATGAGCAATGGCATGCTTAGAAAAAACTTGTTTTTTTTGAAATTACCGATTTTTTATAGTACTAAAAAATCGGTAATTTCATATGAAATGTTAAAAATGTAGATGTCGAGGTCGAACCGGCCTAACAATAAGAGTCATTCGTACCTGCTGGTAAAAGCGATCACTGTGGGCGTCGTTGACGGAGATGACGATGAACGAGGGACTGTACGCGGCGTTGAGCTGCTTGAAGGCCGCCTGCCAAATGGGTACCTCCTCGCCACGGATCTGCAACACGAAATATTTGAATATACATATTATTGGTCTGGCCATTGACTGAGAGCATCACCCATTCATGCGTGAAAGTGCGGCGACTATCGCCTATGATGTACAGGGGTCACTGAACGCGACTGATCTATACATGTTTGTAATTTTTTTTGTATTTTTAGCACAAAATATTGCAATGACTAACCTTATCGTAGTCGCCCTCGGGCACTCCTCCTCTGAACAGCACGATTCGCATCGGGACGCAGCCTCGCTTCTCCTTGTACGTTCTCAGCATCGTGAGCACGGCCTCCTTGTAGGACGCGCGATACTGCTCACCGTCCTGGAATGGACGTGATCTTTGATTTCTACGTTGTTATATTTGAACTCATTCATGGTGATCTTTGATCTCTGGATTTCGAATAAAATATCTTACCTTGTAATCCTTGGGCATGGCGAAGCTCCAGTCGGAAGAGAAGTGAGTGGACTCCTGAATTAATCAAAATTTTCATCTGCTTTCATATTTACCATTCCAGTAATTTCTAAATAATGTTAACTCGTGAGAATATTTCAAAAAAAAACAATACGGTATTTTTCTGACCTTCTCAATCTGCTGGTCTATCTTATCCTTTCCATTGTCTGACGCGCCTCTCACGGCATTGACACTCCAACCGATGGCCACCGGACGAGAGGGCATCGTGTCTGAAAGGATGAAGGGTCATAAACAGAAATTGAATTTGCCGTATATGATTGTTGCTAAAATCTCGTAGTGTTGTGCTTCACCTTAGGTAACGATCAGTAATTTGCAAATTTTGGATGTGTTTCACAATAAATTCAAAATGAAAGAATATAAACACGAATGATATTCCTCTAACAGCTGCTTCTAGAGCAAAAACGTGTATTTGACTGACTCGCTTCCCTCTCCTTGCCACTGAGCGCACTCGGATGCTGCATCTGTAGACCACAGATCATAGTCGCCTTGGCAGTCACCCACGCGGGCAGACTGTAAAGGTTTGTCGATTAGGATAAACCGTCGTATCTCGAGAGCGAGAGAGAGAGCATTGGATGCCACAATTATCTCGTGATCACTATGGACTACAGTTATCGATTTGGGTAATGAGCAATCGTAACATCACACACTCGATATATTTGTATCGTATTTTCGACGTATTCTACCGTATTCTAAGAAATACAAAACGGTATTCCATAGTAAGAGTTCCGTAATACAAACATGAGCACTCACTCGGTAGTCGTTCTGGCGATGTAGTGGTTCTGGCCTCCAAGCTTCTCGATGAACTGAAAATGCACAATGAGCTGAATTCCTTTCTCGACGAAATCGTCATTGTCACATGCGTACGAAAGAAAAGCATAAAGAACAAAATAGTAATGATCTTTTTGATTATCGACACAAACCTTGAGGCAGACATTAGTGCCGGTGTTCGACTGATGGGCGACCTTCTGTGCCACCTGCGAGGTTATCTGCTGTGTGACGACGTCATGTTTGAGCTCCATTGCCTTGAGCAGATCTGAATGATTGTACTGGTACTCTAAACTGCATTTAATCACAGTAACGAGAGATTTGCGCGCGATGTAATGTTCATTATAATAAATACTGTCTTATGATCAACGATTTTACAAAGCGGCAAAACTTAGCACCATTGTGAAACATTTCTTATTCGCTAATGATGGTTGCGATTCAGAAGAATCTAATGATTGCGCGAAATGTAAAAAAATAACAATCGTTCGGTCCCTAATATTCGCTACTCACCGTGATTCTTGATTCTCGCGTGGGCAATGCAGAATATGAAGGTTGATCCATTGGCCTTCTCATGGGCGAAGATCTGGTCCATCTGTGCCTCCTGGTTCGACTGTAAATTATTAAACAATCCATTCTATCCCAAAAAAAATCGTAGAAAACCGTAGAATCCAAAAAAAAGGTTAATTTCTTTCATTTTTTTTTCATTATTTAATGTTGCACTTTTCTGTGCAGAAAATACAGTGGTTTACGAGTGAATGGAAAGATAAAAGAAATAACTAACCTCCGTTCTCACATGGATCACATTGAGGGCCATCTGGATGTTGTAGCCGATGTTCCGTGCGTACGTGACGAGCGCTCGCGCCGTTGTTCTGAACAATTGTTTTTGGTGAACCCATCAGAGTTATCAGTTATCAGAGGCAAGCGGTTTCCTTCAGAAGATGGCTAATAGTCCAGTAGTGATAATAGTCCCGCCAATAATAGTCCGGTCACGACTACAGATTTCATGAGCATTACGTATGCAATCGATTTGCAGGAAGTCATTTCTAACAAACAAGTAAAATATAACTCACTCTCCGAGATTCTCCGGATCTCCGCCATTGTTGATGTGGAGCATCGTCCACTTCTTGAAGTCAGCATGCGGCGCCTGAGCGATCTTACCTTGTCTCCAGGGTCCCTGAAGAAGCGAGATCAAAGATCAGATCAGACATCAAAGATCAACTCGAAAATTTAGTATGCCAGTAATCAGTATAAATAGCTTACATTCGCGGACACATTGCCATTGCCTGTTCCGAGTGCCACCGGTGCGAGTTGGCGCGCGTCGACCTGTAAATGTTGCTGAATTTAAAAAAAATTTGATTTTCGAAATCGATATTCCTCACGAGAATCTAAAAATTTTTTTCTTCGAAATCGATAGTCAATTTGCGTACCAGCATGGGCGCAGCGGTCTCAACAGTGATACCACGCCTTGCCTGTTCCGCGTTGGCCTTCCCTGCAGCGAGACACTTGGCCAGTGTGCCCGTCTCAGCCAGACGTTTAGCGGGCAGGGAGGCCGACTCCTGAAGAACAACACTAATTTTTGTTTTGTCCGTCACTGAACTAGCAATTTTTATTTTACAAAAATATCTATAAAATATATGAAACATACGCGGATCAGCTTCTCAATGTTCACGGGCTGAATGTTTTCAGACTTGACACGTTGATTGGGTGCGATGCGCAGGCAGTCGGGGGAATAGGCGTTGCCCTAGAATAAAAATAATAATTTAAGAATTATTTAACCTTCAGTTTGCGATGTCTTTTTCACAGGAAATCAATATGACATACCTCATATTTATCTAAGACAACGAACTGATTTCCATTAACGGTCGTCTTGTACTGCTGTCTGAGATAGTCCGTGAGCTGGAGAATATTTTTTATTAGATTTGAAATGTTTAATAATAAAAATAATAATAAATAAAGTTCACCCTCTTGGTTGCTCCCTTGTCATCCTTGAAGGTGACGTCCCTTACTTGCTGTCGAGAGACGGAACCGATCGTGATCGTGCGCTTCATCTGGAATTTATTTATCTATATTAGTTATCTATTGTTTTTTATTTATCAACCCTGACCTGTTTCACAGCTCCGTTTACTCTACAGATGCTAACGGAACAAGGACAGATGCTCAAGAAAATGATACCTGCTCTCCCTGTGGCAATCCACTATAGAAAACGACGGCCTTGAGTCCGCGAAGGAGCGCAGTCGCTTCCACCGGATCGTTCTGACTGCAAATTATTCAGTAAAAAGGTTGACATGGAGAATTGGTCGCTCTCCGACAGCTTGCACGATTTTTGACACATTTTTTTATCTAATCGGTTGCAGGGATTTTTCTCATTCTTTTTTTAAATTTAGAATAAATTGCAACTCACACTCCCATCTGGGTCATTTTCTCATTGACGAATTGCCAGTCATTGTGGAAGGCAGTTTTCTTCGCTGGAAAAGGAGAAATTAGCACAGTTGTTATTGTTCTATAGTATGTAGATAAAAAATAGGAAAAGAAGTCGCGATTTAGAAGGCAAAACTCACTATCGACAGTGATGGCAATCGCTGGTCCTGTTGGTCCTTCGACGATGCGAGCTCCCTTCGTCAGTCCGACGCCTCCATACCTGCAGTATACATAATAAAACATATGATAAAACACAAACTAAACTTCACTCATTGTAAGCTTATAATTTGCATGTGCAATACTTGTTTCTCCACATTAAAAATGTTTGCGTACTTGTCATTGCAGCCCACATCGAAGGTCGCCGGGAATCCGTGGTCCGTCGGGTTCAGCAGATACGCATTTCCGTTGCCATAGCACACAAACTCCTTCCTGGAATTGAGATAAATATTTATTCAATTCAATTCAATTAAATTTGTTTATCCACCAGGGTGAGTAGAGAGAGAGAATGACGTATATTCTTCGACATTGTTCGGTGGAGGTCCGTCGTCTTGGTGGCGATTCGGTTTGGGGGGTGGGGCTTCGGGGAAAGCAGCAGGTCGGGTGTTTGTAAACTAGAGGCGTAAAAGAGAATCAGAAGAGAATGATATAGAGGGAAGAGAGAGAAGGTGGGAGCGGAAATTGAAAGGCGAGCTTATAGCATATTCTTCAGAAAGCACGTTCCATTGATCAATGACTCTAGTTACAAAACTTGAATGAGACGTTGGCGGGACAAATGGCAGTGCGATGCGCAGAGAGTGGGCTCTACGGAGACTACGGGTAAGGGGGGAAAGCTTAAATAGGTTAGAGTGGTCATAGGAGTAGAAACCATGGGCAGACTTGTGAAGAAAAAGGAGGTCGGAGATGAATCTTCTGTGCTCAAGAGTTTGTAGTGAGAGTTGGTTTATCCTATCAGGATAAAGTGAGTAAGGGATACCTACGACAACGAGTGAATAATCGCAGAGAAAAGTTGCGTTGGACCGCTTCTATTTGGTTAGCAAGAGTAACTGTGTGAGGGGACCAAATGACGAAACCGTACTCGAGAAGTGGCCGAATGAAAGTGGTGTAGGCACGCGAATACAAATTAGGGTCTGATGAGAAGAAACATTTGAACATAAGGTTAACTTTCGCTCTAGCTTTAGAAGTCATCTTTGAAACATGGTCAGTGAATTTAAGAGAGGGATGCATAATTACTCCTAGGTCTTTCATAAACGGAGAAACGGTCAAGGGGATTCCATTAATAAAGTACTGTTTACGAGAAGAGAGGGTACCGTAATTGACAACAGTGCACTTATTTTCGTTGAGCGATAGGTTCCACTGTTGAGACCAGTCGAAAACCGAGTTAATGGCAGATTGAAGGAGGTCCGAATGTAAAGGAACTTTAGCATAAATCTTAAGATCGTCTGCGTAAATACCATACTTAATTTCAGATGGAAGAGTTGTAGATAGGTCGCTAACGAAAAATATGAATAAGAGAGGACCTATACAAGAACCTTGAGGTACCCCGGAAGTAACTAAAGAGGGAGTAGAGAGTGAATTGCCAATGAGGACGTGTTGAGACCTATTGGAAAAGTAATTAGCAATCCATGAGACAATAATAGAAGAAAACCCTAGCTTAGCTAGCTTATGCAAAAGAAGACGATGGTCTATGCTGTCGAAAGCCTTCCTGAAGTCAAAGTAGATCGTGTCAAATGAAGAGTTTTGAGACTTAAATAGAAGGTAGTCTGAGTGAGTTTGTACCAGCTGGGTACACGTGGAGCGGTCGATACGGAATCCAGCTTGGTTTACGTCAAAGTTCTTGTACTCATCAAGATACGAAGTGATTTCAGAGATCAGAATTTTTTCGAAAATCTTTGTCACAGAGCAGGTCAGACTAATAGGTCGAAAAGAGTTGATAGAGTTGGAAGAGGTTTTAGGGATAGGTTTCACAATGGCTATTTTCCAAATCTCAGGGATTAACTTAGAATGCAACGATTTGTTGAAGATTATCAGTAACCGAGAGACTACAGAGAACTTGCATTTGCTGTAGAAGATGTTTGGTAGACCATCAGGAGAAGAATTACATTTAGGCACAAGGGAGCGAATAGCAATAAGAATCTGCTCAGGGTTAATACAAGGAAGGTCAAATTGTGGGATTACAGGTGAGGGTGTCGGATGGGTAAGAGGGCCGTGTAACGGAGAGGTAGAAACAGAGGCAAAGTACCTAGAGAAAGCGTGGGCCTTATCAGTGTTAGAGAGAAGATGAGTGCCATCAATGTCAACTATTCCCGGAGGAGCGGAATTACAAGATTTGAGACGAGATTTACAAAGGGCATAAAACGCTTTGGGGTTTTTCGAGTCAACAACACTTGTTTCGATTCTCACAGAATGCTCTCGTAATGACCTCTCAAAACGTTTAACTAGATGTATTGTACGAACGCTATTTGGTGCAGCAATAGAAGCTCTTTGAGATTTCCCATAGAGAGCGAGAGAAAGGAGCAGAAGTAGTCTTGGGAACAAAAGTGTCAAGAACAGAATTTGCAAACTCACTGAAGTAACTAAACGCGTTGTCCGCATCAAGGGAGGAAAGGGCGAGAGTCCAATCATGAGCTGACATACAGTTGTTAAATTTGTTAATTGACTCCCAATCGATACTGTCTAGAAGGCACGAATTCGCGAGAGGGAGGTGAGGCATGACCAAGTGAGAAAGTGATACTGGAATGGTCTGCAAAAGGTATAGTAGGGGCAACATTTCTGACAATGTCTTTGTTACAAGGAATAAGGTCAAGAGTATTCTCTCCACGAGTTTTAAAGTTGACAAACTGGGCCATACGGTCGTCCGAAGCGAAAGAGAGAAAGTCGTTTTGAGTGGGTGAAGTTAAGCTTATCCAATCAATGTTCGGGAAGTTCAAATCACCAAAGATAAGAAAAGGGAGATTACCAATTAGGGGTTCAATAAAAGAAAGGAAGGACTGAAGAGAGGGGGAAGAACAAGAGGGGGAACGATAGACTATGCAGATGCGTGTGGAACGGATAGGGATGGAAGGGTGGATGTCAATAACAAGAGAGATTATATATTCAATTTTTTAAACCGTTTTCTAATGCACCTGACGCGCAACGCCTGTCAGAGAGGGAAGGACTAATGACCATGGATTTGTTTCATCCACGGATCAACAAGGAATGCGTTTATCAAAAGGATTGATCTAATCGTGTTCCTGTTGAATAGATTAATACTTTAATTTCTAGCGGTAATTTTCAAATGTCAATTAACCACTGACATGTCCTCGAACAGTGTCTGTGAAGTGGCCAGATTGGCGACGGACAGCAACGCCTTCCTCGTCGCTTCATTCCTGCTGGTGAGATCGTTGGTGGACACCTGAGAATTTCAGATCCGTAAGATTTTAAGGCTCAGAGTGCTCGACTCTTTGATTGAACAAACAAAATAGTGCCAACATTTTCCTCAATTTTTCCTTGAACCATCATTTGCCAGTCGCATCTGTACAAATTTCTCGTAATGTTCAATTTACTTTTTTTTATTTTTATTTTATTTTTTTCATACCTGGTAAGTATCTGCGGCCTTCTTGATGGTCACTCGGACCTCAGTCGCCTCCTTGATGGATGCGAGGGCGAACAGTTCGGGCGCATTCGCTTTCTTGAGGACGGTGGTGTGCTGAAAGGACGACGTTTACTACTCACACTACGGACGGGGAAAATCCGGAGCTAAAGAACGCATCCGGATCATAATTGCCGGTCCTGACCTCGCCTCCCTTGCAGATTTCTTGCAGTGAAACCAGAAGAGCTGCTCTGTCGTACATGAAGTCTCCCTTCAGCTGACCGTTCTTCTGAAATGGAGCCGTGTTTCCAAGATCCGGAAGTGGAAATTAGTCAACACTGCGAGAATTACTCGTGTGTGATCTACCGGTTACGGTCGTATTCCTCAATTCGGTTACTGTAGTGTCTTACCTTCATGGCGAGGTAAGTGAGCATTGCGGCCTGCTTGCGCTCCTGCTCCGTGAAGCTGGAACGAGGATTATGGTAAAACAGGCGTGGCCAGCCGAAGCCGCGCATTTGTCGCGCTGAAGCCGCACATAAATCACTCACTCGTCTCTTGTCTGTTTACACACTTCCTTGAGCTTCTCCTCGCCGTTCCGCATGAAGACGGCAACCACGCGGAAATCGTGCTGCAAAGTATATGTATTTTTACAAAAAAGTGCACAAATATTTTATTGCGACGACGTCATGTTCAATGATTACTGCTGAAAAATATTCAATCTGCAACTGAAACACATTTCATTTTTCAACGTATCCTTGACAAAATCGTCGAGGCTAAATTCGTTATTAATGGAATTCACCCAGGACTCACCAGGTAGAAAGGCACATTGGGTTTGAGTGTGACGATATACGAGTTGGCGACGACCTTCTTAGCTGTTCCCTTCTTTCCTTTGGGCAACTGAGGCGGAGCCGGCACTGCGGTCTGGAAGAAAATGTTAAAATATTGGCAAACTGTATTCTTATTTTCGTCTCTAACCACAGAAATTTTTCTGCAATTGATCCAAAACGTGAATAGACTCAATGCTGAAACGACAATATTCCTAATAGAAGATCAAAAGAGTCTGAAGTATGATTCCGGCACCCTTCGTACCTTGAGAGTCATCTTGGCCATCTCTGCTGTGGGTGCTGCCATTGTGCCGAATGGGCGTTAGTAGCTCTGAGGAACTGAGGGCGAAGGTTCAGAAGTTCGGGAGACGAGTCTCTGAAATATAATAGGTAATTGAAGATACTAAATTGATGACGACGGAGCGGGAATACATGCGATTCGTACATAATTCGAATCTGTTTCATTAGTTTGTGGATCGATAAAATTAGTAGTTGAAGAGGGAGGGGGAGACGGGTAAATTCAAAAGAGAGCTGATTGAGAGGCACTGATAACGAGGTGAAAAGGAGTTGACAGAAAAGCGGAAATGATTATGAATCAGCACGAAGCGATTCTTGGAAGTGAAATCAATGGCAAAAAGAGAAAGATTAAGGACAGCGAGTGCCAGTTGTAAATCTGATCAAAAGATTGATATATTGGAAAGATTCAAATGAAAGCATCGAAATCGACTCAAATTTCGATCACTTTAATTCCGTGCAAATGAATGATCGTGTATCTCAAGGTGAATGTTTGCTTCATTGAAATACGGCGATGGGAACGCAGCAACAAATTGAATGTTTCCCATGGAGTGTCGATATCAAATCAAATGAAGAACTAAGCGATTGAGGCGAAAGAACAGGATATGATAGGCAGATATTGGCCGCGTGATGAAATAGTCGAAATTGGACACCTGCAATTGTCTCATATCTATTTTGCTGTAATTTTCGTACAGTACATGCGGGCGAAAATCTACATTTGACATCGGCAGAGATTGATATATAATAGAAATTGATAGATTGATATATTTACCGAAAATTTTTTTATAAATTTAAAAAAATTGGCGAAATATTCGACTAGGACTACCTAGAGGAGAAGCGTGTCAAAAAGACTTCATCGCAATAAATGCCCTCATCATTTAATACTTTCTCTAGCAGGACTGGGATGCGAGAGAGAACGTGAAATTGAGAAAGTTATTTCTTGCCGAGCCATCACTAGTTATGAGGTTGTTTGAGGCTCTTGCCTCATGCACGCTACACGTTAGCTTCCCTGGATACAACACAACCGCCCGTGACTACGCCGAAACGAGCGCGGTCGATGAGCCACATCCGAGACCACGAGAAGAAAGTTTGTTTGTGAATTCAACATGATATTTCGGAAGAACTAAGATGAATCAAAAGAGCTATTGTGATCCATTCCTTCAAAGCGAACCGCAGTGACGCCATTAGCGCCATTAGCGGACAGCGCAAATGGCACTTAACAATGATAAAAAGTGAGGTGACCAAAACAAAAAAAAAGCTAAAATGAAGCGAAGTGTATCGATTCATCCATAGAATTCGCATTTTCTGCGATGGTTTAGTCACGTCCGGATAATGTTATCAGTTGTTCAACCTGCCAATTTATCCACTTCTTGGGGTGAATCATCGAACAATAAATTTGATAAGCAAAAAATGGAGTATCGCACGCTCAAACATGGGCAAGAAAGTGAATATAGGAGATAGGAGTGAAATATTTCGCAAGCTTGATTAATATTTCGCAAGTATTCATTCCCTCACTGACTACTGCTTCTCTCTTGCATTACCACGCCTTCTTTCTTCTCAAAAACTACGAGAGAACTTTGCAAAATGGGAGCCCTAGACGATGGTCCAGCTTGTCGTTATCAGTTTTTATCAGCGTGGAATCAATTTCGTCATGAATAATTGAGTGAAAAAGCGGTCAAATGGTCAGCCGTTGCATACCTTTCTGGCAAGCATGCAAAATTAATTTATTTGATAGAGCAATCCGCAACCTTGCTCTTGCTCCTTCCTCCTATGAATCATTGCGAGAAATGCTGTTGATATTCTCTCATTTCCCATACTCTATCGCCTTTTTTTGATTTGGAATGAGCGTGGAAAATGAATCAGAGTCAGAGAAGGAAAAGATGAAACACACGTTACGAATGCAATCGATTCGCGAATGGAAGTTTTGTCGCAAAAAATGCTTTGAAATAGCGTGTGAAACGCATAGCGAAAGTAGTAGGGAGGAAGAGGTGACAACGACAGTTCAGTGTGTAAGGAAAAAGAAACAAAGAGAGGCGGGTGAGCAATATTGGCTCGAGGTTTACATTTCCATTGTCGATTTAGATTTCAATACTCAATGAATTTTGTGAATAAATGCGATACAATCGAGAGAAACAGAGAAAAGCATTTTCAGAGTGGGGAATTAAAAATAACGAGAATCACGTGAGCAGTTTTAGCTTATCTATGCTATTCCATTGAATAGAAAATGAAAATACCATCTACATGTCGATTAATATATTATACTTCACAATAAGTGCAAGAGTGGCGGACAATATCTTTGCGGGATGGTGTGATAGAGAAGAGAGAGGCACGAAAACGAGAGAGAGACGGAAGGTAAGAGAGGAGTAGAGAAAGAGGCTCGATTGATCAAGATAGTGGAGAAAATACGCGTCTCTTGCATTTCTACTGCTCTCTAGCCGGTCAGATAGGCTTGCTACGTGGAAACTATGGTGAAAAATATTTCCTGTGTCCAGCAAATTGTACCAGTGAGCAAGATCGCTGCAAGAGTTTTTGTGACGAAGTGAAAACATTTGCCCCAGTACCCTGGACCGAAAACAAACTCATGGCTTCTGGCATGGAAGGAATAGAATGGGTTGGGAGACAGATGAACAAAGCAGTGGCTTCGTTTAAAATATCTCAGCTGTTCACTGAGAGGTTTGTCATCTAGGAGTCTTACGTGAAAGGTAGGACATGAATATGATACCCAGAGGTCATAAAGAAGCGATAGACACCTCAAGATTGATATCCTATTCCATTCAAGACATAATCTGATCTCGGAGGATCGAGAAATGTGATATGGAAGGAGCAGTGAATTTGACTACTGTATCGACTCTCACAAAGGGCATTCAGATAATGACGGGCAGAAAAGGTAGTGTGGTAGAAGGTAGAAGTATCAATGCCGAATGAAGCGAAACAGGCTAGATATGGATCAGAATTAACCAAAATTTACGGTTCCCATAGGTTCCCGAGTCATGTGAATGTGAATGAGGATGGCCCAGAATATACAGATCAAAGGTGGTACTTTTCGTCATAAGTGCGCGCGGCGCCGCTCTCTTGCAGATTAATAGCTACCAAAAGAGCCGGTGTTAGGCCATTAAAACACCAGATGGAACTGTTGTATGAGGTGCGGAGTAAGAAGATGAGAAAGACCAGGGGTGACTCTTATCACCAGATGGAACTGTTGTATGGGGTGCGGCGTAAGAAGATGAGAAAGACCAGGGGTGACTCTTATCACCAGATGGAATTGTTGTATGAGGTGCGGCTTAAGAAGATGAGAAAGACCAGGGGGAAAAACACATAGAGGTAGAAGTCACACATACATAAATGAGGGAAACACGTAAATTTTGGAGGCCCGGTCAACAATCATAATTTACGAATCTTCATTTTGTATACTCTTCATCTCTCAGAACCTACACGAGATCATAGAAATGAGAATAGGGTCCATCGAAAATGAGTGAAACTGTATGCGACAAGTTTTTTCTCGAAAGACTTTCTCTCATCGCACGAGCTTGGCGTGTTAAATTGTGAATCGGTGATATTGACGACGTAGAAGTTTGCGGTACCAACTAAACTAAACGGTGTCAGATGAGAATTTTACGACCCGAGAGATAACTTTTATGTCAGGGAACATATTTCGAAACAGTTCATTCGACATAGTGTCAACTACCTAACCTAAGCTTTCAATCAGTAGCGGAGTGGTAGTTATCGCAGTAAAATGTGGCTTCCGCCCGTCTCCTCTCCCTCTCTTCGCACTTTGCATTGCACGTCAGAAGAGCGAAGAAACACCGACGATATCGTTCCTCGTCGATCTGGCCCTGCATTCGGCTGATTTTGGTCAAATATGCGAAATAGTGAAATATTTACGATTAAAAATAGGATCATAACCCAATTTGTAACCTCATGCTGCTGGAGGAAGTCCATTGGACGTGCGCCCTTTTCATTCGGCGCATTGGCAAGAACTTGCGAGACGCCGTCAGGAACGACCCGAGCGAACATCTGTGTGGGAAAATCGCTTTTTTTTTTCTTGATTCTTCAGAATTCTTGAGAATTTCGAGCCTTCCACAACCTTGCATTTTTCCAAATTTCGTTTCTTTGCCCTTTTTCTTTTAAGACCCCTATTATTTTTCTTTCGATCTGGATAAAATGATGATAATGATGATTTTGATGATTTTGATGTGTTGATGTCGCCCGGTTACAGTAAAGATGTTGCTATTTAAAACTTCACGAGCACATTAATTAACAAGAGACAAACAACCGGAAACACATATACCTCAAGCATTTGTGTATCCAGCCAGCACGCCGCCACGTGATAGATCGTGTTGCCATTGCGGTCCAGCTGGAGTTATGTTAATTTATTAGATATATTCTCAAATATTTATATTTTATGAATACGGAAGAGGCGCATATTTTAGCGACCAAAATAATGAAATAAATCTTACCGCACTCGGATTCGCACCCGCTCTCAACAGTGCCTCTGCTACTGCGAGATTGTCCACTTTGAATCGTCGACGCTCGGACTGATTGTTGTACCTGTTACTCGAACATGAATGGTTATTTCTATTTTTGACTGTTAATCCTATTTTTTAGGAAACTGGTAGAATACTCACAAGACGGCGGTGAACAGAGGCGTCTCGCCACGGTTGTTAGTGACGTCGATACTGCAGCGGGGATCACCCGACAAGCTCTCAAAATATTATATTTTTATTTTTCGTTCACACGTACTGCATTCGCCGAACATTTCGCTTCATTTTAACCATTTGAATCATATTTGAAAAGCAAAACTGGACTGAAGACATCAGCGAATGCGTTTAAATTTAAAGGGGGAGGGGCACGAATATTTTCTCTCATAGGCTGAGCCTGTGGGGTAATAGGGATGCTATACTCGATCACAGATCACTTTATCCGAAGTTCTAGAAACGCCTCTGAACCTCACTACGGATTTTTGAAGTTTCATTGATTGTGCAGGCACGATTTGGGGTACTGTATTCTTGTATTGATTTCACTAGATTGGCAGTCGAAAATAGCAGCAATAGTGAGGTTTGCACACGGCGGGAGTCGAACCAGCGGGTGCCGGATAGCGAGGCAAAAGAACAACCACCAGGCTAAGTGCCGTTACATTCAATGAGTCTAGACGGCCTAGTTAAGGGAGAGGACAGAGTCAACCGCTCTGCTGATTACTGTAGTTACAGCGGGGTGCAGGCACGTCGTGGTGGGACCCACCAATTTCGATTCGTGCCCCTCCCCCTTTAAGAAATGGTGACAAACTGACTTAATCTTTCATTCTAGCAATCGCCACTATGCCATTTTTAAAAAAAAAGTGCAGTTTCCACATTATTTAACTGATAGCGAAAAATGAAAGGAGAACCATTACCCTGACAATCGCAGTCATGCCCTTCCTCGCCGCAAGGTGCAATGCACTGTCCTGTCTATTCCTGGCTGACTTGCAATTGGGGTCAGCGCCCAGTTCCAGGAGGTAATCCACGAACTAGAACAGTAGTAACATAGATAAAAATAATAATTTAACGACTTCCAAGACGTTCATCTTTTCAATACAATAATATTTGCCATTGAATACGAGTCATCTCTGAACCTCTCAAATATCTCTAATATTCACAGCTAACCAGTGGTTTCTTGCCCGAGACTGCAAACCAGAGTGGCGTCTCACCGAAGTTGTTTCTGAGCAATAAATTGTTGCATGGTTTCTGGCATCCATTATTTTATCCCATGAAACGAAAACTGACTTGATATCCCACGGCTGCCCCACAGTGAGCAGGAGGCTCGGAGGAAGGAGTAGTTGCTGCTCGACGATGACGTACGGCTCAAACAATATTGCTTCTGATCTTGATTATTGGTCTTGTTCGGTACAATTCACAAACCCAGATCATGAACGCTATTATAAGGAAACTTTTTCAATCGTATACTGGCAATAAAAATAATATTTAAAAAAATTGTAAATTGTGAAAACCTGCGCCAGTTCTCGCGGTCCGCCCATCACCAGTGCATGGTGCAGAAGGGTGTATCCTTCTCTGATTGGGAGGAACAGAACATCGGTGCTCTCATGAAAAAAAAAGATAATTATGACATTAACAAAACATTAACGAAAATTATGAGTATTTATGGCATAATTGTAAATGCAAAACGTGCCACTTTCTCCTTGCCCCCTCGTCGGAAATCATCCTTCACATCCTCGATACACTCACACAGAGACATCATCGATTTATCGATTTTTTCCTGAACGGAAATTATATTTTTTTTCTAAAATCAATTGCTAAGAAATAAAGTTCGCAGAATACCTAGAGTGGCAAAACAAGAACGAGATGAGATTCAACATTAAAGGGGGAGGGGCACGAATCGAAATTGGTGGGTCCCACCACGACGTGCCTGCACCCCGCTGTAACTACAGTAATCAGCAGAGCGGTTGACTCTGTCCTCTCCCTTAACTAGGCCGTCTAGACTCATCTGATATAACTGCACTCAGCCTAGTGGTTGTGTTTTTGCCTCGCTATCCGGCACCCGCTGGTTCGACTCCCGCAGTGTGCAAACCTCACTATTGCTGCTATTTTCGACTGCCAATCTAGTGAAATCAATACAAGAATACAGTACCCCAAATCGTGCCTGCACAATCAATGACACTTCAAAAATCCGTAGTGAGGTTCAGAGGCATTTCTAGAACTTCGGATAAAGTGATCTGTGATCGGGTATAGCATCCCTATTACCCCACAGGCTCAGCTTATGTGAGAAAATATTCGTGCCCCTCCCCCTTTAAGGAGATAATAGCACGAATCGTCGTCAAGCCAACCGTACCTGTCCAATGTGATCTCTCAATTTTGATTTGGCTGGCCGATTCTGTGCTACGACATTGGCGAGTTTGCCTTGTGACAGGAGGAGAGTGCTGCAATAGTTTCAACTAACATTGACAATCGGAGCACAGTCTCGTGTCCCTGTCGACGTAACCTCTGAAGAGAGAGCGGTTCACGAACAGTGCATAAAACTCACTTCAAGGCGACAGCGCACAGCTCATCGACGGGAAGTGCATGCAGCGCGGATTCGAGGGTCGCTTCAGTGGAAGACGGCACGGTCGCCTCCTCTGTAGGAACTGCAGCGGTGGCTGCAGCATCGCCAGTAGCGGCTGCCTCTGCATCAACTACCGATGCAGCCGTGGCTGCAGCCGCAGCAGCCATCCAGTCGGCTGTTCGCTGCGCAGCACTTGCAGCTACAGCTGCACCAGCAGGTGCAGCTGGCTGCGGCTGCTTTGGAGCTGCGGCAAGAGCGGGAGTAATCACCTGACAATGAAATGCAAAACTTGCATTTTTCTGTCAAAATGCATCCGATCCTACCTCTCGAGTGTACTGCAGAATAAAGTCAACAAGTGAGTCCGGAATTTCATCCTCGATCTTTGTGTCAGGGCTGGAAAGAAATAGTCGAAACTGATCAGATTTGCTCAACTGGACGCAATTGAGTTTCACTGTGAAATGAATAGAAATGGCGAACCCATTCGATCGAGGGCTATTAGTTGAAGTCGATTGGGGAGTGTTGATGATTCTAAAAGTGGGTGATTATGATTCATAATTTATGAATCTTAGAGGACAGTGCCGAATCAGTTATAATAATCTCGCTCTCAGTTATACCCTCATTGAAACTCAATCGAATTCAATTTTAGTGAATTTAAAAATTCACCCAGTCATCTTTGCTCCCACGCTTGCTGTGACATTGGAAGGAATTTGCGAGGGAGAATGAAGGTCCTGAAAAATAATGAAGCGTCATACTATCATAGTTGAGCTTGATTGAAATAGGTTTCACTTTCATTTGAATTGCTCGTGATTTCTATTTGAATTAATTGTCCTGTTTGTTCGTGAAAATGAAAAAAAATCGCAGCTAGTAGGATTGTCGTATTCTATCCTATATCACATTGATTGATCAGTTTTTTTGTACTGATTTCCAATGCAAAAAAATTAACGAAGATCCACGATACTCCCCCATTCCCTATTATATTCTGGGGGATAAAAAATTGAAATTGTAATTGAAAAACTGACATCCCACTGGCCCACTCCGCATTCGTATCCCTGTCCGGTGACCGAGTAGCTCGCGTACTCTATGAGCGCCTTGCCTGTTCGGAGTTTATCTTCAGACTGAAATCATACATATTTACAATTCATTAATCAACATCGTTTCATCTGCCACATCAATCGATATTTTCCACTTGTAATAAAGTATATGGTCTATGAGAAACAAGCCAGACCTTTTTATTCTTCTTCGACACCTTTCCCCTCCACAATCCCCTCGGGATCAATTGCTCTTCCTCTTCCGATTCGGATGAATCATCTGAGATGAAGATCTTCTCGACGATCACGCCGCGCGACTTCGTCACGATTTTCTGGAATTGAACTTAAACTTGAAACTGAGGAGGGCACCACTTTGTGAATAAGGCTCATTTAGAGACGATGAAAACTGATGAGATTCTGCCCTCACGATAATCATTTCGTGAGTGATTTTTTAACCCTATTTGTATGCCAATTCCCATAAAATTGAGCGAGGCCATCGAAAATGAAACATCGGTCCAAAGTCGAGCGAAAATTCTAGTTTCTGCCCGACTTTCAAGGATTAGAATCATAAAATCGGCAAGGTTGACCCGTGTCTCTCCGTAGTTCTAAGCTTTAACTCTTATCAGCTATTGGCTAGCTGTCTCAAGAATGCGTGCTCTCTAGTTGGTCAAGCAGAACTATAGAGAGAGAACTATAGAGGAATGAGCATCCAGACAATCCTTTCGCATGTGATCATGAGCTGCGTTCTAAGGACGAAAAATCCATATCGACTATTGACATGTGATCTCGACACTCTGACCGACAATAGAGCGTGAGGAATGTAGAGTCAGGTCATGGGATCTCAGAGTAGTTTAGGACTCAATTTTGACGGATTCAAGAGGTAAGGAGGTAAGAGGTAAAAGTCAATAATGAGAAAGACCTGTTTTGGTGGAATGTGCATAATTCCCACCTCATCGGGCGTTATGCTCGCATTAGCGTGGAGATCTTTGAGAACATTCGCGGGATCGCGACTGAATTTGCCCGTTCGATATTTGCCTAAAAATAATAAGATTAAATCTTCTTTTGTTTAAAGATTGTAAATATTGTAGAGACAAATCGATGCTGCACAAATTTTAAAACAGGTGAATCACTCGTGAAACCTAAATCGTAACCGACCATGCATGTTTCAGAACACGTATATGTAACATTTTCACCCTGTATGATTTTAAAGATAAACATTTCACCTGCCAATCCAGAAGATTTCGCCGATTGAAGTGCGAGAAATTCTGCGGGCTAAAAAATTTAAATTCATAACGATGACGGCATCGGAAAATTTCGAAATCGCATTGATCGAATCATTGAAACCGCGCTTGATTTCTCTTTTTCAGAGATTCTCGACATGATGAATCGCTATCATTTCTTACAAAAAATGCAAACAAAATCAGAAAATCGCACATTCCATGTTCTCGTGGGCTTCTTGGGCGATGCTGCTGGTGGATTCAATGACATCTTGTCAATGTTGGCGACAAGAGTCGCGTCTGCGCGTGAGTCAGACATGGTCACCCCTGGGATAAAGAGCATGTAATATTAGTTTCGAGAACGCCGTAAATGACCGAATAGCTCCTATTTCTATTCAAACAGAGCAAAGGCGTTAGTGTAACACTAAGAGTTTCAATGACAGAAATGTCAGATATCAAATATAACATATATCCCTATGATCTCAGTAGACAAAAATGAGGAAGTGCGCGTGATTCCTTCACTGAAAGCCTCGACCTAGTTCGCGCATCGACACTAAAGGTGTCCCGTCAAGCGAGGATGGCTTTCTGATAAGACGAAGCTTCATGTTATCTCTATCGCGTCAGAGAGACGATATATCAGGCGGAATCTAGAGACTAAGACGAGAAAGGCTCTTTGTTTTCGGGCTGATAAAAGTGGCAGCTCGTTCTTATCTCTGACTACGGATGACTTGTCAATATCTGACTCTCGTAATTCAACGAGCTCTTTCATCTCACTGATCGTTGAGTGTGTGTGCGAAATCATGAGATCGTTGACGACAATTGAAAGTGATCGAAGTCTCTCAATTTCTCATGCTATTTCTGTCTAATTGACATCGACAGAATAAGTGAGATCAAGATAATCTAACGCGTGAGAAAAGGGAAGGCTATTGACGAGCTTGAGTCTCGAAGATCAAGTCCGGCTGACGTAAGACACTGTTCATTGCATGTCAGCCTAAACATTATCAAATGTGCTGGTTTCATTCTCTACCGTTCCTCAAAGTCATAAACGCGTGAAATGATAACTAATCTTGCGATAACAAATGAAAAACAATTATTTTAAATAACAATTTATCGGGCATTATGTACACAACAAAAGATGGGCCGATACTCGATACTCGATAAGCAATACCTGTTTCTGTTCTAAAAAAGCAAAAATAATTTAATTTAACTTGATGTCGAGAAGGCGAGTAATGATAATGCATAGATAATTTAACTATAGAGATCTTCATCATCATTCTGTGCGGGATCAGTGGGAGTTCCTCCATTCATTCCGTTTGTCGTTGTTCCCTCTCCAGGGAACTTGAAATTGTTGCCGAAACCGCGCTGTTGAGACAGAGTCTGAGCGAACATTTCGTACCTGAAAATAGTTCAGATGAGTTTCACTGCTAGAACTTGATTACGAATCTATGTTGAGGATTCAAGAGGAGATCACCATCAGTTTAAAAATAATAATTTGTTTACTCACTTTCTGATATCATTATCCGACACGGATCTTCTCGCAAACTTCATGGCTTCTTCGAAGTGACTTCTCATAATGGCGGGAACGGGATCGGTTTCTTCCTCATCTTCCATCAGTTCCTCTCCCTTCTCCCTTCTCTCCTGTCTTTCCTTCTCACGGCGAATCTCACGTTCGATCGACTCACGAATAGCGAGTTTGCAGGCTCTGAAAGGGACATAATAATTGTGGAATTACTTTTTTTATATTCTATCACTTCGAGTAGTAACTCTCAGAGAGGAATTGTGCAATGATAATGATAATAAAACGTGAGCGGAAAGAAGTCCTAAATAAATAAAATCTCACCTCTGGCAGATCTCAGTCAGATCAGCTCCCGAGAATCCCACCGTGCTCTTGGCAAGGTAAGCAAGATCGACATCATCAGTGATCGGAGTCTTGCGAAGATTCGCCTTGAAGATTTGAAGACGAGAAGCCTCGTCGGGAAGAGGAATGTAGATCAGCTGGTCCAGACGACCTGAAATTCAATATATATTTTCAAAACTCAGCAGTGCGGAGGGTTAGATACGGCATCGCTAATCTCTGCTTGAAAAAAGTCGAAACTTTGGAAACTGAGATTTCCCGAAAAAAAACCCCAGCTAATCGGTCAAACAAACAGTGAAAGTACTGAATACCGTATCTCTAGATACTGTATTGCGCAGATGATAAATGAACTGACCAGGTCTGAGAATGGCCGAATCAATGGTATCCGGTCTATTCGTCGCTCCAATGATGAACACATTCTTCTTGCTGTTCATTCCGTCCATTTCAGTGAGAATTTGATTGATCACTCGATCCGCCGCTCCGCCCGCGTCACCGCCCGAACCGCCTCCACGAGCCTGAAGAATATTGATTAATTATAATTTGTTTATTTGATTTTACTTTGATTTTCAAGAGAATCCAGTAATGAGATCGAATATGTATCAAAAAATGTTCATAGCACGAACGCATTGAGCACAGTAATCGTAAAGATGCTTACCTTGGCAATCGAGTCCAACTCGTCGAAGAAAAGCACACAGGGAGCCGCAGCGCGTGCCTTATCGAAGACATCTCTCACATTGGCCTCGGATTCACCGAACCACATCGTGAGAAGTTCAGGACCCTGGAATGAGTTAGAATTATTTTTGGAATTCAAGGGCTATTTAATCTTTGAAATAAGCGAATAATTGTACCTTAATGGAGATAAAGTTGGCCTGGCACTCGTGAGCGATTGCCTTGGCAAGAAGGGTCTTACCGCAACCAGGAGGACCGTAGAAGAGCACTGAAAATTTGGTCGATTATTGTCCAGTTTCCGACTAAAAATGGGTTGAAACAGAATACCTATCTAGATTGTAAGTTGCACTATTGAAATGTGATAATAATTATTGAAAATTCTCACCTCCTCTGCTCGGTTGCATGCCGAACTTGAGATATTTCTCGGGATGCTCGACGGGGTATTGCACCAACTCTTGCAGTTCCCTCTTGACTCCCTGAAGACCTCCAATGTCGTTCCACGTCGTGTTCGGCGTCTCGACGGCAGTTTCACGAAGGGCAGAGGGAGACGCCTTTCCGAGGGCAAACTGCAATGGAAGTACGGTTAGTTGAGTGTGCGCGACAATTGATGTCACGACTGATTTTTGACCATACCGAATGCGTTACCGAAAAAGTGAAATGAGGGACAGTTACGGTAAGAGTTAGGATTGATTTTCCCTCCGAACAGAAAGATGTTTATGTACTGTTTTCGACAGAATTGAATCACTCGTGAAACCTAACCCGTTCGCAACCATACTATTATACTTCAGTAGCTAATTCGTGAAACATTTCCTATTTTTGAATGAAAATAAATACTCACTCTGAAGTTCTCCATGGAAACCGCGAGCGAATTGAGCACTTCAGCATCGATTGTGTCATCTTCCAAATCGATCAATTCCATCTTCTCTCTGATCTGTTGAAGTGCCGCCTCGGAACAGAGGGAAGCGAGATCAGCTCCGACGTAACCATGGCACTCGTTAGCGACCTGGAATTGTGCAGGTTGTTATTGTTGTTGTTTTGTTGTTGTTTTTTCTGTTTTGACGTTATTGTTTACCTGCTCGAGATCCACATCCTCGCCCAATTTCATGTTCTTCGTGTGAATTCTCAGCACCTCGAGTCGGCCGACCGCATCGGGAATTCCAATGTCGATTTCACGATCGAAACGACCTGAAATGAGGTTGAGTTTCATCAATGAGATAGAACTAGACAAGGAAGGAGTTCAGCGATTTCATGTGGTAATATTGGTTTGAAAAATAACAATTTGAGAAAAAAACAAACCGAATCGTCTGAGAGCGGGGTCGATGGAGTTGGGTCTGTTGGTTGCGGCCATAACCACCACATGGCTTCTCTGCTTGAGACCATCCATGAGAGTGAGCAGCTGAGAGACGATACGCTTCTCCACCTCACCGTTCGTCTGCAATTTGATTAGGTTAACTAATTTTTATTATTTAAATTTTTATTAAATAACAAAGTACCTTTTCTCTCTTGGGCGCGATTGCGTCGATTTCGTCAATGAAGAGAATAGCGGGCGAATTCTTTTCGCATTCTTCGAATGCCTTGCGAAGATTCGACTCCGATTCTCCCGCCATTTTGGACATGATTTCGGGTCCTGAAATAACAAAATTTAAAACGGTTCTTTACGTGAGTCTCCCAATATCTACGGAAAAAATAATAATTTAAAAAAGAATGAACTGGGTCTTTTGAAAAATAATAAATGAGATAAAAAGAAACCATTGAGCAGGAAGAAGAATGCTCCGGTCTCATTGGCAACTGCTCTCGCAATCAGCGTTTTTCCCGTTCCAGGAGGGCCGAAGAGCAGAATTCCACGAGGAGGTTTGATTCCAATCGCCTTGAAGAGTTGAGGATGACGAAGGGGAAGTTCTACCATCTGAAATGTGTTGATTATAGAACATCATCATTGAAAATAGAATTATTATGTAGTTGATGAAATTTTGTTATTTTTCCACTCAAAAAGAGACTCCGATTGGTTTCAACATTTGTATCACAATTAATTATCAAAATGAAACTCAACTCAAAATCAAAATTCAAACTTGATCAGAAAACGAACCTCCTTAATCTGTGCCAATTGCTTTCTGACTCCTCCGATGTCATCATATCCGACATCATTCATGTTTTCCTCCTCTTCTTCTCTCTTGATCGGCTCTCCCTCGTAGTGAATGACCGTGTCGGGAGCGACGATGCACGCAGGGGCAGGGTCGGTTTCGATCACCTACAACGGGAAATATATCTTTTACAGTTCGAAATCAATTCACATTAAGTGTAATTAAATAATTGTCTTGTTGAAGGAAATAAAAATTCACGGTATTTTTTAAATTAACGTTTCACTTGTCATCTAGATAATGGGGGTACGTTTCAGAGGGTCTTTAAAACGGTAAATGGGCCAAAGCATTGATATATATAGTGATGAAAGGGGGATCAAAAACCAGAAAAAAAATCACTAAAATTACCTTGAACTCGACAGTTCTCATTGCGGCACTGACTGTGAAGATGTCGCCCTTGTGAAGAGGACGATATGCTTCGACGAAATAAGGCTTGAGGAAGGCCTGGAAATAGGAAAGACTGATCGTTAATCGCAACAATATGTCGCGGAAAAGGTGTTGAAAATGAGTAAGATGGGAATAATAGAAAAAATTATTCTCTCTTCGATACATTCTGAAAACTCTCTTACCTCGAAGATATTTCCAGTCAGTCCTTCGATAGTGTCATCGATGGGCAAAACGTGTACTCGCTTGCCGTAAGGGACGTTGGAAGCAGCGGTGATGCTGAAAAAAATATTTAATCAATTAATCAGTAAAATACTATTTGAAATTGAAATTGAAATTGAACTACAAAAGGTACTACCTCGAGATGTAAATTTTTCTTCGTAAATATATATTTGAAAAATATTTTTTAATAAATTCAATTTGGGAAAAAATAAATTAGAAAGAAAATCTCGTAAAACTTACTGTGGAAATGGGTATACTGTAAATGCAGTATTGATAAATATTTTCTCGGAAAAGTCATCTCGGAAATATTTTTCTGGAAGCAAAACGCGACGCGACCGCAACGCAGCTGGAGCGCGCACATGGGTTTGGAACCGATTTTCTCGTGTATTCTTTGACTTTTCTATTTACTTTTTTATTAAAATAATAATAAAAAATCAGAAGAACTCGCAATATATCAATAAAAATCGAAATGGAGCTCTATAAGACGCGCAAAGTTTTTTACAGGAAAAAATTTCCGAGATGAAATTTCCGAAAAATGATTTCCCATTGCGAATTTCCAATACAAAATTTCCAATTGATTTTTTACCAAAGAAAGGTTTCCACAAATATTTTTCCCAAATTATTTTTACATAAAATTGATTTCTACAATGAAATTTACGAAAAAAAATTTACAAGTCGAGGTAGTACCCTACAAAACTACAAATGTGCGCCTCTCCATAGAACATTCTCTCACAAAGTGAGACTTTTCTGTTCGAGAGGCATTGGATGCTTAGCAGACAAGTCTGTCAACCATCCATTTGCTCTTCGAGAGTTGTATCGATGACTAAACCAAGGCGGTTTGCCACCTTCTTATCTCTCTTTATTTCAAGATATATGTTACTTACCTCACAACATCTCCCAATCGCACTCTCAGATTGTGTCTGACTACTCGATTCATTCGTATCTTCTCATTCGTGCACGTTTCATCCACAAGAACGATACAAACGGTCTCCTTCCTCTTCTTTCCCTTGAGAATCACGGCATCGCCTCTGCAAATCCAAATATTTGGACATGAACCATTGGTTCAATCATTAATGCACCCTCTGGCCTACCCTCTATCACAAAAGTTCAGGCATTGTTTTGGATGATCTTAGCCGAAGGGTATTTACGCCAAATATTTAGTCTTTTCCACAACCAGAATTGACACGATAGGCTATGCAACGGAAAGATAACAATCTTTTGGGAAATTACCTGAACAATCCGAGTTCGTCCATTTTCGCTTGAGAAAGTGCGACGACCGAATTGTCATCCTTCTCAATCTGATCGACAATCAATCGATTGGGCTTCGATTTCTTATCGAGGATAGCAGTTGCGAGTGACTCGTTCTTGAGTTCCTTCGCGTCTTTGGCACTGAAATTGTGATTGTTTTGGCACTTGTTTTGGTTGTTTTGGTTATATTGATGCTGAAGCAAAGAAAAGAATAAATAAATTGAGCAAACTCACGTGGGTACAGAAGCCATGGTTGCTGGTGTTGTTTGAAGATGAGGAGAACTGTAAAAGCAAAATATCAATACGGTTTAAAATCCTTAAGTCAACGTGGAATACGAGCGAAGGAGGGCTATTGGAAAATGAAAGGAAGAAGAGCGCTAGGGAGGGAGGAAGAGCGGTGCATAGCGCGCTATAACACGTCGAATAGGCTTTTCGAAATGAGGAAGGATTGAAGTGAGGAAATAAGTGATAAAAGTATGGGGGAAGGATGAATCATGGGGAAGGAAAGGAAGTAGGGATGTGAAGAGTCGCTAACCCACTGTTCAGTTATGGGGATAAGGGGGTGAATTGGATTTTCTGAAGAGTCGCGTCCAGTCTCGCCTGTTCAGGGCAAGGCCAGGGGAGTGGTACCGGGGGAGGAGGGGAGGGGAGAAAAGGGAAAGAAAGATGAGAGGAGAAGAAACTAAGTGGAGAGAAGATAGAAAATAAGAAAAAATAAGATAAAATAGGAGAAAAGGAGAAAAGAGAGAAGGGAGGGGAGGAGGAGTGAAAAGTGAGGGCTGCTGGATGACTGATGATCCTGACTAATTCGACCGTCTTTTATAGGGACCAGAAGGGACGCTTGGCCGGGGAGGCCCAGTTTGGCCCTATTCATATATCCGATCGGAGCCACCAGTCTTAAACATCTCGCCCTCTTACTCCAATAAAAAAAAACGAAGATTAGCCAGAGGGGAAGGATTGACTGCCTCTCTCAACTCGCGATACTCTCTCGTTTCTTTGACTGATGAGAGAGAAGGCGAAATAAGGAGTAAAGAACATTGCTCGACAGAGGGATGTTGAAATATTGCCGATAATGGTGAAATACACGATTGGAGAATCGTAAGAATCGCGGTGTGCAATAAAATGTATCACAAATTTTCAAGGGCTGGCCTTTCAATTCAACTTATCGATTGAATATTAAAAATGATTATTTCAGCGAAAAAAAACAAGAATATCGCCAGAAAACCCGTTGAAATGTGCTTCCTGTGCAACAACCTTTTATTTGAACTGTCATGTTAAAACAGCGAGCAAACTGCTGAAGAAAACGACTACGCAATCAGGAATTGTATTTTAGAAATTTTATAAACGGGGTCTGGTAGGAGAGGGGAAGATTGCCATCTCACGAGAAAAGAGTGGTGTCGAAGGGTGAGTGAATGTGAAGAAATTGGCTAAGTGTACACTGAACAGAAATGCGAATGAAATGAAAGGAGTCTAGTGACCGGGAGGACACTGAAAGAACTGAAAGAGAGAAGAAGAGAAGGGTGAAGGTCTACTGAGAGAGAGGGTTGGTCTCACGAGTGTACTTCGGGGAGAGGAAGAGGAAGAGAAAAAAGGTCAGAATAGGGTCAGTGCATTACTCCCGCTCGCACTCTCTCGGTAACAGTTGTTCAAGAGGATGTAGAGTTCGAAATTCTGGTAATCCTTTCTTAATTTCAGATGCTCTCTAACCGGCCAGAGTGACCGGAAGGTGTACAATGAAGAGAATATGAAGAGACCCGTATTGCAATCTCTAAGATGGTGCAAAGACGTTCGTGGTTTGAGAAGTTCACGTTAATTGAATGAGAGTACGAGTAAAAACGCAAAAGAAATGATGGAACGGAAGCAAGACAAAACCGTTTAATAACCGTATATTGACACATTTCTCATCCGCAAATAAAGCACTCCATTCCCCACATTTCTATGTGCAGCGATGTCCGAGTGGTTCAGGAGTTTGACTCGAAATCAAATGGGCTCTGCCCGCGTAGGTTCGAATCCTGCTCGCTGCGAATTTTTTTGCCCGACTTTAAGCTATTACACAAAAAAATGTTTTTTTTTCGTCACTTTTTAGTTCAGGATTCATATCTTTGTTGCAGCAGTTGCAAACGGCACTTCATTTTTTCCGCTCGAGCATTACAGTATTACTATTTTGCAATGTACCATTAGGGCTGTAGGTCACCCTCCATCCGACCGTTGAACCGCATAGGCGACGTGTTCTAGCCCTCCTTGCTCGTTGTCTCCACCACCCGCCGTTTCATCATCTTTTCGAAACTCTTCGCATGTTCTCTGACTCTCTCAATTCCGCTCGTTCCCTTGCACCGTCTGATCGACTAGAGAACACTGGTAGACAACACATTATTTCGCGTCTGCCATCTCCCTTCAACTCTCCCTCTTCTAGACACATGAGAGAAGACGAGAGAAAGAAATAAGAGAGGGTAGAGAGGTTGGTTTGTGTGGGCTCTCTGCTCGCATCCCTTATTTTGCATCCTTCCTTTGTTGGAAAGTGGAAATGTACGCATAATTTATTGTGTTCTTCTGCCGAATTACGCTTTCATTCATTTTGATCAATCTTAGACAATATATTAGAGGCGGTTGTTTTGCAACTGCATTCTTTCTAAAGCGCATTTTCATTCATATCCGAGAAAAAAACACCTGCAACTATTTTGCGCCATTTCCTCATGTTTCTGTGTCTCGCTTCCAGTACCAGTGAAAACATAGAGAGAACGTTCTTCCCTCGTTTCCCCTTTCAACTCTCGCTCGTTTTTTTGGACGGCACATAAACTCTGGCCATTCACTCTCATCCTTCACAATTGACTCGTCTCGCATAGGTTCTATTTTTTATAGCGAAAAGATAGAGGGGGTGGGGTGAATCACAGAACACAGCTTGTGCATCACTGTTATGGAACCCTCCAGTCATTCTCTGGGGAGTGGTAGCAACGCTTTCCCCTGTCATTCTACTGCATGGGAAGAGCAAGTTCTTTCATATTCCATGATCGTTCTTCATTTTCATCTCGTATTCATCTGGAATGGACGATTTACTCGCTACCAAAATCGAAGGGTCAATATGTTTGTGTCGCTAACTCTCTCGCCTCTTTCTCTCTTTCTCCTCTGACTCTCCCACGGTTTACTCTTCCCTCTCTCCCATTCTTTCTATCACCACTCGCTGTTGTGCTCCACGAGCTCTCTTGTTCCCGCATTGTCACTCGTACTAAACAGAATTTTTAAAAATATCTCGTTCACCCCATTCCTCAAACGCTCTCTTCTTGATATTCGATCTGTCTAATGTTTTTTTTCCATTGTAGTCTCTTGATTCGGCTCGATCCGTGAATACGCTGACAATATCTGTGCCATTCCTAACAAGTCTCTCTCTCTTCTTCTTCTTGACCCTCTCTCTCTCTCTCTCCATTTCTGCCCACATCTCCCTCCCTTCTTCCAATCTTTCCAGCTTCCCTACTCGATTCTTTTTCCGACTCCAACGTCAGAGAATATCGCTGAGACTTAAACTTGTTGTCTCCTCAGAGAGCATTCCTCCTGGGAGATATCTTCGTTTGTTGTTCAGTGACTTTGTGATAAGAAGCGATTTTAAAGTCGCAAGACAACGCTCGGTGGGACCCACTGGTAAGGCCAGCTGTTAGAGTATAGCCGGAGTACTATACATTCCCTATTCCGAAAAGCGAAAGACTAGATGTGATTGATTCTGTCATCTGGACATTACTCAGCTTCGTGTCCTTTCCACACTTTGACAATTGAAAAATACGTATGAATGTGCTGGTCAGACGGTCGTCGTACGCTAGTTGCTTCCAATAACATGAGTTCCTTCCAACGATTTTGTTCCTTATTATTCCCTCGTTTCTTGCATTCACTTATCTGTTCATCACAATTCAATTGACATTTTTTCCAGGTCAGAAATTCATCTTATGTTCAAGAAATAAAGCAACGGAAAGGGCCGTCATGGACAAAAAGGAACGCAAATCATTTTTTACTAAGGTGCGCCCGAATTCTATGACAATTTTACAAGAAATCTTTTTTCTAGAAAAAAGAATGGATCTCTTCGTTCTTCTCCTCTTTCAACCCTCCGGCCGATGTGAGTTCCGTCTCTTACAATTAAAAATCGGAGGCATTAAATGGATTAACCAGAGTTCAGTCATGTTTCGCCGCGCGCACCTAGTAGACTAATAGCTATAAAAATATGCCCGGGACTGTGTAGATATCGGAACTAATTGTATCGTTATCTGCATCAGAACAGTTGACGCATTTATACTTTTTCGTACAATGAATAAAAAGGAATCTTTCAGGTGGAGGACCTCTTGCCCAATTCGTTTCCCTGTTCACCACAGAAAAGTGAAAATCGATGTGCCAGCTCGTCATCTGATGATCGATCGTCCAACGGCTATGAGAGTGCAGATGTAATATAACTTTCACGTTTAATTAGTAATTGAAGCGAACTGTAGCAGAATCGGTGGTTCTGTGATTAAGCTTTATCTTGGATCAGACAGTGTGTAAGAGAGAAATACGAGGCTAAACGAGAAAGATAGATTATTATCAGATTATGTGAGACACAGTGATCTGTGATCATTGATCAGAGATCAAAACGATCTGTCACGAATATTACTAATCATTTTTACGTCTATGTTTCAGGAAATCATGGATAACCATACCCTTCTCCAAATGGCGCAACCCCTCCGAATTCGCGCCTCTACTCCGACTATTGAACACTCATCCGCAGTGTCCTCAACACCTGAGGTGAGAAGAAATATCAATGTATTCGTGTTTATTATTCATCAGTAACTCAAACGCTTCATGATTGTCACATTTAATTCGATTTTAGTTTAAACAAATATTTAGGCCTTTGCGGGAAGCATGAGCTCCCTGCTGACTCCACACACTCCCTTGTCTCCACTCAACCGTCCATCCACTTCAGTCGCAATACCTGATGTGAGTATGCAACGAATTCATCATTGCACCAACTGCATTATTTCAGACTCCAGAATCACTTGTTGAAGTGCAAAGGCCATTCCATCATCCATCGCCTTCACCATGCGGATCCTTCAATGTGAAAGCCACCACAGCTGTCATGTCTCCAGTGAGATTATTGAAAGGACGAAGCAGTACAGAGTTCTATCAACATTCCAATCATCTCTTTAAGGTGCTCCCAAATGATTCCGGTTACAATTCTGATGTGGTCACTCCATCCACTTGTGAGGTCTCCGTCTGTTCGGGCAATGAGGAGCTTTGTCGTAACGAAACCTCCGTCTTAGTCGGTCCCTCTAAACAAGTCGAGAAGACGGTTGATATTCGTCAGTGATTTTAACGTACTTTCTGCTGAAGAAATTCGGTTACTGATTCGAGGAAAACCTGTCTGAAAAAAAGAACTATGAAGTTTCAGACCGCAAATACTGGGACTGCAACAAAAAGGACAAGGTGTCAGATGCATGTCCGGTGTGTGGCGTGCGATTCTCCACGGGATGGCAGAGGAGAACACACTACTTACAGGTGAGAGTGCATGACGACAAGGAAAATGAGTAGTAGGGATGTCAGGGTGAAGAATCCGTCTCTTCATTTCACATGCTCTCTCACCGGTCAGAGTGACGAGAGAGTACGCGGAATGAAGAGACGGATTCTTCACCCTGACAGCCCTAATGAGTAGCATTGACGTATTCCCATTAGTGTTTGCATTGTCATTATCAATGTACTCAATTCATTCTCTGCTAAGATGCGATTGGTCCATCAGTCAACGACAGACATTAAGTCTCAATAAATAATGATGATGATCACAACATGATCATACAGGCTTTGACGTACACGTAGGCCTGTAGGCCGAGCGATGATAAGGGTTCTTCTTACACGCAAATACATTGCAGCTCCATTACGACCTCTACTTCTCATGCGTCACTCATCACGAAGCGAACGCCCTGGTGGGAAGGATCCTGGGAAGTTCGTCTGAAACGAATCTCACTTTCGTTAATTGGAGAGACGAATACTGCTGTCGCACGAGAATGGAGGACCATCCAGGTACAAAACAATATTTATCATTCTCGAATCCCGTGTGGAACGATAGTCTTGATCAAGACGACATGTTAGAAGTGGTCTATTCATTTCAATTATTTCAATCAAAACATGGTCCATAAAAATACAAACTTGTTATTTCAGCCGCCCGTGTCTGTCTCATATGTCGAGGGACAACGAGAGCGATGCGGCTGTACAATGGACCGAGGCGATTGTTGGCCCATGTCGAGAAGGTACTCTAGTTAAAGGGTCTCATATCCTCGACATAAAGGGGGGGGGGGGGGGGGGAAGATTTCTGATATTTGTCAAATTTTTCTATAACTGTTTTCTGATCTAAAACGTGCTGTAAAGACAAGTCGCTCACACCGAGAAAGTGCTCTTTGTCAAGATGCTGATGTTATTCCTATCAGATAATCAGAAAATCGATGAGCAGAGGGCTGGAGAGCTCAAAATTCTACTGGTTTCTTCTAGGCTCACCCGTTCGTAGCTCGGGAGCTCAGGCTGAAATACAAGGAGGTCTGCGACCGAGGCCCGCACGTCTCTAATCCAGACCTTCACCAGCTCCTAGTAAGTCAATGGTGCTAAAATATTGCAAATGGCATTCCGTTCGAATTCGGTAGATTTTCTTTTTCAATTTTCGGACGGTATCACAGAAAGAGTTTCTCCATTCTTGCGCTCGCGACGGGCGGTTGACTCTCACTCCCGCTCTCTTCCATCTTCAGTTTGGAGAATCCTCGTATGTCAGCTTGGGCAACCCGACGAGTATCGCCCACTTGGATCATCAAGAGGAGGACCCAGGACGGATTCTAACCATCTCAAGTGACCTACCGTCAAGAAAAGCCCCATTCAAGAAGCCTACTTCGTGAGTTTTCTCTTAACCACGCTAGTCAGGACTTCGGTGGCTGGATGGACTACTTTGATACTCAAGAGCCATCGAATAAATGCGACGGACCATCTACAACTGAAAGCTAAGAAGAACCCATCCCTTGACCTCCGTCACTGAGTATGAAGATCACAATCCCCTCCCAATTGATGTTTCCTCCTGCAGGCACATTGCCTTGATGTCAGGATAAAAGTATTAAAGTATTAAAGTATCACTGAAAAGTACACGATTGAGAACGGATGTACTCGATTTTTTTTTTGGGAAAATCAGGACAGATTTAACTTCGTGTGTGAGAAAGGACCATATTCCAGATTGCACATTCTCTTCCAGTTGCTCCGAAAAGACGCGCAGAGAGCGGTGCTATAGAGACAATGCCCAAAAGACCCCGGACTGACACCCCTAGAGTAGTGCTGTCTCAGTCCATCTTCCCGTAACTGATACTCTGCCCCTCAGTCTTACCTTTCTCCATGTGATCTCTCGATGTTTACTTTCTGGTTCGCATTTTGCTTCGCTTTAGAATAGCCATCTCAAAACCGCCGATTGATCTGCTCACTATTGTTGAACTTTAATTATTTGGCCGGAAATTTCGTTGTCCGTTTTTTATGTGACCAATTCTCACAATGCCCGTCCGCTTTTCTCAATTTCGATTCTATCACCTATTTTTGACAAAATTTGCCTTACATTAAAGCCATTTCAGCAAATCTCAATACCTACTCATCCTTCTTTTTGTTTGCTCCGACTTTTCCGAAGTATTCCCAATTTATCATTTTATGTTTTGGTAATATTCACTTGTTGTCGGATTTTCACTTCTTGATCGCATAATCAAAGCGTTTGAATTAATTTTGTGTCCATTCAGTACAATGTTCCTCACCTTCTCTGTGCCTGTTAATTCAAGAGAAATATTCAGGTCGAATCCTAGTCTGCGCGACGAGCGAGCAAATTTGTAACAAATTTCTTCTATGCATTGATGATCAATTTTCGGTTCTTAGGAATCAATTATTACTTAATGTAAGAATTTCTTTGGACTTCCTAGAGAGGCACGTTTCGATTGATGATAGCAAATTTAGGATTCACGAGTGACGACTTATGCGGTTCCCTTGTGAAATGAGTGTAATTGTATCATGATTTCATTTGATCTTAGCATGAAACACATTGGAGAAACGCATTGTAATTGAAAATCATTTAATTAGAAAATTTGTGCTCGCATCCAATCCACCTCATTCTCGCCGTATTTTGCGCTAGCTTGCCCATTTTGACTGAGTGATATGTCCAATTCGTGGTTGTGAGGAGTACACAATGCCGCTTTCTGTAAGAAACATAATTCATTGATTCACATATTTCTGTGATATCGTATACCTATCGATCAGGTACCGTTCATCCTTTTCGTACTTTTCCTCGATAGCAAATTTGAGATCCGGCATGTCGAATAGATCATTGATTATGTCTGATTTCGGAAGTAAAATTTCAACACATTTCAATTCGAGCGGCTTCTCACAAAACATCTGAAAAATCGCATTTGTCCCGAATCCATCGAACTCTTCGTTCCACTATTCCCCGATCATCAAGTCCTAGTCCGATGTTGTCCGAAGTCTGAACTATAAGTAGGTGTTCCATCCATCAGCCGTGATCTGCTAAGGCCCGAACTAAAAAAAGGAAAAATGTGTCTTACATCAAACGCCTTCAGCAATCCCTGGGCTGAGAGATTGATACTGTTCAGCTTCAGATGAGCGACATTGTAAAGGACATGAAGGAAAGTATCATCGTCGAATATTTTTCTTCCTCCGCAGTATCTCGGATTCTAAAATAAAATAATCAGTTAAATTTTGTATTAAATAAGTTTTAAATAATCTCTAACCGTGGAATAGCCTGTGAATTCCAAATCGAATCTCCTCAGTTTGGGAATTTGCATGAACAACCTTCTAAATTTCTGAACGTCTGGAGCGAACTTTTCATTTCGAAGCTGTAGCGTAACTTCAGAATTGGTGAGGACACGATTTGACATTAGATCGGAAGTTAAACTGGAAATATTTAATATTATTATTAAAAAGATGTTAGAATTTCAATGCGCTCGAACGCTGTGATAGAAAAGTGCGCAATAACAGAGAAAATGAAATCGCATGCAACTACTATTTTACTTACTATTAACTACTTACTATTTTATGTTCTCGGAGGAATTCACTTCAGTGTGGATATAAACATGCATCTTCTCGTAAGCAATACTTTTGCAAATCGCAGCAATTAAATTGAAGTCGGCTCGCATGTCTCGTTTCGACTTCTGTTCCTTGGACAAATACTAAAATATCATGATTAGTGCACCATTTGAGTGATAATTGTTGTAGTCGAACCTTAATCGCAAGACTTTTGGTATTGACTCCTCTAAACATGCGCAAGGCACATGACGCATGGAGGGGCGAATCCTTGCTTCCTGTGAGTAGGGGCCACAACGTAGATAGAAGAATTCGAGCAATGCGGTCACAAGTGTTTTAAAACTACTCCTATGGGTCCCAACAACGTCATACTTTTGGCCGTTTGTCGATATCTTGTCTTTGAGGCGCGCTAGAGCCCGAGAAGTACGCGCGCAACCCTCTGGGAGAGAGGAGGGAAAGGCGAGACGAGAGGGAAAGGGGGCGGAGCCTAATTAGCGTGTGTTTCTCTCCCTCCCCCCGCCCTCTCGCATGCCTCTCCCCGCCCAAAAGTCACAAGCCGGGGAAGCATGCTAAAAATCTGAAAAAAATTCTAAAATTCCTAAAATATTCGAATTAGTAAAATAAGTTTGGTCCGAGAAGGATCGTTCAGTTGGAACATGCCAAAACGACCTATTCCTTTCGCTTAAATGCGAATTTGATCTACTTACTGATAGTATGCATATCTGGGACCAAGCTCAAATGAAAGAGGAATATCATAGCTTTCCATAGCGCTGTCGAACGTCCGATTTGGTTTAGAACGAACCTTGTGACTTTACTTTCTCGCTATTGCACGAAATCGTGTCCACACAAAGTGGGCGGAGCTTGTGGGCCCTACCTGTGAGAATATACTTGAAACCATTTCCGGCATTTCCAATTACACGTTGACTTCCATATGGAAGCTGAAAATAGACATTATAAACAAATGCTATTTATTATTTCAAAATCATAAATCTCACCCAAAAAATGTCGATAACTAAGAAGCTCTTGCCGCCCGCGTCCAAATCTGCATTGCGGAATCGCCTACACACGAAGGCAAGCGGAAATCGCTCTGAGGTTGTCAAACTATTGAAGATCAACCACAATAAATCGTCGGGCAGCGATAGGATAGTGGTGTCGCCGTTGACTTTATCAACGTCCATCTTGAGACAATCCTTAAAAAAGTCACGTTTTTATACTACGCTAAGTGATGTCTGCCGGCACACCAAGTCAAAAGGGGGAAGAAAGCTCATTTGCGTGGCACGGGCATTTTCGACTCAAATCCATCCTCTCACTTTGGCGACTCTCGAGACACCGAGTCGGTCGGTGGAGAATGTCTTGAATTTCCCATCATTCTTCTTCATGTCTTTCATTCGAATGGAGAAACGTATTGTGAAACCAAATTCTATCGACTGACAAATGGAACCAATGAGTGACTTCTATGCTGAGTGAAACGTATTTGAATGTCAATTGAATTGTGCAACAAACCGACTTTTATCAGTTCTCTATGGATTTTATATCATCTGAGGGTTGAAATATCGAGTTTCACTCGCAAACGTGCGCAAAACCTGATAAAAAAGGCTAAAAACAATCATTTTGACTACAAAGAGGCTATCAACTCAGCGGAGGAGGTAGCTATTGACATGGAGTTTGTGTGGAGCTATTCCAAAACCCTTCCCACAGCACGTCACGTCTTCCGATTTATGAATTTCGAACCCATTCGGTAGCAGCACTCGCAAACGTCCGCAAAACCTTGCGAAAACCCTCATTTCACACCGCTTTTTTCTCTCGCGCAGCGCGAAATGACTCGACGGCGCTGTGCCACGCAAATGAGCTTTCTTCCCCCTTTTGACTTGGTGTGGCCGGTAAGGCGAGCTATTACACGAACGACAATAATCTGACATTGAATATCAAAACCATAATGAGCCCTAGTACCGATTGCGAATCGATATTCTGATCAACATTGGACTCTTGTTTGATATAAAATGTTTTAGCACAGAGTGAAGTAGAAAAAAAACGAAGTAAAAAATTGCGTCTGATACCTCGATTGAAAAAAGTAACCATTTTACCCACTTGGAGTATTCCGATTGCGAAGAAGCATGGAAAATTTCGAAAACAATAAACAACCCCTCTGGCGCCGCATTAATTTACTGACATTGAATAGGCTATCTATACGACCAAAGACAGTATCCCCACTGGGCGCGATTGCCTGGTAATGAATACTCATCAACAGGTGAAAAGGGGAGCGGAGCCACAAGCGCGAGATCTTCTCTAGACGCTTAAGTCTAACTGACACATCAGTCTTCCCCTTCTCCTCTTCTTAACTCAGTCAGTTCCCAATGGCTCGTCTCGTCAAACTCATCTCTTCCGACTCAAATGAATACCCCGTCGATCCCAAGATCGCCAAGATGTCCAAGACCGTGGCGGTGCTCATGGAGGTATATTCACTGTTTCACGTTATTCACTGACCCGACCGATTCCCTGCTCGACCCTATGTTGTTCCACTTTCGTACACTGTGAAAGGTAATGATGTATCCACGTCAATTTACAGTCATAAGACAACGCTAGGTGAGACTGGTAAGGCCAGGGGATATCTTGAAATGTGCTTGTTCCCAAAAGGAGGTACAGCCGTTGTTTTGAGATATTCTAGCAAAATCAAGACTGCACTTCCTTGTCTACGTAATTACATACTGCAACCCAATCAGGGATCATAGAAATGAAATGACTCTCTTCATTCACTTCTCTTGAAATAATCCACGGAATGAATCACAAAAAACCAATGCTAAGCTATCCCTAGTTCCTTTTTTCAGGCCCTGAACATGGAGGATTCCGAGGACGTGGAAGTCTTCGAGAAGAATCCCATTCCGCTTCCCAACGTCGAGGGAGCCGTACTCGAGAAGGTTCTCGAATGGTGCAATCAGCATAAGAACGATCCCGCTCCTCAAGAGGAAGAGGAGGAGAACCATGATGTGCCCGAATGTGATAAGGAATTCCTCAAGGTACGAGGAGGGTACGATAGTCGATGGGTTACTGTAATATGGGAAATCATGATGTTACTGTAGTGAGCACAATGTGATACTGCAGCTTTAACTCGGTAATAGATAATTGTCAATGCCTCGCTGAGGGCTGTTCGAGTACGATAGTATAACTGCGTAAGTACTTGAAGTTATTGTACTAATGTAATGAAACTGTATTAATCCAATTCATCATTGTAGGTAGAACAGAAGATTCTTTTCGACCTCATGCTCGCTTCGAATTACATGGACATCAAGGGATTAATGGACAGTGTGGCCAAGATGATTGCGAGTATGATTAAGGTGAGGAGCAGAATACCTCAGTTTCAATAGATATTGTAGCTTCATCAAAGTGATTAACAAAGTATAATACATGAAAATACCCCTTCTGGATATGCTCGATGTTCATTATGTAAATATCTTATTTTAAGGGCAAGACAACGGAGGAAATTCGTGCGACGTTCAACATCGTCAACGATTTCACTCCCGAGGAAGAGGAGAAGATTAGAAAGGAGAATGCATGGGCTGATAACTGAATGACTTGCTATTGAATTGTTGACAGCATTACATATTGTGCTTTGTTTATACTGTTGGAATAAACACTTTTAGCTCATTTTTTTGTTTCATCACATTAATTTATTGGGTCAAATTTTGTAATAATATTTTGAAATGATCACGTATCACTTAATGCAAGATTTGGACAAGAATTGTTCTTGATTCATGTACATTTAAAAAAGGCTCAATTTGACATTGCTTCTCCTATCTTCATCCTTTATTCACTGGCGCGTTGTCATTTCCTGAAACAGTGTTCCTAAGATGTGTTTGCTGAATCTTTATCAGTTAAATATGCTCGGAACGACTTGCAAAATGAATGACAAATACTGTACCAAGAAAGGAAATGTTGCAAATTCACAATCACCTGCTGGTGTTTTTAGTGAATGTGTGCAAAGGCTCTTGAAGCTCCAACTTCAGCATCCGGTCGCTTTAGGAGGCATAACGCATCTATAATCCTTACGTTTGTATTTCACGATAATTTGTTCGAACTGGTTTGAACTTCTTTCGCTTATTCTTGTTTTTTTCTTCAGAACTTGACAGCATGTGCTTTCCTTTCTGGTAAAACAATAGTAATGACAAAACATAAATTCTCTCTCCCAGACGGCGATATACATAGTTCTGTTGCATTTCTAGTATTATAACTTCAGTAGAGGTGTCGAATTAGCAAACATCTGCTAGTCAAGTTTTTCTAATTAGAAAGGCTTTCACGTGAATGAATTTTAACATCCTTCTCAACTTGTATCCTAATCTTTTTGACATTTTCAGAATATTCTTCACAAATTTTCCTTTTTCTAGATGGTATCTTCACTAAACTTCACTGTTAATTCTACCTACGAAAGCGGTATGTTCATTTACTATTTTTAAAGTTTGTAATACGGTTAATCGTCTCTTCATTTCTCACACTCTCTTCATTATGACCTGATAAAGAGCTTGTGAAATGAAGAGACGAATACCCGTATTTCTAACTCAAATTGTTATCAATATTTTTTCTACAATTCGTTTACATATTGTTTCTCTTCGATAAAAATAATTTCTTCCACTCAAATGATGTCACTAAATCTTATCGAAGAGGAAATACCATTTTAATCTGGACCTGATGTGTGGACCTGACGTAATCACCTGTTCGGCTCATGTTACCGGGAACTCAATCTCTCTTCCTCACCTTTTCGTAGCTTAAATTTACTTTTTAGTCGGTACCGTGCGTTTCACATGCTAAATTCACTGAATTTTCCTAAGTACCGGTTTAAAGGGACTAACATCGAGAATCTCTTTAGAAGTCTTCTCAGGAGATGGGGCTCAATTTCACCGTCAATAGTTCGTATGAGAGCTTCATGTTCAATTACATGCACGTTGTTGCTGTAGTAAGTGAAAATAATTACAAATAATAATTATGCAACATTTCCTAGCATTCATTCTTAATGTAGAAATGTATGCAATCGAATAATTTAGGCTGTGCACTGTTATTATCGGACGAGCTGTATGCGATTCAATTACAGTTGAGTCTACTAATCGCCGGTCCGACTCTCTACCTACTCTACTTCAAGACAAATCGCAACAGTCAGCGCTACAAGATGTTGTTGATCAATTTGGTGGTGAGTTGTCACTTTTTCACTTCTCAGAAACGATGTGTAACCCATAATTTTCTTAGGGTCTTAGTGATCGTTGATGTTTCAGATCTGGACAACGCTCATGGACGTGCACTTTGGCGTTCTGTTCATTCCACTTCCACTATTTCCCCTGGTTGGAGGATATTGCGTCGGTTGGATTATCATTTGAAACAAAATTACCGAAATTAGTATTCAGGTGTCCTATGCGCTGCAGGTTTGCCGATGCACTTCAGCCTGGTACGTTAATTCGTTGCGTTTCAACAAAAGTGGTTACGTTTCACAATTTTATAATTTGGTGTACAAGCTAGAAAGAGTGATCCCGAGTTGGTTATGCATCACATCATTTTTTTTACTAGGTCATAATGTCCTTCGTCGTCAATGGAGTCTGTGGCGCGATCACTATCTGCTTCATTTTCCGTCATCAAGCCGTTTTGCCCTATACATCGAAGATGAAGCTTAGTGATGTCAGTGATTTTTTTTTGCAAATGCCATTCAGTTACCTTCCTACCTTTCTGTTCTCCTCAAAATTCGGGTCGTACGTTTTTCGGTCATTGAGGTGCGCTCTTTCAGCAAAACTTCAACATTTTATGCATCGCTAGCTACATCCTCATGATGACTCCCGTTGCGGTGATGATCACTGCTTATGGTGATACGCAGAGTGGAGAGGCGTATTTGAGGGAGGTGAGAAGGTTTTGAAATTAGTTCTGAATAGCTTTTACATTTTTTGAATTTTTTTTGCTATCAGAATTTCATCAAACATTAGTACAATTTGTGTTTTCACAATAAGCGGCGGATATTATTATTTTGTCCAAGTATTTTCTCCACTTCAGTCCCATCCTGCAATGCTGTGGGTGATAACCAAACCGAACTGGGTAATCTACAGCACAACGTCGGCGAGTTCCACTATAACTATCGTTATTGCCATGAATTTATGCGTAAGTTAGGATTATTTAGGGCTCAATAATCTCAATCTATCATTCGTTTGGCAAAGATGTTTATGTTTATATTACTTCGACTTTTCCAGCTTATTCTATCTGGCGGCGTCGCGATATTTGTGATAATAAATCACACTTTTCGCGTCTTATCAGCACAGGTAGAGCTTCGACTCTCGCGAAACCTTTCACCTGATTTTGACATGACGAAGGTTTCAAACACTGCTTTGCGGAATCATAATATACCAATCTAAAAAATAATAATAGATATATTAATTATTCAGAGTTTGCACATGAGCGATCGAACCAAGAACTTTCAACGGAATTTAATTATGAACTTGATTTTACAAGTGAGATTTAATCATTAAAAAAAAGTATAAAGGAAATGAATAAATTTTTCAGTTCAATCTGCTTGGCCTGATTCTGGCTGTGCCGTTTGTGATCTTTATAATATCCGCGCTAACGTACGCTATACCTTATGGTCGGTAAACAATAAATGAATTTAGAAAAATAAATATCAGGTTGGTCCATAAGTTTCCGAGGTTTTCCCATCTTGTTTGATTAATCAGCTTATGCTTTTCTGTAGCATATGGGTACGTGGATGTCCTATCTGACGCGCATGAGAACACATGAATATCGCTGCGTAGAAAGGAACTATGAAGAATCAACGTGGGCGAAGTCGATAAAAGTGCATAGTTTTGAAAAATGTATAACTTTTCAAAGGACAAAGCTAACTTCAAAATTCAGTCTCAAATTTAACGAGCCATCAATATGGATTAAATTAAAAATTGAACGACGGATTATGGCTTTCAGAATCTGATCGAAATCAGTATTTGTCGATTTATTTTCCTATAGTTGGAGTTAGAGATCCCTTAATATGGGAATGGTGAGCACTCATGGGTATTAGTAAATCATTTTATTGACACGGAGAACCCATGTCTATTTTTGGAGAAACAGATTTTTGAACGAATACTTCTAAAATTGGACGGAGTTTTTGATACTTCATGCAACCCCCTGCTTTATAGGCACTTTGAAATCGAGATCTTAAGTGTTCATTCGAGTCAGGCACCCATCCCCTATTGCTGCTTTGACGGGCAAAGCTAGGGATTAACTAGTTTTCATGGTATCAATTGATTCATCGAACCCTTACAAGACGGAATATTTGCAATTTGTCGCATGCTCTCTACTTTATATTTTTTCTCTCACAAACTACGCAACCTAGATCCAATCTAATTTGACGATTGTGGTGACCAACTATCCTTCTAAAATTTGCCATGAAAGATTTTAGGGCAGGCGAGACTGATAAGGCGATACTGAAGCCAAAGAAAACCTCAGAAACTTATGGACCAACCTAATATATTTATGCGTGTTCACGAGAAGAAACGCGATACAAATTAAAAATATAGATATTTATAGAAGTGAACTGGGCCTTTTTCTGCTGCGAACTTCTCCATTCGTCGGTGCATTCAATAGCTCTAATTTTGACAACACGATCGTACAAGGTAATCTTTTTGATAGCTCATACAACTCGATTAATAAGAATACGCTTTATTTTTGGCCTAAGATGCACTTCAAGATAATAATGATATTTTACTCAGGACTCAATTTTGATCTGGCTTCGTATCAAGAAATCGAAGAATTTAATGACAAGCACTACAATCTCTGTTTCCGCGATGAACTAACACTATAATCATACCAATGATGAAGATCTATTACGTACTACGATTTTATGCATACAGTCATATCAGTAAACAACGTTTACACTTCCAAAAATGATTTCACCTGTTGCGGAGGCTGGGCAGAGCAAATATTGTGGCTTCCTCTGATAAACTCTATGCGAGTTAGAAAGCGATTGATTGCAAGATAAAAATTGATAAGTAGCCTGTTGTTTACGTTCCGTTATGTGTATTCTAATACAAAACGTGCGCACATGTATCAATTTGCAGTTTCTTAGTACATAATCTATGCGTGTTTTCTTGATTCAGGAATTGCTTTCTACGACTCGAATTGGCTCAATTCATGCAACTCAATTACACTGTCAACGAAACTCTCGAAAGTGCCCTATTTATCTATCAACACGTTGTAGCTGTGGTATTATTTTTTTCTAAATTCATTGAATTGAGACTCATTAGAAGAAGAGATGATGAGAAGTGCTTCAAAATATGGACATATTTTAGGTGAGCCTACTAATTGCCGCTCCTACTTTCTACCTGCTTTATTTCAAAACGAACAAGAATAGTCAGCGCTACAAGATATACTTGATCAATTTGGTGGTTAGTATATAATAATATAAATGTGGAGAGTTGATCGTTGATCTCTTACAGTTGTGGACCACCCTAATGGACATTCACTATGGCGTACTATTCATACCGATGCCCTTATTTCCTCTGTTGAGTGGGTACTGCACCGGTTTGTGTAGTTTTTTTTTGGTATTTTTGGATTAAAATAAATAGTTTTTACGAAGTCTTCATCAACATTACAAACTATTCTAGGTCTACTCTGCTCGCTTGGTCTCCATATTCACTACTGTGTGGTACGTCGTTTAATTTCACTGTGTGCTATTGGGAAACTATTCGCTTATTTATATAGACATTCGTACAACAATCGCGAAATTAGGGTTCTTTAGTGTTGGTTTTTAGGTTTCGTGTCAATTCTTGGGCGCCACTTACATGAATAAATGTTACTTACAGGAGATCATGTGTTTCGTCGGCACTGGTACGTGCGGCGGCATATTTGTGTGTTTCTTATTCAGAAATCAAGCTGTCCTGCCGACCCACCATCGTTTCAAACTGACCGATGTGACCATTATTTCAAATTATCTAGAGACTGCAACAACAGAAAACAGAGTAAAACCTTTGCAGCGAAACTTTATAATTATCTGTGTTTGCTTGAACCTAATATTCATGACGCCATCAATGCTAATGGCTGCGGCATATGGAGACGCAGCGAATGGCGAACAATTTCTCAGGGAGGTTTGTGATTTGTCTTTAATTATAGAGCTGCGGCTCTGTTCGTGTATGTGTGCAATTCTATTCGTGTATGGATGTGTCTTTTTGTATATCCCTCGAAACGGTGGTGCGAACTACGATCAAATCCTTAGTACTATAATATAGAATCATCCCGCAATGCTGTGGATCATGACCCGCCCTAACTGGGTGGTCTACAGCACGCAAAGCACCACTTCAACGATGGGCAGGGTCACTGCACTCATGTTCATTGTGAGTATATTTTCAAAAAAGACGTATTTTGTTTTTGTTTTTTATTACTTTACATAATAATTGTTTCAGTTATTCACGTTTTTCGGGTCTTTTATCTTCATATTTGTCGGTCATACCTTCTACGTGTTGCGCACACAGGTGAAAGTTAGTGATGACAATTCGGCACGCGCGTCTCCTAATAGAAAAAGCTTACTTTCTGTCTGACCTGCGAGAAAGCATTACGAAATGAGAGAGGCTATTTGTGTAGTTAGTTATTCTCGTGCCAAATATTCGAATCGCGACAGGTGCACATGACGTGCTGCAGCACCGTAAATTGAGTAAGATTTTGGAAAAAATATTACCATTTTTTTCGCAGAATCATCACATGAGCGTACCAAGAGATTCCACCGAGTACTGATGTTCAATCTGATCTCGCAGGTAGCTCTTCTCCTATTTTCAACTAGTCCTTCGCAAACGAGCACTCGCGCGAAAACGAGTGCTCGTTTTCACCAGATATAAAACGTAACATAAATCGTCAACTGCTCGCATACTTTTGAAGCACAATTTTCAACTAATTGTAGCTAGAATATTCCCAGTTTACAGTTTAGCATATTCAAACCGTCAAAACCCCAACGTCGAACAAAAGGTTGCTGACAAGAGCAATTCTGAGTCGATTCTTTGGTGAGAGCGTGATCATTTTCAGTCCGTCCTTCAAACAATGGCTTTTGCCGTACCACTCATGGTCTTTGCGGCTTCTATTCTAACCTATTCGATTCCTTACGGTGACTTTTTTCTATTTTTCGAAGCCATTTCTCAAATTCAGAAGTGTGTTGGGTGTTTTTCGCCTGCTTTTTACTCCATTCCACGGTGCATTCGCTATCCCTGATTCTCACCACATCATCATACAAGGTTTGCTGCTAAGGGCGAGTATTTAATGGTCTGAAACGTAACTTATTTTTTTTATAAATACTCTGAATTATGCTTCAGGACACGATTCTGATGTGGATTCGCGTGAAGAAACCGAAGGATATCAAGACTCTCGTAACGGCTGCAACCGTTTCGGCGATGCATTGAATATAATTAAATCATATTTATCTTACAAAATGGTAACGACATATTGTTACAACGAATTAAATAAAGCCTATGCTAAACTTGCAAAGCTTATTAATTCGGTTTCGGTCCGGGTCCTCGATAGCGCTTATAAGCTGGAAGTGGCGGAGATGGGGGCGGTGGAGGAGGTACAACCACTACAGGTCGAGGTCGAGGACGGCCCACTGTTATCTGCAATTAATAATTTTATTAATTTAATTTAATTAATTAATGACCTGCCAATCGATGTTGAAGCCGATGCGCGGCAACCACCACCAGCACCAGAAGAATCCATTGACAGGAGATAGAACAGCCAGAATAAGGATGAACACGACAAAATTCATCGTCACGGAAGAATTGGCAATGGTCACATGCACTCCAGGTCGATTTTACAAGGAGCGACGTAAGCCCATCACACTTTCGATGGCCATTCAGGTGCGAATGTTCGTGGATTGGGTCAAATTGCGCGAATGTAGGGAATAAATTGTTGTGGTGTCAAACACAGTGGACTGTTTACGCATGGCACAACACACTATATCCGACCAGGATTCTAGTGATCTTCACAAAGGAAAGGAAATGATGGGAGGTCAGTGAACATTTATGGGCATGAAAAACATTATGCGGATTAAAGGGAAGGGCGATGTACGCAGACTTGTGTCCGCAGAAAATGGCACAATATTATTTTTCATTTAAATAAATATAGCGTTATTTAGGTGCTAGAAATTTTGTTTTTCTAACTATTATTGAGACTTTCTCTGGTTTGTATTCATGCGCAAGTTGCGTGTTCAGAATTTCTTTTGCACAACAGATGCACCTGCCCAGGGATGAGCACGAAATATCACATTGATCACGGGAAAAAGCGGACGATAACTTCGGTCTCTTCATTTCGCGTTCGCTATCGTTGGTCCCAGTGACTAGATATCAGGCCAGATGGAAAGTACCGGACCCAGAGGCCTCTAACAACCACCTTGCCTCAAATGCCGACAGCTGAATCGCAACTACTGTCATCCCGGCAATTTGAAGCCAATTCGAGGTTGCTTCCTTTCCTTTTTTTTCTCATTTTTCTAGTTTTCAGTCAATGACAATTTTTAAATTATGATTTTTAGATGGAAGACTCATGCCCTGCCGACATTACCGAAATTTATAATTACATGCCATTACAAGCTTTGCACTGGTGTCACGTGAGGCTTGCATATTAAAACGGAAATATATTAATTTTTCAGCTGTCATTTTCCGTTGCGTCCATAATTATCGTTATTTATATCATAATTGGGCATCTACATAAATCATGGTTCGAGGGCGTTTTCAAGGTTTGATAAAAAAAACTTCACACACTTTTTTGAATTCACTTCAGTCCATAATTATGATAATGATTCAATGATTTAATTCATGTTAAATCAGAAGGAATTAGATTCGATGTCTGATCTAAAATTTAAACATTTCAGGAAACTGTTTACGCCCTATACTTCTTCATCCTATGGCATTCCATCTTCACTGTAATTTTTGCGGTAAGGCCCTGAAATTTTGACAAGTACAAAGACTTTCAGGGCATTCATATCGTTCCCTATCTCACGGCTATAAACCCTTGCGACATGTTGATTAATATGGTATGCTTATACATCATCTTGGCACGCAACTAATAGTTAACGAAGCAAGCAAACATGGGGAATAATGTTGTTGATTCACCTTGAATGTTCACTGCGAACATTTTCAGAAATTCTGCGTCATTCGTATCATCATCACTCTATCCTTCACTTCATTCGTATTCCTTCATACGGCAGTTACGCTGCAACGTGTTGTTACGACTTTTTCAGGTGATAATTTGTATTTTATTTTCGAAAATATATACTTTTTAGGAAGTCGTTTACTACATTTGATCATCGGTCGAATCTTTCTTATCCTAATTGTACGAACTTCAAAAATTTTATCATAAATATTTTGTTACCGAATTTTCAGTTCGCCCAATGTTTCGTCTACTTACACGTTGGATTTCATGGTTATTCACTGATGGGTCGAACGGCATTATGCCCAGGATATGTCAAGGGCAATGAAGAGGTGATCGTTGTTGTATCTATCGCTAATTGATTTTTGCATCGTTTCAGGGCCTCCTTTTCGGAACATTTGTTATGATGTCTATTGATTTTGTCAACGTGGTCGTTGGGGTTTTGCTCATGCTCTATAATCGGAGGAAAGTTCAGCAACTGTACGTTTCTAATAAGGTTTTAAACCATTTTTTTCCGATATCTTGCTTCTTTTCCTGAAATAATTGCATAAATTAAAATTAAAAATATCAGATCCAGCTCCCCACTCCAAGTGAAGTTTCGTTATCGACAAACACTACAGTCTATACAGCAAATGCTTCCGTCCACGATTTTCCACCTATTGTGCTTCACTGCTCAATACGGTAGACATGAAAGAAACAATGAAAAACGAAAATATTTCAGTCGGATTCCACGTCAGTTTCGCACAGCCGCTTCCTGATTTGCAGCAGCAAACGCTGACTGGTTTTCTTTATGTAGGTTTTATTCTTTTTTTACTAACAGGATTTATTTTTAAATTAAAAACCTTTATTTAAAAATTGTGAAGATGATGCCCTATTACTGCTTTATTTGTCCCGCCCTTCTTCTTTGGCTAACTATCAGTGAGGAGAAGAGGAAGAAAACTGAGCTGAAGCGAATCTTTACAAAAGTATCCGGAGCGACTGCGGAGGTAAAACATTTTGTTTAATCAAATTGTTAATTATTTCAATTATTAAGAGTCATTTTGCCGCACTTGTCAAGCAATGGGAAGGTCCTCGTCCATCTACCAGTTCCAAGGAGCTGAGAAACGTGTACAAAATCACGAGGGAAACTACCGAATAAATTTCGAAATGAGCAATCGTTTCTGTATTTACAAACGCAAAAAAATGAAGAAATAATTGCCTGCATTTCGAACTCGACCTAATAACACTCGTTCTTGCGTATTATTTTTTGTTTCGTTTTAAACACACCTTGCCTATGTTGTTCGATCACAGCTACCTCTCGGATAAATTTCTCATGGGTAGGGGCCACAACGCAGATAGCCGATTTTTCACTACGGGGTCAAAACCATATCCAAACTGTCCCTCGTGGTCCCAATAACATCATACTTTTGGCCGTTTGTCGATATATTGTCTCTGAGATTCGCTAGAGCACGAAACATGCGCGCGGGATGCATTGGAGAGAGGGTGAGAAAAGCGAGACGAGGGAAAAGGGGGCGTGGCCTATCTCTCCCCTCTCTTCCCTCCCCTCCCCCCTTCCCCCTCCCTTCCCTCGCCTGTCTCTCATGCAAATCCGCTCTCAATCGTTCAAAAACTGCTCAATTCAATGAAGATAGATGCTTTTCTGTGTCCATTCTCCTCACCGGATTAGAAAAATCAACTTTATCAATTTGGACTGTTTCTGAGTCACCATCCACAAGCAAATCAATACAATGGGTGAATAATGCGAGTGGATGGTGTCCAGCTCGCACCACGGGGAGGTGAACAATCTAGCGAACCATTTTATTTACAGGAAAGATGGCACAGAATCAAAGAACATTGGGGAGGGGATACGGTAACTAAGTTATCGTTGGGGTACGGTAAGTGTCTTAGAAGACGAAATGGGACGGGACAATTCTTACAGAACTACAATGAGGGAAGAATAATTTGAAAGAAAGACAACAACCGAAAAGCGGCAAAAAAACGATAAAACCATCCTTCTTGTGGGGCTTCTTCAGCGCCAGGAGGCGCCGATAAGTGATATCGACGTCTCTGAAGCCATCGCTCATCGTTGCGCAGAGTACCCTGGGAAAGAAGACACGTTTAATGCGCAATCGACACACAAATTAACGCGAAATCGCTTGCGAAGGTGATATACGAGGCTAGTACTTCACGAAACAATCAAAAACAAAAGAAAAAAGGGTCCACACCGCATCGAAAATCGATTTTATCGATCGGGCGAAATCGAGAATTTGCCGTTCCGGCAGTTAAGTCGTTGACAACTCCATGATAAGCAAAATATTTCGCTCGAATTTTTTAAAGCAAATCCCCAAAGTAATGGCATGATGAAATATCGTTTTTTCTTTTTAGTCATGCACGAAAGAGCAAAAAAAAAACAGTAAAACTATGCCCAAACTAAATTCGCCCACTGGAACACATTAAATTGCCCCTCTTCCTCTCTTTAGTCTCAATTTTCACCTTCTCAATAAAGTATTTCGTTTTTTGGGCAGTACTCATTCGTTAGAGGGTTATAATAGCTACCCAACGCAACTTCGAACGACTGATTTGGTTTAGAATGAAGCTTGGGGATTTGATTCTTATTTTTTGGCGAATTCGTGTCAGATGAAAGTGGGCGGAGCTTGTGGCCCCTACTCATGGGAGATATTCACTAACGTTTCAATCTGGTGGGAACGCGGCATGAATGTGTGTTTATGAACAGCCATGGGCTGTCAGGATGAACAACCCGTCTCTCATTGCAGTGACTTTAACCGACGAGAGATCACGAAAAATGAAAATATAATCCTTTCATCCCGACTGTCGTAACCAGGCATGAATTGAAGCAATTACGAATTTCTCGATAAGCGTTTGATGTTTCTAGTTCACCCGGGAGAGAGAAGCTCGATAATCAGCAGGTTTCTGTTGAAACTGCTCGAAATCTTGCGTTTCTCGCCTAGTTTCTGTTGATTTTCGAGACCTTTACTATTTGTTTTTCATAAATGTATTGCACTATGCTGTGACTGTGTTGTCTCCAATAGTTATTAAAAATATACAAAGTTTCAAGGAATTAAACATGAATACCTCGTGTAGAGCGGCAATCGAACAATATTATACATACACGCCTCTTCATCTATTGCAATGGTTTCAGGTAGCAATATCCGATTTACATTATTATTTTCAACTCTTAACTTTAGTTAATCTTCTCAACTGTATCGCTGATAATCGTTGTATACACAATTATTTATCATGTCCGAAAGTCATGGTTCGAAGGCGTATTCAAGGTTTGGCATTTTTGTAATGCTTTTATCAAGACTTTGTAATGATTTCGAAAGCGATGATTATTCAGGAAACGCTCTACGCCCTCTACCTATTCATATTGTGGCACGACATCCTCACCATTTTCTTGCAGGTAAAACATTTTTATAATTTCAAATTCAACACCTTTTAGGTCATTCAAATCGGCGCCCGCGTCACTGCAAAAACTGACTGCGAAATGCAGTTTCACAGGGTGTTTAACAATTTCGAAATTACATAAATCAACAAATGTTGAAGAAATACTGCATCCTGCGAGTAATCATAACGCTCGCGTATCCATCTTTCGTATGCATTCACGCGGCAGTTACGGTTCAGCGCGTAATCACTACGTTTTCGGGTATTTAGAGATAAATTATTGGAAATAGTGATAATATCAGATAACAGCAGACTGCATTACGCTGCAACTCGCATTATGTTGATCCTAACAGTGGGAAGCCATTTTTTCAAGATTTTTGTTTTTATTTTAGGTCATTTACTGCATAGTCTACGTGATGCTCAGTTATACTGGGTATCCACTGGAGGGTGAGACGCCCTACTGTACTGGAATGGTCACAGGCGACGCAACTGTGAGTTTCGTCTATGTGAGTGCCATATCTTCTACTACTTTCTGTGTGTGTACGTTTTTATAACTGTAGGTATATATGTGCGTTATTCGTGAATTTTTTCAACATGCATCTCGTGATTTGCACTTTTTGTTTGTGAAGGAGCTAATAAGCACGAGAAAATTGCGGGCTTTCTGAAAGGTTGTATGCTCTCTTTGTAGTGAGCATCGATGACACATTTTCAAAGTGAAAAATTGGTGATTTAAAATAAATTGTAAATTTCAGGTTCTATTGTTCAATTCGTTCGCGCTAATGATACTAGATGTGGTGAACGTTATTTTTGCCCTAGCACTGATCAGAATCAATCAGAACAAGATTAAAGCACTGTAAGCAGTCCGACTTCTTCTTTCTCCGTGATAATACTGATATTCTGAATTTCAAGAAACGCCAAGAAATCATTTCAGAAATGCGTCTTCCGCTCCCCTTTCAGTTAAGTTCCGACACCGGCAAACGCTGCAATCCTCCAAACAAATGTTGCCCGGTTCATTCCTTCACCTGCTTTTCTTCACTTTGCAGTATGGTACGTTGAAGACGAATTTAATTAATCTTTCACGGTCAAATATATTTCAGTCGGATTCGAGATCGCAAATTTTCTGCCGTATGACGAGGTTCCGCTCGTTACTATCAATGGACTCGTCTATGCAAGTCGAATTTCTGATTTCTCCTTTTACTTTTTGTTCCGTGAAAAAATCATTTATTAATCAGTTCTAATTTTGATTAATAAAAATCAAAAAAATTGATAACAATTTAAAGAATCAGTGAATTCAGATGCTCCCATACTACTGCTGTGTCCTCCCTGCAGTCCTTCTCTGGTTGATGAAAAGAGAAGCGAAGAAGAAAGAACGTGAACTGGTGAACATCTCGACTGCCTCGACAGCGACGTCATCTGCCGCATCGGCGGAGGTTATTACATAGTTTCATGTATTGTTTATCCCAGACGCATTCGCATTCTCATATTCTTTACTTAAAAATATAGAACTCTCGGCTCTTAGATATAAAAAGAGTTTAGTATCAGTGCATCTCAGAATTATGAAGCTTCCATTTCAGAACCACTTCTCCTCGCTCCAACTAGCGTGGGAGAACGACAATTCGGAAGACCAACGGGGATTATGGAGAGCTCGCAGCAGACTGGTCGCATTTCTTGCAATGCGCAATAGGCGTGTTGCGAGTGCATGAAATATGAAGTCATGTGAAGTTATTGCAAATTTATCCTGTTACTATAGAATTTTAGTCTTGTGGGAGATTTATATTATGCCCCTGAGCATTCAAGACAAGCTCATTCTGGAGAGTCTTATCATTGGGCGTAGTTTATTGTCTATGCTTTCCGCTAGTGCATTTTCATCATTGTTATCTAACATGTGTCTACGTTTTAATCCGAATAAACTTTATTATATACGTCAAATGCGTCGAACAATACTTACCGATTTTGGAGGCCCTAACTAGAAATTTTCTTGTCCATCGCGAAACAAATTGGTGAGTCTCACCCAGTTACTGCCAATTTTCAGTCGAAGGCAAAGGCAGGGCAACACATTTAGTTTATTATCGATTTGCGTTTTGTTTTTGAGCGTTATATCGTGAAATAAGTCAGGATTCGAAAAATTTCGGGAGCCCCCAACATTATCAGTTCGTCGATTATGCATCTCAAGCGTTGAAGTCGTTGAAAGATTGCCTCGTTTAACTCCAAAATGGAGTGCCGCTCAGCAGTCGCTGAGTACTTCAAATACACCCCCTTGCATACACTGCAATTGATTCAGGTTGGCCATTTCGTTGGCCAAAAATTTGCCTTAATGAAGGTTGCACTTTGCGCTTGGAAATTAGCACTTTGCCCTGGTGAAATTTGCACTTTTCACTTTCTAAACTCTATTCGAAACGCATTTTAGCTGGTTCTATCGATCGCTTCCATCTTAGTCGCAATCTACACCGTATATTTCTATTTACCCAAGTGCTGGTTCGAGGGCGTTTTTAAGGTATTAGATTACATTATTATTAATTAAACAATGAATGGTATTTTAGGAAACCCTCTATCTACTGTATTTCTTCATATTGTGGCATGCAGTGTTCACAATATTGCTCCAGGTAGAAATATTTATTTATTATTTGAAACAAGTTTATTCGCAGGCCATACAAATAAGTGCATGGCTTTTCGCTGTGACTCCGTGTGAAATGCAATTTGACAAGGTAATTTTTACTTTACTTATGACACTTTAGAAGCTTCATAAATTAGAAAATGTATTTCAGAGCTACTGTATTCTTCGTGTATTCTCTATTCTCGCTTCACCATCATTCGTGTGCATTAATGCATCGATTACGGTACAACGTATTGTTACCACATTTTCAGGTGATCAGTAACAAATAAACCAGTGCATTTTAACGCAAAATTAATTACATTCAGGAAATCAGCAACTCTATCACTTGGTCGCACGTGCTACCTCAGTGTTTACGGTATTTGCCTACGTTATTTACGATAAGATTCAATTTGCAAAATTCAGTTCGTCTACTGCATTGCCTACGTCATCATCGGCTATCATGGTTATCCTCTCGAGGGAAAGACGCCCTACTGTTCAGGGATCATTACTGGCTTTGCCAATGTTAGTAGCATTCCTTCATTTCTTCATTACACTCTCTCACCACTCTGACCAGTGCGAGAGCACGAGAAATGAATAGAGTTCTCTTATTGGATTTGAAACGTTATTGGAATTCCAATATGAGGGAATAAAGGAGAACAAAGGACCGCTCTCGCCAATCCTCCTTGTTCGGAATTCCAACAACTATTGGAATTGGTCGACCGAACAAAGAGTCTTATTGGAATTGAAATGAAGAGAGGGGATCCTTTGTTCGCGCTAATGGAATTCCGGAATTGATTCCAATAAGAGAACTCTAAAAAGGAAAGAAAATTTGATTTTTTTTGTTTTGAGAGTACAAAGATGTCAGCAATTCTGTCTTCTCGTTTCAAACACTTACAACACTGTTAGCTAATCATATCATTGAAAGTGAACGTGCAATGAAGAGTGCGCATTTGGATTTCTCCGTTTCCGGATACTAGTATCCGGAATGTGGGCTTCTACTGCTGTCTGAATGATAATGTGGGCTTCTACTGAATGACAATTCGTCGCTTAATTTCGAATACTTTGTAAGAGAATAAGTACAGTGAAACGAGAGTATCATCGCTGGTTTTGCTGATGTAAGCAACAAAAAAACTTCATATCGTCGAGAAAATTGGAGACAGTGAAAATTTGAGGTTCTGTGGGCAGAAATGGGCATCACGGCTGACTCATAAAGATCAGACAGCATGTATCGGGATCATTTTCGAAAATAAAAGAAAGGCCAATTTCAATTACCCTCACCGATCATAATGAAATGAATATATCCAGGTCCTTCTAATATTCACATTTATCATGATGGCGATGGATACACTCAACATTGTCGTAGCGTTTCTACTGATCAAATACAATCAAAGAAAGAATAGCGAATTGTTAGTATTTTTTTCTAAAATTGAATATAATCGGTTTGAAGACCTTCTGAATCGCTCCAAGTCAAGTTTCGATATCGCCAAACACTTCGATCCATTCAACAAATGTTGCCTGGAGCTTTCTTTCATTTGTTGTGCTTCATGGTTCAGTATGGTATGTAAAGATAATAAGTTGGTACGGTCTTCATCTCGTCTATCATTCAAAAATATGGGAAAAAAGGAAAAAATCAAAAGATAATGAAGATTAATTCAACGGTTTCGTGAAAATCGGCGCCATGTTAAACCTCATAAAAATGGATAGTTCAGTCGGATTCCAAATCGCTTTCTCACTTCCACTCCCCGAAGTGCAGCTTGTTACAGTCAATGCGTACATTTACGTGAGCACAATATTTTTTCATAAATCTTTTTTTTCAATGGTTGGAAACATTTCGGAAACAAATATGGTAGAGCTTTGAAGCTTATTCGAATTACAGTTCGATAAACGGGCCCGTATTTTCACATAAAATGAGGAGATGATTACAAGTATTTCGAAATATTCAGATGATGCCTTACTATTGCTTCATCTGCCCAGTGATCCTTCTCAGACTCATGATAAAGGAAGAAAAAGGGAAAGTGAAGTCGCTAAAAAGCATATCGTCAATAGAACTTCGCCCCACGCCCGAAACCAATGCACAGGTTATGTTTTTTTGGAAAATGTTGTTGTTATTGTTTTGACTTCAGGTTCACTTTAAAGCTCTTCAGCAGGCCTGGAATGACAATAAGCCCCAGCATAGGAGCAAGTGGTATCTTCTCACTGACAATTGTGTTGCGAGTTCATGATTGCTAAATATTTGTCATCCATCGTATCCATTACCTTTTGTTATTGCATTCACATCTACTATCGTGAAAATATTTTCCGTTCCACTCGTAGCTGACCTTTGACTACCGTTCGATGGGCGGAGTTAGGAAGAGGCCGGGAGGAGGCTAGTGATCTACCTGCTCTCCTCCCCCCTACCTCTTCCCTTCCTCTCTCTCCCAGACAATCAATACGCTAACCAGCACATTGAGTTTGCTAAGCAATTGAAACGCACGATATCTATTACCTCTATATTTTATAATCTATTATCTCATTGATATCATTCACGGTTTAGTCAACACTGCATCCTCATTATCCTCACCTCTGTTATCGTAATTATGGGATAAATGTATATTTTTTAAGCATTGATATAGTTTCCTTTGAATCCAGTGCCTGCAACGGGTAAAACGGAGAATGAAGAATGGAGAATACAATGTCGAAGCGTGCATTCTCAAAGTATGCATGAAGTATCATGTAGCTCAATCTATACGTTCCCGCGAAATCTACTTATGCCTCTAGAGCACTGGTCACTCTTTCCAGTAAACATTCGCGAAATAATTGCTACTAACATGTCGGAGAGCCAGGCACCGCTCTGGCATGATCTTGTCAGTTTTAGTTAGCCAGTCAATAAGTAGATAAGTAGTAAGTTCTGTAGTTTAAAAAATACGAACAAATCTTCTTGATTTCTTCTTGAGCCTTCGTGCAGTCTAGTCTAGCCACTACCACTTTATCATACAATATTATCAAAATTACAGCTGAAACTACCGACTTGTACCCCGACTCCGAGATTTTGAGCAAGAAACTTTATCTTCTCTACTTTTGAATGAATATTTCCTGCCGACCAGCAGTTCTCGAGTTTTATGAATCGACCTCGCTTCATGCACTACAGTGGACCCAGGTTAGTCATAAATATTGAATGATCAAGAAATATATTTTCAGTTTGGTTTCTCGATTGCATCAATTATCGTTGTTTCCTATACAATTGCGTTCTACTTGCGAAAATCGTGGTTTGAGGGCGTTTTCAAGGTTAAAAAAGGATATTCCAAGGCCCATAAATAAATAAAGGTTGAAGGAAACTATTTATGCACTCTATTTCTTCATCCTTTGGCATTCGGCACTGACAGCTTTCATGCAGGTAACAATAAGTTCTATTTTACATGAGAAGAATTTAAATTTGAGGAACTTTTCAAAAATTGCTCCACTCACGAACTAATCAAAGCGCTGCAGGGCTTCCAAATAGTCACTCGGCTGTCAGCTAAAAGCCCTTGTGACATGCAGTTTGACAAAGTTCTTTATTCAGAAATTTCTTTGATTAAAATGTTTGATTTAGAGACTATGCATAATTCGCATAATCGTGTCCTTTTCTTATCCCTCTTTTGTCTGTTTGCATGCAGCAGTAACGACTCAACGAGTGGTCACTACGTTTTCAGGTCATTTGTTTACTTCATTGAACATTGTTGTTCATCGAAACATTGTTGCAGGCAACAACAAACTTCACCATGTCACGGCTCGTTGCTGCTTAGTCTTTACGGTAAAATTCGTGTTTATTTCTCGAAACGGTTCCATTTCCAGCTAATATACTGTCTCGTCTACACAATAATCAGTTTTCGCGGGTATTCGTTGGAAGGGCTGACGCCGTACTGTCCGGGGAAAGTCGTTGCGAATGCTGATGTGAGTTATGATTTCTGCTCGCGAGAAGTCATTGTTTGAGTCCACTGGAACTATAAACTGCTGAAAAAGACCACAAAAAATCAGATACAACTAGAAACCAGTGGTTGCTAACGTACTGCCTCGTTGCGATCACCGAGGCTAAAGGTGATTTCGAACAGCTGAACATGACTTTAAGATATTGCTCGTTGGAACATTCTTCATGATGGCTATTGACATTCTCAATGTCATAGTTGCTTTCGCACTCTGGAGATACAATAAGAGGAAGATTCGAGAACTGTAAAACCGACTTAGTCGACTACCTTTTTCAGTTTTTTATTGAGATTTGTTCATGAATTTAGTTTATATCGTCTTATATTGAGATTAAGCACTGACGAGCCTCTCGATGTCAAATTTCGCTATCGCCAAACGTTACAATCAGTGGAGCAAATGCTGCCCGTTGCTTGCTTTCACTTGTTGTGTTTTACGGCGCAGTATGGTAATTTTTTTATATTGACCTTTTTTTAATCTTTGATATTGGTTAATTATATTTGTTACTGGTACACTTTTTCCTTTTAACTCATTTTTTAAGTCGGCTTCGAAATCGGCTTGAAACAACCGCTTCCTGAGGCGGAGTTTATTGCGCTCAATGGATATATTTATGTGAGACTGGGCATTATTTTCGATGATTCTCAATACAATTATGAGAGATGATGCCATAATACTGCCTCTTATGCAGATGATGCCTTACTACTGCTTCTTATGCCCTTCAATCCTCCTATATTTGATGATCAAAGAGAAACGAAGGAAGAAACTCCAGCTGATTAGTATTTCGAACACGACTTCGGAGGGGTCGGCCGAGGTAAACTTTTGAAATTTTTAAGCAGCGATAACCTTCTCGAACCTTCCCATTGCATTCCCTGAACCCAATGGAAACGTAATATTGCAGGGATATTTCTCCGCACTTAATCTACAATGGGAAAGCAGCCGAAGGTCCATTGAAAGTTGTCCTCAGATTCAAATGAATTGGCTTGACAAGATACGAAAGCATTCATAATTTTTATTTGTGCTCACTAAATGTAAGATTTCGAATATTGTATCAAGTCAATTAAACTAAAGAAGGCATAAATTTAATCCTGTCCAATCTCAGAGCTATTTCAAACCGCTTAGACCTTTTTATTTTCTTTTTGGGGGAGGGACTGAGATCCTGAACATCAGCACCACTGTCTACAAATTGGCATATGTTTCTTTTGCCGGCAACTTCTGAGTCAAATTCTGCTAACCAGAATTCATAACGAGCACCTTGCGGCGGGCAGTCGCGAGGTCTAAACCCGGCAGTTGTATACTCTTCCGATCGTATACTCTTCCGCTACTTTTTCATGGACGCTTGTGCTCAAGTGATATTTGAGTACTACACATACAAGCCGTTGCACCTACTGCAGTGGTCCCAGGTATTTATATTTGAATAATGCTGTACGGATAGTGATAGAAAATAGTGACACTTACTTGAAGTTGTTTCTCGTTCCGCGCGTAATGAATTCCAAAAAAATTGTCGTCGCGTTTGAATTTGAGCTTTAGTTCTATAATTTGTGCTTAATCGACGTAAAACCGTACCAGTAATCGAGTTTTATAATTAAAAATTAAGAAAAATAAGTGAAAATAGGCGGAAAACGCGAAACAATGGTAAGCTCCGCCCACTTTTGCCGCGCGGTTAATTTTTTTGCAATCCAGTACGCGGAACATTTTTAAAATGTGATAGTAGCCATGGCATCTCTATGAAGAGAATGAGAATCGAATTTAGATTAGAACATTTCAGTTACTATTCTCCGTTGCTTCGATAATTGTCGTGGTTTATACGAAAGCAACATATTTGCGCAAATCGTGGTTCGAAGGCGTGTTTAAGGTATCTTGTTAGATTTTTGTTTTTTTTTTGTTTTATCCACAAATGAATTTTGGGAAACACTTCACGCTCTGTACTTCTTCATAGTATGGCATGACGTCTTCACGATAATTTTAATGGTTTGAAAAACTATGGTTCAATGTTTTCCATGAATAGTCTATTCAGATCTTCCAAATAACTGTGCGCGTTTCGGCCCAAGCACCTTGTGAAATGATGTTTGAAAAGGTTTCTACCTTTTCTAAAGGCACCTGTTTTTTTCTTCATTTATTTACGCTATCTAGAAATTTTGCCTGCTTCGTGTGATCGTTTCCGTAGTATTTCCTTCATTTATGTGGATTCATACCGCAATTACGGCCCAACGAGTTGTCACTTCGATCACTGGTATTTGCTTATCTATCTATACATAGCATCTACTTGTCTATTGTATTTTTAAATATTATTTCTCTCACTCAGGTAATAGTAAATTGCATGCTGTCATCGCTCGTTCATGCTTGTTCATTACGGTTAGATCATTTTTAAAACTTTTTCATTAATTTCAAACGCAAATTTCAGCTTATGTACTGCATTTTGTATGTGCGGCTCATTTACAGCGGTTATTCACTAGAAGGAAAAACGTGTTATTGTTCAGGATTTGTTCCGGGAAGCGAGAATGTATGCCTTCAATTTTATGCGACTGCAGATGTAATATTTGTAGTTGATAGTTTTGTTCACTATCATAATGGTGGTCATGGACACTATAAATGTCGCGGCAACGTTCCTACTAATCAAATTCAATCACCGAAAAATTGAAGAACTGTTCGTCTCAAAATCAGCGGAATTTTCGAAATTGACAATTTTTCAGCTCATTTGCCTCGTTGGTAGTCAAATTTCGACATCGTCAAACAATTCAGTCAATTAAACAAATGCAACCGATCGCATTCTTTCATCTATTCATCTTCACTTCGCAATACAGTATCAATTTAGATTTTTTGAATTTGTAAAATGATATTTTGTAGTTGGATTCGAATTCAGTCGATCGATTAAGATGGCCGAGGTTCAGCTCGTTGCATTCAATGGATTTTTCTACGTGAGCATTTTAACACAAAATCAAAACAATGCAACGTTAAAATATTTCAGTGTCTACCCTACTACTGCTTTGTCTGTCCCACCATTCTCCTGTACTTGATGATAAACGAGAAACGGAGGAAAGACAACGAGCTGAAAAGTATTTCGAATTCTCAGACTTCCGAAGTGAAAGTAGAGGTGATTTCGAAATTTTGGATTTTAAATACTCGTTTTCAAAATCAGAGTCACTTCAACGCACTTCAATCGCTGTGGGATAAGCACCATAATTCTATAAATAATCTAGCTAAAGACCGCCGGCATATCTACAAAGGAACTCGTGTAGCTAGCGCATAAAAATGTATACGGGATGTAATGATAAATTTTATGTTTCTGTATGTCTGGTCTTGTGGTATACGGTAGTAGATACGTATGTTATAGTCTATATATACTCCAACAATAAATATATATAAATTTTGTTTCCGCGAAAAAGAAACGGTCAGTGTCCACATAACAACTAATCGCTACCTTGCTGGTGGATGTCCCGTCTCACCATTGTGCACACTCTCTCGTCCATCATAGTAGTAGAGCGAGAAATCCCTACTAATAACATCCTTGCTGATACAGCTCCTCGGATGCGAAAAGTTGTTCTCGTCACGATCCAATTAATCGGCACTAGTCGACATGGGAGGCGGGAAGAGGGCAGAGTTGAAGGGCGTCGGTAGTAGACTGGAAGAAGACAATCATCAATCATCAAATTAATAATCACTACCGTACCTCTCATCCTTGCCTGCCATCCCTCCGATTGGCCCGCTTCTAACGGGGAATCCTTCGAAGAGAGGGAAGGAAGGAAGCGCGAACGAGTCGTCGCCCGCATTCCATCGCGTCGAGGGAAGACTGGAATAGGCAGTATTTCAGTAAGGAACACTCAGTGTTTGGTCGAGTACCTCTCATTCCTACCGGGGTGGCTCATCAGCTTCTACGGCGTCTCTGACTGTTGCTCTCATCGCAGCCGCTGTCTCATCCGTCGAGTTGCCAGGGTGGGATCGTGGTTCGCCCTCTTAGTGGCTTCTCGTGCCTTCGGGCGTTTTTCGCCACTCTGTAGGGAGGGCAGTTGAAAGGCTTAGCGATTTGGACCAATAGGCAGAGGGGGGAGGAGTGAGTGGAGGAGTGTAGGGATAAGTAGGAGTTTGATAAGTGATTAACCATGTCCTTTTCACCTCGCAACATCGACGGATGAGACAGAGGCTGCGATGAGAGCAACAGTCAGAGACGCCGTAGAAGCTGATGAGCCACCCCGGTAGAAATGAGAGGTACTCGACCAAACACTGAGTGTTCCTTACTGAAATACTGCCTATTCCAGTCTTCCCTCGACGCGATGGAATGCGGGCGACGACTCGTTCGCGCTTCCTTCCTTCCCTCTCTTCGAAGGATTCCCCGTTAGAAGCGGGCCAATCGGCAGGGATGAGAGGCACGGTAGTTATTATTGATTTATTGATTGATGATTGTTATCTTCCAGCCAGCTCCCGATGCCCTTTCGACTCTGCCCTCTTCCCTCCTCCCACGTTGACTACTGCCTGACAATTGGATCGAGACGAGAAGAGGGATGGCAGGCAAGGATGAGAGGTACGGTAGTTATTATTGATTTATTGATTGATGATTGTTATCTTCCAGCCAGCTCCCGATGCCCTTTCGACTCTGCCCTCTTCCCTCCTCCCACGTTGACTACTGCCTGACAATTGGATCGAGACGAGAAGAGGGATGGCAGGCAAGCATGAGAGGTACGGTAGTTATTATTGATTTATTGATTGATGATTGTTATCTTCCAGCCAGCTCCCGATGCCCTTTCGACTCTGCCCTCTTCCCTCCTCCCACGTTGACTACTGCCTGACAATTGGATCGAGACGAGAAGAGGGATGGCAGGCAAGCATGAGAGGTACGGTAGTTATTATTGATTTATTGATTGATGATTGTTATCTTCCAGCCAGCTCCCGATGCCCTTTCGACTCTGCCCTCTTCCCTCCTCCCACGTTGACTACTGCCTGACAATTGGATCGAGACGAGAAGAGGGATGGCAGGCAAGGATGAGAGGTACGGTAGTTATTATTGATTTATTGATTGATGATTGTTATCTTCCAGCCAGCTCCCGATGCCCTTTCGACTCTGCCCTCTTCCCTCCTCCCACGTTGACTACTGCCTGACAATTGGATCGAGACGAGAAGAGGGATGGCAGGCAAGGATGAGAGGTACGGTAGTTATTATTGATTTATTGATTGGTGATTGTTATCTTCCAGTCAGCTCCCGATGCTCTTCGACTCTGCCCTCTTCCCTCCTCCCACGTTGACTACTGCCTGACAATTGGATCGAGACGAGAAGAGGGATGGCAGGCAAGGATGAGAGGTACGGTAGTTATTATTGATTTATTTATTGATGATTGTTATCTTCCAGTCAGCTCCCGATGCCCTTCGACTCTGCCCTCTTCCCTCCTCCCACGTTGACTACTGCCTGACAATTGGATCGAGACGAGAAGAGGGATGGCAGGCAAGGATGAGAGGTACGGTAGTTATTATTGATTTATTTATTGATGATTGTTATCTTCCAGTCAGCTCCCGATGCCCTTTCGACTCTGCCCTCTTCCCTCCTCCCACGTTGACTACTGCCTGACAATTGGATCGAGACGAGAAGAGGGATGGCAGGCAAGCATGAGAGGTACGGTAGTTATTATTGATTTATTGATTGATGATTGTTATCTTCCAGCCAGCTCCCGATGCCCTTTCGACTCTGCCCTCTTCCCTCCTCCCACGTTGACTACTGCCTGACAATTGGATCGAGACGAGAAGAGGGATGGCAGGCAAGGATGAGAGGTACGGTAGTTATTATTGATTTATTGATTGATGATTGTTATCTTCCAGCCAGCTCCCGATGCCCTTTCGACTCTGCCCTCTTCCCTCCTCCCACGTTGACTACTGCCTGACAATTGGATCGAGACGAGAAGAGGGATGGCAGGCAAGGATGAGAGGTACGGTAGTTATTATTGATTTATTGATTGGTGATTGTTATCTTCCAGTCAGCTCCCGATGCTCTTCGACTCTGCCCTCTTCCCTCCTCCCACGTTGACTACTGCCTGACAATTGGATCGAGACGAGAAGAGGGATGGCAGGCAAGGATGAGAGGTACGGTAGTTATTATTGATTTATTTATTGATGATTGTTATCTTCCAGTCAGCTCCCGATGCCCTTCGACTCTGCCCTCTTCCCTCCTCCCACGTTGACTACTGCCTGACAATTGGATCGAGACGAGAAGAGGGATGGCAGGCAAGGATGAGAGGTACGGTAGTTATTATTGATTTATTTATTGATGATTGTTATCTTCCAGTCAGCTCCCGATGCCCTTTCGACTCTGCGCTCTTCCCTCCTCCCACGTTGACTACTGCCTGACAATTGGATCGAGACGAGAAGAGGGATGGCAGGCAAGGATGAGAGGTACGGTAGTTATTATTGATTTATTGATTGGTGATTGGTATCTTCCAGTCAGCTCCCGATGCTCTTCGACTCTGCCCTCTTCCCTCCTCCCACGTTGACTACTGCCTGACAATTGGATCAAGACGAGAAGAGGGATGGCAGGCAAGGATGGGAGGTACGGTAGAGATTATTGATATATTGATTGATGATTGTTATCTTCCAGTCAGCTCCCGATGCCCTTCGACTCTGCCCTCTTCCCTCCTCCCACGTTGACTACTGCCTGACAATTGGATCAAGACGAGAAGAGGGATGGTAGGCAAGGATGGGAGGTACGGTAGAGATTATTGATATATTGATTGATGATTGTCTTGTTCCAGTCAGCTCCCGACGCACATACTGAGAAAATGAGAATTTTAGTAATAATCAATAACGAGTTGCGTCTCAAACGAACACCGTAGCGTCTCCGCTGAGCATTTGAATGTTACGATAAGAACCCCAGTCATTTGTGAACCTTTTTTTATATTATTTTTATATTAGCTGTTAAATTTCGTCACCGACAGACCCTTCAATCTATCCTGCAAATGTTGCCTGTGGCTTTTCTTCACGTAGTTTGCTTTACTTCTCAATACGGTACGATAGGTAAAATGTAGGAAAATAATACAGAGTAAATTTTTTCGGTTGGTTTCGAAGTCAGGAGATCCTTACAACTGAATGAAGTCGAACTCGTAACTTCCAATGGTTTCTTCTACGTACTTTTTTTAAAACCTAATTCTGCGAACAGATGTCTATTCGAAAGTGAAACGCTACCGCTTATTATCCTTGTCTGATCGTCCCAAAGTGAACAAAAATTTAAGATTAGAGGGAGCAGCTCCCTCATTTTCGTCTAGACTGTTCTCTGCTTTTTAGTGCATGCCATATTACTGCTTTCTCTGTTCTTCTACATCTGAAGAAACGGCTGATGTAATTTGCCAAATACTCTTTGAAATACATTAAATATATTTCAGGGCCACTTCAACGTTCTGCAATCGCAATGGGATAAAAATTATCATACAAACAGAAAAACTGAAAATCAGTGAATCATGAGAGAAGAACTGACACTGACACTGACTTTGAAGCTACTGACTTTGAATTGCTAATCGATAAATCTTTGAGCCGATGTTTTTTCCACAGCAAAATTATCAGATAATTTAATATGCGAAAAAATTGGGTACATTTGCTTTGTAATTGGAAAACTACGAATTGGAAGACTTGTGTCTCCACATGAAATTTCTGAGAAGACTGGAGTCAGAACGTAATTGGCACATTTCTTCTACACCGACGACCGAAACATACCGTTTACTCGCGTATAGTGATTCATATTTCGCATGTAGAATCATAGTAATTAATTAATGAATATCAATTCTCATTTTCAAGTCAGCAGCTACCTTCGCTATTTCTTATCTCACAATTCATAAAATGAAATTCACCTGCTCTGTTAAAATTTTAATCTCAATCCAATTTAAGAGCATTTAAGACTCACGAAGTTTTTCATTTATATTTTCTCAATGGACTGTCCACCCATTGCAGCCGAGTATTTCACATACAAACCCGTTTTGATGCAGCAGTGCAGTCAGGTTTGCATTTTTCTGATTGTTTTTCTATTAAACGCCATATTTTTAGTTGATTTTCTCATCAGCTTCAATCGTTGTGGTACTCTACACTCTTCTTGCTTATTTGCGCAAATCCTGGTTCGAAGGAGTATTCAAGGTTGCAAGCACGACTTCGAAATAAACATCAACGTGATTCAGGAAACTATTTGCGCTATATTTCTGCATTTTGTGGCATGATGTGTTCACGATTGTTCTTCAGGTACTGTACAATCAGTTTAAATATATTATAATAAATCATTTGAGATTATCCAAATAACAACGCGTTTGAGTGCCTCGGCTCCTTGCGAGATGCAGTTTGACAGAGTCTTTGTCAATACTTTGTATAATTCTTTGAAAACTATTTAAGCGTGTCTGCATACTTCGACCAATAATTACTGTCGCGTATCCATCATTTGTATGCATCCATGCGGCTGTTACTGCGCAACGCGTAATTACGACGTTTTCTGGTAAAAAATCTCAAAAGATGTGTGAACATTTCATTTTTGAGGCAACCGTAAACTGCATATCGTTGTCGCTCGAGCCTGCCTTGTTCTTACAGTTTGGAAAAAATAAGTGCATAGTTTCCAATATAATTTCAGGTCATTATCTGCATTTCCTACGTATTGCCGGCATTTCGACTCTATCCATTTGACGGAAAGACGTGTTTCTGCAACGGTGTTGTCGTAGGGGCCGAGAATGTGAGCTGTTACCTTTGGGTGTCAGGAACCGTCTCTCCGTTTTTCGTACTCTCTTACCAGTCCGAGGGAGAGGTCTGTTTTTACTTTCGTATAAGTGGAGGTTACGATATTCTGACACCTAGTTGAACAAATTATAGGGACAGGCAACGATTTCTGCCGAAAAAATCCAGTTTTAGCCCAAAAGATAATTCAAAAAAATTTCATGTTGATCCAGAAAAATGAACCTCCGTTTTGACCCTCATGCGATATACCATTCGATAAAAAGTTGTGTTTTTATCTTGGTTTTCAGCCGGTTTGGACCAAATATCACAGATTTGCATAATGAAAACTGCATTTTTCGATGGTTTTTCATTTTTAAAATGTCGAAGTTCTCATTTGCACCGGTTGATTTTGAGTTCATTCGAAGCACCTTGGAATTCTGAATCGATGTGAATTTTTAAAAAATAAATATCGGTCACCTAAGGCCTCATTATTCATGTTTTCTATCTCGCAATCGACGTGGGTTCGAATCCCACCCGGTGCATCAATCGTTTGCCGGCATGTTTTCTCATGCAAATGGTGTTTTTCGATGTGAAATCAGTTTCTATAAGCCTTCAGGTTGTTTAGAAGTCGTCTTGCCTAGTTTTCAGATGAGATTTTGGTCACGCCTCCCGACGTTTTTCACATAAGGGCCCCCCTTATGTGATTTGAGTTCATCCATGTGAAAAAGAAGTCAGTGAGGAAAGACCAACGTTGTTGACTAAACAACGTCAACACATAGTACGAGTATATAAAAAAATTTTTGCGGCGAAAAAAACCAATTGCATGAGAAAACATGCCGGCAAAAGAATGATGCACCGGGTGGGATTCGAACCCACGTCGATTGCGTGAATGGAAATGGGCAAATGCGTGATAGAAAACATGAAAAATGAGGCCTTAGGTGACCGATATTTATGTTTTTGAAAATTTTCGTCGATTCAGAATTCCAAGGCGCTTATTATGAGCTTAAAATCAAGCGGTGCAAATGAGATCTTCGACATTTTAAAAATGAAAAACCATCGAAAAATGCAGTTTTCATTATGCAAATCTGTGATATTTGGTCCAAACCGGCTGAAAACCGAGATAAAAACACAACTTTTGATGCTCTATCGAACGGTATATCACATGAGGGTCAAAACGGAAGATTATTTTTCATGCATGAAATGCATGGATCAACATGAAATTTTTCCGGAGGCATTCCTGACCCCTACTGACTTTGTAAATGTCGTTCGACTGACTTTGTAAATGTCGCGGTCGCATTTCTGCTTATTAGGTACAATCAGAGGAAGGTTCGAGAGCTGTAAGTTTTTGAGTATCCCTTTTTAACCCGTCTAAATATAAGATCATCTGCACCTCTCGAAGTAAAATTCCGATATCGTCAAACACTTCGCTCCATTCAGCAGATGCTCCCTGTAGCATTCTTCCATCTCGTTTGTTTTTCTTGTCAATATGGTGCGTTATTCGCTACTTTCTACTATTATGTATGTTCTCAAACTGTCGAAGGCGTAAGAAAATTATTTTTATGTGTACTTTTGCAGTTGGGTTCGAGATAGGAACATCGTTACCGCTGGCTGAGGTTCAACGGTATATATTCAATGGTTTTGTTTATGTAAGTTTATAAAAAAAAGAGCAGTAGGCATACTTTGAAACACTTCAGAGCATGCCCTACTACTGCTTAATTTGTCCTTCAATTCTCCTCTGGCTTATGATAAGGGAAGAAAGGAGGAAAAGAAACGAGCTGAATAGCCTCGCAAATACAACTTCCGAGGCGAATGTTGAGGTTGCTTTTGTGAAATATTTTCATGAAAAATATTGAATTTCACAGACTCATTTCATCACGCTCGAGTCACAATGGGATAGCCACCACTCCATTGGAAAGTCCAGAGAACGAAGATATATGTACAAAACAAATCGAGTTTCGAGTGCATAGATTGTTACATTGGAATTGGAAACAATTAATCACAATATAATTCACCGTTTCATCACGAGAAAAAAATTACAAGTCTCAAAATATAAACCGAGACCAAAAATAAATATTAAAAAAATGAAGAATAAACTTTGCCGAATAAACTTTTATTTCAGCTGAATAATTTCAGCTGAACTCCATTTATTTGAAATGTCACCGTGTTTCGTTCCAGTTCGCATAGTGCAATAAGCAAGTGCAATTTTCTTTCTGGTAAACTTACTTTCCGGTCGGACAGCTGGCGAAAGCATTTGTAAAGGGGAGAGCCGGACATGGGCACCTAAATGAACGCCAAAATGCTTGGTTTCATAGATAAGTACATTGCGCTCCACTCTACAAAATTTTCTTGCGATATTTACACTGCATTCATGATCGCGAGACTACTATCACATTTTCAAAATGACACGATTGTAATTGCACACCTATTAAACTATTCCGCGCGGCAAACGCGTTAGCTCCGCCCACTTTCACTTCGTTTCACGCGTTTTCAGCCTATTTTCACTATCTTTTCTTAGTTTTTAATGATAAAACACGATTTCTGGGATGGTTTCGCGTTCATTAAGCACAAATTATATAATTAATGCTTAAGTTTAAACGCGACCATAGTTTAGTAGCAATTTTGTTACGCGCGGAACAAGAAACAACTTTGCGTCAAAATGTGATATGATCTCTCGCTGTTAACCGACAGATGAATTAGTTCCATTATCGCACGTCTCAGTCGTATCACTTTTTACAATTTCCTCTCTTTCACATTTTCTAGCGTATCAACGTCGACTAAACAACTAGTTCGTGCCTTGACTCGTCTCTAATGAAAAATAGTAGGTGTACACAGCATTCGATATGAGCGAGTCTTGCCCAGCCGTCGTATCCGATTACTACAATTCCGATTTATTGCATGCGCTGCAATGGACACAGGTATTTTTTCTGAATGAAGAAAGATCAAAGACCATAAATAGAAAAACTGCAGATCGGTTTCTCCGTTGCCTCCATCATAGTTGTTGTCTACACGCTGGCTTTTCATTTACGAAAGTCATGGTTCGAGACCGTTTTCAAGGTTTATCAACTTCTAAACTCCTCATAATCAATAACATTTAAGGAAACGTTGTATACACTTTACTTTTTCATCCTATGGCACTCTTTGCTGAACGTGATTGTGCAGGTACAATCATTTCCTCTGTGATTTATATGCGATTTATCAGGCCATTCATATAACAGCTCGACTAGACGCTAAAACGCCTTGCGAAATGGAGATTGATCGAGTTTGTCACAGATGCAAATCATTACCAACAACTTCATTTCAGAAACTCTGCCTCATTCGAATCATATTGTCGTTCTCTTTTCCTTCTTTTGTTTGTTTGCATGCAGCAGTAACAGTTCAGCGGGTAGTAACGACATTTTCTGGTCTGTCAAGATCGTCTTTCTCGAATGAAAAAAAATTTATTCAGGCAATAGAAACCTGCATCATATCATAGCGAGGTGCTGTCTAGTGCTCACGGTAAATTTGACTTTTGAATACTTTATTTATTCCTGCTGTTGATACTTCATCAGCACTCTTCAATGTTCCAACAATTCCGATATTTCTTATTTTTTAAATTTTATATATTTCAGCTAGTCTTCTGCTTTCTCTTCACTGGCCTCGGTTGCTACAACTACCCTCTGACTGGAAAAACTCCCTATTGTGCGGGCTACGTCAAGGCAAATGCTGACGTAAGAACGAGAACGAAATACTTTTAATTTTCATGGCCATTGAGTAGTCAATTCCTGTCATCAGTGAGAAAATGTGAGACATAGGGAGACGGCATCCGATTTGCCGTATGCACTACATAATTTCACATTCATTCGCACTCCCGAGAGTTTCCGATTATCGGAGCAGGTGAAACGCAGACAAGTAGTACACATCGTGAGGGATGAAGAGATTGCTTCTTCCGAAATCAGTTTGCGTTTTGAGATTAGCTCGATCACACTCGTGTTTTTTCCGAACGCTCAAGAAAAACGGCGTTTAACTTTGAGGAATATTATGAGCTGTTACCAAGACATACAAAAAAAACCTTTGAAAATTTCAGTTTATGAAACTGATGACGAAGGCAAATAATATTTTTAAAAAATTGTGTTTAATTAATTTTAAAAATATGTTCAGCTCCTTCTCATCGGCTCATTCGTTATCATGTCGATGGACATTCTCAATGTTCTCGTCGGATTCATACTGATCATCTTCAATCGGAGAAAGATTCGGGAGTTGTGCGTTGGAATCAGAGATGAAAGATCAATCCGAAGGCCTCCTTTTGGACCTCAAGTCGTAACCATGAACTCTGCAAAAACCATCTACTGAATTAGTAATTCCGCCCATTGTTATTTCAGAACTGCTTCCTCCCTAACGATTAAGTTCCGCTATCGTCAGACCCTCCAATCCATTCAACAGTTGCTTCCCGTGGCCTTCTTCCATCTCATTTGTTTCACTATTCAGTACGGTGAGAAACATCGTGCGATAATTTTTGGATTTTTTCATGAGGGAAAAATGATATTAAAAAATATGAAAATATTCCAGTCGGATTCCATTTCGGCTTGTCACTAGTTCTCCCCGAAGTGCAATACGTAGCGCTCAATGGCTTCATTTATGTGAGTTTTTTTAACTAACATCACCACGATATTTCTATATGAAGTCTCCCAATTCATCATTTTCATAGCGGTCTCTCTTTCTATTAACAAATAAAACCTTTATTTCAGATGATGCCTTACTACTGCTTTTTCTGTCCTGCGATTCTCCTGTGGATAATGATTAGGGAAGGTAGAAGGAAGAAATACGAACTGAGCAATATAATCAAGGCAAAGCCTGCGGAAGCTCTAGATGTAATACATTTCCCTACCACCGCATGCGTTTGAGCAATTGAACATAGGAAAATCTGTGAAATATAACATTTTCGACACAGTAGATTTGTGTTTCAAATATTTGTAATTCCTGGAAACCATAACGCAAAAATGTTTCAGAGACATTTCTCCACTATTCAACGGCAGTGGAGCAGTAATCGAATCGCACCGACTACGCGAGAACAGAAATACCAACAAACGGAAGAAAATAGTGCATGAACAAGGGATCATAAATTAGTGACTACAGAACTGAAACGGATTGTGAACGTTCTGCTTGTTAGCTATTCTAGGATTTCATCAAGAAAGAACAAGCTTGGGATATCTAGTGCTTTCCATTTGGCTTGTTTCGATTTATCATAGAGAATTGCGTTTCAATTGCATCACCCTGTTAACCAATCATTATCAATAAGTATCAGCTACCTCGTAATTATTGATGAAGACCACACAACGAATATCGTACACATAATTTATGGCGTATTTGTCGTAAGCGAAAACAATGTCAACCACTCATTTCTTTGAGAAGCCTCGTGAAAACTTCACCTTTCATTGTTATCTAGCATATATTGAATTTTGATACATCGATACAATCGAATATATATATTAAAGGTTGATAATTTTCATTTCAAAATATAATATTTTTGTCCAGCGATGTCCGTGACACTGATCGTCCACTATATCGTCGGGGCCTGTTCCATCGTCTTCAATGTCGGAATTCTCATTATCGTGGCGAGAAGAACTCCTAAACAATACAGGTTTTAAAATAATTATCATTAACTGAAAATACAGTATTATTTACGATAATAGTAAAATTTAATGTATTCAGAATGAACGCGATTCTCATAGCGCAAGAGTGTGTGTTCATGCTAATCTCTTCAATTGCGAATTTTATTTCGATGCAGCGGTAAGCTATTTTTTATGCTTCCACCTGTACAAAATGTATTTATTACGAAAATATAGACGAAAAAGGGTCGAATAAAAAATTCCAGACTAATTCCAATTCCCGCGACGACAATCTTCGCATCGATGGGCGTGTGCAGCAATGTTTCCGCGTATTTTTGTTATTATTGTGAGTTATTTATTTGCGAAAACAACAACAAAATAACAACAATAACAATCTCAGTTCACGTTCTGACCACGAGCTGTTCCGGGTGTTCGTTCTTCATTTCGCTGTGCAAACTGATTTACAGGCATATTTTATCTTGTGAATTTGAAATAGTAACTAATTTGCAGGCAGAAAACGCTAAATGGAATCGCATTAGAGCATGTTAAATTCTGGTTCATTCCCTTCTCAATATTCTTCATCGGAGTGCATGTAGGTTCCTTTCTAGAATTATCTTGTTAGAAGTAATTTAAATAATATGATAAACATAAGATAATTAATTTTAGATCATTGTGGCCCTGTGGCAAAGTGACACTGAACTTCTCACCGCACTCGTTGACGGGTATTTTCCCGAATTCGCTGGAATGAACCTAGAGATAAATGGTAAGCAAAGACACTAGCGCGAGCCGTATCCGCCAATTCCGTTCAAACCCTAGCGCAAAATATCATAAGTACGAAGTGCTGTTTTCCTCTCACAAGTCCCTCAAAACGTTAATAGTAAGAACAGCTTTCCGTAGCGTTCAATTATGCCATGCCGTATTTTCGCCTATGTACAATACGGGTACAACCAGCAGGCGAATGTGACTCATTTCTCGTGTATTATTCAGTCATGTGTGAATCCGCTTGAGTGAAATCCTCACTTAATTTACAGGCCATGATAACTTCAGCGGTCCTGTGATTCTAGTCAACACACTCTACATCACGGGTGAGCGCAGTAATAAACATTCTCAGGATGATGAAACAATTAAAAACAGGATAATTAGAACATTATTGTCATCTTGTTCAGGCCTGCCCTTCCTCTACTTCTCCATTGCAATTCGTCGTCGATCGATATTGGCCCTTCTCGATAGTCAATTGTCCAAAATATCGGATAGATCGAAACAAATGCAGCGCAATCTTGTACATGTATGGTTCAGTTATAACTTTTCGACCGGAGCCTGTTCCTATTAGATCCTTGAAATGTTTTCAGACAGTAACCGTTCACGCATTCTTTTCTCTAATCGCCGTTTGTCCTTTATCGATTTTCGGAATCAGCCTACTTATTCCTATTCACAATGTGGAATTTCTGGACTCGTGCTTCTTTGTCAGTTTGAGGGTCTTTTCACAAATATATGCATCAATATTCAAAAAATTATGCAAACGAATCATATTCAGTTAATCCAACTACACTGTGCCCTTGCTCCTATCGTTACGGTCTATTATGTTCCTACCTATAAACGGTGACATTTCGTTTTTCTTTTGAATGGAATGTGACAATTATGTCATTTAAGAGCCTTTCTATCGTGGACTGGCGTTTCAATCTCTACCAATCAAGAAGTTACGGAGATTACGAAACGAACTCGCATATTCGAGGAATCGAAAGCACCTTCAGTTGCTTTCTAAATAAACTGAAATTGTATTTGATTTCGTGAATGAGTTTATTGGGTGAATGAATGTTTGATTAGCGAAATTTTCTCGAGCTTCAAAGAGAAATTGAAAATAAATAAGCACGGAAAGAATGAATGATCAGACGTATTGATTATTATGAGAAGGGAAGCGTTGTTCACACAATTGGAGTAACAATGTAGTGCGACACCGTTACAAGTAAATTCGAACAATCAATTGAAATCAGGAGAATATTGAGCAGACTGTAGGAAACATAATAACCAACGTAGTATGCTCCGACGACAGCGCACATGTGGAGTTGCTGCTGAAATTACGTCACTAAGTTAGATCGTTGGTATGATTGAAGATGATTGCAACGAAGAATCACAGAAATAAAGAGAAATTGTTATTTGTTTATGAGATACTCACCCGTTTCTCGCAGTAATGCTCCACCTTATTTCCGATATGATAAGCAGTGATAAACGCAATAACCAGAGCGACTCCCGCGTATGCTAGGAAGAACTTAGGATAAAAGAGTCCTGAAAAGAAATATCGAAACTTTTTAGCCTATTTATTTAATTAATTAGTCAATGTTAACTTACCGAGAGGCTTTGCAAAATGAGTAAGGATCTTGAAGTGCGGGCGAATGTTAGAGTCGAGGTAGATTATGGCAAGGAGGGAGATGAGTTGCTAAAAAATGATTATATCATTCCTTCTTCCACCTATTCGATTTGGCTTACCTTCCATCCAAATCGAACGATATTCCACTTCTTCTTGATCACTATCATCCACCCGACGCAGTAGATAAACCAGTAGAAATATGAGAAGAGATTGAGCGAGAATCTTCTGATTGGAGCTGCAGATGTGGTGTGAGAAACGTCCAGCATCTCTGAATTTCTATTTTTTTATTTTTAAAATTTAAGTTGAAAATATGAGGAGTTAGTAATATTAATAATGAAATTGAGAATGGAAAAGAAATACAGCTGCGGAGATAGTGGGCAAAATGTCTACCGTTTTAACTGATAATTTATGTTAACTTTACAAAGATAGAAATTGGAATCCGACTAATGAAGTATTAGAGAGAGAGATCAGACCGACCGATAAAAGGTCGAATGTTCTTTATAACACACGGATGCTGAAAGTCAAGCATCACCACAGGGTCTAATCTCACGGAGTAAACAATTTCGGTTCACAAAAGACTTTTTTATCATGAAAAATCGGCGTCCACTTGTTCAATTAGAGGACTGACAATGTAATCTCCCAAGAAGCAATACAAGTTTGTGAAATCGATCAGAAACAGGGCGCTGCTGCATCCCGGGAATTCACGATGATGAAGGTACAAAACATTCACTGGACGGAGTAAACAATCTCTCAAAAGTTCAAGACATATTTTTACAAAATACTGATATTCAATAAACAATTTGAATTATCATCATCTAGATAAGCATTATAAGTAAGTTAGCTAAAGATCACATTCGCAAATGACATTCGGTGCTATTTGTCTTTATTTTTCCAGCTGTCCCGTCGTATTATCTTCTAAACTCACCAAACATCTTTGTTCGGCCAGAATTACTCTCATTCTAACTTATTTTGCGATCTAGCATTTGCTCACATTCAGAAATAGGAAGAAACGAATTAGAGCAGTTGTGCCAGCCGTTTTTGTTCAATTCGCGTCCCTCCCTATGAATAAAATAATGATTACCAAATTTAGGAAATGCTAACTCTCAATGATCGTATTCACCTCTCCGTGCTCTGGACTGTGGACGGATTGGCGATTATGGCCAATATCTTCCTGATAATTGCCATTATTCTCAAGTGAGTCAATAGTTTTCACTGATCGTTCACTTCTTTACTTTAGTTTCGGTTGATTAACATTTTTACGATAGCGAAATATTATTCGATCAGTTTCTAGAACGCCCAAAGCCCTGGCATCCTACTCCTTACTTTTGCTCAACAATGCTCTACTCGACTTGGCTTCGGCTACATCAAGTGCGAAGGGCGCCGTTCGGTATGACTTGTTTTTTAAATAAATAATTATTAAGTATTTATTAAATAATAATATTATTCAGAGTTGTGCAAGACCATCCCAACTTCTCCATGATTTTTGTGTTCATTGGGCCGTGCTCGATCATAGATGAACACTTGTGCAGGATGTGTTTGGGTGAGTGAGCAACGTTTTTTTTTCGTAGATTGATGAACATACTGACCGTTTTTTTCAGCGCTACACGGCCACTTAGTTCAACTATCGACGATCATCCTATTCCTTTCATTCGGTTATCGTCTCTACATACTCGGTATAAATTATATATACCGTATAATAGCTATCGTTACATAATTCGCATTGTTTTCTTGCCCTTGTTCTGACAATGAATTAACCGGTACTCTTTAGGTGATATCTTCCCAATGCGCACGCTCACTCCGATTCACATGTAGCTGGTCAGCGTTCTATCGATTCTGCTGATCACACCGCAAACGGTATCGACTGTTTACTGTTTATATTTTTAAAAAATCATTTGCAGATGGAATACTACGTTGAACAGGCCGATGTGTCTACTGAATCCGTGCTTCTCCTCAACCTTAGCAATTATACCGCTTCAAGTGAGTGATGAATACGATCCATTTGCATAAACTGTATTTTTTCTTTGTTTCCAACCATAACAAAATGCAGCTTCTTCTATAATCGGTAGCACCCGAGCAATTTTTCTCAACGGATCATTCGTTTTTCTCTCGCCGGTCGTTATGACGTCAATCTTCATCGTTAGACGCAAGTTATTGAAGAAAATGGCGATTTCGGTGAGTGCGAATGGAATTCTATGGATATTATGTGAATGGCAGAACGTCAACTTTTGACGGCGAACTATGTCAGAGAAGGATTAGGTAAAGGGTACTGGCCAGCTTTTCTATTCATTAGAAGCGTTCTCTCTCTAAGAGACAACAAAATCGCACGGCGATCAGCGTTATCGAAGGTCGTGTGGTGACAAACAACAAAATTCCATATAAATGTCAATGACAACGTTCAAATACTGTCCTTGACTCGTGTAAAACTGTAGCTCTTTTCTAATGAAAGGAAAATATGAATTTACTTTGTCTGATCAAGGGTTTTTTTTAGAAATCAACTGAGCGAAAGCAACACATTTTCATTGCGAGGGTCAGACTTTTTCTTTTGTGTGTGTAAAAACATTTCTATATTGATATATTATTCCATTTCAGGCCCTTACTTATCAATCATTGCTACCGGTGGGTATGGGTGTGGCCGTGTCACTATGGCTCTGTGATGTCATTCAACTGTGGTCATCGGAGTTTCTCGAGCGCTTCGTCATGATTGTAATCTCTTTTTTAACTATTAATCTAATTGTAAATTTAGTAATTTCAGGCCGCAAGCGTCTTCTCTCTAGCGTCTCCTCTCATCAACTTTCTCGTTCTCCCTCCTTACCGAGCTGTGCTTCCATTCTCGAAAAAAACCAAGCCAACGACTCAATTGATGGACTTCACCAGTGTTACGATTTAGTTGTAGTCATGTTATTACCTCTCAAAACATTCCGCACATTAAAAGTTGTGATGCTTTAAATTCTTCTATTTCTAATAGAAAATGCTTAGATAGTCAATCAAGCAGAGTTTGCACAATTTGAAACGTCGCTTCATTCATTGACAAATAGTCTATTTTCAGCTCTGTCCAAGATAGTAAAGTATAATTTATTCGCATGATGGTAGCGTTGTCTAAAGTGTGATCAATACAACTTTCGATTAGTAATCTAGAAATGAAGTACGTTTCAATTTATGTACAACATGAGATCACATCAATTAGATGAGATTTTTAAAAAATGGACTGAAGATCAAAGATCAAATCTTGAGCAGCTTCTCGATGCGCTGCTCCAGTTCCTTGTTGTTTCGTCGTAATTCACGAGTGATCGATCTGAATTTAAATTCAGTTGAGTTTCAAGTCGTTCTCATAAATCGGCGCTGCCCGGTCCATTCAATTCCATTCAATTCTGAGATGGTCAGCCATTTGAACAATACAATTTATTGCTTTGCATACGAAACAATCACCATTGTAGATATTGATATTCATTTCTCGGCTTTCATGTTAAAAAAAGAAGCTATCGATTTTCAAGCATAAATAATGAATGCTCACTTATGTCTGCCTGCCTGCTCTTCCAATCGCTCCGCCAGTAGACGACACTCCTCCTTCAACGTCCGAATGAGCTCTGCCTGGTCCCGAAGAAGACGACGCGTTTCTGGAGTACGGTATGTCGGATATTGGCCGATGGGGGGGGGGGGGGGGGGGGGGGTACAGTAACTCACGATCATCAGGCCCGTTGCTACTCGAGAGCCCTCCAACGCCCGCTTGCAGTAGCTGAAACTATTTCTATTCGCAAAATATCACTAAATCTCTAATTTTATCGGTCAGAACAGCTAACGTTTTCCAAAATCAAATTGAATTCAGTGATGTTTCATAGTGACTTCATCTCGGCCATATTATCAGGCAATTGAATGAATAAATCGCGCAATGTTTACTAGAGTTCGAAATACCGGTCCTCTATTTTTTTGTTCTTTCACGTTCACTTCAAACGGACGTTTGAAGTGGTGAACCAACCTTCGTTCTCAAATCGTTCGTCTCCCTCGTCAGAAAGTCCACCCTTGCCAACAGTGCTGCACGCTCCTTGCGAAGAGAGGCGAATTCATCCTGACATTGAGGTAGAGCAGAGATCAAAGATCAAGAATCATTGCTCAGCCATTCATTATTCTTCAGAGCAAAATTGAAGGATAGTAGGTTCAAAGATCATCAATGGACAATCTGTCACTGGTATGCGTGCACGTGAAATAGTATTCAAGCAGGAACAGCTATCAAAGATCGCTCCCAAATTGGCACTTCCTTGCTTGGTGAATTAGTAAAATAATAGCATCAGAGATCAAAGATCATCATACCTGGCACTTCCTTGCGTGCTTTTCTGCATGCTCCGCTCGCTGCTGCACTACCTCGGCCACTGCTGCAGATTGATGCTGCAGCTGCTGCAGGGATTGCTCTGCTTCTACAATTTACTTGATGCGGCTTTTATGGGAATGCTGAATCAGGAGATTGCGAAAAGTTCTCTTTATTGAAACAAAATCACTACCGTGAGCTCACAAAATTGTTGTTTGAAAAGAACGAAAAGAAGAACTAGAAATGCCCGTTTTGAATCAAATATCATATGCTTGTGAAGCATGTCCCGGTACGATGCCAAATCGAAGATTCATCGAAGTAAAGCACAAGCAATTGCTGACCTTCCGCACGGAACCTGCACTCTTCGACAGTCGCGCGCGTTTCGCGCGCCGCCACCGCTGACTCCGCCTCCCACTTGCGCCGCGCACTTTCTACGGAGACGACTGCCTTCTCCAACTGAAAAAAATCTCATTTTTCGAGATTTGAGATTACGGTTGCTCATTATCGATGACCTAGATACTACCGTACCTCTTCCACTCGGGACCTTAATCGATCGCCGTCGGCCCTCTCCGCAGCCAGTTCACGCGCCATTCGGTCCCGCTCGAATTCGGCCTCGCGCATCTGGAAATCGCAAATCTGACCGGCCAGTTGATGAATAAACATCAAGTTGAAACTCGAAACTACAGTATTATCCGACCACGAGCAACTCAGTGTACCTTCTTCCTCTCGGCCCATCGAACTTCTGTTTATTCATCAAATCATCACGGTGCAGTTTCCAATTACGATTGCCCATTACTATTTTGACCTGTCGAATTATCGTTCTGACTAACGATACTACCGCGTAAATCTGTCCCATCAATCAACCGTACCTGCGTGCGCAGATCATCGACTGCTTTCAGGGGAGTGGGCGAATCACTGGAACTCTTCAATCGATCGACCTCCGCTTCGAGCGCCTTCTTCTGGTCCTATTAAGATGTGTATTTACAATTTGCACTCATGAATACTGTAGCTGGCTAATTGTGATTATCTTGCTTGTATACGTAGTTATGTAATGCTTTTAATATGTGGTGCAGATTCAGCAGACCACTGTAGCTACAGTAATTTGGCTAGTATGTTGTAGCCATTGGAAAGGCTGCAGAAGAGACGAAACACAGTAGATAAAATATAATTGTAGATACTGCAGGTAACAGGATACAGTAGTCTACCGTACCCTCAACTCATCGATCGTCTTCAGTGCTCCCGCGATGTCCCTCCGCATCTCGCACATTTGCGCTTTTGATGTTATCGGAACCTGTCAACCCAATCATAAATCTGACACGCCGAACTCACTTTTCATTATTGACTAATATTACGGCAACATCGATGCGCCAGACCCACAGTGGATTCTGATCCACCGGTCCACAGTCGGTCATTTGGGTGAAGAATCTGTCTCTTCATGTCACATTCTTCATCGGTCATAGTGACGAGAGAGAACGCGAAATGAAGAGACGGACTCTTCATTCTGACCGTCGTAATCCGAACCGTACCGTTCTCACCTCATTCTTCTCTGTAATCTGCACTGTCAGATCGGTGATGACCCTCTTGCAGTCTGGAATACGGATGATCGTCAATCCACCTCTCCGGACCCTTGATCAACTTCCGCAATCTACCTTACCGAGCTACTCGAATTATATTTGTGACACCAGCATCACCAAATTGGCTGCAGTACGTTAAATTAATGCAGTAGTAGATCATGCATCTGACCCACCGAACCCCATCCAGTCATCATTATGACCCACCGAACTACCGTACTCACCAGCCACTTCGTCCACTAGCGATTCCAGCATGACATCCTGCTGCTCCAGTAGCAGCATCAGCTCCTCTGCGGACGGGATTCCTACAACGACTGCTCGGGTTACGGTAGATTACGGTAGGCTCAAAATTAACGAATTTATTGCTTCCGATGATTGCAGTAGATGCGGCGGTATCATCTTTCTCTGTATCTCAATGGCATTTTCACAACGAAATATCGTTCACGAAAGCTTGATCCTTCTTTCCGTGCGGGCAAATTCATCTTCGTCTTCATTCTCACAACAAAAAATTGTAGATTATGCGGATGAATCCGTCTCTTCATTCATCATACTCTCTCGCCATAGTGAAGAGAAAGCAAGGAGAATGAAGAGACCAATTCTTCATTCTGATAGCTCTATTCAAAAACTGGCTCACCTTCCGCTACAGTAGTCCTCTCCGGAGCAGCCATTCCTAAATTCTGGAATACGGTATCTCTGATTAATCAATACATCACTTCTCTCTACTAAATATCCGTCTACAGTAGCTAACTGATCAGTCTTTCCAATCGATATTCTACGATGCCGTAACCCTTTTATCGCTTGATTCCCTTCATTCGTCATTCATGTGCATCACCATCACGATTGTGTGTATATGTGTAACCGATACGACGATCCATTCCATAATATAAACACATTTATATTCCAGTCAATTGTGTATATCACTTCAAGAGAGGGGGTTGCATGCATACAATGATTGCAGGATACGGTAGGGGTGTGGTGCGTCGTGCGGTCACTCGGTGTAGGGTAGGACGACGAATCACAACATCAAAAGAGCACGCACACACCGAATCTACTCAAGTGATAAAACGAGACATGAGTACAGGGAATGGTGGGTATATATATAGCATAGATTATGTGATGATGAAATAGGGGGCTAACTCTCTGTACAGCTTTACGAACTAACTTACAATGTGTGTCGCGGGGCCAAAACTATCACCAAATATCAATCCGAGAGAAGGGTATAGAAAACAAACTTATGTGCGATAACTTAAAAATAATAATGTAAAAATAATTTAGCTAATATATGTGCATCTTTCTACGGGGTTGTGGATGGGGATACAGACACTGCTGGCTTGAAAGGGGCAATCAATGGGGAAAAGGAGAAGAGAATGGTCAAATGAGGGGAGATGAGCTAAATAACCGGCCGAGGGAGGGAGACAAATTACACTTTTTGGAAGTGGGAGTGCACGCGACGAGATTGCTCGTAGATGGCTCGGGAATGGAGAAGGAAGACGAGAGGCAAGCACTTACCTGCAACTAGAAACATTAATTTTAATGGAAATTAGCCACGAAAATTCACAATACAAAATAATGAATTGGTAAGTTTTCTGTTTCAACTCGTGCACAAACCGTATAAACGGCCAGCTAAGACAATGGTATCCTTTATGTGCGTTTCCAACAACTTAACAAAAAAGACAATGCAGCATTACAGTATTCCCACCACCTATCACTCAACTAATCGACAAACAATAACCTACCACACTTCCCCAATTGACCAATCAATAAATCGATAACTCTCACTTTGCGTGTTGCTCCTTGAGGTGCAGCAGCATCGACTTCAGTCGGCTCACGTCCTTACCGCCCTGTAACAACAATACAAAATTATTATTTTATTGCACGGATATCCCTCCTATAAATTGGCAACCCGCGCCAGGCATCAACTAAACTAGTATCCGAAACATAAAAGTGCCGGGAGACGTTTTTTATTGTAAAAACACAAATTACAAACTTTTATCAATACACCTCCACAGCAAGGATTGCATTGCTCTATCCCGAACGGCAAGCAACTAAACTATCCTCTGAGGCACAATTGTTGCTTGGAGCATTTCTCGCACGTTTCCCACCGTGCGTCAAAAAAATCTATGCAACAAAATTATTTCGTGTCTCACAATTTGATGTTTCACTGGTGAACCAATGGTGAACCAATGGTGAACCAATCGCCAATTCAATGTTGATAATGGTGAACCACTCGCCAATTCAATGTTGATGGAAGAGACATTATTCAATGGTCTATCAGAGAATGAAAAACCAAAGATTAAAGATCAATCTCCCCTCACCTTGGCGGTCTTTCCGTCGCCGCACAGCTTGGCCACCTCGTCCCACTGCGCGCCGTCGCCCTGTGCCTTGGCGAACGCCGCGAGGTGCTCCGCCTCAGCCTTTCTGCAATGGATATGAGAAATTAGAAAGACACATTTAACAAGTAAGAATTGTGATAAAATTGTGAAATCGCGCTATACGCGAAGGGGCTCGGCAATTTCGATATGTGTGATCGTACCCGGAAACAAAGAGATAAATAAGGTTTCAGAAAACGCACTAGTAGTTGCTCAAATCGTTTTCCTTTCTTTAAAAACAATAGTATTTTCAATTTTCATATATCGATGCATTTTTTTACACAATGGTGATGTGGAGGGTGTTAAGTTTCACCAGGGACACTAATGATGAGTCACCCAGTCTGATTGATTGTCAGGGTGGCTGTAGTTGGTAAAACTAATTGTATTAAAGGAGGCGTATCATGAACTTTTGAAATTCAAATGTAGCGACTCTTACAACGATATGCCGAGTCTTGCAAGATTTTGGAAAATTGCCAAGGTTTTTTTTTGACAAATTGCCAAAGAGTAGATCAGATTTTGTCGATGGGAAGAACCTGGGGGGGGACAAACAAAAATCCCTTCCTAGTCAATCAATAATGGGCGAGACAACGATGGCCTTTCGACCTATCCTTCTTGATCTACCTTCCCTTCCTCCCCATAGGCGCTGCTTAAAATATTTGAAATTTTCGCGGTTTTTTCCCTGGTCTTTCCTGATACTTTGGAAGGGGATATCTCGTCCCAGAGTTGACGTACAACTTTCAAACTTCCAAACTTCGGCTTTCTAATATCGTTCTGGATTCCAATCGGGTCATGATCTCAAGAGCATGAACTAATTTTTCATGATACGCTTCCTTTAAAAGTGGTCATTAAGCATGTGTCGCATCGTTTATGTTTCAATATTGACACTAGAGGTGAGTCAAACGGCAGATATAATAATTCATCCATATGGAGGATAGAAATAAAAGAAAACCGAGAGACATGTTATTCCGATGAATCACTAACGACCTAACACCTGCTTCCAATGACACTCACTAGTAAACAAGTACGAGAACTTTCCATGCTAATACAGCGCCCATACAACTTTCGTGATTTCATAATCTGCTTACTTTAGGTTTTATGAAAAATACAAAAAAGGATTTCGCATTCTTCGCACTATTTTGAGTCGTAATAGTTTGACCATGACCATGGGTAAATAAGTTGATTTCATGTTTCAGGAATAGCTATTTTCAAATGCCACCTGTTGGCCTCGCTGGCGACCTTGAGGGCGGCCTCTCGCTGGGCGTACCAGTCGGACAGTTCCTTCTTGCCCTGTGCACGCAGCTCCTGCTTCTTCTTCTCCTCAGCCTCGTCTCAATTTACTTATTTATTTAAATTATTACATAAAATATCTATTTTAATTTTCGAAATAGAAGTATTATTATCTACAGTGAGCCAAAACACAATAGTTCAGAGCGTCTAGGAAATGAAATAATCACCCTTAGCGGCGATCCTATTCAAATCGTAGCCTCGAGACCAGTCAATACAATCAAAGGGAGAATCAGTGCAACGGTCCATCGTCAGTGGGGAGGAAAGTATCAACGAATGAGAGACGCCCAAGCACTACTCTCCCAGTTTACATTTTCGAATGTAAACGGGCGCACTCTACTGGAGAAAAAAGCGCGCGATTTGAGCCGATTTACTCCTTCATAATCTGATTGGAAGCACTAATGATGCACGAGCGATCAAAGACATCGGGTTTCCGGAAATCGAAGTTAAACTAAACTAAAACGGAAAGGAAACAATATGTGGAAAAATTTGTCGGGTGCTCATTGGTCCATTAGGCGCCGCTGAACAAATACATAAATTTGCAACCACCCGTCAGCGATGGAAAGCTTTTTTTAAAGCAAGGCTAGAAGTCTTCTAACTTCTTACAAGAAATGCTCCAGAGGCGGGCAAATACAAATTGATTTTGTTGAGTTAATTAAATATAAGTATCGACGTGTTTAAAGTTTTGCGAACTGCCTACGTGCCTTTTTCAATAAGAAACAACTGTATAAAAAATAATAAATCTTACCCTTCTTCTCGAGCCGCGCAGCCTGCTGCTCTCTCCATTTCCTAATGTTCTCTGCCTCGATGCGGGGCATCGACGGCACGGGCGACGGGCCGTTCGAGGCGGACGACGAGTGAGAACCGCCGAAGCCGTTGCCGTTCACGGCCACAAAGTCGGCCAGGTCGTCGTTGTGCGCCATGACTGGAATGAAATATTCAGCATAATTACAGAAATAAGGTAAGAAAAGTCGATATGGCAGGAATAAAATTAGTAATTTAACGTCGTAGACGTGGAAAGGATAACGCTCAGAGTGGTAGCATTAGAATCATGAGCTTTCACTAACTCGTCTAGTCGAAAAAAAGGTATTCGAATTGCTGAGTCATTTAACATCGCTGTTTCAGGTAATTGCGCAAGTTAACCCGATTAGACGTGAATAAGATTGAGGGAATGTGAGCTAAGAAACTAACCGGGAGCGGCGGGGATGTCCATAGCAGAAAGGTCGACGCCCGAGTCGCCGCCGTTGATGAATACCGGGTCGGCCGGTGCGGCCGCGAGCGCGCCGAATTCATCCGCCAGATCCGGAATGGGATCGGCAACGACGGGCACTGCAAATTAACTTGTAAAACCACAAGACCGGATAAATGTCAAAACTGATAAAAGTGCCAGCTGGGTGGCAGGAGAAAATCAGTTATTATTGGAGTTTATGAAATGTTATCATCATTAATACGAATTCGTCGACCTACCGGGAGGCGGCGGGACGTCGCCCTCGAGCGCCGCCATCATCTCCTGCTCTCTGGCCATGAAATCAGCTACGGGATCGGACATCTCTGAAACAAGACTGAGCGTTTATCGCGGATTTACGGGAAATTGCGCGGCAACAGACAAGCACAACTGGAAGGATATGATAAAGTCGAGTACGAGGAATGTCGCAGATCACGAGAAATCAATAACATCGAGCGGCAAAGGTCAAAAAGAGCACGATTTCGCACGAGAGAAACGATGATGACTGGACGCGTCAGCGGTTTTGAGTCACGCGTCGCGGTCACCAACTTGGCGCACCATGTGGGCACAGTGCGCACGAAAACCGCGCGAGATGACAGTTTTCAAACGTGATAAAGTATCTTAATATTCGAATTTATTTTCCCGCAGTTGTTGACTGTTTTCGCTTGGTTTACTGCTTATTTTTGTCTGCGGTTCCCTGCCCTTCTCTCCCGTACATCACTAGCTTCCGTCCATGTGTACTTCCTGTCTGTCCAGATGGCTTACTCCTCCTTTTTGATCAATGTTTGTGGCCAGTGACCATCTGCTTCCATTCGTGCGCGCGAGCCACAACACGCCAACAAGTCGTCTCACTTACGCGGTAATATTCTCTCCTTATTCTATCGCTTCAGCTTCTCCTCTATGTGTGATACTGTTTGTTGAGCTCTCAAAGTCCCCACTCGATCTATCGTCTCAAGAGATCTCTTTCTCACATTGCCCCGTCTCAATCTCTTCCCGAATTTACTCGCTGATTCCCATCGATTTGCTCCTCCCCCCTCGCGTTAGCACCCCCTTGATAGCACATTTGCGTGTTGCTCCTCTCGCCCCCACATGACTCCTCGCGTCCTGTTTATTCATAACACTGCGATTCCCGAGAATCGCTGGTACTTTCCCCATTCATTGGCGTGTTATCGTGTATTTACTTCACTGCTTTTGCTTGTTTTTACCTCTATTTCAAGTCTTTTAAATTGTTTTTATTGTCATAATTCCAGATCCTTCTTCCGATGCAATCATGATTGCCACGTCGGTTCTCCTTCTTCTTCTGTGGACGGGACTGGTCGAGTCCTCCTCCTGTCTCTACTGCGCCTCGCCTCTACTTGTCACTGTGGTTAGTGCATTCATTAAAAATATATTTTTTTGAAGTCTCTTGCACTCATTATTTTTTCTGTCAGCTATCTAGCTTCTTCAAACAATGCCATCCACAACCCCCCCCCCCCTCCCCCCAAGAATGTCCCAAGCCTAGATTTTATGTGTAGAACATTGAATTACCTGATATTTGGCTTGAATTTTCTTTTTGATAATCAACTTCGGTTTCAGCACCCGTCAAAGTTCGACATCAACTCCGATCGCACGTCCGAATCGGACTCCAAGTGCATTCGCAACATCACCAAGGCGTACAATCCGGCCGGATGCAATGTAAGTACTAAGCACTTACCAAGTATCTCTATTTGATTCTAGAGATTCTCAAATTTACTGCCTCTCTACCCGCATGAAAATAAATAGTAAAGTATTGAAGAAAGTGCATGGTGGATGGAAATTACATCATACAATGCAAATCTGTTAAAAATGACCAGACATTTTCATCCGATCACTGTAGTGAACATTGAGTTTCACTTGATCTTGGTAACATGAGTATGCATTCATAATCAATAGTAGTGTCGTCAATTTCGGCAATTTCATAATTGTATTTGTAATTTTATATATGTCGTTTATTATTACAAAAAGGCATTGAGGGTGCATGTCTCACGATGAACCTCACTCGTGAGGGCGAGACCGATCCGATCGGAGTTCTCAGAGACTGTCTCGACTCGCACAAGAGAGTGAAGGCACGACTCGAGAAGAAGATGGGAGGTATGGTAGATTAAATATCAGTTAGATCTATCGATTAGTATGGTCCAATTTTGCGAAGAGAGTGAAAGAGAGGTACGGTAGATTGAATCTTCATTGATATCTTGATCAGATTGGCCCATTTTACACGATTGGAAAATGGTTATGTTCCATTTTTTGACTTGAATAGTTGTGTTTTACGCAGTGTATACAGGGGCGTCAACTCAGGTTTTACCGATGTATTCTCTGATAGCTACATAAATAATATATAATCTGTACTCGTTCTTGAACTATGATAGTAACCTACATCCTATCCTATAACTATCCATGTTCTCTGTTTGGGTGACACATTAATATTTAATTGATTATCTCGATTCTTTACATACTCGAACTCGCTCGCGGGCGCCTGCTACAGCGATGTCGTGCACATCAAAGGAGCTACGGTTAGTACCATATTCATTGTTAAGTCGGCCGAATAATATTATTTTAAAAAGATCTAGGTGAATTCAAAAACTATAAATTTCGATGATAGCAATTGTTTTCCTTTGGAGCATGAAACCGCAGTGCTGCTCTTTAGAAATGACCCGGGAAAACTTCCATCGCTAATTCATTGCAAATGGGCTCTGGATATTGCATTACTGCTGCTGTCTACTGTACATTACAATAACCCACCACCATACATACTATTATCCAGTACATTTTCCCGATTCGACAATATCCCCCTCCCGTACAATTCACTACAGTTCACAGTTACCGTACTCTGAATATCGAAAACTCTTTTTCCGTACCCTATCGTAATCCCCCTCCCCAGTTCAAATTACCGTTCTCTGGATACCGTAGTATTCACTTATTCGATCCTACCGTAATCTCCCTCTTTCAGTACACGGCGACCTACTGTGCGTGTGTCGGTCGGCACTGTAATGCGGACGGTACGCCCCTAGGGGCGATGATGAACGAGGAGGAGATTGTGGCTGAAGCGAGGAGAGGAGGAGTGGGCAGAAGGGGGTACGTTCATTTATCTATTCGAAATACTAGCTGAGGGGGGGGGGCAGATTTAGCTCTTATTTTGAGTGAACATCATAGACTACGCAACCCAAACACCTATAGACATAGATAGGAGTTGTATGAAACTCACAATCAGATGGTTGGAGGGGGGGGGGGGAGAGGAAGCTCTGATTGGCAATGATGGATATTGATAAGCGGGAAGTCAGTGCTTTTTTGTAAAGAGCGAATCCTTTATGAACTATCGAAAAAAGATTATCATTTTCATAGAGAAATTTGCGGTGGAGCTCCGAATTGAGAGGTTTTTCGTATAGCTTTAATGCCAAGGTGCTTCTACGCGCTACGGTGTGCACACGATTACCCATTGGGAATTAGCACCATGGTTATCAATGGTTATGGTTACAATGGTTATTATGGGCAATCTATGTTATCAAACACAGTAACACATCAACCAAATATTTTCCGTGGATCTCAAATGTGCACGGTGGAATTGTAATACTATTTTTCAGCTCTCGCAACCGCTCGTCTCCGAATGGTGCGTCGGCCGGCGTGCAATCGCTCTCGCTCGCATTCGTCGCCCTGCTGACCGCACGCAGGTTGTAAGGATTACGGTAGTCTAATGAACCACGCTAAATTTAGTCTCTGTTTTACACTGTAATTATCACCTCTTCCTTTTCTTTAAACACAGGCTAACTTAGATTGTAATAGAATGCATAGGTTGTAGATTCATCCCTATTTTTGTGACACTCTCCTAATTTCATGGCATTATCATTTGTTGCTAAACTGGTACTACCGTATTATGAAACGACTTACGGTGAATTGTGGCTATATCGATTGATTGTTTCATTCTAGATTGTGTGATACCGTAACAATGTTGTATGCTGATATAATTGTGTGATGAACTCTTTTATTTCAAGCGTATTTATCTGTCATAAACTCGGGGATGCGAGAAATTCGTTCGGAATCAATCATGGAAAATTCGACTAGACAGAACAATAAAGGCAGGTAAACTTGATACAATCTTGCGAAGGAAAAACTTCAAAACATGCGGAAACTTGTGACAGAAATAGTAAGCATGGCAACCATATCAATTCTCTATTATACTCTAGAAACATAGCATATATTTATTATATCTCACAAGAAGAGTCTGAATCGGGATCGGGGGTGGCTTCAAGCGCATCGGGAGTACGGTAGGGAAGGGGTGGGACGACAGATCTACGAAGTGTAGCCAATATTTGGTGTGGTTGGGCGAGGTTTACTACTCAAGTCTGTACTGCAAAATGTCTATAAAAATAAATCTGAATGGTAAAAATAGGAAACGATACAATGCCCGTGTGGTGCGCGGGGTGTCAGATTAGCGTGCAGAAATAATCGATAACAAATCTTGAAAATACAAGCATACGGTAGCCTATTCGAAAGAGGGGCGGCTTGCGGGGGTACTGTAATTGTGAAAGGACTTTTAAATGTGATGAGATCAACGGGAAGGAGAGGAGATCAATAAGGAGACGGGGCTACCGTAATCCTAGCAGGGGATCGGCTTGGGACCCGAGGGGCAGATTACGGTAAGGATGTATTCCGTGAGCATCGTCGGCACCGACGACGAATCCTCGTTGATCGCACGCAGCACTGCAATTATTGAATGTTATATTATAGACTGCCTGTCTTTGACCCATCGAACATAGCCGAGTTTACGGGAATATCTGCGACAGCGGAAACATGAAAGTTCCGTGTGCATTATTTTATGATTACGCAGCACTGCAATTTATTGAATGTTTATGGATCGCTAGTCTACACCGAATCGAATTTATCCGAGATCAATTGGATATCTAGGAAAGTCGAAACACGGATGTGCCTTTGCCTTTCTAATCTAGCGTATGTTTTACTTGTTCAGGGTGCATATACACCTTCCTATCAGCTACCGTACCCATACTACGATTCTATCGGAAACTGATCTATTAAACCCAACTCACGCTTGTTCAGGGTGCAGATGGTTGCGTTGTCCATGGCACGCAGCTGCTCGTTGTAGGGGATGGAGGCGGTCATGAATTGAGGGAGCGACGAGGCGTCCATCTGAAAATAGAGGAAACATATTACCGCGCTGCAATTCCAACAGCAATACTTGGCCATTAGCTATGAAATGCGATCATTGGGCTTTCTTATAAAAATATAGTTTGTCCAAAACTGTGCAAATTGGCGTCCATTATAAGATGCAGTTCGATAAGAATCATTGCAAATTACGATGCGCTTATTGTGGTAACCCCCTGGCACTCGAATGAAGAACATGGTGTTGTCATTCTCCCCTTGAACACACATTACCGACGACGTTATACAGTCACGATAATTTCAGTAACATTTGAAGAACGCTTAGTTCCACTTATAATTCGCGTCCATTTCCACTACGATCGCACTCATTGTCAGATACACTCCCCCTGAGTGGTCCCTCCTTCTCCAAAATCGCTTACTTTGCCCGGTTTCCGCTTCCGCTCGTTCGCAAACTGCCGTCGCTTGTTCTGGATCGACAGCAGCAGAGAGATGAACGTATTCTGAATATTTAATTAATTAATTAATTATAATTAAAAAGATTAATCCCCTAGCACAATAAAGATAGGATTCGTGAATTAAAATTACATGGTTCATCCATGTTGCACAACTATTACAAGAACGGCTAGGGAAATGAGTGCCCGATTTCCACTCGAGGAACTCTTCAACAAAAAACAGCTTTTCTACCCAAAAGCCACAGGTAGTTAATTAAATAACATGATAATAATAGGAAAAATTAATTACCTTCATCTCCTTCTCGTACTCGAGTTCGTCCCTGTGTGCAAGCTCATCCACGAGCGACTCGTTGTAGACCTGCGAAGAGATCAAAGATCAGATTCTGATGAGAGATCAAAGATCAGGAAGATATTGTATTTTGCTAAATGTAAGGAATCTTAACGAACACAGTCATTGCAAGAGTGCCACAAACACTCTCAGATCGCTCAAATATATTTTCAAGTCCTCGACAATCAATGTTTCACAATTAACTCAAAAGGCACTCCGGCTCCGCTTCAGTAAAGACCCACGATGCAATGGTAAAAAAAATCAATAAATCAATAAAATAATAAATGAACAGACCTGAATGAGCTGCTCCATTTCCGCGTGAAGTTGCACGAGCTTCGAGTAGCTCAGCTCCTTCAGATCTGGAAAATCGATAACTTCAAATCCGGGAAATGGCGGGAATATTCAAATCTGAAGGTTACGGTGCTGCTGTGTGCCCCGATCGCTACTACGCCACCACACTCGTGCGAGGATTAAAATTTAAAATAAAAGATTGATTCGCCTTTCTCCTTGCCTTTTTTTGCTGACTTAATGTTGTGTGACCCGACCATGAGATGAAAACGAAGCAAAAATCCGGAGCAAATGGTGAAAAAAGTGAAGCACCGCATACACAATTTGGACGATGGACAATAAAAAAAAATCAATAGACGTGTCTACCGTAACTTACTGAAGCTACCGTAGACTCATACCTTCACCTAAACGAGGGTGATCAACGTTGTAAACATGAAAAGTTCAGAAATATTCTCAAATCCAACGAGACACGTTTTGTGTTTCAGCGACTATTCAAGATTATGATGAAGTCCCATCAATATTGATCATTCTCGTTCATTGTTGTAAAATTTACCCACATTTTCTGCTTAAGTCAACACATACGATTTCTGTCTAGATTATTTGAAATTAGCGACTACCGTAACCCAGAATCAGTTTCATGTCTCAAGTAATGAAAAAATTCTCCGGAGCTATCAGCTACCTTGGTCTACTATGTTTCATGGTTGAAGCAAAGACCATAGATCAAAGATCAAAGATCACACTCACTCTCCGGATGGGCCGTGATATTGGCCGCCTGGCGCATCTTGGCGTCCACTTCGGCCGGAATGGACGATGACGTCATCATCGACGACATTGTGCCCGCACCCTGATACGTACCTGCAGAAGAGTACAGTATGCGAGGAAGGGTAGGGAAGACCGCAGTAGGACAATATTGATTTATGTGCGCATGTCAGAGCATGTAATCGGGTTCAGGTTTCACACTCAAGGTATTACTGGCCGAGTAGTCCCACAATAATTATTTTGGTTTCAGTGGCAATAGGAAAAAATGTGAAGAGAGGTTGACAATCTCGCTAACTTATAAATGCCATCCAAAAATATCAAAAAATGTACATTTAATTTAAATTTGGAAAAATAATCAATAAATACGCTCACCCGAGGGCGATCGCATGCTCGAGTACATGCTGTCCACACTCTCCATCGTGCGATCCGTCATCATCGACCCCGTGAAGTCGCACGACTGAAAGAGATCAAAGATCAAAGATCAACGACGAGAAAGATCAATGACCAACCTACAACCTACAGCAGCCTACACAACCCAACCATAGGCGCCGTTTCGCAATGGCTACCACTTCTCCTCACGAGTCCCCTTCCCCAAGTAATCCCAATGGCTTACTGCAATTGCCGGGCGGCAGCTTTGATGTTTCAAGCTTTCCCTATGTGCTCAAAGGTCTCTCGAGAAAGTGATTGGTTTTCAAAATGGAAAAAAATTATAGTCCCCCCCCCCATCAAGGCGTCTCACATTAACGAGCATAATCTCATGAGAAAATCAATAATCCCCTTAACTACCGTAACCGCTCAAAAACTACCGTACACTGAGCATCTGGTCGATCTCCTCGATCACTTGATCGGCGGTCTGCGGCGGCGAGTCGGCCGACATGGGTGGGCCCTGCAATTGGGGAGGATTACGGTAGCGGTGGAGTACGGTAGGTCGGATAGCTCACCCCATCATTGATCGTTTTATAGTGTTTAATTATAGCGTCAGGACGAGATGCATTGAATGACTCTCATAGTGACGAGTATGAACCATTCGTGAAACACGGAACAACTCAGAAATGCAAAATGACAGGCGAGGGGGGGGGGGCTTCGGATCGAGCTTCTAGTTGTCAGGGATACGGTAATGGTAGAGTACGGTAGGTTGAACATTTCGAACAATCAGTGAAACTCACAATCCCAATCTCTCGTTTTTTAAAGCTTAGTATTATCTATCTGGCCTTTTGAACATTCGTCCACTTCTCAGGGTAGAAAGTAGTCTACGCTAACGAGATAATTTATCCGCTCCTCCGAACTCCCAAAAAGATTACGGTAGTCGATATATTACCTGTGCAACAAGCTGATGCATGTCGAGTGCGGCGCGCAGATCCTCATCCTCACTGCCGTCCAGGGAGTACGGGTGGTCCGACTGCAATTGGAAGAGGAGGATTAATAGAATAAGTTAGGACCGGGCATTTCATGCAAATTGCATTCTGATCATTATTAATTCAACAATTTGTTCAATGTTTTATAATATAAAAGTAAAGTAAGGACTGTAATGTAGGAAAGGGATTATTGGAGCACTGCGCGAAAGTATTTCTATGCAGGCGAAAAGAACGCACGATCACGTCCCCACATCATCACCTGGACTAGACCCGGCGATGAAACCCCAAATAGCATGGCGCCTGAATCATATACATCTCACAAACTCGTATTCATATTTTATAATCGCTCTCCTATTCCAGAAAGTCTGTCCAATTCACACTGTATTTTGTTTTTTTTTGGGTCAAATCTATTCCCCATCACCAACTCGTATTCATGTTTTTTTCACATCGCTCCCCTACTCTAGGGAACATTTTTCGTTCAAAATCAGTAAAAACTTTTCCATAATATACCGAAAGTCTAAATTGAACCAAATCTCTACGAGATTTGCGTTCCTCAGTTTGGGAAAAACGGAAACCAGCGCTGTGCGCGAATTTGGGTACGATTTGTAGCTTAACATGTCTTTGCCACAATCGAAATATTCAACTCAATAAAAGCGTTGTAATCTCTGCAACTTCACTGATACAAACTTGATGCAACTTCAATACAAAGTGATGTAATCTCTGATACGTTCCGTGATGCAATAAAAGTCGTGAAATCACTTCAAATTAATTATTCGTACCCAAATTCGCGCTTACTGTGACTCGCCTCGCCTCCTTATAGCATAAAAACGGTAAGTTTCAGGAAGTGAGTGTCTTATTATCTAAGTATTTGAGGGAAATCAGAAACAGATCCCCAGTACGAGAATCAGATGGAGAATCAGATTTAAGGTTTTATAATTTTATTTTCAGAGATCAATCGATAATTCATTAAACTGCAGTACAAAGGCAGACAGTCATAGGAAGTATGTATGCTATTCGGGCCGGGTTAGAAACACGGACTGAGGGAGACGCGAGGAGAGTCTCGCGTTGCGGGACCCATTTGACTGGAAATTATTCCTTGGATCAGTTCGCAAAGGTTTGGATTAGAGGTTGCCAATATTCAACAAACTTTCTTTTTTCATAAACGGGGTATCAGAAAAATCACCGGCTCGTCAGAGTAAGCGCGAATTTGGGTACGAATAATTAATTTGAAGTGATTTCACGACTTTTATTGCATCACGGAACGTATCAGAGATTACATCACTTTGTATTGAAGTTGCATCAAGTTTGTATCAGTGAAGTTGCAGAGATTACAACGCTTTTATTGAGTTGAATATTTCGATTGTGGCAAAGACATGTTAAGCTACAAATCGTACCCAAATTCGCGCACAGCGCTGGTTTCCGTTTTTCCCAAACTGAGGAACGCAAATCTCGTAGAGATTTGGTTTTCGTGACTTTTATTGACTTTTGGAGTAAAAAGACACCTCTTCATAGCTAAATTCATAGAAACCTGCGCTATTGAGTGCCGCCGAAGACGTGGCGTATCGCCGAAGACGTGGCGTATCGCCGAAGACGTGGTGTATCGCCGAAGACGTGGTGTATCGCCGAAGACGTGGCGTATCGCCGAAGACGTGGCGTATCGCCGAAGACGTGGCGTATCGCCGAAGACGTGGTGCATCGCCGAAGACGTGGCGTATCGCCGAAGACGTGGTGCATCGCCGAAGACGTGGCGTATCGCCGAAGACGTGGTGCATCGCCGAAGACGTGGCGTATCGCCCAAAACGTGGTGTATCGCCGAAGACGTGGTGTATCGCCGAAGACGTGGTGTATCGCCGAAGACGTGGCGTATCGCCGAAGACGTGGTGTATCGCCGAAGACGTGGCGTATCGCCGAAGACGTGGCGTATCGCCGAAGACGTGGCGTATCGCCGAAGACGTGGTGTATCGCCGAAGACGTGGCGTATCGCCGAAGACGTGGCGTATCGCCGAAGACGTGGCGTATCGCCGAAGACGTGGCGTATCGCCGAAGACGTGGTGTATCGCCGAAGACGTGGTGTATCGCCGAAGACGTGGCGTATCGCCGAAGACGTGGTGTATCGCCGTAGACGTGGTGTATCGCCGAAGACGTGGCGTATCGCCGAAGACGTGGTGTATCGCCGAAGACGTGGTGTATCGCCGAAGACGTGGTGTATCGCCGAAGACGTGGTGTATCGCCGAAGACGTGGTGTATCGCCGAAGACGTGGTGTATCGCCGAAGACGTGGTGTATCGCCGAAGACGTGGTGTATCGCCGAAGACGTGGTGTATCGCCGAAGACGTGGTGTATCGCCGAAGACGTGGTGTATCGCCGAAGACGTGGTGTATCGCCGAAGACGTGATCAATTAAACTAAAAACTCCTAAAAATACTCAAAAAGTCTCTAAAAACCTTTGAAATGCTTCCTGATCAATTCCCGATCAAAGATCAACATGCTAAAAATGAAGCAAAAAGGTTTGCCCGAGGTTGAAGTCGAACCGGGGGGGGACGCGCTTGACAGGCGATCCTCTTCGCCACTACACCACGAGGTCTCTTGTGTGGCGAGTTGAACGGACACACTATCTCCTCTCCGCTCTCCCCTCCTCACTCTTTAGCGCGTGCCCTCTCACAATCAAGGAGCAATCGTGCAAACTTTAAAAGTTGTTAGCGAGGCGCAGAATGCAGCTAAGCTCTCAAATCGAAAAAGTGAACCTTAGAATCACCCCAAAAGCTTAACCTCCAGAATTGGTGAGCTTAGCTCGATTGCGAAAAACTATTCAAAATAGGTCGACCCTAAAAAACGGCCCCCCTTGACCCCCCTATAACTTTCGAGCCAGTTGAGATTTTGACCTGAAATTTTTTTTACAGCATCCTGAGACCATGGGCCAAAGATCCCGCACGGTTAGCCGAACTTAGCCGGGCTTCTAAATGTTGCGGTATTTTCTGTGTGTTGTGGGCCTCAAATAACGTTGAATTTTTCCGACTCCATACCCAAATTGCTCCGGCACATGGTGCCGGAGCTAAAACCGTCCCCAACTGACCCGAATAACTTCACTCCCTGAAACCTAACCTTACCGGGTACCAAACATGTTCCCATTCTATGTTCCCATCAAAGATAAAAGATCAACGATCAACCCCATCTTCCACTACATTCAGCTCCTTTCTCGTCTCGTTTCGCAACTCCCACGATGAGAAAGGCACATTTCACAACAAGAGACGGCCGAGAAGGCAGACAGATGGAGAGATAGCAGGAGAACTTGAGAGAGCTTTCTCTGTCTTCGGGCGAGATAGTGTGCGAAAGTGAGAGAGTCTTCTCTAACTATGGAGGGATGTACTCGGATACAATTATCGTAGGCTCGCATCGTCTCCCTTGGGGGACGTCTTCCTTCTCTGGCTTGTCTCTCCATTCCGCGTGATCTCTTACCAGTCAGACAGGGTGATAGAGCGTGAGAAAAGAGGAGAGTCCTTTTATCTGCTCCCTCGCCTCGGTTTGAGTATTACTCACAACCAGCTGAGCCTCTTTTTTCGATGATACTCGCTTAATTGGGAGTAAACAGAAACAGGCTTGTAAGCCAGAGGAAAAATCTGACACTACACCCAAATCCATCGATGACTTACCGATTGATGTGATTCCACTCCAAGTTCTATCCATTGGGAAAAGGCACCAACTCTGACTATATCTTACTTGTGAAACACGCATCAACCTATGTGTCCTTAAAACCGAGCACTTACTCTGTCTAAATTGGAGATGATGTAGTACAGCGAAAATATGGAAGGAAAGGAAAACAAAGGAAACCAGAATCCGAAACCTATTTGCGGTGAGATCACAACAAATATTTGATTGTATATTACCGAAGAAGAGAGAATTGATGACAGTCTCCTACCTTGAATATCACAACCTCGTCAAACATACGTCTACCTATTTTTCCCTATCAATTGCTAACAAGACCCAACATTGCCTGTCAACTGCTCGTGAAAACACAAAAGTCACCAATGTTTCCCATCAGGTTGCGGACTCGATCAACTCGTACAATCGTTTCCCATTCTCGATCAAACTACAAACTTTAAAACTGACCTTATCTGTCCTGGCCGAATTGAGATCGAGCGAGTTCACCAGCAGTTTGCGCGTCTTCATCGTGTGCACGTCGAGCGGAAGCATCGTCCCAAAGTTGCCCGTCAGTGTCCACCACAGCCTGCAAGGAGCAGAGATCAATGATCAGATCTCTGATGAGGGGGATACTCTGGTTCAGATCAAAAGCAAGGAAAATTCATTGTTTTTTTCAGTGGTTATCGCACTCCGATTGATATCAAAGGATTGCCACTTCATTTGAGAGCGCAATGTATATCACCATACCGCCTTTTCGACACAACATTTTCATTAAATATTTTTTGAAAGAGGTTGCAGCTACTAATCGCATCTCATGATGCGCCATGGGGGTATCACTCAGCCGTGAAACTATCAGCCACCAAATCATCTCGACCCTAAACCGTTAATGAATGGTTGTAAGCCTATCGGACGGATGTATCACATCCATAGACATTGCCAAAGAGTATTTCTCCAGTGAAAGGGCGAATGGTCCATTTTGATGAATCTATCAAATCGAGAGTTTGACATTTATTTACAAAGCTTTTTCGCACCCAAACGACAACGTCATTGCCATTTTTGCCTTTGCAGCCAACATCACTCCTTCATGAAACCTCCCACAACCTGCCCTCAATTCATCCATTTTTCGCAACAAAAAAAAATCACCAGTCTTCTCCTGAATGTCGACCGCATGAGCTCCGCTATACACTTCTAATGCCTCCTTGCCCTAATCTGCCTCCCACGTCATTCAAGCTCCCCCCCCCCCTTCTTTATCTCCTTTCATACCCTCCGGAATCCCTCTTCCCCTACGCTCTGTTTGAGCGCGTATCAGATTTCGCCCAATGCTTCTTCATACTACAATTTTCGAGCGACCTATGACTAGCTTCATGACAATAGTGATGAGCTCACCGTCAATCAAATCTGTCACTAATGACTAGCGAAAAAATACCTATTGGGGTGTCCCACATATTTGTGACATTTTTATTTATTTTTATTTTTTTGTTTATTCCTTCAACAACAACAAATGATCAGTAATCAATGTATGCTCCCTTAGTAGTCACGACCTGCCTCCATCGATCGGGCAGGGTCTCGATCCCTCTCTTCCAAAAGGCCTGGGGCTTAGAGTTGATCCATGCCTCGAACTCCTTCACAAGTGCGTCTCGGTTCTTGAACTTCTTTCCTCGACAGAAGTTAGAGAGGGAGCGGAAACAGTGGTAGTCGCAAGGGGACAGATCAGGGGAGTAAGGTGGGTGAGGGAGCCATTCCATCTCCAGCTCGTCCATTTTCTTCTGGGTGATTTTCGCATGATGAGGGCGCGCGTTGTCCATGAGCATGAGGATTTTGCCCTCGCTCAGGAGTTTGGGAGGGACCCTGACCGCCACCTCTTCCAGTTGGGTAGTGAAGAGGTCAGCCTTGATGGTGATGCCGGGAGGGAGGATCTCCCAGTAGATGGGACCGAGGACGGAGAAGAAGAAACAGAGGAGTTCCTTCTTTCCGTGAAGTTCCGCCTTTGGAGCCTGCTGGGGTTTCTCATCGACGTCCACCCACTGAAGTTTCCTCTCAGGATTATCGTAGGTGATCCACTTCTCATCCATGGCGACGATGTGGCTGACCCAATTGAAATTGGATCTACGGTGGAGTAATCCCTGACAAACGTCAACCCGCTTTTTCAGCTGAGCTGTCGTGAGGTCATGCGGAATCACTTGGGGGAGCTTAGGTGTCTTCCCAGCATCATGCAGGATTCGAGCAACTGTGGTCTTAGGAATATGGATGGTCTTCTCAATATCGCGCACACTAGATTTGGGATTGGCCTTCAGTTCCCTGAGAACACGACCCCGAACACGAGAAGAAGGGCGTCCAGGATGGGGTTGGTGTTCCAGATTGTAATCCCCTCGCTTGAATCGGGTGAACCAATTGAAGCAGGTGTGAAGGGAGGGGGCATTTTCGCCATGAGTCTGGACCAGCTTACGGTGGGATTCCGTCGCCGTTCGACCCAGGAGAAAATAATGAAGCAAAACGGAGCGGTAGTCTCGAGCAGTGTTCATGACTATAACTGATGAAACTAGTCAAAGACTGATGCAATCGAGAAGCGGCTAAGTGTAAACAATTGCACAACATGATGACGTAATATTGTATTGCATCAGAATGATTGTCGATCATGCAGTAATTATTGGCAAGCAAATTCCAAAAATATGTGGGACACCCTGATACATCCATCAAGAAAATAACCAGAACTTGTTATTACTAATTATGCTGGAGGTTGCTAGAAATATTGGTACCACTAGTCAGAGACTGATCAATGAACCCCTCGTGAAACCTCAAAATAACGAGCAAAATAACCAAACTGACCCTGATAATTTTCAAGCGACATGTGACTACTTTCAATTGCTCATCAAACCTCAAAGTGACCAGCCGAAACTCGAAAACTGTCAGGCACTTTCCCTAACCTCTTAGTCAGTTTACAACGCCTCGAGCAAAACTCCTGAAATCTGAGCCGTGTTCGCCTCTTTGCTGTCCTTATCTTCGATATCAGACCTATTGCGTCATCACTTGTCAATCGGACGCTACCGTACCCAGCGATGTAGGCTCACGGGCTCACGAATTAAAGGCCTCAAAATGTGACATTTTGGAGGTTCAAATCGCCATTCTCAATCATATCGTACCCCTCCCCCCATTTTCACTTGTTTCGGTCCCTCGTCCTCGCAATCTATTGCATCTTTTCCTCTCGTCCACTACCAATGGACTGGCGAAAGAGGGGCGAGCGAAAAGAGAAGGAAGGAAAAGAGGCAAAGAGATGGAAGAGAAGACAAAAAGAGCGCGTTAGTGGCAGCCAATTGATTTTCCTCAGCACCCATGTTTCCGGAGCCGTCATCTCGGTTTCACATGCTATCTCCCGGCTCTGCATCTCAGAACTGCCCCTTTTCTCGAAAAAGCAGCTCCAAATGCGGGCTTCCCCATGAGGAAAAGGGCATTCCAAAATAGCCTCGCATTTCCATCCCTACAATTCCCCAAAAAAAAGCTCTGACGTCGTCTCGCATTTGCATAATCCCGTTTCAAAATCTCCAACTCACTCCCTCACTATTTACTCCACGCAAAAGATACTACATGTCCGTGGGGACTACTCTAGTACGGCTGGCTCGCTTTCGAAAGAACAATACGAAATAAAGAAAAAAGGCAAAACAACACAACAAAATAAGCCTCACGTCGCGCGGGTGAAAAGAGGCGCCGCTTCATTAGAATTTCTCCTTCCCTTCGCCCGCGTCCCTCTCTCATTTTCTAGAATTCCCTTCTCGAATCGATACATACCGTCTCCTCCTTTCTTCGCTTCTTTACGGGCCACTAACGAGCGACTATTTTTCATCACAACCCCCTCCCCTCCCCACGGGGTTAGCGGCCAAAACAACAGGGCTAGTGGGCTACAGGCTATCGTGATCAGACTACAATCTACAAGTGATCGTGACTAAAGTCTAGTCCCGATAGTACTCACTGGCTCTCGCTCATGATCTCGTCCTGTGTCCGCACGGTGACGGGTGCCATCTCCTCCGTCGACTCCCCGAGGTCACGCAGGCAGTGGTTGATCTGCGAATGGAGGAATCAAAGATCAAAGATCAAATCAGAGAGATCAAAGATAAGCCTATAGTTTTACCAGAGTATCAGGACACAGATTAGGGACCGTCATCCGGGAATTTTAGTTTTGAGAGCCGGGGAAAAGCACAAACGTCGAAATCGCCCGGGAATTCAAATCTTAACGTTAATTTGATTTTTCACGGATTTCCAGAATATTAGGAAGTGCGCACTCACAGTTTTATATTGAAATGAAGGCATGGTCGAGTAGAGTATATATTTCAAAAATACTAAAAATCTGTAGTAGCGGTTTTATACAATTCGAATTCAAATTTCAAGATTTTTCGATTTTTACAGTTTAAATTAGCGTATGAATAATGCACAAGATGCCCCTGTCCAGAATCCTAATTATGAAGTTGGCTGAGGCTGAATAGACATCCCTGCAAAAATTCAGCGAAATCTGTAGTAGCGAAAATATGTGAGATGGAGTGAAACGTCCTGGTCATCGTGGCTACCGTACCTTGTCATGTATTGGTTTTCTCACTGTGCAGTAATTAATCGCTCTGGAATCAATGGAGAAATCCTCTCTTATTTCAAAAATACAAAAAATCGAAACTCCCTTGTCTCAAAATGCAAAGAAAAATTGTTCACAAAAGGAGGTGGATGATGTGCTCTATGGGAAAACGCGACGCTCCGACCGCGATGCGCGAAAAAACACCAAACTCTTCAACTTATACTGGTATAAATTGAAATATTTTGAAAATTTAGAAGTGCTATCATGATTCTACACCGCATAATACCCAATTACAAGAAAAATTGGAATTTTTGAAGAAGTTTGAAAATTTGCGTGGTGGTACCTAGACACAGATAGGATCTGATATGAGTCGACAAATAGGAGCATTGTCCTAGTAGGCGCACCACGACCTATCATTCCTACGTGAAACACCAGAAAATCAGGATAGGTTTTCGCATTTTTTAAGTGGATTTTGCAACAGAAATTTAGCGGAAAGTGATTCAGATACCACCGCGTAACCACTAAATAAAGAGATATGAATGCTCAAAGGTCAAATGACCCAACTTTTTGGTCGACGTCCCCTAGTCTATATATGCGAGAAAACATAGTTCAGAAATCAAAGATCAAAGATCAATAGTAAAGAAACACAAACCTTCTGGTCGAAGTTGCCCACGAGGTCCTCCAGACTCCCGGAGAGGTCATCGTTGAGGTTGGCGGATCTGGAAGAGGAAGGATAACGGACTGCCACTTTTCGGTTACAGTGATTTTACATATAAGTGCAATCGTACACGGAGTCAATTTTGCCCTCAAAAACAATGCGACGAAGCCGTAATCGTAATACCCATGTACTTACCGTAATCCCAACAGCACCCCCTACCGTACCACGCTGCAACCGTATCCCCTACCGTAACCCTACCATAAGCCCCCATCCTCTACCGTACCTCGCTACCGCCTCGTCATCCTCCGTCATCGTCGTGCCCGCGCTGCTGCTGCGGCTGCACAAGGGAATAATTAATTAATTAGTTAAATTAATTAAAATAAAAATATAAACAAATTGAGATTTCACACATGCTAACATCGTGCTACAGTGGTGCTCCAAGAGGACTATGAAACATGGGAAACTTAGTATACGAGCAGTTGCTTTGCAAAAAAATAATTACCTACATTTAATAAAATCGAGATTTCGCAGCATGTGACATTGTGTTCCAGCTACTCCACAAAGCTAGTGGACGAAGAGGTAATCGAGTAGTTACTGGCTAGCAGTACAAAAATAATATAAGCAAAGATCGGGGAGATTTTGCGCACTGCGGTATTGATGTTTCAGTGACTCTACAACCACCGCGCAAGAAATAAAAACCAAGATCGAAATAAAAACCAGATTCCGCGCAATGCAGCATTGTGTTTCATCGTTTTCACAAAGCCAAGATAAATCGGTGGAAACTGCTCTGCTCATACGTTAAAAAAAAAAACAAAAACACCGGATCTTCGAACATCTCAACTTCAGACATAGCGGAATAGAGGAAAGAGAGGGACGTGCGAATCGATACGCGCAGCGGTTATAGAAGAAGAGGAGGAGAGGAGAGAACTGCTTATTAGCATGGATGCGCGAAATCGTAGTTGCCGGGGAAACTGGAACATTTCGATATTCGAATATTTACTTGGCGCGAGATTCAAAGTAGAAAGGGGAAGTGCCCGGGACGGGGACAATCAACTCAGTCGACCGAGAGACTCACAAAAGGAAATTCGCTCAATTGAAAGGGGAACGAAATACTCTAGGAGGGACTATCTGAGTCAAGCAAAATAGCGTTGGCATTAGCTAAAAATCGAATTCCTTCAAAATTTGTGGGCAAGTAGTACTCACCTAGTGTAGCTCAGCGCCAACTTATTTAGTGATCTGGTTCGCCCTCCGCCGAATGGCAACGATTTTTAAAGTGAAACATAACCCAACCGACTTTGTCATTTCGATCGACAACAGTATGCCCCGAGGCTAAAATAAAAAAAATAGAACCATGTTTTGTCTACCGGCCGTATTGGAAGATTACGGTAGGTCACCTTATCATGAACTGACTTTTTTCGGATTTTAAGCAGTCTTTTTACCATATCTCCAACCTCTCATTTTTCATTTTTTTAAAATTTTTATACTGGAGATAGATGAACAGTTGCTCTCCAAATTAATGCAATAAAATGTTACTCGTGGCACAGGTGAACCACATTCTTCACTCATTTTAGTGAAAATATTTCGAATTTTTGAATTTGCTCGACGAGTTTGAAATCGATCGAGATGAAACTTGGCATGCATAATCACAGAGGTGATACGCAATATTTGTGATATGAATTATTTCGATCGATTGCGAAATGACAAAGTCGGTTGGGTTATGTTTCACTTTAAAAATCGTTGCCATTCGGCGGAGGGCGAACCAGATCACTAAATAAGTTGGCGCTGAGCTACACTAGGTGAGTACTACTTGTCCACAAATTTTGAAGGAATTCGGTTTTTTGGCTAATGCCAAGCATCAGTGCAAATATTTTCACTGACTCAGAAAGTCACTCCTAGATGCTATTGGGTTTCAAGCGGTTGCTAAAAGCCGTCGAATGCGGGCACGAATAATGGAATAATGTGTATGCGGTACAAATGGAAAAGAAAACAAATTATCGCGCTGAATGATTCGAGTTTAACTGGTTCTACAAACATACTGTGAAACGATTTAAACCACGCATCGAAATTCTCAATATTTGAGTTTCACTGGTTCCATAAAATCCAAGAAGAAAGTTCCAGGTGATATCACTGATAGGTGTAGTCTCCAAAAAAGTAACAATAAAAAGACACAATTGTAGTCGCCTACTCCTCAAAGATCCACTCGCTTGCGCATTTCTTCTCAAATAACGGCAATTTCACGTTCACAACTCGGCTACTTAATGATATTCCCCTGTGTTTTTCCCTCTTTGCCTCGCTCGATCCATACTTGGCTCCCTCTCCCTCCCTCCTTCCCCCGGAGGAGGTAGAGACATCGCTCCTGTGTTCTGACAAACACCTCTTCTTCTGGTGTCTGTCGTCTTCTCGTCCGTCTCTCGTCTTTCCCTACTCTCTCGCCTTCCTTCGCTTCTCGGAACCCAAAGCCGCGGGTAATCCTCGAACAACCGAGCAGAAAAGGCGAGCAATAAGTCCTTGTCACTCCGCAGAGTCCATTACATCTTTCAGTTGGAAGCACTTGCAAGCCTGCCCACTTGTTCAACAACTGCCGCAATGACCAATTGATGATCACTGCCCGCCCGGACTCGACTTTATAACATGCCTTTGATCTTTGTCAACTCACTTCAGTGACTAACGAAATCGTCGGTTTACGACGTCGGTTTCCACTTTGTCTTCCGCATTTTCAGGGTGCAAAACTATACAGTCACGCAATTCCGTCGATCTTCCATCACCCAATGATGGAATAATCCCCTCGAAGTCGCTTCCCGCGTGCATTCCCTCTCTTTCACTCTTTTTTTCAGTTCATTTCCAGCGCAGAAACCGAGCCTCGCGGGCTAAACATGAGACGACGAGGACTATCAAGTAGCAACGAAATGGGAGAATCCCTGCTTTTTCTTCTGCTGCCTCTAACTGCCTCTCAGTTCTCGGGCCCGGATTGCTTTCGGATGTTCTAGTTGCTCTTCTTTCTCCACTATCTTTCAGCAGTTCCTCGGGATGAGATAACATTCAATTCAATAGGCTATGCACAATAATTAGTGCTGGTGATATACTGACACACTGTGAGGTTTTCTTAGCGGAGCTAGGAGAGGACACGAAGGGGAGTATCCTTTTCAATTCTGCCAGAATCTGGGCATAGCTCCTCCAGGGCATCTGCATTGAATCAGTGCCAATGTGTGTGTGCTAAGTGAGCGGGCAAGGCTCTTCTCTCTCTCTCTCTTTCGATGAGGAGATAATGCTTTCTTCCCTCTGGTTCATCGTCTCAAGTGGGATGCTCTATCTTGATGCGGTCAGAAACCATTAGAGAGCACTCAATATTGAGAGTGGAAGACTCGCCCAAGTGCAGCTCCATATGGCAGGCCGTTCTGGCCCTCTTCTTCTCAAGTTCTCTCTTGAGAGTTCTCTCCGCCAGTAATCACTCACAGTGATCGATCGCTTTCGCTTTCTGGCCTGTTCTTTTGCTTTGTCTGATCTGCGAGATTACTCTAACGGCGCAATGATCTCTCCACTGCTATAGCGTCGAGAGATCACTAGGTCTTGAGAGACGCCTCTTCACACTCAATTAGTGATTGATCGACGTACTGATAGGAGGATATATCAGCGAGAGTGGCAGACGGGCAGACACTGGGATCTTCAAAAACTGAGTCAGAGTGCGTGGAGATCAAGGAGAGGATGGAGGGGGCAGAGACGCAGAGTAGATGCACACACAAACTGACAAAAACTTCTCGAGGTGTCAGGGAGAGACGGGATGCAAAAAGTTCACCGAGTCACAAAGAAGAGTGTGTCTTCTCACTTTCCCAGGCTTACTCATCGGGTTAGTCCGTGAGGCCTTTGGAAAGGCCGCGGTGGCCTATTTTAGCACACCTCTGTCACATTGCAACAAGAAATGCCACGTTGACCTACCGAGCCTAGCCCAGCCTCTCATTACAGATAGCCTCATCACATGGACAAGAGACCACGGGTAATAGAGAGGGACACGTAATCCACCTCTTCCTCCTTGGCAATCAGCCCTGCTCTAGGGGGATAATCAAGGGCTGAGCTCATTACGTCCATCTATCATCTCCAGAGGGGAGGGGCGAGGCTGGAGGGTGAAATTGCCCTCTCCAATCCCCGTTGCCACTCGTCTGTCAGTGATTATTGTGCTCCCCCCGCCGATTCGTCTCGGTTGCTAGCCCAATTTCCTCCCTTTCTGTCCTCAAGACATATCGGGCATATCCCCTCGGAAACCGTCTCCTTGGGCGATTTATTTGATCCGTTAGTTGACAAGTGAGGCTCGCTTCTCACTATACTGCTTCTCAATTCTCATAGGCCAGTCTTTTATAGGCCAGAACTCAATACTGACATCTCGGCCTCACTAGTGCGCGAGAGATTCACTTCCTCTGTGACAAGAGAGCGAGCGAAGGACAAACTCTCTGGTCGGCCTAAGCTCCTCTCTCGCTCTCGGCTCATTTGCATGCGAGAGCAAGTGTCTCTCGTGTCTTCACATCAACTATTCACGAACCTCCCTGCATCCTTGCCTCTCTTCCTGAACAAATGTATGCATGCTCTCTGAGAATACAGATGCCCCGACTGATAACGTTCATATCAGCCTCTTCCTCCTTGCATATCCCCAGAGGGACTTGTGGGTGGAAGAATGGAGGAGGGAGTACTAGCCCCTATCGATTCCAGCCACTGACTCATCTCGACCGAGCCTTTCTCCTCCCTTTATGGCTTTAGGACTCAATAGAAAGACAAGATGGAATAGACGAGAGAAGGGAATGAGCTAGTGAAGGCTCATATGAATTACTTCAAGAAGGCGAGACAGATTGTCTCTCCTTTTCACCTGCTCTCTCGCTTCATCTTAGGGGATAAACGAGTAAGGGATAGTCGGGTAGATCACATGACAGACCCTTTCGCGCCCCTTCCATCAGTGTCATCAGACACTGTAACTATAGCGGGGGCAAACCAGCCCGGAGGGGCTATCCTCACTCCCTCCCTACCCCTATCACATCTCGTTAACTGGGTCATTACTATCGACGCTATAGAGCGGAAGTTCGACAGTTGAGTGGCAAGTGGAACAGAAAAAAGGATAGAGATCAGTGAGACACACCCAATCTGGGATGCTTTTAGCGGTGATACTGCACCAATCTTGGCTCTACTAGAGAGAAGAGGTGAGCGAGAGTGCGGTGGAATCGAGAGAGTGCCAGACGGCAAAGACAAACGATTATGAGATCTGAGTACTCTGGCTATACTACCGAGGTGAATGGATAGAGAGCGCTGAGAGTGAAAGGGAAAGTGTGCGGAATTGCGACTATTGGCATGACTACCTGCTACACTGTAAAATAGACATATTTTTAGCGCTAACTGCCTACATCTACACAAAAAGCCAGAAATCAAGACTAACAGACGCCAGAGAAACGCGCAATTGATGGAGCAATAAGATTGTACAATTACCGATATTTATGTCAAAATTCAACAGGACCGCTAATTTTAGGTTTCAAAAAGAAAAAATAAGTAAAATGAACTTACTCAGAGTTCTTGTTCGAGTCGAGGTCGTCGTCCTCACTCCTGGCCAGCGGGATGTCGGGCACGCACACCTCACCGTCCTCCATCGACACCCTTTTAATTAGTCAATTAATTAATTAAATAGATACACTTCGCGATCAAGCACGAGAAATGGCACTTTGAACAGCCGCAACATTGACGATAAAGGCCAGCAAAACGGAGATATCGTCGAAAATTCGACAATTTGTAAGGAGGCATACGATCGATAGTTTACACACCCCGCAAAAGGTCCAAGAAGCGCATAGACCGGATGAAGCCATAAACAGTGCCTGAGTGACAGTGGGAGGAATGTTTAGGTGTAGGCTGACAGGCTGACAGACAGATGGGGTCGGGCGTTGGCTTAAGCCTACAACGATCGAACTATGCCTGAATCGTTTTGCAAACGTGCAAACTGTTTACGCTTTCAGAAGTATAAATAAGAGCACTACGACTTTCAGATCAGAGCCGGGCAAAGTGTGTCACTGTCACACCACAACCTCGGAAAAAAGCGAGATAGATAAATAGCTACACATCAGTCGACAGCTGTTGATACTACAACGTTATTTCGACACAAACATTGGCCTAAACGGGAGATTCTGGAAAAAAAGAGGGAAACGGGAACAAGAATTCGAGAAAGCTGTGTAAGAAGGGGGCCCAGGTGCGATAATGACAATAACAATAAAAATCGCATTCGAGAGGAGAGGGAGGTAAAACGAGCCGAGGGTAGGAGAAAAGAGAGGGGAGAAGAGGCGCAATGGGTCTCTGACTCTGTCTCCGCTCCCTCTCTCATCCCCCCCCTCTCCCTCCTCTACTCACTCCCCTTCCCGCACACCCCAGAAAGACCCCGCCCTACCATTGAGACTCGAAATGGGAAGGAAGGGAGGGAGCGGAGAAAGGACTAGGCAGAAAGGCAATGAATTCAGTCTCTCCAGATTCGATTAAGGGCTCGCCGCTCTTCTTCCACGCAGATTTGCCAGATTCCCAGTTAATAGCTGCGCGTATTTTAGTGCAAATGGTGGATACAGCGTAATTGAGAGAGCTGAATTTGGTTCGATCGAGGTTTCCGGAGCAGGGACAGACTAAGTAATAGCAAACAAGGCGCGCAAAGTGTCATAGAACATGGATCCGGATATGGGGAAGAAAGCTGACTAAGAGTACACAATTGGCGAAGACAGTAGGATACAATAAATTGATAAAACACGACAATAAATCGATAAATGTGAGCTACTGAAAGAGTCGCATTGCTCAGTCGCAAATGCCAAACAGGTTGACGAAAAATTTTACCGTTGCAATTATTTTTAGAAAATCAATATTCAATCGCACAAGCTCAGTTACAGTAACGAAAATAGTCAAGCTTGGTTCTGCTTTAATTTTGCAAGTTCATTAAAGTTTAGCTTAAAAAATGCCTAGGCGTGCCTTATTAGTCATTCAGAGTCTGACGTCGAGTATCCCTAAATCGTGGCATCATCGGTACGTTTGCAATGGATGCCTTTCGGTCGTCGTTCTCGTCGTTTAATAAGTGAAACCACCATTTTTAGTTGATTGGTGGTGCCACTTTCGCCTCTTATCTCTGTCGATTTCTCGCGCTGTCTGTGCTCTAATCACTCGGTTTTATCTCTGCACGTGTGAATCGACTTCACCGCGCACCTATTCTCTTGCGATTCACTCCCTTTTTCTAGCGTAACATTCCCTTTTGCTCTGCATTTTCGCAAAGTTATTCGCTTGCTTAAATATTTATTCTGTTAAATTTGCAGTGACGATGGCGTTCTCACTCTCTGCCCTTCGTCAGCCCGCCCAGCTCCTGCGAGGCCTGAGCACCTCAGCTGCGGCCCTGTCTTCGTGAGTTCATCTGGGTTGAGACATTGACCTCCGAAGCGAGCCGAATATCTGTTCACTATTGATAATTATTAACCGTATTTGAATTGTTTCTGTATAGGCTTGATAAATACACGTTTGTAATACGTTTTAAAGTCTACGTTTCGCAGCAAGAAGACGTGCCTGCACGATCTGCATCAGAAGCACGGCGGGAAGCTCGTCGACTTCGCCGGATACGAGATGCCCGTACAGTACGCCGATCTGAGCATCAAGGTCAGTATAGCCTTCTAGAAGGCGTATCTTTATAACACTATTTCACATGTTGTCGTTGTTTGTTGGATTTATTGATATGATGACCCCAACAATACACTTGAGTGCTTGGCAAGCACTGCTTGCTGATCCACACGCACTTTGTGAGATACAACAAATTATCCATTCCTCGATACCATAACCTCAGAAGTTCCACAGCAGTACTCTATATTTGAGAAAATATCTATTCTATGATACCTTAATCTCTGGAATTCGGCTCAGGATTCTGTATATGACAAATATTTTATTTCAAGCTACGGTAACCTCAGAAATTCTTTGTAGGACTCGACGATCCACACGCGCGCCGGTGTGTCCATCTTCGACGTCTCTCACATGCTCCAGTCACACATCAAGGGCGCCGATCGGTAAGTGACTTTTTACGACTTTCGGCAATGTGAGTTACTTTGATAAGGTCAAGCTAGAAACGGAAGTTACGGTACGTCTGTGCGAGAATAAACAATTGCACACACATCGATAGGGCGGATTCCAATAGGGCGTGGACTTGGTTTGATTAACTACAATGTCGTAATTCTCGAATTCCATCGAATAGAGTTTTTGGTTTCTGTAAATTTGTAAGTTGACATTTTTTGTTTCACCAGTTCTCTGTATTCCTGACTGTGCCAATCCGTTCAATAGTTCGCAAGAACGGGGAGTTTACAAAAAAAATCGCGCACTGAATAACGATGCAAAGAGTTTTCGCATGAAATACGTGCAATATAATTTTCAATTAGTTATCAATTTAATATTATTTATAACTTTTTTAAATTGCAGAGTGGCGTTCATGGAGTCGTTGACGACGGCCGACATCGAGGGAATGCCCGTGAACACGGGATCGTTGAGTGTATTCACGAATGAGAAGGTACGGTAGTCATAATACGGTATTATATCGATTGGAATGCTCTGATAGTACGAATCGCGCAATATCTAATGGGGTGGTAGTTTCGTTACTTGAGGATTGGCAACTGAATGATGGTTATGCAAGATAAATCAATGAAGGTGCGTTTGGTGAATGTGTGTTTCAGATGCTATTGATACAATTGACTTCAATAGTGGAGCCAATATAGATATATGGACCAATATAGACCAATATAGACCAATATAGACCAATATAGATGTCTTGACAAATAAACAAATCAACTGTGTTTACTTTTTACATAACATGCGAAAAAATGTAATGGTAGATTTTCATGACGCTTTGATGAATCAATGTAAATTATTACCCTCGAAATAAGGTATCTATCGATTATCGATTGATCCTGATTTTTCAGGGCGGAATCGAGGACGATCTCATCGTGTCCAAGACGGATAAGGACTTCCTCTACCTCGTCACCAACGCCGGCTGCATCGACAAGGATCTACCGTACCTGCAGGTGATGGAGTACGGTAGCGAGGGGGGTATTGATTTTGTATTGCTACATCATCAACATTTAGTTCGTGTAACGTATTTACATTTTGTAAGTGCCGAGGGTGCGACATGTAAATATCTTTGACTTTTAAGCGAAATTGAATTGCCTGAAACGAGACCGGAGCCATACATGAAAAAGCTAGTGGAAAACTACCTGGAATTTGAAAACATATGCCGCGTTTAAGGTTTTTGATGACAAGGCATGTCACCTTCGATTCGCAAACATATGCCGCTTTCATGGAATTAGTCGGTTTCTGCGGCCTTTTTCATAAACGTACGCCGCTTTCGGAGGATTTTGCCGCATAACTTTTTCATTTATGACCGGAGCTTTCTGGTTTCTTATACGGCATACAGCCGGGGTGTGCATAGTCCGTAGTGATGTTTTTCTTTTGTGCTCTTGGAATAACATTGTAGGGTATTAACTGTTATCTCGTATGACGCCCACAATACGGTCTCGATCGATTACCGTAATCTTCCATTTTAAGTCGAATGCGGCTGCGTGGCGCGCCAAGGGCAAAGATGTCACGATCGAGACACTCGATGGAAGGGGACTCGTCGCTGTACAGGGTACGGTAATCGGGGATTACGGTAGCTTGCCTAGTCTCCCGATCTTTATGTGTCCACCAGTGTTTCTCAGGTACAGCAGCCCTCCAGGGCCGAGCATACCAGATCAATAACGTATCTTAATATACTTACCGTATCTTCTTCCCTTCAGGACCGGGTATGGCGGCGGTTCTGCAAGAAGGCACTGACCTCGATCTCGCCTCGCTCTTCTTCATGAATACGGTAAGAATTATTTTCCCGGGAATGGGTGATATATCAAAAACTGTAGTCGAATTGACTTATTGAAATATATTCATGAAACATAAATACCGAAGATCTTTATGAAAAGGAAAGAAGAGTTTAAATTGAAAAGCATAGGTACCATATAGCGTTATGGTATTCGTGAAGCACAGATGCCGCAAGATTCCTAAAATCATTTTTCTTCAAGAAGTTCTTTTTTGTTGGTAGAATTTGTGGTTTGTGAAGTCCACGGTGTTACAACGGTAGAGAACCTGTACTTCGTGTTCGCCTTTTTTTAGCATGACGCCTTTTTTTATCATTTCTCAATTATGGAATAACTTTTGAAATGCAATTACAGGTGGTAGGTACGGTGTTCGGGATCGAGAACTGCCGCGTCACTCGCTGTGGCTATACGGGAGAGGACGGAGTGGAGGTGAGGGCGAGGGGTACGGTAGCTATGGGGATACGGTGCAGCCGGGTGAAGGATCACTGTAGACAGAAATGTATAGTTCTCGTTTTCCCCCAATTGTTGGCCAGTGATTTATGCTTTCATGATCGGCGCATAACCTGGACTGCGCAATGTTAACTGATTTATTCTGCCTTTTAAGGCTACTAATATTAGTAATTTGTTTTTTTTTAACTTCTGGCCCTTTCTTACTTTTTTCGTGTGACCTTTTATGTATTGAAAACAGTTGCTGAGGTTACGGTAGACATTTGATAATTATCGTATACCGTATCCCCCTTACAGATTTCGGTCGATCCTGCACAGGCCGCGACACTCGTCGAGCGACTGTTGCAGTCCAAGGTACGGTAGTGTCATGTACTGAACTGAGGAGTACGGTAGTGTGCACGATATTTGAATATGATACGATCAAGGCTAATGTGGTTCAGGCTTCACCATCACCACTTAGTAAAAAAAAAGTAGAAAACCAAGCTGAGATTAGTACTCCGCTCTCCACGTTTTTTATTGTTTCATCATAGAGTGATCATCGCAAGACTTACTTGGCCGTTGATTTATTAGGATAGTCAGTTATTTTACTGTAAAAAAGTCATTAGTTTAATTTCCCCATTTTCTCACTATCCCTTTCAGAAATCGTCGGTCAAACTGGCGGGTTTGGGGGCGAGGGACGCTCTCCGATTGGAGGCCGGCCTCTGCCTCTACGGCAACGACATCGACGATAAGACGACGCCCGTCGAGGCCGGACTCGCCTTCACCATTGGTCAGTGTGATCTTTGATCTTTCTAGGGCGGTACGCTTTATGAGGCCTATCGCGTAAGAGGTGTAAATGGCAATAGTGTTGAAACAAATAAAAAAGATATGGTGTTTATGGTTTCACGATGAGTTCATAATGCAATTTAGATAACACTATGTGATAGTTTACAAATCACAGTTGCTGGTAATATTTCCTTGAAAGGACTATTTGCTGATCTTTGATCTTTAATTTCCAGCCAAGCGCCGTCGCCAGACGCTCGGCTTCCCCGGCGCGGAGAAGATCGTCGAGCAGGTTGGTTTACGTTTCGAAAATTAATGGAATTAATAAATTGTGAAAATAACGGCAATTGTGTGCCATATTTTGATTTTTTGTCATTTTCATACAGCATCTTTGTGAGCAGGTGGGTTTGCGTTTCAGCGTAGCATAATAGGAAGAGTTTTGGGCGAAATACTGATTTTGTTTCTGTCTTGCTCTCAGTTGCCACAAATTAGAGTTAGATAGCTGGCTTGTGTTTCTGAGATGTTTCATATTCTGGCCCGTAGTTTGCCGTGTGATTGCATTACATTACAGCTGACGACGAAGAAGTGGAACAAGTCTCGTGTTGGTCTCATCGCCGAGCCGGGAAGAGCGCCCAGAGGTACGGTAGGGGATTACGGTAGGGATACGGTATAGGATTGACAAAATCCGCAATCGATTTGCATGAAAAGCAGGCGCATGTCACTTGATACCGGCCTCAATATCAGTCAATTAGAGCGTCTGGGAGCGTCGATTTGTCAACCCTAATACGGTAATTGGAGGAGACAGAGTTTAGGTTGGCGCTGAAGGGCGTCATCATTCTTTCCTGAAGCCTTCACGCTTCAGTGATGACATGAGCTTTGTAGTGTTTGTCTGGCAGTCGATTTCTGTTCTTTTTATGGGTGTTTCAAAAATATGTATCGAGTATTTTTCTAGATGCGAGTATCATCCGCGGCTTAATCCTATCGTATTCATTGCCAGGCCGCACCCTTTTCCACAAAGCCCCCCCCCCCCCAGATACCGTATCCCGACCCGAAATCCTACCGTAATCATGCTCAGGCCACGCGCCCATCGTCGCTCCGATCGACAAGGCGGCCGTCGGATACGTCACTTCGGGCTGTCCCTCGCCCTGTCTCGGCAAGAATATTGCCATCGCTTACGTGGATAAGATCGATTCCAAGGTACGGTAGGGGTATCGATTGGATGATGAAATTTCGACAAACCATTCGATTTTTACTTTCGATAAATTACCAGTGACTAATGTGTTTCAACGTTAACCTATTAGCGACGAGTCAATTTATTTTCAATATTGTAGGTGCCCCATGCTCTAAACTCACTAATAACTACAAAAATTTAATTCATTTTTTTTTATTTCATGGGTTCTTTACTCGGGAATATGTAACGATCGACTCAGTAAATGGTTACGGTAGATCGATATTTGCTTACTTCCAGGTGGGAACGAAGTTGCTCGTGGACTTCGGCAAGAAGCAGACTGGTGTCACCGTAACAAAGATGCCGTTCGTCCCCACTAAATACTACACGAAGAAGATCTAGATAATACGGTAGCAACCAGGGCTTTCGGTAGGTATGGGCATTCCGAATAGTTTGTATAGAGATTACTAGTTACACTACAATTTGTTGCAAATAAAGTTACAGTAAATACAGTTACAGAATTTCGTTCTGCCATATCGCATTGTTTGTTGTTTTGTAATGGATAAATCGATGAAATTATGAATTATGGTTGTGTTACTATTGAGAAGGTTGTAGCAACAACTTGACGAGTGTTGTCGTTCCGCTAGCCACTTTGCGAGGCATTGGAATTTGGAGCGCATCACTCCAGATACAGAAGTTGGTTCTCGCAGAGATAAACTATCTAGATACACTGGTGAAGAAATTTATGAATTGGAAACACATCAAAACAATCGGAAAGTATTTCCGTTAACTTCGCAAGTAATATTTATCTCTCACAACAACAAACTTCTAATAGATTCGATCATACTTATTCTTCGCATCATCGAGTGATTTCTGAGTCTCGTGAAGAGTGATGAAGATATTGAACTCTTCATCGCCAATAAATGGACCCTTCCAAAAATGGATTTCAATATTTCCATCGAAGATTTTGAACATGCCATCTTCGTCATCATTTTCAGAGTATACCTGAAAATGGATAATAACAAACTGTGGGGAAAAGTACAATTCACCTCAATTTCTCTGGAAGAACAAAGAAAGCGACCATGACGATATTTGATTCCAATGAGCTTGAAGAATGACTTGAGCAGACGCTTGTACTTATACTCCACTAGTGCTACATCGCGAAGCTTCGACGATCCATCCATCATTGCCTAAATTGTTTTTATTCAAGGGCTCAAGAGGCCACATAGTGTTCAAAAATAATTGCCAGATTATGGGAGACTGTTAACGGAATTGACTACATCCCCACCTCATTAGCAGAAATTACTCTTTACTAGTATATCAATGTGTCTGTCTGTCAGTCAGTCTGTTTGTTTGTATGTTTGTTTGTCGGTCACGCTTTTTTCAAATGCTTATAACTCGCTCCAAAACGTTTCCCCAGGGTAATATCTTTCGCCAATAGACTCGTAGTGACAAAAATTTCCAAAAAAATCGATAATTAATTTCGCCATCATTTCATCATAATCCACTTTTTGCGTTGTTCTCACCGGCAACTCAACCAAATCGATCGTGCCAAACAACTCGTAATCAAAATTTTCAAAAAGCGATAACCAATTTCGTCATCACTATGTAACATTGCGTAATTATGATGCAATAACTCGTTTTTTGAATTGTTTTCGCCTGAAACTTAACCAAATCAAATATTTTTTCATTTTTATTATTACGTCATAAATCGATACCGTAACCCGATTACAGTAACCCAAAAGGTTCGGCGGATCAGATTTAGTTCGGCGGGTCAGATTTATGACTTTAGTCATAAATCGATACCGTAACCCGAATACAGTATCCCAAAAGGTTCGGTGGGTCAGATTTAGTTCGCTGGGCCAGATTTATGGCTTTCGTAATAAATCGATACCGTAACCCGATGTAGTCACGCAGTAGCCCAATCCCTTTTTTTTCGGATCGCCCGAGTGTTTTATCTACCAATGTAGTCCACTAACTCAAACGTAGTTCACTGGGGGAATTTATGAGTCGTAAAATAAATCAATGCCGTATGACTTTTACCGAATATTAACGTGATTCGCTTGGTCAACTTTAGTACGGTGGAACACATTCACGCTTGCGGAAGGCTCGAGGCCTCACGAACCTTTCGCAAGCATTCGCACATGAATGGGATAAAACCTTAACACACAACCCGGCGACGTGAAGCGCTCACCTAACCAGCGAGCGAGCGTAGCTGGCTAGTTAGTTGTTTATTTTTTTTACCTAACAGTTGCTCTCGACAATTTTCCGATACCAATAAGGTATCTCTATGGATAATTCTGACCTGGTACACTTGAAAGAGTGTTTCGGAAGTGACATTGGGACAGGGCTCAAATGTGATATCCTTGCAGTTTCTCGCAGCGTGAAGAAAGAATGAGTCTTCCATGATGGCCTCGGCGATCTCGTTTGTCTGAGAGTTTTTTTAAATCGAAAACTACAGAATGTGCAACTTCTTCCATAAAAATAAGTTTGTGACTCTGTTGTACCCTGGAGCGCTGGTTTTTTTTATTCATATCTGGGTTCAAAGAAAAGATATCGACAATCGGTAAAAAATATTATCTTATTCAGATATATTGGGCACCAAATCATGCCCTTACGATAGATTCGGACCTTTAAAGTTGCGGTCTATATCTGTGAGAGTTATCTATTATTGTACCAAAGTCTTTGCAGACACTTTTCAAAGCATCATACTTTTTCCAGCAACCACAAGCTAGCATACTATTATTTTTAATGTGGTTTTCGTATTATTCTTATCCAAAATTTGTCACTATTCTTCGTATCAATTTCAACAAAGGCAGCTATTTTTCCACTCACCACAAATGATACATTTAGCCTCTGGACTTCAAATTCCTTGATTGTATTGAACAGATCCCGATGGACGCTCTCGCAACCAGATAGCTATAATGCCAACTTAAAAAAAACAAAACAAGACAATTATCTCCTCCACTCACATATAATTCGAGTCGACCGATTGATGCATTCTTTGCGATTCTTTTCATACCGTCCATCGAATACGATTTCTCCTTGAAGAATTTGATTTCTTGACCACTGTATGAACATATTATAGGGTCATTGACGGAAACCTGGAAATATTTTCCCTTTACTTGTGAACAATTATTTGCATCTTAATTACAAAATATTCCCGCGAAACATAATAGATGCAAACCAACCTCATGAATATAAAGTTCCTTCACGAAATATTTGGACTCCAATTCGATTGTATCCAATTTCTGGTTCAATCGAGCTCTCAGTCGATCTCCGATTGGTAGGTATGAGAATATTTGAGAGATCATTTCATTCGGGAGATCGAGAAGTTTAAACTAAATGATAATAGTTAATACAACTATTTTCTTGAGAAAATTGAATAATATAACCATAAAAATGGCTGTAAGGCCGTTCAAATAGAATACGTTATCGAGAGAAAATATCAGCAAGATAATTAATAAACTATTCTTTTTTTTTAAACAACTTACATTTTCGATACTGCGTTTCTTTTCCAGAGGTACAATATCCATCGAGTCAAGTGAAGAAGGGCCAACAATTCCAGGCAATCCCATAAACCTCTTTTCTCCGCATCGCACCAAATTATCCGCTCCGAATCTAAGCAGACACATTATAGTAATTCTACAAAATCAGATGTACATCAGATCATTGAAACACAGATGCTCATAACAATTTTTTACCTTATTGCAATTGCGTGGAAAGCCTGCGAGGTTTCCGAGATGTAAAATGTGGCTGTAGTGAAGCTTGTTGCCGATGGCACTGAAAGAATGCAGATAAAACAAAGAAGGATGCGAAATTAACGCATAATCATATAATCTCATCCTATTACCGTACCAGTGGAGAGATCGAATTTGTACTCCTTTCCAGCCAGCCAGATTGATGCCGAAACCTTCTTCTCATACGATGTTGAATTTGATTCCGGATTGGATGTCTTCGACGACTGAAAATAACGATATTTCCGAGTAAAAAATCAATTTTGATCAGCAAGCTCATTTCTCTTTTCTCAACTCTTTTCTCGTTAACGAAGATAAAAACATATGAGGCCGGTTGCGTAAGAATCGATCAAGGTCTGGCACAGCGTTCCCATTCCCATTCTTCACTCACTTTGCCGAAGCGCACGGTGTCCAACTGATAATGTGCTTAGAAAATGGAGAATTGCAAAAATATGTATAAACCAAAACCGATACTATGGGTATGAAAAATGATCCTCAGATAACAGCGCACCTAGCACAATAAGAGAATAGTTCGGCAACGACCTCGTATTCAAAAAAAGAAATTTTATCAGCCTTATCAGATACAGATTTATTCAATATTCAGGGATTGTGCCTGTTGAATGATAGCCAAGTTCCAGGCATTAGGGTCTCTTCTGCAAATGCTCTGCCAGTTAACTCCAAGTAGTTCTGTTAGCTCGTCACGCCATCGCGTCTTTGGTCTTCCGATTGGTCGAGTACGGTCTATTGGTGTCCATTCCATAATAAGCTTATCCCATCTTTCGTCTTCAGTTAATGCAAGCCTCCTTGCCCAGTTCCACTTTCGCAACATTGCTTGAATCCTTACATCAGGAAGGGGGACTTTCTGTGAGAGCCATTCATTGCTCCTTCTTTCCATTCTAGTAATTCCCGCCATTTTGCGCATCATAGATCTCTGTACTACTACCAGTCTATTTCGGACTTTCTTTGTCAAGCTCCACAATTCACTTCCATAGATTAAAGCAGGTTCGATGCACATCTTATACACTCTTTCTTTGAATCCCATTTCAACTCGCCGGTTAGTGAGAAAGTTATAGAATCGGTTAAACCCTTTCCAAGCGCTTCCAACTCTTCTGTTGACTTCCAACATCGTATCTTGGTCGAATGAAATACGAACTCCGAGATATATGAAATTTGTAACGTATTTCAGAGATTGATGATCGATAGTGAATGGGTATAACGTTCGATTGGACATTGCTACCGTCTTCTGTATATTCACAACTAGGCCAACTTTCCTGCTTTCTCGACAGAGATCTCCGAGCATATTTTGAACTTCCTTAGGATCATGAGAGATCAAAACGAGATCATCTGCGTATCGTAAATGGTGCAATCTCTTCCCATTGATATTCACTCCATATTGATTCCAGTTTACTTGCTTCATCGCCTCTTCCAGTACACAGTTGAATAAATGGGGCGATAATGGATCGCCTTGGCGAACCCCTCTCTCCACATGGATTCTTACTTTCTCTTTCCCAAGCCTCACGAAAACTTTTCCTCGTTCGTACACATCTTTCAATACACATATGAGCTTTGCATGTACGCCTTGATTGAGTAGTGCCTTCCAGAGCGATCCAAATCAGATCCTTATCAGATCATGGAGAAATTTGAGAAACTGATATCATGGTTTACTTCCACTCATTATGCCGTAGTTAAATTTTCAAGTGAATCGGATAACCTGTTCTGAAGTTATGAATAAAAACTCCTATTTTGCATGGTAGCAACTGAAATACAGCCTGGCGCTACCGGTCGAGATGATGAAAAATGAAGTTGCCTACGATGATCAGCACCCTTGATAGCCTCTTTTTACAAATTTTCTGAAAATCGCTGTGCCAGCCCCTTAACAGCATTGTCGAATCTTACACGCAACCAGCCTCATATATGAAATATACCATAAATGGTGGATGCTCGAGCACCAGTTTGGAAGTTGAGTACTGATGGAATTCTACCTGAACTTGAAAGGTTAATATGTGATGCACATTGTACATCGGGCCACAAATGCGAAAAATAAACAATAAAAAATGTAGATTGTAGAAGAGAAATTTACCTTCTCAACGAAGGAATTGTCCGTGAATTCTTCACCGTCATGCGCCCGCACGAAGACTGTGGATCTTAAATACGCATTTATCTAATATGAATTGAAATAGCTCATGATAAAAGGTCGAAAAGGGCTAAGAAAGGCATTAGGAAATACCTTGCTAAATCATTCCGGTTCGACCAATTTGACTTGTATGCACTTTTCTATTTTTGGCCTAGACTTTTCTCGCAGAATATTCCCTATCATTCTTACTCCTTACCTCCACTACATTCAGAGCTGTCGTAGCCCGGGCCAAAAAAAACGGAGAAGCTCCGACTTACAAGTGCGTGTGTCCGTAGGGCAGTTTGGGATCGAGAAGATGCGAGAGGTGGCCGATTTGAAATCGAACCAGCAGTGGCCCACTCATCGCGACACTTCTGAGAGAATGCTAATCTCGAAAAAATAAATTAATCAAAATATAACTGGCATTGAGATAATTGCCATTGCCAATAGTTTTTTTTAAGACAATGAACCGATCTGCTGGGATTGTTATTTGCGAAAATTCAATTGAAAACTTAAGTCATTGAATTTCCAATCAGATACAGTCGAAGGCCGTCACAGTAGATATTAAAAAAAGGCAGGTCCCAATGCATTTCAAAAACAATGAGAAAGCTCCGCCCACTCATTCAAAAAACTCATTCCCGCAATATTTTAGCCTCCCATCGCGACTTTTCTTCAGCAACAATAAGATACGGTAAGAAATTTAGTTTTTACCTTTTGCCGGCTCGGCGCCCGGCTCCAGTTTCATACTCAAATCTAGATCCCGTCCTGTTTCGCCCCTCCCTAGAGCTTACCGTAATTTTTTGGTAAGTACCGGCTCCGAATATTTCAGATTTCCCGGCTCTGCTCTATTATCCCATCTCGATCTGATTTTGTAGACAATTTGATCGAGTATTTATTTTTAATTGAGAGTTGTAATTAATACATTTTATTTAATGTAACTTAATTATTTTATTTAATGATTACTTTTTAAATTGCATTTTTATTCCTAAATAATGTTTATTTTTATGAATAGTCAGCTGATACAATAAACGTTTTGTTTGTGGTCTACCGGCTTATGAAAGTGCTTCGGTTGATTAGTCTACATAGTAATCACCTTCTTAGAATCATCTGAGAGCATCATCTGATGCATCATCTGAATCATCTGATGATGTCCTTAGCAGTCGACTAGTATTGGTGGGCAGGCTTGGGTGCAAACTAGGAAAGTTCCTGTCTGCCAACTACTTGGTATATCTATATTTCTATTTTCTCTTTCACTGTCTGTCAATTCTAAACATAAGAGCAGCACACAACATATCACAAGGGTGAAAGAGTAAGTCACCGAGTCGGTTGGCGGATAAAGGCGTTTTGTCTCTCAATCATTCCGTCTTCTCTAAGTAGAGCGACCTCTGAATGACTTGCAATTTTGTTAAAAATCAACATTAAATAAAAATAATATAATCAAGTTACATTAATTAAAATGATTTAATAAATATATTGATTAAAATATAAAAAATTCAGAATTAAAAATAAATACTCGATCAAATTGTCTGCAAAAATCAGATCGAGATGGGAGAATAGAGTAGAGCCGGGAAATCTGGAAAATTCGGAGCCGGCATTTACAAAAAAAATACGGTAAGCTCTAGGGAGGGGCGAAACAGGACGGGATCTAGATTTGAGTCAGTTTCATTTTCGTTTCTCAAGCTTTAATCGACTGTTTTTATGATTGCACTGTCGTATTTGTGTTAATTTATGTTTAATTGATTTGTGTTAAGGTCGGCGTTGACGTTGGACGTCAATTAGAGCTGGGGAAGCGACGCCGTTAGGAGATACAGGTGAGACTACTTTCACACACCAATTTAATCTTTCGTTTTATATTTATCATGTTTAATTAGGTTTTATGTATGTTAAATGCTGTCTATTTCTATCGGTAATGGCGAATAGGAAGTAAATTCTTGCCAGATTCTAGCCTGAACTAGACAAATTAGAATGGTTCTTTCTTAACTGATTGTAAATATTGTCGATTAAATACAAACAGGCGAATATCACGTTTTCTCACTGGTTTACTTGCCCAAAAGGCCTAAGTCGGTGCGATTCACTTGCCTAGGGTCCGTAGACCAGTGCCCTTTATGCCGGCCCCACAAGTAAAGCACTGTTAGTTTCTCACCAGTTCTATCGAGTTGCTAATGAGTTTCAACGCACTGGCAATTGCACAAGGGAAGTGGATCAACATCCTATTGCTCATCTTCTCATTCAGAAAGTTATAATAATTCAATGTAATATTCAATTTGCAGCTGCCAACTATCGTCTGATATGGACGCTTCGACTACCGTCCCCCCCCCCCCCCCCATTCACTATTTTTACTGAGGTATTTCACTTTTTTTGAGCTTTGTTGTTTTAACCATGTATATAATTTGCATTAGAATATTAGGTATCTTTCAATATATATGTACCTGTTTCCTCCTCACTTGTTTTAACGAGTTTTCTTATAGTAGCTGAATTTTTGAATAGTGACTGATTTTGTCTGGGTTAATGTACGTATTACGCTTGTATCTAGTGACTCGTTCCCCTCCTAAGATTGTATTCTGGATTAGGAATTTCGCACGACTAGGGACTTTACGGAATTTTCTACTTTAGCAATTTTTCTGTCTTGTTTGATCTTTTATCTTTGGTCAAAGACCTTATTTGTGAATCTGAATGTTTGTGTAGATTTGTATTTTCGTTCGGTAATAAGATTGTATTTATTGTTGATTTTCTACAGCGATAAAAATTGTTCCGTGATTCCATGAATGAGCCAGCACAGTATGGTACAATATTAGGTAATTCTTTCGATGAACTGCTAAATAAACCTAGTCTATCTAAATACACCTATTTTTACCCAAATTCAATGAAGGGTGTCTATGCCTCTTGTCGGGGGATTGGGAGGAGAGGGGAACATAGCTAGTCTCCCAGGTTTTGTCGGAGATGTCACTGTTAGCGCAGTGGGTAAAGCGTTTGCCGATCGTTCCTCACACCCTAGGTTCGATTCCCCCGCCCGTCTTTTATATTGCCAATTTCTCACGAAATGCATGGCGCTTAATACTGTGCCGTAGAACATTTTTACATCATTAAAAATAGTGTTTCATCGTATACAAGGTTTTATCATAAACTTCACCATTTTAAAACAATAATGGAAGAAACAAAATACAAGTAGCATTATCAATCTGCGGTATCTCGTTATAACTTCCGTCTCATTAAAAGGAAGCAATTCATTTATCTTCTTATCAAACGTGAAACAACCATAACAACATCGTAAATCAAACTCAACAAGGAATCGTTAACAACCAGATACTTCTTAATACTCAATCCTTCTTGATAGCATCAGCATCCACTTGGAATCCCGCCATCACTGAATTAACCGATCCCTTCGCTTTCGCCTTCGGACCCCAGTTCTTGCCCTGCAAATGGCTTACTATAAGTAGAGCCCAGCTACCATATTCCAAAGATCAAAGATCAAATTAAATAACATCACTTCATTGCTCTGAAAATGGCTTACCGTAAGTACAGCCCAGCTACCGTAATCCAAAGATCAAAGATCAAATACAAAATAACTCACCTTATTGCACTGGAATCGTACAATCTGCTCGTTCCTCTGTAGCTGGTGCGCCTTCGGATGTGCGCTGAAGTTGATCTCGGTCCTGAATTTACTATTTAATTTAAATATAAATCAAATAAATTCAACTGACTCTCTCTTCTTGGCCAGAATGACTCCTCCCGGCGAGGCGGCTTCGATCTTGTGTGTGGCCGATTCCTCCACCTGACAATGATCACATTGAATGTATCACTTAAATGAAACACGAATGTCCCCTGCTTCCATTCTTCTACATTTTCGTGAGCTAATGTAATATTCCAATCTGTCGGCCCATCGTACTCTTACTCTACAGACTGTAGCCTACACTATAAATCAATCAATCGACTGGCCACTACAGTATACCCTTCCTCTTTCCCTGTTGTAGATCAAACCAATGGATCGTCTTCTCACTACCGCACCCTAGCCCACTACCGCACCCTAGCCCACTTCCGTACCCCCCCCCCCCCCTTGCTCACCAATCGTCTGCACATTTCCCACAGGAAGGCGGGCGGGGCATTCGTCTTCACCGCGCGCGGATGGCAGTGCGAGCCGGAGACCTGAGCAGTGATACGGTAGGTCCGGGAAATAGAATGATTATCGATTTTCCCCTACCGTATGCCCCGAAACTATCGTACTTCACCTCCTATCGCACCATGTATCCGGCAGGAAAACTGTCTACAAATTTCCGTAACTAGATTACTTGTCTCTGATCCCATAGATCAGAGATGGATTCCTAGCTTATCCTCATCTTCTGTAACTACTGTGACTACCGTACCCCGTATCAGACGTGTAGTAGTTTTGAAAACTGTCTGCACACACCTCATCTACCATACCTACAGTACTTCTCCCCTCCTACCGTATTCCCCGACCGTACCTCGTATCCTGCGTGTAGGATGGCAGATCGCACACTGACCATCTTGGGTACCGTGCACTTCACCACGAGCGACAGCTGATCGTGCAGGAAGTAGAAGGGCGCGTCGATTTCCTGAGAAGGGAAAGATTACACAATCTATTTCGTTCCCAAGAATAATTTTAAAAAACACTTCGAGCACTACTTTGTGTCCGAAAAGCAAGAGGAAGTAAGAATTCAGCTTATTCCACGCAGCTTCTTTGAAATATTTTGTGAGATCTTGTTGTGAATACGAAAGAAGTTTTCATTGCTGGTACAATCACTCGAAATATGGGATGGTGGTGAAACACTAACGAGAATAGACTTTCTCAAACCCTCAAAATGCTGGTTTAATTGGGTAGTCCAGCCTGGTTCAACATTTTTGACACTTGTGACACTCCAGTTTCATCAGTTCTTAAGAAACCGCTCGGAATGAACCGTGCTAATGATGAATTCATTTCTCACCTCATTCACGCACTGCAACACTCCGAGCAGCCGCTTGTGCGTGCCCAGTCGCTCCGCTTCCGGAGTCGAATTCAGTCTGCGATTAGACCATTGCTACCGTACTCATCTTGCCCTTCTCATGTCAGATTTGCTGTTTCACGAAATCGAATTTGTAATAATAGAGTAATTAGGTTGTGAACCCCTTTTCAGTTCTTGATTATTGCCCTACCGTATCCGATTATTTCTCAATCACATCATCCTACCGTACCCGATCAGTTATCGATAGCCATCATACCGTATTCCATCACTTCTCGATAGCAACCCTACCGTACCTCTGGATGAGTCTGCTCACAAAGTCCTTGCTGTGGATGGGGGCGCCGTAGTAGGGGCCGCCCTCGTGCAGTGTGTGCGAGCAGTGGACGCACCTTCAATGGGGGCTGGTAATCGATTGGCAGTGAAACTTGGAAGTGACAAGTGACATTTACGTTTCATGCCATCGATAACCGTCTCTCGTTTGCACACGAATCAATTATGCAGCGTGAAGCTATTTCAACAAATTATAAACGACCATCGTTCGAATCTTCATTCGGATTTGCTCACTACTCCTCACCTACTATTATACTTCTTTACTTTCCAAAAGCGAGCTAGTAAACTATCAAACGAATACGTTAGATACCCACTTTCCCTACAGCTCGCTTTTCCTCATCTATCACTTTTTCATTAAGATTATCCAAACCGTATCATCCACTCACTTCCCCTCGGCTCCCGCGAGTGCCGAGTGCACCGTCGGCGCAGCGTATTTCACGCTCACTCCATCCACAATCTTCCGAAGGATGGGCACCGTCTCGAACGACTGACAACCCGTGCACTGCAGCACACGGATGCACTTGCTGGAGATGAGATTAATTAATAAAATTATAAATTAAGTTATTAATTACGTATTTTGGGGGAAATCCGCAAGTTCATTACCCAAATCAGGCCAGCTGATACTCATAACATGCACGTGGAGCCTACATCTCGCTGTTTCGACCACATTAAACAAGTTTTAGAACTTGTTCACAGTCTGTAAAAAAAAGTCCCCTCAAAAGTACAAAATAAATGGGCTCGGAGACAAATATGGATGGCACTATCAAGCTCCTGCCCTCAGCAGTTACTCAGTAGTTACTCATACACTGCAGGTGCAGCTCACATCTCACTAGTTCCATATTATCGTAACTTTACACTAAAAAAAAAAAATAAATAATCTCACGTGGCGGAGTCCTTGGCCTGCCTCGCTCCCGTGTGCACGCGCACGAACACGCGAATGTAGAAATCGATCTGAGAGGAGTACTGTAGCTTTACGGCTCGAATACGGTGGGTGAGTTTGTGAAATGCCTTGCAAATACAGTATCTTGCCCAGGATCGAACTATCCCGTAAAGGAGCATTGGCTTTGCACCTTTTGCCTTCTAGATATCACCTCTGATCTAGCCATCTCACAATATCGACGTTACAGCGAGTTACCATGCAAAACAGTCGAGTTGGTTCAGAAATCGGCAACCCTTCACATTCCCGTTCCAACAAGTTCATATTTCCTTCATCTTCTTCATCTTCATACTTCTTTCAAATTATCTTCACTCCAAGCAAAATTCACCAAACCGTCGTCTCAAAAAATCGGCAACCCATCTCATTCCCGTTTCAAAACCTTCCCATTAACTCACGGAGATGGCCAGGAGTGGCTCGATGTATCTCGTGTACCTGTTGGCATGAGCATCCATCGATCGAAGCAGAATGCGAAGCGCCTGCCAATCAGGGAGAATTTCTGTTTCACTCTTGTTAGGAAATCGGTAGCAAAAAATTGAAAGTTTGTGTACATTTCCATATCTCTGCCTGCCGAAACATCGCCTCCGGCGTCATCTTCGAAATGCCCGGCGATTCAATTTGAACCATGTATTCAAACAATTCTAACCATCTCATGGCAGGCCTTGGTCCTGATGGGGATCGAGTCGTACTTGTTGAAGCATGCCTCGGGCGTGTTCCCACACAGCGTCGCCATGTCCGTACACGTCACCATCAGAAGACCTGAACGGACATCAGATGACCTCTCACTCTAATTCTCGTTTTCCAATAGTTCGAATCATCAATTGACTGTCAGAAAACCATCAGAACGCCTGCATGTGAGAGGATTTCGTCTTGATTCTGTTTTTGGATACAAGTCTTTTCAACCATTATCTGCAAACGAAGTGCCACAGGGGATATAGACAGATTGAAACATGGACACACCTTGTGTATTATTTGAATCTAGCATCGGCGTTCATATGATTTTTCATAGTGCGTCCCCATCAATATCAACATCATAAAGTACCTCACACGGAATGTCTATGAAAAACGTGGCCTACCGTACCTCTATCGGCCACACACTGCACGGCCGAGTCGAGGAAGGGCGACGCAGACCCGTACGGATCGAGGTCAACGGCATGGAATCGCTTGTCAATCGCCCGATGGGACATCATTGTCGACCTTCAATTTGTACTTGTTGCTACGCTGCTGCTCGACGATCCCTATCCCGTCTCGCGAGCAAAACGCCAAACTACCTTTACCTTTTACCTTCAATACTTCGATTCCATGTTCAATTCTTCATTTTTTTCAAACATATGGCAAATCATGCCAGGAAAAAAGATCAAAGAAAATCGATTACAAGCGCACCCGTTGAAATGAAAGATGAGTTTCTCAAATAAAGAAATGAAAAATAGCTGACACTGCATCTCCGTAGACAGCCTCGACCTTGTCCTCCACCCCATTCAGCTTCACGTTCCTCTTGATCGCTTCCACTGGAAAATAACAGATTATTGCCAGTATGAAGAATTGGCTTGGGGTGGCAGAGCCCGCCCTAGCGAAGAAAATGCCTAACACCTTTACCTTTTACCGTATCTTAGAATGAGTGTGGCATAGGATTACAAAGAAGAACGCACAACACAGGCATACATTACCCAACCAAGGGTTTCAGTAGCTATTTTGGTACTAGTAGCAGAGGAACAACTACCAAAACCAGCAAAAATCTCTGCTCCATGGGAGGATCGAACTCCCGACCTCGGCATTATAAGTACCACGCGCTAACCAACTGCGCCAATGGAGCACACCCACATGCCGTCAGAAAGCGACCTATGTTCGCGTATCTTTGCACTGCCTGTGGGTGATGAGTCACCAAACATCTAATAACAACAACTTTAGCAACTTATAGCAACTGGGATATTTTAGTTGTTCATATTCTCCCTTCAGCAATCATTCAAAAAAAATTAGACCAACCTGCAGTATCCGAGAAGTCATTAGCAACGACGGAAGACACGTGAGGAACCTGCAAATACCGTGTTTCACAATCTTCCAACACTGTTGTTCTACAACCTATTTGCAGTCAGAGCATTCCGCAATCACAATAAGCGAAATAGAAGTAAATCGCTTTGTATACCGTGTTCGGATATTACGCCAACAAATTAGCGCCGGAAAACTCATATAAAAAACTTTTTTTAGTTAGATCAGACCTCCTGCGAGAATCGCAGTGCGCGCAGTCCACTGGCTGAGAGCGCATCCAGAATGCGGATCGAACCGTCCTGAATTGAAATTGCATTAGTATTGAACATACGGAATTCGTTAAAATATGCGGCATTTCTACAGAACGCGAGACGAGCAAGAGACTCAGTAAAGTTAGGAGAGACGAAGACTACATTATATCATAGACGGAGACACTTAGGCTGCTTAGAAGTGCCAAAAATGCAATAATTCAGTACCTTCTCTTCGATTTGGAACTTCTGTTTCTTGGCCACTGGTTCGGCCGGTCGATCGGCCTCGGGCGCCGGGTTCTCAGTCTTCTCCTCACGCTCCTTCATTCGATCGTCCACGAATTGACGAAGAACTGTCACTCTAAAGGGTAGTATTTTGCAGATTGGTACCTACCGAATAACACGCAAAGATTCGATCAGGGTTTATCAGCAACTCGATTTTCGAAATCGGGTTTTCTACGGCTTCGAGCAACTAGGAGCTTCGTAGGTGAAAGGTGTGATATTGTTAATTGGACATGAACTCACGTTAGATCCCTGTTGAACTCCTGGATCTCATTGTAGAAGAAGGCTTTCTCGCCCTTGAATGAGATCTTGGCCATGCCCTCCTGGATGACACTCCATTCCTCCTCGCCTACCTCGACCGTCATCTTGCGAATCTGAGCGAATCGGGTTGATTGCAGAGAAAAGAATCGAGAAAACTGGCTAGAACAGAAAGATGCAAAATGTCCCAACCTGACGAAACCGATTAACTGCGATACCCGTGAGCAGGCGGCGCACAACGGACGTCGTTGTGTGAACCTGAAAACGAGGCACATTTTAGAATGAAAAAGAAGCTGAAAACAGATCAGGAACCATATATATTTTTATTTTAAAAAATAAGAACGAAAAGGTGAAATTGAATCACAAACTGAACACGATTCACGGCCTAACTATCGCGCGCGCCACTTTCATCAAGCACCCTCTTCATTTCACATACTCTCTAACATGGCAAAAGTTTTCGCCGATTCGGCAAAGTGGTGCGCCAGTGAAAATGGTTACTGTAAGTAAAATATTCTTAAACTTTTCTCAATTTTTATCTTTTTTCCACGTCAACGTTGTTGCGTCGGCAGTTTTGTTATTGTTGTCTGTTCGGGAGTCTTGTTTTTGTTTTTGTCTAACTAAATCTTCATCGTTCTTCCGATTGCAGCATCATGGTCGACTTTGACGTGCTCACTCTCGTCGAGAGCGCGTTCATAAGCGTCCTCGGGTACGTCATCTGCCGTCACCTCATCAACGAGTACATCCCCGTGTTCGTGCAGAGAAAGATGGCTGGCCGGGATCTCTGCAAGGTGAGAAACCGTTTAAAGATGCTTCTGATGCAAGGTCTCAGCATGTTTTGTTCATCAATCTACTGATTGTTGATTGAAATTTGTAGATTGAACTTCCGATATTTTTCAGAAGGACTCCGGGACCATTCCCGAGCCGATGGGCATTATCTGTGCCATTGTCTGGATGACCTGCCAATCGATCTTCCTCCCCCTGCCCTTTCTGCAATGGACAATGTCTGAGTGAGTGCTTGGGATTAGGGCTTACAATCAAATTGTTAGTCTGCTTGTAGTCACACCCATTTTGGGCTGGCCAGCAAAGCAGGACCGGATGTTTCACGTCCTAGTTTTCTTTGTTGCTTTAAAGTTAGCTGTCTCTTCTTTACAGTTCCTATTTGTTCTAATTGTTCTCGAAGCACTTAGTTTCTCATTTCAGACAGGAGTTTCCGCATGCGAAATTCTACGGGTTTCTCTCCGCTCAGCTCTCTATCTCCTCTGCAGTTATGCTCGGATTCGTTGACGACATGCTAGATCTCAGGTTTGTTCTACTTTTTGTGTACTGCTTAATAGCAATATAGTTACATTGCTTGTGTCGTAGTTACAATTATACTTCTCCAGATGGCGTCACAAGCTCCTCTTCCCCACCCTCTCGACACTTCCCGTCCTAATGATCTATTATCTCTCAGGTATTCTCCTTCAATTCAATTCAGTATTTTCCTTTTTTGATACGGTATCACTCACTACAGTTAGACGCTAACTAAGGCAGGGGTAGGGTAAGGGTACCCTACTGCTAAAATTGATCTGCCATTAGGCTGTATTTTTCTAAACCATGATCATCTCTTGAGGTAATTCAACAACGGTGATCCTTCCCAACTTCATCAGCTCCCTTCTCTCCCCCTATCTTCCCTTCCCTCTTCCTGGCTCTCTCGACATCTCCTTCCTCTACTACGTCTACATGGGCATGCTCATCGTATTCTCCACCAATGCGATCAATATCTACGCAGGAGTGAATGGACTCGAGGTATACGATATCGATTTATTGATGTATACGGTATCGATTAATTGTTGTCAATTCTCTGTTGATCGTACTGTAAGTAGATATCGATGTGTAGAAAATGAGGTCACGGTACCGATCTTGGAAACCTGGTTACGGTGTTGATCTTTAGAGAATGAGGTTACGGTATCGATCAATGGAAAATGGATTTACGGTATATTACAGTACTCTTTAAGGTCGGACAATCGATCGTAGTAGCAGCGAGCGTGCTTCTCTTCAACTTCATTCAGGTATGTCAATTTTTGAGAGTTTTCCTAAAATGCGGACACGTGTTTCACGAGTAAGTTATCTAGAGAAACGAACTCACATGATTTTATCGTGCGTATTTACCAGAAATATTACTAAATATAAAGTGATATTGTTATTCCTCCCTTGCAGTTGTACCGTATGGAGACGGAGGCATGGAATCATTCGCTGTCCATCTACATCCTTCTGCCCTTCTTGGCCACCTCCATCGCACTCTACAACGTGAACAAGTGAGCGACGGGAAACGGGAAAGCGATTGGTTGCTTTTTTTGAATTGCTTTGTAAAAACAAGCGACGTGTGGGCGGGATCCAACCTATGGGATCCTTGATTAAGAACTCACAACCTGTTACATTGATGGCGTAGTACTAGGCAATAGTTATCGTTAAATCGTGTTCCAAAAGCGAATAATCAAACATTTCAAAGTCGTGGGTTTCGCTGATTATGAATATATTCGCTTATCCAATTAATCGTATCCCCTCCTCCTCCCTCTTGAGATACCCCGCTCGTGTCTTCGTGGGCGATACGTATTGCTACTGGGCGGGCATGACACTGGCAGTGGCGGCCATTCTCGGCCACTTCTCCAAGACGATGATCCTCTTCCTCGTACCGCAGGTGAGAAGGAATTTATTCGCCCTGGGTGGTCTAGTTTCGAGACCGTCTAGATGGATAGATTTGTGTTATGTCGAAAACCCAACTCAAAAATCGAGTATCTCTACGCTGCTAATAGTGATAGTGTATCTCATACGTGATCACTGGTTGATTTCGTGCCTCACAAGTTGCTCAAATCATTGATTTGATTAATGCAGCGATGCCATTCGCTGGAACATGTGGGAAAATAATATTTCGAAAATCGTGTTCACCAAGTGATTCCGTGCTTCACTAGGTGCTGAACTTCCATTGATTATCACTAGAGCAGTATTCCGAGCTTTCGAAAATAAAGTATAATAAGAGTTTATGTGCTGCACCAGGCTGGTCTAGCAGTAGATCTCCCGTGCAGGAATTAATTCACGGTCGATAACTGATAATTAGCTACTTTTATGTTTGACCAGGTGCTCAACTTCGTGTACTCGATGCCACAACTGTTCAAGCTCGTACCGTGTCCGCGACATCGACTGCCCAAGTACGATGCGGAGACGGATCGAGTTGGCATGAGCTATGCCGAGTTCAAGGTGACAATAAATGTATTTAAAAATAAATAAAGGTCCGGTTTGATGTTGGAGGAATTACAATTGGAAAATCGACAATATTTTGAAATTGTTTGCATTGGACAAATCATATAGGTTGCGGCGATATCGAAACGTAATTTGGTTGAAACGAGGAAAATTCAAGTTGAAATCAGATAGAAAAGGGAAAAAGCGAAGCCGATATGGCTAGAGTCGGCATGCAAGTTCAAGCAATGTGAAATGAAGGGCCTACTTGATGTTTGATACCTCGTCATTTAGAGTTGTTTAGAGCGCAAGAAACTGATCACGAAAATGAAATACATCGTGTAATAAAAAAACAAGAAACGAGGAACATTCAAGTTGATATCGTGTAAATGTAAAAGGTAAACTTGCTTTCACAATCAAGGCGATTTTGCATTTGTTATGTGAGGCCGGGTACTTATATCGGGTAGAAAGGGGAAAATTCACAGGTAATTATCGATATTGCAGAGCGGCAGCCTGAATGTGGGCGGCGCGGTCTTCGTCAAGGTCTTTTCTTCTATCGGCCTCCTCTTCCGGGAGGAATTCGAGAAGGACGGGGAGAAGTGAGTACTGTGATTATTGGGGTTGAACTAGGAGTACTGTAGTTGCAGCAGTAATTGATAGTTTTACCCAAAGCAAGGCCCGTAGTATCAACGTAGTTCGGCTCGAACATGGTGAAATTCAGTTGCACCTGTAAATGATAGAAGTAGATGATCTCACCAATTTGATTCCGCAATGAAAGGAGCAGTGAATGAACAAATCTGTACCAATGTATCTCTCAGATGGACGAGGGTGAACAATCTCACCGTCATCAATCTGATGCTCAAATTCACCGGGCCAGTCCACGAAGCGACTCTGACCAACTACCTCCTAGTACTGCAGGTGGGAACTTTTTATATTTATTATTAGATGTACCAAAAATTGAACTGATTGTGCGACATGAGCTCGAATTTTGATTTCTGTCCATTGAGCTGAACGATCTTTGAATCAGTGTATCAATGTGAAATCCGCATGTTGCAGATAGTATTCTCGTGCGTCGGATTCCTCATCCGATTCGGCCTCGCTTCAATGTTCTACAGCGTCGTTAACTGATTCGACGAAGATTTGTTAGTATACGGTCAGCTACAGTACCCACCATAGATCTAGCTAGTTCACATGTTTTCGTTTAAATGTAGAGTTCACCCGTTTTGTGATAATAAGCTTTATTCACTGCGCGTTTTATTGTCTCTTCGCTTAGCGGGTCGTCTAAGGACCGGATATTACGTTGTAAAGTTGCCCCCACCGAAAATTACTGTATTCCTCGTTGTTGTGCATAGTTGTGTAAATATATGAATTTATATTTCTAAGTTATCAACCACTCTACAAGCATATTATGTACTCTTTGAACAAAGTCTGCAAGATGCGATGGTGCATCGAACGATATTTATGCACGATCTTTTCTGAAGATTTGGTTTAAAATCCCGTTTCTCTTTCAAAATCAGTGAAAAAAACGAGAATGCATGCACTAACGATCCTTGCCGGTGTTGAGTTACAGAACAGTAGTAGCCGAAACTCGACCAGAAATCACGAGAAATTACGGTAGCCCACATGCAGGAAGGAGTGAAGAGGCTCCGATTGTCCACTTGCTCCCCAGCGTTTAAAGATGAATGGAATAAGGCTAAACGTACATCGAGTCTTGGTTAATTTAGGGGTTTTCATTGAGAGAAACGAAAGCATAGACGAGGATCACAAAAGAAGCCTCAGGAGCTGAAAAAAATTATAAAAATGATTTGCCGCCTTCTCGTAAAACTTATTTTCCAATACAAGATTTCTAATACAAGATTTTCACTTTCACGCCCAGGCGATGGGAACAAATTTTCGGTGACATTGCAATTAATTAGTTGTTTAATTGATGATGGGAAAGTCAAAGAAATGAGAATGAAAAAAAAAATGTTTCAGGAATGTGAAATGAATCTGCTCTAAAATACTGACACAACTCCAAAATTTTGGGTACTGTAACGAATTTGTTCAAACTTTTCGATATTTTTTGTTTCTGTTTTGCACCTCGTTCCGCTGATGTTTTTGATAGTTTTTCCGTGTCGTTCCATTTCCATTTTCCGCTAGAATAACCCCCGCCTCAGTCCAGAATGTCTCCGAAGCCGCCGCTTGTGCGACGGACGGACAACACGCGGAATTTCGACTTCAAGCACTCCGACTTCTTCAAGCCGCGCCCCGCAGTCGTCGCTCCCGTCGCTGCGGCACGAACAACGACGACCTCGCCGCCCGTCAACCCCTTCCAGCCTGGAGCAGGGAAGAGAACGCCCACCGCAAGCGACAAAGCGCCTATCGGAAATGTCGATCCGCTCAGGTGAGAACCGCGCTCATTTTTTGACGTTATCACTACTAGATCAAAAATCTGCGCCCCTCCTTCATAGAAATTTCTGATGATTTGCGGTGCACCGTAGTAGTGTAAAATATTTCTGTAAATAAAATTAAATTTCTCGAAAGTGGCCCCCTGTTAATTATTGGGAAAAGCACATCAGTGACCGTGCTCACTCAGTTGTACTTTCACTTACGTTCACGGTTTTGCTTTATCTTGCATTCGCCAGCTTTATTCTTTATTTAACTATTAAATAAGTAATTAAATGTAATTGAAGGACTAAACGGAAGCATCGTGAGGAGCAGCGACCAGCGCGACGCGCCCCAGAGCCTTCCCCCTCGCCCACAGACGAGGTTCTTAGTCCATTCATTCCTATTTTCCCCAAATCGATTTATATTTTTGTCGAAAACTGAAATAAATCGGTCATTCAGATCGTGCTAAGTGATCTGAGCGACACGGATGTGTTAACGGACATCCCGCCGGCCGCGGGTCCGAGCAAGCCCAAGGTGAGCATCTGACAAAAAATATTTTGATGCACCCTTTTTGCTCTTCCAATTGTGAACTTGACTAAATTAACGAACGAGCTATTTCGCCAAGTTTGTTTATTAGATAAATGTATACTGCTCCGGTCTTGACTGGACATTCTTTCATTCTGATGTAAAATGAGGATGTGATGGGCTTCAGCGTGACGGAGAAAAATATTCACTCGACGATTCTCTCCCTATCTTTTTTGCGCCCCTGGATTCGTAATATGAACCCCATTTATAAGGAGGCTAACTTCTTCAATGGCCATGAACCAAATTAGTCAGAATTGTAGTCGGAATTGAAGTTCTTCGTGCCATTGTCTATATGCCAGACGCTGGAATAACAGAGGCAATCGTATGAACGAATATTGTGACTTCTCTTATCATCATATCATCTAAGATGCGCCGTCCAACGGGCGCCTCTTCTCCTCGTGCTCGTCCCCTCAACGATTGTGAGGGAATGGCCTTCGACTTCAGCGATGACGCCAAGGTGAGGATCCTCATCCTCATCTAACAATTATTGTCTTTATTAAGATTTATTATAGTTAATTATGATAAATTGATTGATTGAAGGTGAAGAACCTCAAGAAGAGCATCATCGATCGAATCATCGATCCCGTGAGTTTTATTTAAGTTAATTGAGTTAGGCAAGAAATTGACTTATCTGAAAAAATTGACTTATCTTGACTTATCTGTAGATTTGTTTTGATTTGGTTTCAATACAATCAACACAAAGATGAACGAAGATTGAGAAGTTGATAGACGGGTGTCTATGATGACTAGATGAGCCACGTATCTGACGGGTTCGATTAAGGACGGCAAGAAGAATCGCTCCGATATGGAGTCGTACGTGTCGGCGAGCGCAACGAAGTGCGTTGAAGAATTGGACACGAAGAAGGTTAGTATAAGGGGAGAGAGTGAAACGAGAAATCAGTGGGAAATTGAAGATATTTTTTTATATTTACAATCGGTATTGCGATTCTCGTCGTATGTCCTGGATCCTATGGTCAGTGCTTTGAAGATATACTTGTTAGTTTTTAAAAATACTCGCTGCGTTCATTATAACGGAGAGATGCAATAGTGTTTTAGTGTTGCAGAAGCGCCGAAGCGACGAGCAATTGTGTAAAAAGTTTTATCAATGCGCATTTTCGTAACTATTCAAGCCGTCTTAAAAATGTGGGGTGCTAGAGAAAATTGTCACCCAGCATTCGTCCTCTGTTTAGAAATCTGGACTATATTCTCAGTATGATTTTACTATTTATATTAAATTAAAATGCAGCCATCGAAAAAGTTGCCGTGGAAGCCGGGAGGGGGCGTGAAGGCATCCTTCGCCGACTTCAAGAGTGCGAGTGGAAAGCCCGTGACGAAGGATATGAAGAAGGTTGTCGAGGATGTGAGTTAGAACAGTTATTGCGGATCGAATAGGGATTTGAATATCGAGAAATGAATGATCTATTTCTGTTAGCAACAATAATTGCAGAACTAGTGTTGCTGGATTGGCTTAACCTATGAATAAATAGGAACGTGGGAGAGTGGGTTGAACCTGGTTGATCATAGTTTTGTATTTCGATAAGAAAACGCGCGCGAGATTAGTTTTATTGCTGTGACTGTTGTCTTAGGAATTTAGTGAAACACGTTATCCTCTGGGTGCGTCGTGAAACTTTGTTAATCTTGATCGATTGTATTCTCGAAAATTTGTATTTGAAATCCGACCCAATCACAGGAGAGCGACAGCGCGGGTAGCACCGGCTCCTCCAACGGAACGAAGTACCTCGGCAATCGGTGAGTAGGGGGTACGGTAGGATGTGGTATAGGGTGAGGATCGATCATTGATTTTTAAACCTCGTCGAGTAATCGAGGAAATGATGCGGGATAGATAGGGTACTATACGGCAGGATAAGGCTCCAACGGCACCTAGTATCTGGGCAATCGGTGAGTGGGAAAGGGAGGGGGTAGGGTGAGGTTCGATTATTGATTTTTTTATATCGGTGTATACGCGAGTGGATTGGAGGAGGGGTTCGGTAGGATACGGTAGGATGTCGATCGATAAATACTCTATTAATAAATACTCTATTATTTGGGGTTTGCGATTACGACTCCCAGCGTGATTAATTGTCCCCGTGAATCCAACTTATAACAATAACCGGTGAAACGCAAATTAGACTTGAAAACTATTCGGCACAACTAATTGAGAGCCTCAATGAAGCGTGCAATAGATAGCATCGGTGAAACGTAAGTGAAGCTGGACGATAATAAACACAGCTAGTATTGAAATCCCACACGAAGAGTGTGCCTGGATAAATAACTCTCTAAATTTCAGCCCGATCCGTCCCACGTTCAAGCCGCCCTCCCGCGGCAATAGTCTCAACAGCCACAAGGACCAGCAGCCGGGCAGTCTGGCTGCGGCCATGTTCGGTAAGGATATGTAAACAGTTAAACCTTAAATGTGTAGGTTAATTTGTTTGAGTGCTTTGAATGAAACCTGGTACGCGTTCCTCTGAACTACCCTAAAAATGTCACCGTATCTTCATTATTTACACTTTATTTCGCTACTCGAGAGGGCGAGAGGGTGTGAAATAAGAATCTTTGAGGAATGCACTCGTCTCTTATGTTTGCCTTTTTTCTCGTCCATCAGAGCCGGCGAGATAGTGTGCGAAATGGAGAGATTCTCTTCACTTCGAGAGACCCTTATTCTCACTCTAACTCCTGTAACAAAAATCTCTGCAGACGCGGCGGTGGAACAGACGAAGAACGGGTCGAATCCGAACGCCCTCTGCAACGATCCCTCTCTGAAGCATCTGGACAGCAATATTGTGTCGCTCATCGAGTCGGAGGTCAGTTGAGATTACCAATAATTCGATTGAATCGAATCGATTGAAACGGGAAAGCGCTATCGTTGATAGAATCGGACATGAGGATGAATTAGACCGAAAGAAATCAGTTGTGATAAATGAGAACCTAGCATAGTGATAAACTGCAACGGAAAAGCGGCAGCTGAAACTTGTTAGTGTTGCGGAACGAGCGTGAGGTGAGAGGTGCTATAGAGGACTTCAGAAGACAATCATTTGGGATTAATGATTATTAAATAAACTTATTGATATCCCCTTCCTAATTGCAGATCATGTCGCTCTCGACGGAGACCTCGTGGGAGGACGTGGCCGGACTGGAAGGAGCGAAGAAAGTGCTCAAAGAGATCGTCGTATGGCCCTTCCTGCGACCAGATATCTTCAAGGTATCGAGGTGGAAATTTAAAAAAAAGTGACTTGAAATCCACGGTGACAGTTGCCCATGTGATCAGATCTCTTGAGGGGGGGGGGGGGCTGATTCGTTGGGAACTAGTGTTGATGATTTGCTTTTGTTTATCTCATGTAATTGAGCGATTCAGGAAACGCGAATGTTGTAGCGTAGTAGAAGCGCGGAAGTGACGGGTTATGGTGAACAAAATTGAGAATGAGAACGATGATTTTGATTAAATGTGCAAATTGCAGAAAATACGATAGACATTTGTGGAATGAATGTAGTTAGACAATTAAAAAAAAATTTTTTTATTAATTGAATTGCATAGTGTAATTACAGGGCATACGCGCGCCTCCGAAGGGCGTGCTGCTGTTCGGGCCACCCGGCACGGGAAAGACCATGATCGGTGAGTAGAGTGTCGAAAACAACCAAATGACTAGTTGTGTAATAGGCAAATGAGGTCTTGCCCTCCTCATTCTGTATGATCCCTAGTGAGCGTGAAGCGTGGAGCGCGCGTGGGGAGGAGCTACCGATTTTATTGTGACATTCATCTGATAATATTTTTATTAGATGAATGTTACAACAAAACCGCTCGGTCGAGATCACATCCAGTGTATAGTGAGGGTGAATCATGAATTGCGCGAGGAGTGTCTACATTTCTTTTTGTAAATCGTTTTTGATTTAATGCTTACATACGACTATCAATGATGGTAATGGGGCAGTCACATACCGTTGATTTGAAATGTCCTTCGATGCAAGAGAATTGTGATATTGGGAGAGTATTGTAACAATTAAATAGTGTTATTATTGGAAGCTCGCTCGCTTAAATTAGTATATTGGGAACATTACGAAATCATGGTGAGCGTGAAGCGCCGATGTACCGATGAAATTGCGTTCGAAATGCATTTCTCACTTCTCATTTTCTAGCCAACTCTCCTTATCGATTTGTCACCAATATGGCTAGTGCTCTTTCTCATGAAAACAAAACAAAGAACAAGTATAATGAGGAGATACGAGAGCTGAACACTCTGCAGGTCGATGCGTGGCCTCCCAGTGCAAGGCGACCTTCTTCAACATCTCCGCATCGTCGTTGACGTCCAAATGGGTTAGTTTTATCTTGTTGTGTTTCTCGAAAGGGGTGGTATACCTTTCCTTGTTCTTGACGCCCAAATAGATGCTTGTGGAGAATTTCAAAAGGAATTGAATTAGTTAGAGTTGGTGTCCAAGAATTAATGTAGGAAGTTGGCAACATGCTCAGTAAGATGGCTGAAACACGTACTCTATTTGTAGGATTGGGGTTGAGATTTATATCGGAAGTGGTCAAAAATTATCGTGGAACTTTGGTGTAGCCAGATGTATGATGGATGAAGCACAAAGCTAATAGGGTGCGTTTATTTGTAGAATGTATCCGCAGAATATATTTAAAATGATCGCAAAGGGCAGAGTGAGAAGAGTAGGTGAATCACGAAATGTGCTTGTTTTAGAGTGGGTGGATGAAAGGTGAGATTCCCTCGTGTAAGATATTAGCTCGACATAATGTTGGAAGCAGCAGTACCTCGGATGAAACTCAGAATTCGTAGTACCAGTTCAAAGTATGAGTGAATATTGCTAGTATTCGGCAAGAGCAAAGGAACTAGAGTGGATGAAACACAAATGATCCTTGTGTTTTCCAATAATATTTCCCCATTTGCAGGTGGGAGAGGGCGAAAAGCTGGTCCGCGCGCTCTTCGCAGTCGCCCGCCTGAAGCTTCCGTCCGTCATCTTCATCGATGAGGTCGACTCACTACTGTCCTCGAGGTACGGTAGAATGAGCCTACGGTAGTTAAGCAGAGCATGGTGTATTCGTTTAATGTGTGGTTTGTCGATGTATGTCAGGCTGCTTGGTAGCTGGGATTACGAATCGTAATTTACGATAGTTGCTGCGCGAAGTGTGGTGCTGCGACAAGGTCGAAAACATAAATTTTATCCCGCCTAAATGCTTGGAACCGGGCAAAATGCCGATTGCAGAAGTGAATCGGAGCACGAGTCATCGCGACGAATTAAGACCGAGTTCCTGGTGCAGTTGGATGGAGTTGCCACCTGCAAGGTATTTAAATTATAATTTAATTTGATATTTAATTATAATTTATTTTAATATTTAAAATGTTTTCTGATTTGTGATATGGCGCTGCCAGTGGAGTTGTGTTTCAACGGGTGTTGGTCGTTGCTTCAGTGATTGCTCAATGAAGCCCAGAATTATATTCCAATATTTATATCAAAATAAATAATTTAATTAATTAATTGATTAAATTTGAGGACGAGCGTCTGCTCGTTCTCGGTGCGACCAATCGACCGTACGAGCTGGACGAAGCGGCGAGACGGCGATTCGCGAAGAGGTGGGTGGACCACCCACGGTGGTCTGACTCTCTCACATTGCCCTGATCTCTCGTCTCTATGACCTATAAGGTAGCATTGAGAAATGAGAGACCTCATATTCAGTGTGGATTCGTCATAGATATTAGAGTGAATCCGTTGGTTTTGAAGGACGCAGTATTGGGATTTTGTTAGAAGTCACAGTCTTCTCGTTGTGATAGACCGATTTCCCCGAATGGACGGCATGACTCTCGATTTGCCATGATTTATCGCCATTCTAATTGAAGAGAAAGCAGTTAGAAAAGGGTTTGTTCTAGAAATTGAATTGCTACTCCTTCTTTTGTTGTGCAAAATTAAGGGGGAGGGTGGCTGAATTTTTTTATAATATATATGCGTTTCATGCTTCACGAAAGGTCCATAGCAGTTGATTTGCTGTGGCTGGTGATAGTTCCGACCTTTCGTGTTTAATTAACAAATGAATAATTTCTCATTAGAAACTTGAACATTTGTATTACATGACTGACGGACGTTCCATGTTTCACGATGGGTTCATTGCTGATGAGTAGCGGTGATGGGTAATTGACGCGACTTTTCGAGCGTAAAAAAACAAAACACCGAAAAAAATATTTTGCACGTGCTCCTTTTTTTTTAAATGGAGAGACAATTATAATAAGCGCCTCAATGTGTATAATTAGGATGAAAGTAAAGTAATGACTGTACGTGGGAACCGCATAATATCTACCAGAGTTAGCATCTGAATTAGGGTTGGCATTTCGGGGTTAACGGTCCGCTACGAGGGAGGGAGAGGGTAGCGGACCGCTACCCCCGTAGCGGACCGCTACGTTTCGGGGAAGAGAGCTTTTTCACGCAGTCTTCAATAAAGCGCGAGCATTAGTCTTGACGGGTTGGGAAGAGCAGGCGGAGGGGAGGGAAGGGGGCGGAGCTTCGCACTCCCCTCCCCTCCCCGAAACGCCTCCCTCGTAGCGGTCCGTCCCTCGTAGCGGTCCGTTAACCCCTTTACCGTTTAGCCAACCCTAATCTGAATAGATCATTATTAATCTAATCATTATTCTGCAGACTGTACGTGGGACTGCCGGAGCGGGATGCTCGTGTCTCCATCGTCAAGCGGTCACTGGAGGTCAGTCACGTGTCGGCCATGTTGATGACATACAAAGTTTTCGTTTCTCCCGTTTTGGTACATTCTGGTTTCATCGATTCTTTTAGGGCTGCATTGCCGCTGAGAATTTTATTCAAAAACATTTTTTTACGAATAACATTTCCCTGTTACGAAAAACACTTCGACAGGCGAATCTATCTATCTAAATTTTCCTATCCTTTCCTCTCACCGCACAATCGGGTTTCATCAACATTATTAGGGCTGCATTGCCGACAGCTCGAAAATTACATTGAGATACAATTTAACAATGACATTCCCGTGATGGAAATGCCCATGCATTACCGTACACTTCTGTCACGATGCCTACCGTAATCTTCCCTTACCGTAACCCCCTCTTGTCAGGGTGTGGAGCACGCGATGGGCGACGGAGAGTACGATGAGGTGGCCGAGATGACGGCAGGTGAGGAGTTATTGATTGATTGATTATTGATTATTGATTCATTGATAATTAGGGATTTTCGATTGATATGAATTGATTAGGGAGTAGGGATTACTGATTGATTGTGGAGTAAGGAATATTAATTGATAGTTGGGAGAAACATAATCGAGTAAGATTGTGTGGTACATTGCGCATCCAAGATAGTAGCAGCGTGAAACTGAAATAAACCATTCCGCGGTGGAGCGTGAAAGACGTTTGCTACTTGAGCGTGAAAGAAGTTTGCTACTTGGGTACTGTTAGACTGGCAATTGCGGGCGTAATCACCGAATCTCAGTTTTGTACCCTGCATATAGCCTAAAGAAACTCACCTTAGAATATTGCAGAGGACGTAGGATTGGATTTATACACAAGAATGAGTAATGTTAATAGTTCTTGATGAGAACATCGACACTTTGAGCATTTGAGCATTTGCTGAAACACGAGAATAGATGCTCAAATACGGACCAAGCAACCGTACAATATTAATTGATAGATGCATTTTTCTAATTAAAATATGATTAATTAGGTTAATTGCAGGCTACTCGGGCGCGGACATGCACCAGCTGTGTCAGGAGGTTCGTTTTTATCCACTTTTCCCCAACAATTATAAAAAATATGAACAGACGGCTGTTTTTCGCTATTTCTACAGCACATTGATTTGTGCTTCACACACCTATCATAGGTGCTGGGCGAAGCTCTAATGCGATTGTTTTTTGGATTGATTTCCGAATATCCAAAAATCTAAATAATCATTACTCCTTAATAAAGGAGAATGTCCTCCCTGTGCGTGTATAGTGAATAAAGTTATTTAATTCACTTAAATATTTAATGTAATTCCAGGCAGCGATGGGTCCGGTGCGCGACGCGCTAACGGACGACATTGAAAGCGTCGACGCGGCCTCCATTCGACCCATTGGAATCACCGACCTCAAGAGTGCTGCCAGGGTGAGAAAATAATCAGTTGACGAGAGCTCAGCTAAATACCGTATTCTTGTTCAGAAAAGGGGATAGTGGGAGTGTTGTCTAGTAGGGTTGCAGGTTCGGTTTCGAAAAAAACCGCAACATACTAATCGCTCTTCCCTCTCTCTCATTCCTCTCCGCGCGAGAGAGACGATATGCAAAGAGGGTGCGGAGACTCCGCACCGTCGCGGTGAATGAGAGGAATTGGAAATCATTCCCTTTTCTTCCCTCCCTCTGAGAGGGAGTCCCTCTCTTCCTTTCTTTTCGCTCTTTTCGTGAGGTAAATCCAAAAGAGTGAATCCGCTGCCCTTGCCCCCCCCCCCCCACCCTCTTCCCTAGCGAATCCGCGGAGGGAGAGGAAGGTTATACCCAATCCACACCGCTATCCACATCCCTAGTAAATGCATTCCTTCAGTTTTTGACTTTTTTCAATCAATAAAATACAGTTATTATCGAAACCCCTAAGAAATTTGAGTTACCTCACAAAAAAGAGCGAAAAGAAAGGGAGGGAGGGAGGGAGAGAAGGAAAGGGAATGATTTCCAATTCCTCTCATTTACCGCGACGGTGCGGAGTCTCCGCACCCTCTTTGCATATCGTCTCTCTCGCGCGGAGAGGAATGAGAGAGAGGGAAGGGAGGGGATAAAGAGTGGGATAGATCGAAACCGACTCCGTTCCGGCAACCCTATTGTCTAGTGTCAGTCGTTCTCCTTTTCCTCGCTATAAGTGTTCGAAGCTGTAGAAATGTCTGGTTTGGAAAGTTTGACAAACCAGCTAATTACTGGCTGCAGTGGACAGTCAACTGTCAAACGGGTCATCGAGATCGATTTATACTATGATTGAAGTCAACAAAAAATATTAATAACAGGTGGTACGAGCAACGGTAGAGGAGAAGGATCTCAAGGCGTATTCTGAGTGGGACAAGACCTTCGGCTGCCTTCTGTAGGATGATTACGGTAGTTTGAGGAGTACGGTACCCGGATTACAGTACCCCTACTAGCTCTATTATGTTACTGCTTCGACTGACTAGGTTCACTGGTTCGCACAATATATCACAACATTTCATTCCACCCCGCTCCGATTTTTCGGGTTAATTGACAGTTTGAATTGACATCATCTTTGCTTCCTTTCTCTGTAATATTTCCCCCTTGTCTTGTATTTATCATTGCCTGTTGATATTGCCATGTCAAAAAAGTAATTGCTAACTGGAGACTTTCCTAACTCGTCTTTAATCTGTATCGATCTACCGTATGGATGTTTACAGTAATCGATCGATAAATTGACTTTCCATTCCATTCCACTGAACGTGATGTTTGATAAAGCGAGTGTTCAAGGCACTGTAAGATATCTTTTCTGAATGGTGGATAATCAATAAATGGAGATTACGGTAGATCAATGGACTACGGTGGGATGCCGATCCGGCCTCCTCAGGGCAGCGGGAACGGAACGTCCGGCATGCAGCAGGCAAGGGGTCCAGGTATGGGAGGATTTTATTCGGCTACTCCAAATAGCGAATCGATTGCGGTTTTGCATTATCGGTCACGTATGTAGAAAGGCTGAAACACGGACGCTCCTATGACGAGAGGGACATTGATGAGAAAACATACTGGCTCGCATTAGTTTTAAAGTTGTTACAGAAAACTGAAGTGATATCGATGTTCTCAGCTGCGCGTTAGTGCGTGTATAGAAAGGGTGAAACGCACATTCTCCTATCACTTTTGTTAAATAAAAAATATCGGTGAAGGGTAGCATAGAAGCAAGTGTGAATCATTGCAGGCATGGCTCCGATGGGCACGCCCGGCGGTCCCGTCCCCCTGCAGCAGCAGCAGCAGTCGATGCTGCAGCTGTCGGCCCCGCCCACTGGACGACCGCGACCGCAGCCGCACGCGTCCATGACCCCCGGAGTGAGGGTGCTCAACGTCCAGCGATTTCCTGGTCAGTGAGGGCTTACGATTGATTAGTAGTGGAGGATGAACTATTCGGTCACGGTTTGAACAAAAACATTACCTCTGATTGGTATCATTGTCCTTCCATTGCAGGCGGTCCGGTGAACCAGCGTCGCATCCTGGTGCCCGTCACACAGCAGGGCCAGCCCACCCAGCAGCAGATGCAGATGCAGCAGTACAATCTGCACCTGCAGCAGCAGAACCTGCAGCTGCAAATGATGCAGCCGAGAGAGGGCGAGACTCCGCCCCCTCCGCCCGCAGCCTCTCCGCCAGTCTACACCAAGCAGCAGCAGCAGCAGCAGCTGATGCCGCCTGTGGTGAGTAAAGTCGTTTGGTTTTTTTGGGGTTATGCTTAGTAGAGCCGAATATAATGAACGAAAGGAAGTAGAGGTAAAGTTCAGTTAGTTGTTACGAAGAGCTGAAATTGCGGCTGAATTACTTCAACCGCGTGACGAAAGCATTGAAGAACAGTAGTTTATTTTCAACCTGGCAATTTAGTGGTGCGGTGATATTAGAAGATTTATGTGCCATGATATTCGGTAGTTGGTGCTGCACTTGTGTTGGAAACATTTATAAATAAATAATCTCGAAATTGTTCGATGAAATTGCATAGAAAGTAGTTAATTAGGCACATTTGGGATGTGTGGTTATTAGATGAGTAATGACGGATGTACAGCTGCAATCAAGACGACGTCCGTTTTGCAAAACCTAATAAAAACTGTTGCAGCATCTGCAGCTGCCTCCGTCTGCGTCCGCTGCAGCAGCCGGAATGGTGCGACGACCGGCGCCGATTACCGGCACACCACAGCCCCAGGGTGAGTACGGTAGTTTGGTGTGGTGCAGGGGTACGGTAGCCTCTGGTGAGCTTCGATGTCATAGTTTTCCGGTGTTCCGCAAATTGCCGGGTCCGGGGGTCCGCAGTTGGAAAAATTATCACTACGCAGACCCGCAAACTGCAGGGAGCGCCGAATTTTTTTCACTAAAACCACTCCGCCGATCCGCAACCCAAAAAACTATGACATTGCTAGCTCAGCAGTGACGGTAGCCTATCGATCGCTCGGGTATTCCTGTAGCTGCGCACGTAGTTAAACTAATAAACAGTCTAAAAAAATGTTTTAATTGCGTTTTTTTGGGCAATTCTAATTGTTATTATTGATTAATCCCGGCCTCGTCAGCCTACATAGAAGTCATAAAACCCCGATCCGCCTTGTCGCAGGAGGTCGTCAGATGCGGCCGGGTGGCATGACTCCCCAGCAGCATCAGCAGCACCAGCAGATGATCCTCCAGAAGCATCGGATGCAGCAGGAGCAGCGACAGGCTGCAGCTGCAGCAGCTGCCGCAGGTCGACCACCGCAGCAGCAAGCTGCAGCTGCAGGCACCCCGCAGCAGCAGCACCACCCGAGGAGTGCGACGACGGGACAGAGGACACCAGGTATGGTTGGGGGAAGATTGTTGGATTAGAGGGGAAATTAGAGAAGACCAGATCATTAGAAAGAAAGCGAGCGTAGAGTTATGTAGAAACCGTGAAACCTAAAGTGAATTGGTCAATAACGTAACAGAATTGGGATACTAGTGAAGGGTAAATGGAATTTCTGCGATTGGCGACAACTGATTAAGAGGTATAAAGAGTGATATTCTCCCAGGCGGCGCGTCCTCTGCGGCACGTGCAGCAGCTGCAGCCAACGGCCAGTCGCAGCAGCAGTCACCGAGGTATGGTTATTGTTTGTGGGAGAATGGCCAGAGGTTCGCAGTCGTCGGGGTCGTGAAACAATAGCTAAATGGGAGAATCGTATGGTTGTTTTTGTTTATGTTATTGTTGTTTTTGTTATTATTATTATGATTAAGGTACAATCGACAGCAGATGCAGCTCATCATGAGGACGACCCTCAGTGGTGAGTATCTAAAAACATATGTCAGTTATACAACGAGGACGGAAGATAATTGTTGCTCACCGAGATAGACAATCTTACAATAACAGTAAAACGCGAATTCGCGGGAAATGAATTCGGCATTTTTGCTTATAAGCCCTGCAGGTCCGATTACTCGCGTTCGGTGAAATAGTAGGATGAGAGGGTGACGAGATGAAGCGCAGAGAAGATGCAAAGAGATCATTAAAGTGATAGAGCATGTCTATAATCATTAGGGTTAACCGTTCGGAAATCGGAAAGGCCGAAATGAGAGTCGAACAATGGACTTTCCGAAACTCCTGAGAAACTATTCCTTTGTCCGAAACTCCATTGTCCATTGTTCGACTCTCATTCCGGAAAGAGAGTGATTTTGCCAGTTGAGTTTCGGCCTTTCCGATTTCCGAACGGTTAACCCTAATAATGATTGCAGCCGTGGACAAGGTGCGACAGTTGCGATCGACCGTGTGCAGCTCGTACCTCGGAGGACCACCGACCACCAGTGCGCATGTGGGTTTTCATTTATTTTATTCAAGTTAAATTAAATAATTTAAAGTAAATTAAATACACGGTGTATTATACACCCCAAGGGGGTTGATGTTTGAAGTGTATTGAAGTTCATCGAACTATCATTGTATTTAATGGGGCTTGACGAGCTCTTGACCAGCCTGTGAAACACTGATTGCGTAGTGCGATTGTGATTTTTTTGTGCGATGGGAATCCCAGGTCTACCGGTTGTTCAACGTTCATGTCCGCACTTGAATAGTAGGTGAAACCCGAATGATCGTGGGAATTGAAATTATTGTTTTTGGACTTTTCAACGCTGCTTCGCCTTAGGTTCTCCATCTTTGGAACATATTAGATACAATTAGCTACAATGGATTAGATCAACCAATTATATGATATGCCTACAAACAGATGCATCTCATGCTATGTCACATGCCCTATCATTAGTCAGGGAATCGATAAACTGTGCGCAATAAAGAGAATGAGACGATTGCTCGCAGAACGACGAAACGTGCTCCCTTCCCTCGATCGTCGACGCCCCTCCCCTTCTCGTGTTGAGTGAGGAGCAGCGGACGAAGCGGATGGAGAGAATCCAAGCAGCCAAAGGAGTGCTCGAGTGAGTGGGAGAGTAAAAAGCACGTACAATTAAGAAACGACGATGGCCGTGTCGAGAGTTAGGTTGACGAGGTTGCGGTTTCAGGTGTTGGCCAAAAAGGGATGTTTCGCGGGACACCCTACTGATACGCAATTCGTGATCTAAAAAAACAGAAATAAATACTGGTCATTGTATCGCGGTTTTTAGCAACGGTGCAGTATTCTTCCTTATTGTTAATATTGCGTGCTTTAACTCACATAATACTATCTTCGTCCACTCAGTTCGCTACCCAGCTGCGATCCTATCCATAACCAGCTGATAAAGTTGAAATGTGAAATTTTAAATTAAAAGATGATTTTGGCATTATCCTCGCTAAGGGCGGGCTAGCCACCCCAACGCCGATTAGCAACTTGAGCCTATCCCGGGACGACCAGTGGCTGGTTGCGAGGCTTTACCGCCCGTGTTGTGTGCACGTGGTAGGGGATTTATTTGCTGTGGCTTTCACCACTCCCAACATTTCTTAACCCCCTTGGTTTTGGGTGGATCTGAGGGCGGGCGGGGTCGAACTCGTGACCTTTCGAATCTCATTCCTGGCACGCAACCACTGCGCCACCGCGCCCTCAATGCACCCTGCTAAATTTAAAAAAATCATTCAGTTCACTGCACGAGTCGCTTCGATACCTGCCCAATTCGATGGTGCAAATGTTCGGAGGGAGGGAGAGGAATCTGGCGGATATGATGGACACGGAGGACATGTGGGATCCGGAGAGCGGACAAAGTGTGGGAGAGGTCAGTTTGAAAGGGGGGTATTCATTTAGGTAGTGCGGTTGAATGGTCAGCAGTAGCAGCCTAACTAGTCATGATCTGTTCATGTGGCATAAGTGAAACGAGGATGCGACTTGGACAGATGAGGAAATAGTTAACTATTAATTAGTTGTTAACTATTATACCCTTCCTGGATCGGTCGATGATCTTTTTCTTCACAAAGTAGATACTGTGAAACGAGAAAAGTGAAAGTTCGTGTCGCTGTTGATTTCAGTTGTATATATTGCAGTATTACAATGGAAAGCCTACTTCGCAATGCACAAAATTTCTATTATTGCAGCCTAATTATGAAAAGAAAAATTAATTATAATTAATGCTTAATTAATTAATTACAGGAAATCGAGCGAGTGCTGATTGGCGAGGATCTGCGATTTGTCAGTTGACTTTTCTTTCTCCATTAATAGTTTCTCGATATTTTGATAATGAGAAAGGAACCGAACTATACCAAAATTTGATTAGAATGTTCGAAATCGCCCATATTTTTATTGTTACGAAACGAGTTTTGGAATGTTTTACACCCGGTAGGTTTGCGCTGCGGCGATAGTACATGTTCGAGTCGTTATCGAGTTTAGTGATTAGAGTCCAACGAATTCGTTTCAATAATCTATTTGCCTCACCAGTCTAATCCCTCCCCATTCAGTCGTACTTCGCCTCCGCTTTCGAGTGCATGTCTAAAATGCCGATGGGACGAAACTTGAAGGGACTCGGACTCAAGGAGGGCCTCAATGTGAGTGTGTTGTTATTATTTAGCTTCTTATTGATGTAAATAGCATCATTTACCGAATATGGGTCTCAAATTGAACAATAAATAGTGCAGTCGAGCATGCTAGATTTAGTTTTCATGAACGGTCCGGTTGAATCATGGTTTCGCTCGGTTCTCGTAAGCAGTGTGATTTTCTTTTCGCAGTATCATTTATCATGCTTTTGGTAGAATAATAACTTTGACATTTCAATGAATATGATTATCAAATTTATGATGCGATTCCTGATCTTTGATCTCTCCATCCCTCGCAGGCGCACTCCTCCTTCCTGCTGTGCCTCACGAAGATGCAGAACAACAAGCGACTGCAGCAGCAGAGGTCCGTCGAGGGGTTTTTGCTTTTTGCGACGGATTGTCTGTCTCTCTCAAATAGTGATTGCTAGACAAGAAATGACACTCCTCATTTCGCGTGCTCTCTCAGCTCTCTGACATGTGAGGAGGGCGTGAACTGAGGAGACCATTTCTTGCCAAGCCATGTCGACTCTCAAATCGCAACACTTTCTTTGTTATTCTTTTTTCTGGCCGACTAGTGATAAGGCGAGATGAAGAGACGACAACATTTTCCATGTAGTTAATCATGCTTTGATTCAGGAATCTCAAAATTCGTCTACTGAACTCTGGCCCGAGAGACACGCGATTTGAGGTCAGCATCTTTAACTTTGCGATCACCTCGCTTCTTTGAGTTTCATGGGCGGAGTATATTCTGAGGCTTCTCTAAATGTACGGTGAATACTGTGTATTGGGTAAACAAAATCAAATTAAGAAGCGAACAATAAAAAAATTGTCACCGCAAATTCGCGCTTCCCAGGTGTGTTAGGTCACCTCCCCCATTTGAGGTTTCACGGATTTCTTAAACTCACGGTTGGATCGTGACGTTAATAACCGTTTCCTTTCGATCGGAAAATAACAAATCATGCAGATGTGCATCACGACGCCGCATCAGATCCACCCGACGACTACGATGATGCGAGTGGTGATTACGGTATGTGAGAGGGGATGTTGATCGACGACTGACTTTATTGTGAATGAGGGGATTACGGTAGGTGTAGAGTGGAGAGATCGTGTTCTGTACTGAGGATATTATGGGCTTGATTACGGTGGGTAGAGATGGGCTTTTTTATCTGAAGAACAGTCATCACGTACATCGTAAGCTGTTCAGAGAGCGGGAAAATAGTTCCAGAAGTGATTGACTCGAGAGCATGAAATTGAAGACAATAATCTAGATCAAGAATACATTTCCCATGTGCAGGTGTGCGATGGCTGCCTCGCGCGCGCTACCTTCCTCGGCCCGAATGAGTTAGTGGACAGTGTGAGTGGCTCTTTATATACCCAATTTACCCGTATAATTCTGAATGTGAAATTTCAATCGAATCTCTTTGGTTTTTTAAAATTGAGATTGAGTAATTTAGGTGAAGTATACCTTATCAAGGATTATATTTACGGTTTCATGAGTTTTCCAAGATGCAGAGATTGTGAGTGAGACTGATTGGTCGTTGGCATTCTTTGGAAAATACTATTGTATTACGATATCATTAAACGAGCTTCATTGGGTAACTAATAGTTTGTTCAGTAAATTTCTCCATTAGTAATACTATCAGCTCACGGTTTCATTTTTCTATGAAGTCAATAGCTGCCACAATACATTGATTCTTCGAATTTATACAATCGAGTAATTATCGTTTGCACCGGTTTCATTTCATTTATGTTTCACTGTTTTGCTAAGCTGGGGGCAAGCGAGGTATTGCCAATAGCACTCGGTTGATCAAATTACAATGTTCAAATGACCCCCTCGATGAATAAAGGGATATGATGAGCCTGACGTTTAGGGGAAATAAAAATAATAATATAAATATCGTTAATTGCAGTCAACAGAGGAGCGATCGGGTCATCTCGTCTATCGACAGATGAGTGTGAATGCGACGGAAGCACTGCTGAGCACGGCCAAAGGACGGCAGATGTCGTGAGTGATTGGAACATTAAACCGACTGGATATTGATTACAAAAGCGTGACCTAGTGGGAGTCTAGCGAGTAATGTTGTTGAGAACTAATGAGTGCGAGGAAAGGAAGACAGATTTCGTGAGTGATTGAAGCTTGAGATTGCCTGGGTATTGGTTACTGTATCGTGACCTAGTGGTACTGTATTGTTGTTGAGTATTATTGAACACGACCAAGGGACTGCAAATGTCGTGCGTATGTCGATCTTGAGATTGCCTGGTTAGTCCAATATATAGGTAGTACGTTACTGTACGGTGACGTACCTAATGATACGGTAGTGTGTGATTCTATCAAGAACTATTGAGCACGAAGAAAGCAATGCAGATGTCGTGAGTGATTGCAATTGTGAAGATTATGGTACGGTAGCGCATCATTGCGTGCTGTATAATAATTCCCTGAAATGATGCTGTTGTACAATCCCCAAATCTAACATATTGAGCATGTCCGTGGGGCTTGAGATATCATGATGCGGTGCAGCATAGAATTTCCGGGCTGAAAAATTTTCCGGGCCGGAATAGCTTTGGGGACCCCCTTCCTCGCTCCTTGAATTTTGTGAGTGCTGAGATTGCATTTCATTGAGGGTCATACTGTAGTGAATGAAGTGTGTTAGCTGACAGTTAGATCAGCGGGGGATTTCTCGCCCTCTTTAGAAGCAGAAAAAGACGAAAGGGGATCATGGAAGAGTACTTGAGAGTGGAGAGTTGTTGATTGTTTGAGCGGGAATGGAAGAGGGGAATGAGGACGTATTGGGTTTGGAGACATTGGAGTTTCTGGTTTCACTAATTTATCAAGATCACCAATTTATATCATTGAGCAGTATTTGCTTCTGCGTTCGTAGTAAAAAAACTCATCGAAACCACATTGTAGTTTCGTTGTTAGGCTCGGTTGGTTTATGGAATAGTATGTCGGGGCATGTCTGGAATGGTATCTAGAGCTGTAGAACGGTTCGGTTTCTATTGAGGATCGTATTTGAGCGACCACATAGTTCCAACACCTTCGAAGTGAGCACCGTTCCATCTCCCTCCTTTTGTTTCGCCTCGTTTCGTCCCAAGTCAGCCCCTTGCCTTACCCCTCGCTCCTTCTCAAAGCATTGTTTGCACAGTGTTAGACACTTCTTCTGCGGACCTCGACTGGCGCTTCCCCCCTTTCTGAGAGTGGAGGAGGGGGGGGGGGTGAGAAGCTAAGAGTGGGAAGGGTTTGAGGGTGTTGTTGTATCTGGTGTGTGAATGCTGCGGGGAGCAGGGATAGGATGTTGGATTTTCATATTGTTAATCGATTGTTGATCTTCGTTATCAGTGGTGAATTATGCCTCTGTATTACTGCTTTCTTAAGAAAAGAAGAAGTAAGTAGCTGAAAGGAGTAGCTGAAAGGACTTTTGGAGGACCCGTAGGTTGTTGGAACCCTGTGGATTCGCGTCGCGGCGAGTAGAGATAGTCTGCGGATTGCTCCGATGGTTGATGTATACAGAATTCGAAATACTCAGTATCGTCATTATCAATAGCTGGCCGCTTTGTCATTGTGATTGTTGAACAACGGGAGAGTGCGCGCACCCGAGAAAACGGGAAGGTGAAGTGCGGGTAGCTGTTTTAGTTGTTCGTGGTGGATTCGTGTTGTAGGCTTTCATTAGCTGCTGCAACTGATAAACGGCTGCCGGTGTCAATCCAATAAATAAATCAATTCATTATCTGCTGGAAGTTTGGCCGCTATTGTATTTTGATGGTTGAGACAAACAAGTGAGAGGTGAGAATCTCGTGGAAAAGCGAGCATGGAAAAGGGATTGGAGCGCCTTATGTAGCTTTGGGGTTGCACCCGGTGATTTTGTGCTGCAGAATGCAGTTATAGGCGGTGAATTCACTAAGATGTCGTTTCTTCTTTTATTGCCGGCGATAATCCTTAAAATACCTACAATCACAATGTCATTCGCACCCGCCGGATAGGTGCTGCGGCGGATTGTCATAGTCAACGGATTGCCACGATTGTTGATATTGTTTGGCTGCTGTTGTGAAAATATATTTTAAGTAGGACTTTCATGTAAACACTCTAATTCAACCTTATCAACGATCGTTCTCACATGTCAATTCTGATAAATAATCTTCATATTTCAGTCTGATGTCATCGATCAATTCGATCTTCACCTTCCTGCAGCAGTATCCGCAGTGCTTGCAGTCAACCTGCTGCGAGTGCGGGTCAGTGTTTTTTTATAGTCATTTATCTCATATTTTACATAGGTTAAGTCGTGCACAGGAATTGAACATGAAATTGAAATTCGTAACCACAGAGATAGATATCTAGTTCGTGAAACCAGTGACTGACGGGACAAATTGTCCTGAGCGAATCTACCTCTTTCGTTCATTCTTACTCGTTTTCCTTTTTTTACCACATTTAATGGGGACGATGATAGCAAATCAATAGTTTCAGAATTTCGAATAATATTCCCCCATTACAGTAAATGCCTGCGTGACTTCATGCCGCCCACTCGCTTCGTCAATCTGAGCCCACTGAAATACGCCCATCCGGAGTGTCATCAACCAGATCGTTGATCTTTGATCTCCGATATTTAGTAGGTAGTAGTACCCCCCTCCCTTATCTATTCATGTTTCCACATTCCATCATGTAAAAGATAGATAGATCATCATACCCACCTCTATTGTTGCCAGTAGCAATCGACCCTCCTGTAGTATGATTCAGCCTATTCAATTTTCTCTTGTTGCATGTAACCCCCGCGCCCGGCGGATATATTGAATCACCTGCCCGGTTTGTGTTTCACTCGCTCGTTTTCATTGACGCGAATGCGTGTTTCTGTTTTATCATCCGCAAATCCATCACTTCGTTGTTCCCCACGCACATCTTTGACCAATCCCCCTTTCGTTTTTTTTATGCACAATAGCCACAAAAGTAGTCGCGCGCTAGCTAGAATTATCTCCCGATTCGTTGTATTTGTAATAATACTGTGTGAATTAGTAGCTTTATTTCGGTTTCACAAACTCAAGACGTTCTTTCCCTCTCTTACCCTCGTTCCATCTTCTTCCCCGCCTCTTTCCATCCCGATTTACGACATTATCAATAGATTCGGGTGTCATCTAATTAGAATCGCGGTGTTTAAATTCCTAATTTGCTTTCGTATATCGCCTATGCTTCCACACAATTCTTTCTCATAATCACGTCTGTACTGTATTAAATCGATCGATACTCATCATTGCACACACCATACACCTACCGTCTATCTCCTCCCCGACTACCGTATACCTCAGTTATCGTAGATTGATTTTAATGCATCGATTGAGATGTGATGTGTCTTCGCACATTGATTATGATGATTATGTTGAAATATGTGGAATAAAACGGTGATCATTGTTGAGAATGATGAGTTGATCGAACAACGGTTGTTGGAAAAACATCCGATCCCATGTAATTGGGATTACCTGCAACATTCGTGATACAGTTCCTTGGTGATTTCGTTCCTCCCTCTTTTGTGAGAGATAGTAGAGAATTCATTGAGGCAGTCTATTTATTGCTGTGTTTTTGCCGTGCGCGATAGTGAGAGAAAGGAAGAAAAAGAGTAAGGGAGAGAGGGCACTGTGGGAATGATTGCACTGAGGGCAATGGCTATTTTGTCTAGCTGTGATATTCCTTGAGTTGAACAGTGAATATAATTATTTTACTCCTTTCGTATTGTGCAGTGCTGATGTAATGCCGTGTGCTGTGGCTGTGTTAATGTTCATGAAATTATGATTTATAATTCGCAAAATGGTGATTTCACGAGCTTTCCTCGGCTTTATTCGTAGATTATACATTAGCTTGCTTCGGATTTCTGAAGGGTGTATTTTCCCAGAAATTCGACTGAGGCTACTGAGGATGCATGTTGTGAGCTATTAAATTTGCAATTACAGTGCTTTCGCCTTCTCACATTCTTCTGAGGATTTACAGCACTCACCCTTTTAACCCTACCCTCACCCCCTTTCCCACTTACCTTATAATTTTTGCTTAACCTTATGATCTAATTACATATTTTCAAAACGTCTTTATAGATAGTGTTGTGAACGGGACGGTTTGTGTTTCGTGGAATCTATAATTTACTATTAGTTCGTAGTGTAATAGTGTACTACTCTATAATTTCCCTACTATTCACCGATTGCTTGTTACTATCCCCTTTTCATCTAAATTGTGGTTTTGTTGGTTTATCTGCATGATATTTTGTGAATAATTCGCCAAAAACTCCTCGATTGCTTTTCACTCTTTGCATGGCTGTTGTATGTTTCGTTGTACTGTGAATAATGAATCTTTCATTTTTTTTTAATCGCTTACTTTCCGCAACAGAGAATCTCGCTTGAAAAAGGATTCAGCAAATATGATTTTTTTAGTGAACAAGTATCGAATCGAAGACGAATAGTATTGTACTGGTCATCACAGGCACCTTTCTGTTGTTCCCGTTGAGTGAGATGGCATAATACTCACGATCCACAGAGGGGATTAGAACCACAGAGAGAAGGGCAGACTATCACTCTTGTAGTGGGCAGATGAGATTAGTAATGGGAAGACGGGAAGGGGTGCACGGTCTCCTCTTTTTGCGTACTATCTCACACTGTCTGGATGGCGAGAGAGTGTGCCGAATTGAGAGAGTCAGACCACTCTAGGAGACAGTTACATGTAGGTTCGCAACTGCAAAGTAATATCTGGCGGAGACACTCTCATTCGGACTCATTTTCCGTAATGTATCGCTCGCTCTGACCAACTAGAGATCGTGCGAAATGAAGAGAGCGAGACATTTCTAGACCTCTCTTCTGTCAGCAGTGTATTCCCAAGGCATGATAATGGTTGTTCGCATTCTTCTTCTTTTCTCGTTGTCTCTATTATTCTCCTATTCTTTCCTCATTTTCAAACTCTTTAAGATACATTCTGAATTGAATTTTAACATAAAATGTGAGAAGTAGCTCAGAACAATGTGTTATATTGAAAAGTATGAATATTGAAGAGAGTTCTTTCTAGCGTGCAGGAACGCAGTTCCGTTTTTTTCTAAAGAAGAGCAGCCTTTCCCATTCTTCTTCTTACTTCTCTTATTCTCGCAGACTCGTCACTCTTTCTCTTTACTCTCTCTTCTTTCCTCACTAACTCTTCTGCTTTTCTCGCCTGACCATGCCAAATGTAGAAAAGATAAAATCGTAGGCTCCAATGGCAAGAGGTTGTTTCTGAAGATGCAATAGTAAAGTTATCCTTGAAAAGGGTTCCATTTCTCATGCGTCTCGCTCCCCTACTTCCCTCAACTTCTCTTCACATCTCTCTCTCTCTCTCTCTTCACTCTCCCCTTTCCTCAGCATCTCTCGCAGTTTTCGCGAGGCGCCTAGACTCTCGTCCCTGCTTGTTATTCCGTAAGGTAGCAACCATATTTGGAACCGGGCGCGTGACTCATTCGTCTCTTCGTCTCTTCTTTTCTCATTGTCTCTCGCTGGTCAGACAAAGCGAGATAGCGTTCAAAGTGAAGAGAGTATCTCTTCACTCTTCACCACATGCAATCACCCTTTCACATGTGTCCTCGAACTTTCGCGATTGCTCCTTTCCGTTTTGTTCTTTTTTTAAAATCAATTTTTTAAATCAAAGAATCAATTTTTGACCGAATAGAGTTGCGAGGATTAATATTCCGTCTCTTCATTTCGCATGCTTTCTCGCTTATTAGATAGATTGAGATAGTGTAGATAATGAAGAGATTAAATCTTCAATTCGTGAAAGATTCTTGCTCCGCCACATGGAATCATCCTCTTCACATGTGTCCTTTTTCTATTCATCGTCTTGTTTTTGTATTGCATTCTCTGAATTCCGAAAAATTCAAATTTTTACCCGTTACAGATGCGACAAAGTGCCTAGCACTACTCTCTCTCTCTCTTCACTCTTCATTCCCTCTAAAGACGAAGAGTTCTCACCAGTTGAGACTCTGATTATCGATTGATCGGGTAGATCAAAGGACCTGGTAGGTCCGGCAAGAAGGGAAGGATGGTGCTCGCGGCGACATTGTCTATGCTCCGGTATGGTTGAACAAATCAAAATTCGATGGTTGATCGTGAAAAAAAAATATTCAAATTTCAATTATATTCTATTGAAAAATGGAGGCTAGCTGAATCATTGAATCATCACGATACATCGTCTATCTTTCTCCAAATATCTTCTTTGAATCGCTCAGATACATCGGTGGGAGCGAGGACCGGGACTTCGTGGATCGTCTCCACTCCTACTTCACGTGCAACATCCTCATCGCTCTGAGCATAATGGTCTCGTTCAAGCAGTTTGGAGGCAAACCGGTTAGTGGACGACATCAATTCGAAGCCTCAGAAAGACACAGCAAGACAAGTCACAATCGAGCCTGAAATGCTAGGAGCTTTCGAGTGAATTGAAAACATGGTAACCATTTTCCCGGTGGAATGCCTAGTGCTCCACAAAATTGATGCATAATGCGAGTCCGTAATCAAATCTCCTTGCAGGTAGAATGCCTTGTGCCCGACATGTTCTCATCCGCGTGGGAACAGTACGCGGAGAATTACTGCTGGGCGCAGGACACGTACTTCGTCCCGGAGGGAAAGGCCGTGGCCGGGATGGATGATAGGGAGAAGAGGGTTAGGTAAGTCTTGTATGTAAATGACGCAAAATGATCGTAAATCTCGGGTATGGTCCTTAATTTCAACAGAAAATGCCGAGTTCACATTAGTTGCGGAGATAAAAGATAATAGAAGAGAGTCGATGCCAAAATCTGAGAAAGAAGTATCTTGATGAAACTAGGAGTAGGAATCTCACTCACCATTTGAATTCCATGAAATCACATTCAGACGAATCTCCTACTACCAATGGGTGCCGTTCTTCCTTCTAATGGAGGCTGCCTGCTTCCGACTGCCGTCGCTGTTGTGGAAGTATCTCAGTGGACACTCGGGTGAGTTGGATGCAAAAACCCTCCTTCCATAAATTTGATTGATATTCATTCCAGCGCAATTTGTCGGAAACAAATTGCAAAATAATACAGTAGATTTATGACTGAAGTTGAAATTTGAATTGAAGAACTCTTGTCTTTTGCAGGCATCAAGATCACGGAGATCGTCAAGCTCTCCTCCGATCCGAACAACATCAAACCAGAGATCAAGAAGGCGAATATCAAGAGTATTACGATGCATCTGCAGGTAATTCTCAAACAAGTTTCGTAGGAATACCTGGAATCAACGTGAGGTACAATTGAAAACAAAATTGTTCAGGGCGCTCTCCGCTTCCACAAGCGATTACAGAAGAAGCAGATCAAACCGCACAAGTTCGTTTCCTATTTTTTAGTGTGTCTTTCCACCTTAATGCACGAAATTTCCTCACTTCTGCAGAGAATTGGGCATACCTTCAATTTTGGAGTGCATCTTGATTCAGAAGGAAGAATACGTCTCTTCATTTCCAGCGTGCGATGAAAGCGCGCTCGAAATGAGGAGATGAATTCTTCATCATCCTGCCCTATCCACAACACCTCCCTCCTTCAGATTCTTCTGGATGTGCAACCTACCGTACTCCGCTTTCTTCGTCACTTCAATGTACATCACGACCAAGTTGTTCTACTTCATCAACGTTGTCTTGCAGCTGTTGTTGATGAATAAGTGGGAAATTTGGTTAAAAATGATTATTCTATTGAACAATTTTGCACAAGAATTATGCGAAGAATACCGATGAAAAAACATCGAATTTACTTCAACTTTACTTCAAATTTTTACTTCAACGAATTTCTGTTGAGATTCCTTGAGACGGATCGGTACTCGTGGTACGGCTTCGGCGCCATTGTCGATCTTATCGCCGGGTCGTCGTGGAAGACGTCGGGAGTCTTTCCGAGGGTAACATTCCGTTTTTTTTGCTTCTCTTATCATTGTCAAATTGTGCAACAACCTGTAAATTTGTAGTGCAAAAGTATGCGATTTTCATTTTATACATAGAATATAGTCAAAAAAATTTCAGGTCTCCCTGTGCGATTTTGACGTGCGTGTGATGGGCAACGTGCAAGAGCACACGATTCAATGCGTCCTCGTCATCAACATCTTCAATGAGAAGATATTCATCTTCCTCTGGTTCTGGTTAGTTGCATTGACGTAAATGACAATACAACGGCCTTTCTGAATGTCTAGCTACCATAGATTAGGAAATGCACGTCTCTTCATTCAACATGACAATTATAGCCAAATAAAATTCTCCGTGATGTTTTTTTTGTGGTAGGCCGATCTTTCTTAGCCACTAGGAAACGTTATTTGCTCGATCCCTATTGTTTTCTCTCTTAGACCTGGATTGTTCCAGGTTCGCCGGTCTGCTCCTCTTCACTCTCGGTTCTCTTCTCTACTGGTTCTTTGTTTCGGTCATCCCCCATCCAGCTAGACGATTCATCAGTAGACATCTGGAGATGAGCGAGATGCCATTCAATGCGGATAGTCAGTCTTTTTCGACTTTCGCAATGATGTCACGAGAAATGAAATGGTGATAGTGATGATCACTAGTGCGTGAAAGTAAGAGACACAGAAAAAGAGTGAGAGATCACGAATAGAGCGTAAGAAAGCGATCGCATAGGTGTGAGAATAGCGAGGAAAAGAGGAATGCCGAGGTGATAAATCAGATACGTTGAAAGATGAAAAAGGTTTTCCTCTCTCTTATTGTTTTCATAGATGTGTTGTAATTTCGAATAGCTCACCTCTAGTCTTCGTCTTTGGCTAGTTTAGCTGCCTCTCTCCGTGCCTCTTCTTTTTTGTGTGTGCTATCTTTCTCATCCTGCAATGGAATCATTAAAATGCATAATGGGTTGAACACAAACACATTAGCCTATGATATTACACTGGCCCTATGATATTACACTGGCCTCCGACGGCAGAGGCAACGTGACATTACTTTATCAAGGGTATCTGAAATCAGTGAATTATCCTTCAATGCGCGTTTTGAATTATTGCATTTGTTGTCGTTTAGAAATTATTTTACGACTACAGTCAACATTGTTGCGGACGAGATAGAGCACCTGAGATTTATTTCATTTAAAAAAATCGTTTGAGCCCGAATATTGGACAAGAATGAATGAAGATGGTGGAGTAAACTGAGAGTGAGCAAGGTGAGGAATAGTTAAAGTCGAGAGAGAGCGCGTGACCGCGACGCAAAAAGAAAATACAATCGTTGATTAGTTATTTCCCATTGCAGACAAGGAGACGGAGAAGGAGGTGGATAAGTTCATCGACTCCTTCCTTCGATCTGATGGAGTATTCGTGCTAAGGATGATTACAATGCAGGTGGGAACTAGTTATTTTGTTATCCATCTCACTTAATTCTGAATGTTCTCTCGCCATCCAATACTGCATTCAAACTGTGAGAAACGATCCATCGTGTACGAAATTAGCTCATCACTTTGCCCTATCTCTTGTCAGTCAGAGAAACGAGAGACCATTGCGAAATGAGAGAGACAGATCTTGAATCGGAATCCCCTTCCAGTCGGGCGTCATCTTCGGCACGGATCTCACAGTCTCCCTGTGGAAATCATACTACGGAGAGCACATCAAGAGGAGTAATTCATTCACGGAGCTACGACCACCCACCAAGTACTGATATTATTTGTTCTCCTTTATCAAAAGCCTAGCTGTGATGGACCGCAGGTCTGAAGGGCCTTGATTAGAAAGTTTCAATTTATTGTTTTTTTTCATTTTCGGGGCTGATGCAAGAAAGGGTTAATATTTGCAGGAAGATCGAAGAGCTGTGGATCGAGGGCGATGGTTTCAACAAGAATGGAGGACCTGGAGGTGAGCGAATACATTTTTGGTGCATTTCCATCGTATTCTAGTCATCGTTCGTCAAGTTCTTGTAGACTGCAGTATCAATAACTGAGAAATTCTGGCAAAACACCGTTGAATCGTATTGAGGGTTTTCCCATTGCAGACAAGTCCCGGCAAGGCAGCGTCGAGCTCAACCTGCCCGCGTGGCTGGTAAACAAGGAGAATGAGCTGAGGATGAGAGGAGCGAGGGGAGGAGGTGGGGAGTGTATTTCACAAATTGAGTCTCTTCAGCCGTTCTACTGAACCTGTGTACTAGGGTTGCAGATTCGGTTTCGAAGAAACCGCAACTCACCAATCCTTCTTCCCTCTCTTTCAATCAAAACCGCGCGAGAGAGGCGATATGCAAAGAGGGTGCGGAGACTCCGCAACGTCGTTGTATTTGAGAGGAAATGAGGGGTGGATAGGGTGCGGAGTCTCCGCACTCACTTTGCATATCGCCTCTCTCGCGCGGTTTTGATTGAGGGAGAGGGAAGAGAGGGGGCAAAGTGTGGGATACATCGAAACCGAGTTCGTTCCGGCAACCCTACTGTGTACAGAAAAAACTCTCCTGCCCTCACGCATAAGTCAATTTTCAGCAAGCAAAAACTATTCCTTCGAGTTCCCCCCTTTCCAGAAGCCTTCCCGTCCACATCCGCCGGTCGCTCTCCGCCCGTGCCTCCTCGGGTGCCCTCACAGCGGGACGGCACTGCGGGAGAGCGGATACGCCTGATCCCACCGCCCGCCCCGCCGCCAGAGTGAGTGGAATGGTGTAGTTTACTGTTTGTAGTCTACGAGCAGTCAAGCTAAAAAACAGTGCTGGAGAGATCAGCATTACGATCTGTATTGAAGGGGGACCGAAAAGTGAAGCTAGTGCTGAAGCTCATTTTTTAAATGAAAAACGCGGCATTAATGAATCGCTCATTTTATATTCGATTCCGATGTCTTCATTGCAGTTTCATGCGTCACGTTGCTCTCATCAAGGGAACAGGAGATATCAATGATCCTAACGATATCTCCATCATTCGATCAGTCTCGAATTCGCCCGCGAAACGATCGTCCAAGCCCTCGTTTCACTGAATATGTCACTCGGTGATTCGCCTTCTACCGTAGCTCTAGATGAGCCTTTCGTTCCTGTTGTTAGTCATTAGACACTCACATTTCCCGTTTCAAGTCCGGTTTTACATGCACTTTCTAATTTTCACTTTGAATCGTACAATATTTGTACAAATATTCCACTATCCCGGCATAATAGCTCACCCTCGCACCATAATTGTTCAAGATTTGTGTTATTACATTTCGCTCATAATTAAGGCCATTGTGCAATATAAGGATATGACCATATTTCCCAAACCCCTGACGCATAATCACATCGATTTCTCGGATTCTGTTTCGCTCATTTTCGGACGCTACGCCCTTCGCATTCAGCCATATAAGCCATTTGTCGATAGCAATCTCTCATTTTCGATCTACTACCACAAACACTGCTACAGTATCCCGCTACCTCTCGATTGCTCAAATGGGCGCTCTCCCAAATATATTCGATTCCTCCGTAAGCTTTACTTTGCTATTGTTACGCCGATTCTTTCAGACATAACAGGAGTGCTTTATCGATTCGTTGTCACATTTTTCGCGAGATAAAACAGATTGAGTAAAGTGAGATGTGCTTATTATCGATATGTTATGGAAGATCAGAGGCATGGTAATCGATTGATTACTGTGGGAGTACGGTAGCCACTCAGAAGCCTCCCTTACTGTTCAATTCGACCGAAGAGTTGGTGGCTTTGACCGTGTTGAGACCTTGCTCTGAAAAAATGTTTCTGTAGGACGAATTTTGAATCGACGTTATGCTGACGGATTCATCTATTTTTTGGGATACATTTTTATTATAGATGAATACTAATTCGCTTCGATTGTGATTCATAAAGTACAATGAGTCTCGTTCTATCCCGAAGTAGCGCTGAAAAATTATTCCACATGAATAATACTTCCGGCTCTATTTAGTTATTGGCCCTTCTTTGGTTTACAATTCACAATAAAATTTCAGCGAGAGACACATGAAGGAGAGCTATTTTCGAATATACATATTTGACAGTTTCTTACTTTCTTGCATCACAAATCCGGTTCGCGCCTAGATATCTCCTTATTTACGCGAGTTTAGATGTTGAAGAAACCTCACTTCCTTGCATGACAAACGCGGTCTGATTCTCTCCCAGATGCACAACTCCGTCTCCCGCTGGTTTCATGTCACCGCCCTCCTTCAGAAGGTACAGTTGGCGTTGTTCGGCGGCTGCAATTAGTGAGACGCTATTTTTTGTATAAAAAGAGGAATCGGACTGTCACGGTGAAGAATCCGCTTCAGTATTTCGTGTACACTCTCGCGCGAAATGAAGAGATGCCCTTACGCCCCCTCTCTCATTTCGGAATGCTCTCTCGCTTCTCTAATTGACGAAAGATAAAGCAAATTAAAGTTACGGGAACTCAAATTTCACGCGTCATTTCGCTAATAATAGGTGAGATTCTTGGCTACGATGGGAGGTAGATAACAACAACGACGAAACTCGCCAGTCTTCTTGATGTTGTCAACGAACTCAGTGTAGTTGAAGTCTTTCAGGTCGATTGCCTGAGTGAGCAGGAGAGTGGAGATGAGGAGAAGACCTGAGGGAGTTTCACGATATTGCTTCAATTTCCTCAAACACTATAAGAGTAAAGCAAGGCACTAAATTTTCACAGATGTTATCGGTCGTACGATCAAATTGTAACATGAAGTGCAAAAACGCTCACCGAAAGTAAGCAGAGAAGTGGTCATGTCGGTATGTAGTAGAAAGGGAAAGAAGGAAAGGAATCCGATTCGATCGCACGAGGGTTCATCCCCACTCAAACCCCTCGATATCGTCTGGGGTCTCTTTATCCCTCCTGCCCTTTCTTCGGTTAGAGTGATCGAGAGATCATCATAGAGAGTGTGTCAGACCGAAAACGATTAGCGAGATTGGATAGGATTATAGTTGGATCACACATCCCGTGCTAGTCAAATTAGGAGAATGATGAGATACCATGAGTCCGATTGGATTTTGAAGCGAGTTTACTCTACTCTAGAAAGATCTATTTCAATGATAGCAGTGATCTCTGGAGATCGAAAAAGGTAGCCGTCTTTTCATCTACCGCACTCTCATTCTTCTTTGATCGGTGTGAAACGGTTTATTTATAGCGTTAGTGATCTTTAAATAAGTTGATTTGTGGGTGATAACTAGAGTTCTCTTATTGGAATCAATTCCGGAATTCCAATAGATAGTGCGAACAAAGGATCCTCTCTCTTAATTTCAATTCCAATAAGACTCGTTGTTCGGTCGGCCAATTTCAATAGTTATTGGAATTCCAATAAGCGAATTGATCATTCGAACAAGGAGAATTGATGAGAGCGGTCCTTTGTTCTCTCTTATTGGAATTCCAATAAGAATTGGAATTCCATTAAGAGATCATTTTCCAATAGCAGACCGCGTAGATCTCGGTCGTTATTGGAAATGAGAGGGAGAGGGGGTCAATTCCAATAACGTTTCAATTCCAATAAGAGAACTCTAGGGATAACTACGTTGAAATAGAGCTTAGGAGTCTAGAGGACGAACCTGCAAACGTCCATCGGTGGTTACAGTGGAATATTTGATTGATCTTGAACATGTAAAACATTCAGTAATTTCCTCAGTCATTATTCAATCAACACATTACCATGCGATCCATCCATTGTCCTTCACAATTGGCTTTATTGGCTGTTTTCCACCCCCTCCCTCCCTCTCTCCCTCCCTCACTCCTCCCCTCATTTCTCCCTCCTTCTCTCGTCCTGCGCGGTTCACTCTCACGCGCGGGCAATGCCCAAGGCCAGTAACTACTGGTCCAAGGTTCGTGACAAAGATCAAAGATCAATTTACTGTTCTTAGTGACCTCAGTGAATCTTAGGCAACCTTAGGCAGCTTTGAAGTTCAATTATCAAAGTCTATCGTGTGTTTCTCGTAAAAACGCTACTGCTAGTAGGACCTGTGATCGGGGACTCAGGTGTAAAAGATCAATGATCACCCTTTCCAGAACCGTCGGGCGGGCGGCAACCACCACAATAACCACAACAATAACAACAACAACAACCATCACAACAGTCAGCAGGGAGGGAACAGTAACCATCATCACAACAACGGAGAGAAGGGAGGAGGCGGAAGGGAGCAGGTCTTCAGTTTGATCTTTGATCTTTGATCCTTCTGATACAGTAGTGAGGGGTCATTGATCATAGATCAATGACCCCTCACTACTGTATCTTGCTGACTGAAGAAGATATTTGATCTTTGATCTTTGGCCTTTGGATCATACACTGTTGTTGAGCAACAAGTAGCGACTGGATGATCTGATCTTTGATCTCAGGCGCATCACGGCAGCACCAACCACCACCATCACCATGGCAGGGAGGGCGGTGCAGGAGGAGGAGGGGGAGGCCAGGCGGGAGGAGGCGCCAACCAGCAGGGAGGAGCGCAGAATAAGAGAGTGAGTGGGGGGGGGGGGGGGTGTTACGGTATCACTTGGCACGATGCCAACTCTATGCAGGTAGAGATTAAAGATCAAAGATCAAAGATCACCTCTTCAGGCGACTCCGTGCGTGCGATCTCGCTCCGAACTGCGTCGCATTCTGCACGACAAATTGGAGTGGAACGAGAAGACGACCGCCCTCGATCTGACGCTGCTCGTGTGTGCGGATGAGAGCGATCCTGCCGAGGCTGAGGTACCGTAGATGGGGGTACGGTAGGATTGGGTCTTAGGTAGTACAAGGCGGGTTACGGTAGGGGTATTATAGGAGAAGTTTGAATGGTACTGCCCTCTGAGTACTGTGGAGCGAATCCGCTAGATCTCGTTATACAAATTTCCAAGAAACCAAGAATATGTGTGGCCAAGAATTTAAATGATCAAAGTTCAGAGGTCAATGACCAAGGATCATCCTTCCTAAAGATCGCATTTTCAGTTGATCGTGGTCTCCTCTGGCTAGTGTAGACCACATAAGTTGGGATCGTAGTGAACTATGGGGCGTGCCTGAGATCAAAGATCAAAGATATTCTCGCCTAAATTATTAAATAAACTTGCATATTTGCAGTTGATCGTGGTGTCCTCTGGGTGCGTGGCCACGACTACTCGCTATGTCCGCTCGGATATTGTCGAGGCACAGAGGAGGAGGGAGAAGGAGGAGAGGGCCACACTGGTACGGGCATACGGTACATACTGTAGTGGGATCAATTTGAACAATAGGGAGACGGAGAAGGCGAGGGAAGCTATGGCACGGTAATCGGGGTAGCTGGGCATGGGAGGCTATGGTGCGGAGTACTGTAGTAAGACGTCGTAGCTTCATATCGTTGCAATGGTGGTATAATTTTGTGATAACTTAGTACTGTACGATTGGGCTACGATAGCCATCCCCTATATCGATCGCTTTAGATGCCCGATGCTCTTCCCGTGAAGGTGGATATTGCCGAGGTGGTGCAGCTCCCTCCTCCCCTTCCACTCAAGACAATCGACGAGAAGAAGCAGAGAAGCAACTGCGAGGGTGATTAATCTTTGATCGTTGATCTTTCACTTTTTCTTCTTCATTGTTGCGATTCAATCAGAGACTAAAGACCAAAGACAAAAGATTACCTTCCAGATTGCTCGATTCCCTCGTCCGTCCCTCTCGCCCCTCTTCCTCCTCTCCCCGTCATCGCCGCTCCTCCCGGTGACGAACTGTTCCGATTCGACCCGAGCTCGAAGACGCACAAGTGCAAGGTGGGGAGGTTGATCTTTGATCTTTGCTTCCATCTTACCTCTAGGAAAAACAACACATAGAAGTAGCCGGCCTCTCTTGATTAATGACTTCTTCCCTTACAATTAGAAGGCTAGGGCCGACAATTCATATTTCTAGAGATCAAAGATCAACCTACGGTACTCCTCAGGTGCTCAACCAGATCGCGCGGTCGGTGCAGAAGGCATGGTGTGGGCTGCTGTTCGTGCCCGCCTATCAGCTGGGACAGGTACGAGGGATCAAAGATCAAAGACCAAAGATCAAAGATCAACTTTTTCAGGCGACCGCCTTCATTCGCGCCCTTAACCCGAAGCCCGACTGTGAGTTTGCCGATCTTTGATCTGTGAGTTGATCTTTGATCTCTCGCAGCCTCCCACTACGTCGACGGGTACATCTCCCGTCTGTGCTGCTTGGAGGATCTGCTGTGGGCGTTGCGATCCGCGAGGGGACTGCTCAATGTGGTGAGCGATTGACCGTTGATCTTTGATCTTTGATCTGGTCTTTGATCTCTCATGTCAATGTGGTGAGGGGATACGGTAGGGTCGGATCGATAACTGATTTCTTCCCTCTGATTATGAAACGAACAGCTGCTGACCGATTGCAGTTGCCTCCCTATGAACGCGAATTCAATGTCATGAATCAAAGTTCAAAATTCCAAAGACCAAAGATCAAAGATCAAAGATCATGTTCAGGAGCCGCCGCTGGCGTACTCTATCTGGCACTCGATGCGCGAGGAGGACATGGCCCAGCTGAGCGAGTACTCGGAACTGACCTGGTGAGAGACTACTGTAGTCCCTGACTACCGTACCGGGGGTAGATCGATGACTGACTAATTTGCTACCGTACCCTGGATACTGTACCTCGGGACGAATCGATAACTGACTTTATCCTACCGTACCCTTTCTACCGTACGTCGAGGCCAATCTGGAATCCGGAATTATCCGGGGACCGTTCGATATCCTATATTTTTGATTTTTCCCTGCAATCGATGATTGAGTATTTCGCTACCGTATTCTTGATTACCGTATCTTTTTAAAAATGAATAGCAAGCTTATTTTATTTCATTGCAGCACGTGCGTGATCGCGACGCTGCACGAACGGGCGCAGGTAATTTCGAAAATTATTTAAACGATTAAAAAACGAAGAGAATTCGTGTTGCAATTTTTAACAACTTTGTATAGTAGAATCGCGATTGTTTCATGAAAAGGATATGCAATATTATCAAAATAGTTAATGTATGAAAACATGTGAAATCAAGAGACGATTACTCGAAATTTAGCAAATGTTAATTTGGTTTCTTACAGAGTCCTCCCTCTCTCCTCGACGGTAGCGAACTGTGGCCGAGTGTCGTCGTGACGAATCGGAATTGTGAGTTGAACATGACTAAATTACGATTTCCGTTTTGAACAAAGCTTGTTCGGATAACACAAATAATAATGAAAAACATGAGACAAAAGATGGAGTTCATGGATTTTTTTCGCAATAACGTATTCCCAAATGCGGGCAATTGAATCTTCTCTGTGTGCTATCTATCTTGGCAGATGAGAGAATGTGCGATGATATTTACTCGAACATGATCTACTCCTTCTCAGGTGCTCCTCCCCGTCTTCCCTGGCCGATTTCCCCACCCGAGACGACGCCCATCGACGAACTATTCAATGATGAAGTGTGAAGAACCCCCTTCTAAGCCCCGCCCCCATCAAGCCCCGCCCCCCTATTCATGTATAAGCTTCCCCCGTCCCCCCTTATCTATCCACATAATTCTGCTAATTACTCTCGCGCACTCACCGCACTTTAGACGTTTCTCTCCGTGCATAAAGTAAGATGATTTCAAGATGAAATTCATGTTTATTTATTATACCGGTAGATATGACAAAAAGGGGAATGTAAAACAAGTTCGAGAATGGAGCTACTAGGAGCTAGGAGAATGCAGCTATTCAGGAATCGAGAATGGAGCTACTAGGAATGGTTGCGGGTCTCTAGAAAATGAACTGGATTTCCGGAGCTGATTACTTAAAACACTGTGAAAAATATGGAGGGTTGGCTCTAATAAATTTCTCTCCTTCCTTTCTTCAGCACACGTTTGCAGTCACATGCGCAGTCAATTCGTATTTCTTCGGAAATATAATTCCGCATTTCTCACATATGAATTGGTTGAGTCCATGTGCTGTTCTCTTGTGTCTCGCGAGTTTGTTCGATGCTTTATACGCTTTTGAGCAGTGACTGCACGCGTACGATCGTTCACCTGTAATGTTCGCTTATTTTTTTATTTTTTTTGTAAATTTAAATTTTATTGTTTAAATTATTTTAAATATACTACTTACCGGTGTGTACGAGCATATGGTCTCGAAGGTTGCGCTGTAGCGGGAACACCTTTGCGCAAATGGTGCATTTGTGCGACCCCGTGGAACTTCTCTTCACTTTCTCGTTATTTTCCGCACTAACTTTGGAAGGACGGCCGCGCTTGCGAGGTTGCTGAATATAATGGATTATTCAAATTTACAAATAAATAAATGTTGAATTATGAAAAAAAACAACAAAAACACAAATGAATGTACCCGAACACTGGTGCCAAGATAGCCGGGATCATTGTAACTATCGAGAGACTGCTCTTCGTTCGATTGATCAATGGAATCTTCCAGTCCCTGTAATTTACTCAACGATCGTGACAAACAAATGTTGTTATAGTTTTTATCATTGTTATAGCTCGATTTTCCAATTCTTTGGGAAAAAAGAAGTTAACAAAAAGAAAAAAAAATGTAAAATGTACCTGACTATTCGAATCGTCCTCATCCTCAATTTCTTCATCTTTTTCGTCGATAAACAGCTCGTCCTGGAATTCGTCAAAGGTTTCTTCCAGAACCTTTATTATTTGTTTCGTAAAAAGACTATTTCGCAATTGAAACTAACAGGTTGTTTCGGCTTGACACCATCGTGGGCAGTGAAAATATTCATGAAAGAAGTACCCAAGCTGAAGCCCACGGAATCATCACCCATAGGCACCTGAAGCGCATATTTGTATTAAATTTTCACAAATTGCTGTCTTACAACAGGCTGATGGATGCTATCATAGTGCTGCATCTCAGTGACAGACTCAACAGGATCATCCACAGGGGAAAACACTCGATTCAATCGATCTTCTGGGAATGTGGTTGAAGGTTCTTCAATCAGTTCCTGAAAGTTTCATTAAAATGAAACATGCTTTATGAGGCGAAAAGATTTGAGAAACTGCTAGGAAGAGACTAGATAATAAAGACTTCCTAAAGAAATGCGGTTGGATGTGTACGCATTGTCTTAGAGATTGGTGTATTCGGGAATAAAAAGAAGGGTCTGTATGAAGTAGCATTGCTAGGGAGAAGATTTCAATCACCGTAGATACTCAGTTATTTTTTTAGTAATCAAATGAAAGTGAAGGACTAACATTCTTGATATGGACAGATCCTCCCTTCTCTCCGACTGATTCTTTTATCGGCTCATTACAATTCTTAATTAGGGTTCCCATCATATTCGAGATTTCGTAGACAAGAAAACGGATGGGGTCGTTTCTGAAATTATGCTTCGTTTTCACTCATTTTTAAAACTTGAACGCTTACTTGTTACAGTCAAACTGTACCGCATCTTCCCTCTCTCTGAGCAGGCTCGACGCAGCGTAAAGTGAAGTCTGAAATTGTTCATGAATTTCAAATAGATCTAATTTCAAATAATTGAAGAATTAAAGATAAATAATTGAAGATAATTGAAGAACGTACGGGAGCAACTATTCCGTCTCTAAGGGACGTGAAGAGCAAGTTTACTGATTTCGACAAAACTCCACCGATGGTTGGGTCCGAACTTTGGAGAATGTGAGCCTAGAACAAGAGGCAATCTTTTATCCATAAATCAAACATTAGCCCAGACGGTGCGAAATAAACATACCACTCTACCGCACTCCTCAAACTGCTGCATTACTTGAAGTTCACCCGTTGCGCAGTACTCCTGGAACAGCAATGCAGTCACTCTGAAATGCGAGCAATAAGAGTGCTGAGAGCCGGAAAGTAGTTGACGGTTAATCAAGGTCGATCGTAAACTGAGCGCGCAGTGTTGTGCCTCTCTCTCCCTCCCTCCCTCTCTCCCTCCCTCTCTCTCCCTCCCTCCCTCTCTCCCACTCCCCTCTCGGTTCCTTACGGGACGTGTGTTTTCCCCCCAAGTTGTCATCAAGCTTGGATTTAACTTGTGGGCTCCCGAAACGTACTAGATTCCAACTAGTGGGATGACACCAGAGTAGAGTGCGCGCTTTCCCGATAAGGTTCAGTTTCGCTTTACAGATAAAGGCATGAGAAATCGCGGTCCGATTTGTTCACACATTGATTTCCCTAACAAATGTACCCTCCGAATTGCCGTACCGGGTGAATACAAAACTAATTCTCTTCAAAAAAGCAAAAAAATTAACCAGATGCGTTATGCCCGAAGAAAATATTAAGGCAAATTGAGAATGGGAGTTTCAGAGTCCGATCTTCCAAGACAGGATGCAGCCGAACATTTTCAACACTTCATAGCAAAAGGCGGCATGACCAGAGGGTTAAGGGGGGGAGGGGAATAAAGGTATGCTTATTCACGTCAAGTGACTTTACAGTCGTACGACAATGTTATAGGTGTGGGGGAGGGGGTCAGCCACTGACTGTCTTTTTGCAAAGGTGCATTCTTACACGAAATTGCAGAAAGAGCAAAATTAATCTGTCTAGACGGTGCTGGAATCGCGCCTCTGAAACATCGCCGAACCTCATCTTAACCTCATTTTGATTCTATATTCCACAACGAGATAAGTAGAGACTCTTGAGCCCTTTCTTTCCCTGAGAAGATCAAAAAAAAAATTCACAAGCTGAATTTCGATGAAGAGAGGTTTAGCTTAAAAAGAAAATATTGATCTTCGATCATTGATATGCGGACAATGTAGTAGTAAATTCTCATCAGATCAAGAAAGATCACAGAACTATAGCAGATTTGCGCTAAAAAAACGAAGTCGTCGAGATGAAATTTAGTTAAAAATCGATAAAAAATGGTAATGATGCAGAGAAGGCAATGATTGTGAGGTGAGATGAAAGATCGGAGTCTTCCTCATTTGATGATATCGTAAAATAATAAACCGTTCCCTTTTTCCGATTCTTATCGTTCATTCCAAAATTTTACTGAAGAGTCTCTAGCCCTAGCTTTTGTTACTTATCGTTTCCTAGTGGCACTGGTAGCACTTACTGAGAAAATTAAAATTTTTGAAATAATCAATAGTGAGCTAGCGAACAAAACGTTCCGTATTATGTGCTAAACACCGTAGCGTCTTCGCTGAGCATTTGAATGTTACGATAAAATATCACTCAAAAAAAGCAGGACCAGAGGGACTAATCAAAAAAGTCAATGACAACACTATACAAGCATTTCTTCTGCAGCTAAAGACGATCTAAATCGCTGTGTTCGAAAGCTCATTCCGTTCAAAGGCAGGCTCGTGCACTGTCAATCACAAGTGAAACGAGAAGAATCAGACAATTTTGTCGAGATCTCAAATCCAAATAACGAAGGGATTAGACGCCCTCCATTCTTCACTCCTCTAATCGAGTCGAATGAGGAGAGTGGGATCCCTCTTCTGTCTGAGCTCCCACTTTGACTAGAGGAATGAGATGGAAAGAGACTCATTCCACCCTATAAAACCCCCGCGACTCGGTTTATTCCTCACACCAAGTCGTCGACATGGCCCAGTCCGTTCCTCCCGGAGATATCGCCACCCAGCCCGGCACCAAGATCGTCTTCAACGCCCCCTACGATGACAAGCACACCTACCACATCAAGGTACTTTATCCCTGGCCCCGACCTACCGTAGCTTCACTAACGTCTCCGGTACCCCAACCACAGTAACCCTGTCCCTTCCAGGTGACTAACTCGTCTGCTCGCCGTATCGGATGGGCTTTCAAGACCACCAACATGAAGAGACTCGGAGTCGATCCCGGATCCGGAGTGCTCGACCCTAAGGAGGCTGCCCTCATCGCTGTCTCTTGCGACGCCTTCGCCTACGGACAGGAGGTACGGTTTAGCCCTGACCCTGTGTAGTATCCCTGAGTACCCTCACAAATTGAAACCAATCTTTCGGCTTACTGTGTCTCTCAAAACAATACCGTAGTCCATTGCCACCGTATCCCTCCCCATTCTGTTCACTAATACCATCTCTTCAGGACACGAACAACGATCGCATCACCATCGAGTGGACCAACACCCCCGACGGAGCTGCTAAGCAGTTCCGCCGCGAGTGGTTCCAGGGAGACGGCATGGTCCGCAGAAAGAACCTCCCCATTGAGTACAACCCTTGAATAAAAGTGGTTGATTCTCAATTGATCTTTTTCACATTCAATTCGGTCTAAGGGATACTGTACCCGCAGATTTATGGGTACTGGGCACAGACTCGGGTATCATTTGCTATCATGTTTGGTTTTCCTCTACTTCTGAATCTCTGGTCTCTCTTTTTTGTTCCCTTCGTTTCTTTTCTCCCTTTACTACTTGTCAACTGCCTTCATACAGACGTGGGATGATCAATTTGTAATCCATTGTTCATTGCCACGAATCCAACCTTTCTTCCGTTTTTGATCGCTTGGTCATTGGCCAAAATCGTGCCTACTGACCGCGCCTACTGATTTATACACGATGGGAATATTCCATTTTCATCCCCTCTGGCATAGATTCATTACGAAAAAAGTCGGATGCGCAAATTGGATACATGCCTGGACTTCATGACTCCGACCAACTCGGATGGTATTTTTAAATACTAATTATGTAAGGAGGAGAGGTCAATCTTATTTCAACCACGCTCCATCTCTTTTCTTAATTTTACATTTCCCAGCCTTGACATTTGGATTCCAAAACGTCGTTTGCTCATTACTTCATCCATAGGAAATCGCGAAAAAGTCGGGAAAAATATGTTTGGAAACCAATATTTTTCAGATAGATATCACGCCTGTTACGAGAGAATCGAGCTGAAGTTGGGAATTGTACGAAAATCGTGAAATGAGTTAACATCAGTTTTGGGCACCTCTTAGCATGTCCTAGCATCCCCCGAAGTCTCATTGTATGGACATCAATTTGGAGCTCCCTACACCGGGTCGGTATCCTGGAGCCCCACCTTTGACAGCTATTATCACGGTTCTGGGGCATTTCTGAGCAAAATCGTTCTATAGTGACCCACCTACTTTTCCGAGCTCTATCGAGCTGCACCGGTTAGAAGTCGTAAAAATGCTTGTGTACAGTGCTACATTCAAGAATGAATAACTCAAAAATTTAGGTAATGGAGGTGCCCAGCTTTCACTATGTTGTGCGTCTCGTCGCGCTCTTTCGAATGAGTGGTTTACGAAAAATATAAATCCATCCTGCGATATAATTTAATCAATCTCAGATAATTTGAAGATTTTTATGCACAGTGAAAAATAGAAAAGAAAAGAGCACTGTACACAAGCACTGTTACGACTTCTAACCGGTGCAGCTCGATAGAGCTCGGAAAAGAAGGTGGGGTAACTCTAGAACAATTTTACTCAGAAATGCCCCAGAACCGTGATAATAGCTGTCAAAGGTGGGGCTCCAGGATACCGACCCGGTGTAGGGAGCTCCAAATTGATTTCCAAACAATGAGACTTCGGGGGATGCTAGGACATGCCAAGAGGTGCCCAAAACTGATGTTAACTCATTTCACGATTTTCACCCCATTCCCAAAAAATGTAATTCTAGCTCGATTCTCTCGTGACAAGCGTGATATTAGTGTAACACATCAAATTAAACAAAATTAAAAACTCTTCTTTTTGCAACAAATATCATTAGATAAAGACTGGATGACAAATGTGTCATTGTAAATTGGCGCCGATCTGATTATTTCAAATTGAATTATGACCGCGGGAATCAGGCATTCATAGACTCAACATTTTCAAAAGATGCGGAACGAGAGTCAAAAATCTTAGGGAATTCACGCGCATCAAAATTTTAAGCCCACTTTCATCCATTCTGAGCTGCCTGCCCCACATAATTTGCCATTGACTATGATTTTTTAAATTCTTGATGAATTAATTAATGAAAAATTCAGATACGTAACAACTCAACATGCCTGGAAATAAGAAGCTAAAATCGAACAAGAATCAGAAGGAAGAAACGTCAATTCCTTCGACGATTGAGATTGATAATCTCCTCACTCCTCCTTCATACGCTCAATTGAATGCGGCGCTGAACAAGCTATCCAGAGAATTCAAAGATGGTTCCTTCGATGAAATTGATCACTTTCGCCATCTTGTAATCGACGAACAACGGAGAGCTTCAGCCAGAAGGTTAGCCTATTCATAAACAAAGCTTTTTTTCGTTTTTGAATCATTTTCCTAAGAAATATCGGAAACATTTCTTAATTACTATTTTCTGACTAAATAGGTAAACAAGATACAATAACACTTCATTTCAGTGCCGCCTGCAGCCAGCAGTTCCCTCGTGATTGCCTCTCCTGCGGGACGGAATCGCCACTACGACGTACCGTTTGTGCAAATTCCCACTGTGGAGGCATCGTTTGCTCTACCTGCGCCAACGCTCAACCAAGTTGTCCTCGATGCGCCGTTTCTACCGAATTCCTTCGATTATTCGAGGAAGACTCTCGAGAATGCGTAATCTGCGTAGAAACTCCCTTTGGTCGATCGGCCTTTTCGGGATGCGGTCATATTGTATGCACTGCGTGCGCATTGACACTGTACAAGTTTCAGGGTAGTAGTCTCTGTTGTCCTTTTTGTCGTGCTCCCTCGAGAACTCCCATGCTTTTGGTAGAAAATGTAGTTACTCCTCCATTGATTTAGAAATTACAACCCATTTCCGTTTTCCATATTTCTTTGCTTCGAACTACCATTATTTCCATGATAAATGAATATTTTCTGTGAACAGAGATATTATTTCGAAATAATTTTCAGATACTTTTGTACAATCGAACGATTATTTGATCACATTCCTCAGAATTAGTAGTACAGTCAGACAGTATTGAGTGTTGTTTAGGAGCCCGTTCGCGTAAGAATCGGACAAATTGAGACAAGTCCGGCACAGTCAAAAAATGTCGATTCTTTCAAACTTTGGTTTTCGGGGTTCTCGAGGGTGCTAAAGACGATAGGCATATTGGTTTTTGCTGTCGAGCCTCCGTTGGCTCCAGACGACGTTACGTCGATATCGATTTTTGCCCTATTCCTCGGCTCCAAAAAATGCTAATTTTACGAAAGTCTGGTATTCGGACCAGAATTTTATGGCGATCACGCCTATCTAATTCATTTTTCAAAATATTGTAAAATGATTTTTAAAAATCGATATTTTGACTCCTTGATACCAGGGCTGAAATTTATACATGGTTCGAACCGCACAGATGAGAGGATTCGAAATCTATAATTTGAGCCAAATCGGTGCAGCCGTTTTTGGGGGTGTTCGCGATTTGTACAGCAAAAACGGTCTGAGAACTAGGGTTGGCTAAACGATAAAGAGATTGCGAGCCCGCAATGAGCGCACCTCTCTATTGCGGGCTCGCAACGATTGACAGGGGGGGAGGATAACGAGCCCGCACCGCCTCGCATCGTTTCGAGGGAGGGGAGGGGGGAGAGGAATTGGTTTGGCGAAGGTAAAACTCATCGGATATCATTAGGGAAGGTTTAATTTATTTTCCTAAATCACCTTTTACATTTCTTTACACATTGGGAAAGCTCCCTTCCACGCAACGTAGCGATGCGTAGTGGGCTCGTTATCCTCCGCCTACGCTCGCTCAAACGTAGCGAGCAAGTTACGAGACCTCTCCCTATATAGAACCCGAAAACGTCGTTTGGCCAACCCTAATTCCGAGCACGAAACGAAAATGGTCACTTCTGTAAAGGAGAGGGAAACTAAATGTGGACTATTTACAACGCTTGGATCTCCCAGGTTAGGGCTTCAAAAAAGGTTAAAAAGGGTAAAGGTCATCCCGTTAATCAAGGCACTTGCGTACTGCAAATTAGGGTTGGCCAAACGACTTTTACGGGTTCGCCATAGGGAGAGGTCTCGTAACGGGCTCGCTACGTTTGAGCGAGCGTAGGGGGAGGAAAACGAGCCCGCTACGTCTTGCCTCGCCCTCGCTACGTTTCAATAAAGCGCACGCACTAGTCTAGACGGGTTAGGAAAAGCAGTCGGAGGCGAGAGAAAGGGGCGGAGCTTCGCACTCCCTTCCCTTCCCGCAACGTAGCGAGGGAATGCGAGATTTTTAGAAGAGCTAATTCAATATTACATAGTGGAGACGAAATGTGTATAGAAATGTAAAAGATGATTAAGGAAAATAAATGAAACCTTCCCTAATGATATCCGATGAGTTTTACCTTCGCCAAACCAATTCCTCTCCCTCCATCGAAACGATACGAGACGGTGCGGGCTCGTTATCCTCCCCCTCACCTATGCCAATCGTTGCGAGCCCGCAATAGAGAGGTGCGCTCATTGCGGGCTCGCTATGGCTATTAGAGAGAGATCATAACGAGCCCGCAAACCTCGTTTAGCCAACCCTACTGAGAACGGCGCTCCGTCCCTTGATCTACCCTCTTCCTCCGTGACCTCGACTGTCTCTCCAGAGCCTCTTCCCTCTCGTGTCTGCGCTCTCTCGCATTCCCACACTCTCTCGCTCCCAAGCGAGGGAGAGAGAGTCGATCGGACGAGAGGTCACGGGGGAAGAGGGTAGATCAAGGGACGGAGCGCCGTTCTCAGACCGTTTTTGCTGTACAAATCGCGAACACCCCACCGTTTTGGCTCAAATTATAAATTTCGAATCCTCTCATCTGTGCGGTTCGAACCATGTATAAATTACAGCCCTGGCATCAAAGAGTCAAAATATCGCTTTTTAAAAAATATTTTACACAATTATGAAAAAAAGTACTGCAAATTAGGGTTGGCCAAACGACTTTTACGGGTTCGCCATAGGGAGAGGTCTCGTAACGGGCTCGCTACGTTTGAGCGAGCGTAGGGGGAGGAAAACGAGCCCGCTACGTCTTGGCTCGCCCTCGCTACGTTTCAATAAAGCGCACGCACTAGTCTAGACGGGTTAGAAGAGAGCCATGAAATCGAGCCGGGCCTCCTCTTTTCGCATTGTCTTTTGTTTCTCGAGACCGGCTAGAGATCCGGGAAGTAGCAGAGTGGAAGTGCTTCGTTGGCTCCCTTCTTAAGAAGCGCAAACACAGTCCATGATGAGGAAATGAGACCCGGTCTGGAATAGCCAGCGGGGGCCTTTGTTTAGTGCTGATCTTTTGAGAAGTAGAAAAGGGCGAAGATTTCATTAGGGATTGACACGAAATTGTGCGAGCACGGATTTGCAGAGATTTGAAGAGCGCCTGAACAATTGTCAACAAAATGCCTTTATTCGTGATGTTGCGAGAGTAAAAACACACTTCAAACGCGGACGACCGGGACTCTACTTTATTGATTATTTTTGGTTTGGCTATCTTAGAATACACACAATAATTTAATGATACTATACAAGAATTATGGGTATAGTGAATTGCGTTGGTCACTAAAGCTAAGGTGTGAGACAGGAGATCTGGGTGCTCGAAGCGTCCCACGGTCCGGAAATCGTATTCCACACGCCGTTCTTACACGTTGCCGTGCCTCCACCGATGCGACCCGAGAGGCAGGACTTTACGTTCTTCGTCTGGAAAATGTAACTAGTTCGCTCGATAATGCAATAAGTGTGCATAAAGTAAGAGGTTGTGTGATGGGCAATGCCTCTTTCCATGGGCAATGCCTATTCGTACTGAGCCTACGAACTCACGCAAGGCTGCCCGAATGTAAGCAATTTGGACGAGGGACAGCTGATCGTGCCGTTGATGGCCACAGGCTCGACCTTCTGAACAAATATGTAATTTAATTAAAATAAATATAATTAAATACTAAACCTTGTAATTGCACTGACAGAGGACAGGCACAGGGCAGCCTCCTGGAAACGATAAAGTGTACTTTGCCAAAATTACATCATTAGTCTCCGCTTCCTACGTTCTGGAGTAAAAATCAATGAGAAAACATGAAATCAACCTTTGATCACGGGCACGGTAGTGGTAGTGGGCTGAAAAAGGATAATTGTATGCAGAAATTAAAATATTAAAGAAACCACGTTGGGCGTTGTAGTCGGGGTCGTGGTGGTGGTCGATGGTACTATAATGGATTTTGTTATTTTCGGCCTGAAATCACGAGTTTAGAGTTCAATTCCTCTCCCTCCATCGAAACGATACGAGACGGTGCGGGCTCGTTATCCTCCCCCTCACCTATGCCAATCGTTGCGAGCCCGCAATAGAGAGGTGCGCTCATTGCGGGCTCGCTATGGCTATTAGAGAGAGATCACTCCATAACGAGCCCGCAAACCTCGTTTAGCCAACCCTACTGAGAACGGCGCTCCGTCCCTTGATCTACCCTCTTCCCCCGTGACCTCGACTGTCTCTCCAGAGCCTCTTCCCTCTCGTGTCTGCGCTCTCTCGCATTCCCACACTCTCTCGCTCCCAAGCGAGGGAGAGAGAGTCGATCGGACGAGAGGTCACGGGGGAAGAGGGTAGATCAAGGGACGGAGCGCCGTTCTCAGACCGTTTTTGCTGTACAAATCGCGAACACCCCCAAAAACGGCTGCACCGATTTGGCTCAAATTATAAATTTCGAATCCGGGTACCAGACTTTCGTAAAGCATTTTTTTTAGCATTTTTTGAAGCCGAGAAATAGGGCAAAAACCGATATCGACGAGACGTCGTCTGGAGCCAACGGAGGCTCGACGGCAAAAACCAATATGCCCATCGTCTTCAGCACCCTCGAGAACCCCGAAAACCAAAGTTTGAGAGAATCGACATTTTTTACTGTGCCGACCCTTGTCAGATTCTTACGCGAACTGCCTCTTAGAAAAATACTTGCGATTTTGAAGAAATTCATTGATCCGTGGCATTTGGCATTTCAAAACATATATTTCAAGATTGCAAGACAAAATTGCTTGGTGGCAAGATTAGACAAAGTTTGACGGCTAACTGACTCGAGAAGGTCTTATAGCACGAAGAATGAAGTGAAGAAGTAAAGAATTGAATCAGTACAGATTACTCTAGTGAACAAAAACGAGAACAGAGAGCAGTTTACAAGTAAAGGGAGAAAAGAAACAAACGGGCCAGAAAAGAAAGAACAGAGATTCAGAAGTAGAGGAAAACCGAACATGATAGCAAATGATACCCGAGTCTGTGCCCAGTACCCATAAATCTGCAGGTACAGTATCCCATAGACCGAATTGAATGTGAAAACAAAGAGATTAATTGAGAATCAACCACTTTTATTCAAGGGTTGTACTCAATGGGGAGGTTCTTTCTGCGGACCATGCCGTCTCCCTGGAACCACTCGCGGCGGAACTGCTTAGCAGCTCCGTCGGGGGTGTTGGTCCACTCAATGGTGATGCGATCGTTGTTCGTATCCTGAAGAGATGGTATTAGTGAACAGAATGGGGAGGGATACGGTGGCAATGGACTACGGTATTGTTTTGAGAGACACAGTAAGCCGAAAGATTGGTTTCAATTTGTGAGGGTACTCAGGGATACTACACAGGGTCAGGGCTAAACCGTACCTCCTGTCCGTAGGCGAAGGCGTCGCAAGAGACAGCGATGAGGGCAGCCTCCTTAGGGTCGAGCACTCCGGATCCGGGATCGACTCCGAGTCTCTTCATGTTGGTGGTCTTGAAAGCCCATCCGATACGGCGAGCAGACGAGTTAGTCACCTGGAAGGGACAGGGTTACTGTGGTTGGGGTACCGGAGACGTTAGTGAAGCTACGGTAGGTCGGGGCCAGGGATAAAGTACCTTGATGTGGTAGGTGTGCTTGTCATCGTAGGGGGCGTTGAAGACGATCTTGGTGCCGGGCTGGGTGGCGATATCTCCGGGAGGAACGGACTGGGCCATGTCGACGACTTGGTGTGAGGAAGAAACCGAGTCGCGGGGGTTTTATAGGGTGGAATGAGTCTCTTTCCATCTCATTCCTCCAGTCAAAGTGGGAGCTCAGACAGAAGAGGGATCCCACTCTCCTCATTTGACTCGATTAGAGAAGTGAAGAATGGGGGGGGGGGATCTAATCCCTTCGATATTCGAATTAGAGATGAAGGAAATGCGGAATTGTCTGATTCTCTTCTTGTAACTTGCTCTCTTACGCTACTTAATCAACAAATAAACATTCAGAATACATATCACTTTCCCACATAGTATTCTGAAGTCTGAACTCAATCACTTCCTAGGAACTGTATCTATACAGTGGTATGATTGAGTGAGAAATACGATAGTCTGGCTAGGATGGTAAGAATAAGATATATTGAACTGAGTCCTGTTAAACGGCATGTGGTACATCATAAAACGAGATATATTTTCTGACGCGAGTAACTAAATTTTCTGTACCTCCGCTTCTGTGACGATCACAATGCATGTCTATTCAGTAGAGTTCGAAATACGGGTTGCCGTGTCTTCATTTCACACACTCTCTCGTCTCTCTGACCGATGAGAGAGTACAAGAATCGAAGAGACGATTACCCGTATTTAGAACACTACTATTCAGGAAATTGCGCGCGTTTCTCACGCACTCGAATTTTCCTTCACCTTCGCATCTATTAATTTCCTTTACTTTTGCGCGCTACATTTTATTTTACACCGATACAAAAACAAAACATTTGCACATTCTCGCTGTTCCTAGGTGCCTGTAGCTCGGGATGTCATGTGCACATGGAAGAAAACAACTAGATAAGAGAAGGGCTTGCAAAGAATTTTTTTCTGGTTTGCACGCACAAGATGGTAACGAGTTAGAATTTCCTTCATTATGCACTTGATCTTTCTATCACTGCTCTTCCATATCTTTAGACTTTCATCGTTCAAACTCCCACATGATGTTTCTTCCTGCGTGTAAATGATGTCATGATAAAATTCTAAAGTCCAAAGTCCACCGCTCCCCAGACCGTTGATCTTCTCAACTGCGCCGTCTCCCACGTTGGCAACCGCTCGTCAAAATTTCCATCTCTACGATGGGGAGAAAGATGTGCGGGAAGATCGGGGCTCCCCCGTCGTCGTTGCTACAATGAAGAAACCGTCTCCTCATTCCACCCGATGTCTCCTTTCTCTGACTAGCGAGAGACCACATGTAATGAAGAGAGACTCTCCCTGTTCGTAGGCGTCTGTCTTTCGATGGATGTCATCTTTTATTCCGTGAATGGGAAGAGGATTTCATGAAACCACCGGCGCCCCCTCCTCCCCTTTTGACAGCTCCCCTTTCATTTCCTTTCACTTCAGGAAAATGAGACGACTGTGGATCATATTCGTTATTCTTGAAATGGTTGGTGATACTTTTGCACTTTCATTCCTATGGACGGAAACGGTGGGATTACTATACCGTACAGGTTCAATCGATGTGCTTCGTGGATACGGTAGTCACCAAGCCGGGAACCGTCGATAAGGAGCAATCAGTGTTTGATGAACTTCACTGCAGGACAATCTGTGCTGATTTGGATACGGTATGTGACCATTTTAAAGGATACTGTAATCGAATTTCAGTGTGCTTCTTACATCTATCACAATAAAACGTGCAAACTCGTTTCCCTTCTCGAAGACTCTTTCCAATGCACGAATCCCCACAGGGAAATGGTCAAGAAATTGGATGCTTCAGGATGCCCAGGTTTGAGGATGAATTCGTGGAATCATATCTACAATCGATTACTGTAGACATACTCCCTGCCACGTATTCCCTCACTGATGACACCAAACCGACTACAACAACTACAACAACTACTACTATCACCAAACCGACCACAACCTCTCCTGCCAGCAAATCGAATGATCTTCCCTTTCTAGAGTCTATATCTTCTTCTTTAACGTCTTCAAATTCATTCTGTGGGCTCGACACCATCGAAATCAAGTAAGTCTAAAATTTGTAAAATCACTAAAAACCGATACTTCAGTGTCACTCTGATCGACGGGAGCGAGGAATCTTTGAGTGCGGAGAAAGGATACAAGATTGAGTGGGACAAGAAATTGGGCGTTTGGGCAAGTTTGGATTTTAAGAAGTAGTGAAAATTCGACGTTTAGATCTACACACTCGGAAATGGCAAACTGTACTTGCGCACTGCTGAATGCATCGAGAAAGAGAAGGATACCACGGGTAGGACATAAATATGGAAATACGAACATTCGGTCCTTCACTAGATACTGAAGAAGAGCCCCGAAATATCCGTATTTTGAACTCTAAACTCGTGATTTCAGGCCGAAAATAACAAAATCTATTATAGTACCGTCGACCACCACCACCCCGACTACAACGCCCAACGTGGTTTCTTTAATAATTTAATTTCTGCATACAATTATCCTTTTTCAGCCCACTACCACTACCGTGCCCGTGATCAAAGGTTGATTTCATGTTTTCTCATTGATTTTTACTCCAGAACGTAGGAAGCGGAGACTAATGATGTAATTTTGGCAAAGTACACTTTATCGTTTCCAGGAGGCTGCCCTGTGCCTGTCCTCTGTCAGTGCAACTACAAGGTTTAGTATTTAATTATATTTATTTGAATAAAATTACATATTTGTTCAGAAGGTCGAGCCTGTGGCCATCAACTACGAGGCCGGCACGATCAGCTGTGCCTCGTCCAAATCGCTTACATTCGGGCAGCCTTGCGTGAGTTCGTAGGCTCAGTACGATTAGGCATTGCCCATGGAAAGAGGCATTGCCCATCACAGAACCTATTACTTTATGCACACTTATTGCATTATCGAGCGAACTAGTTACTTTTTCCAGACGAAGAACGTAATGTCCTGCCTCTCGGGTCGCATCGGTGGAGGCACGGCAACGTGTAAGAACGGCGTGTGGAATACGATTTCCGGATCGTGGGACGCTTCGAGCACCCAGATCTCCTGTCTCACACCTTAGCTTTAGTGACCAACGCAATTCACTATACAAATAATTCTTGTATAGTAGCATTAAATTATTGTGTATTCCTTCATGGTTTTTCGATGTATTCTAAGATAGCCAAACCAAAAATAATCAATAAAGTACAGTCCCGGTCGTCCGCCTTTGAAGTGTGTTTTTACTCTCGCAACATCACGAATAAAGGCATTTTGTTGACAATTGTTCAGGCGCTCTTCAAATCTCTGCAAATCCGTGCTCGCACAATTTCGTGTCAATCCCTAATGAAATCTTCGCCCTTTTCTACTTCTCAAAAGATCAGCACCAAACAAAGGCCCCCGCCGGCTATTCCAGACCGGGACTCATTTCCTCATCATGGACTGTGTTTGCGCTTCCTAAGAAGGGAGCCAACGAAGCACTTCCACTCTGCTACTTCCCGGATCTCTTGCCGGTCTCGAGAAACAAGAGACAATGCGAAAAGAGAAGGCCCGGCTCGATTTCATAGCTCTCTAGTCAGACAGAGAAACTAGAGAGCCGGGAAAAGGAGAGAGACGCAACTTTGATGGTCAACTCGGGTCCCTTCCCAAATGTCCCCCCTCTCTCTCGACCACTACCAAAATGTCCCCTCGCGCGCTACCAAAATGTCCCCCTACCAAAATGTCCCCTCGCTCCTCCCTGGCCGTGTCTTACAGATTCAAGGAGAAAATCGATGGAGACGAAACTCCGATTAAAAATCGGAAGGCTAAGTATGTATGTATGTCCTGTGAACGATCCACCTCTCCAGGTACGAAAGTCACCATTCGAGTGTTCTTTCCCGAGGATGGCCAGTGTGTGTTCCTCTCGAACCCCGCTGATCTCGCCATCGATGTGACTGGACTACTGATGAGAAGTGCAGACCCGCAGTCGTTCTCAGTTCCAAGATTGCGTGAGTTATTATTTACAATTTTGTTGAGTACGAAATGAAGAAAAAACCAAAATGTTCTCTTCAGGAAGGATTTCTCTAAGCAGAATTCGGAATCTGCAGCTGACGGCCATCTGAAGAACCCCTCACGGGCATATATGGACTGCAATGCATTGATTGCTAAAAGGGAAGGGCTAGCTAATCTAATCTTACCAGAGGATGTCGACGAAGCGCTCGATCTGTACAGTAGAGGAAAGAACAAGAACAAGAGGAAACGGCAGCTATTGACAGCTATTGACCGGGCAATGAGTGGGGGAAGAGCGAGAATGAGGGAGCGAACGGGTCGAAACAGCTCGAATGTGCGAAGTGCGGTTTTGTGCGGATTTGCAACACTAAATAAAATCATTTAAAATGACGATCTATTCAGATCTACTGGTGTCTCAAGAGTGGAGGAGTACGATCAAATCGACGATAACGATATCCAAGTTATTGGCCTATCAGAAACATACAGAATTTCAGAATTTCAGACTCTTCAAGATTTTTCATATCGACATCGTTCTCGAGGCTGTCTTTTCATCTTGCATAGTTTAATGAGTTCATTATTTATGACCCACGTGTCAACTCAAAACCTTTCACATTTCATTTCTCCAGGGCCGGGGGGGGGGGGGGAAGTGGCCAGGGAGGAGCGAGGGGACATTTTGGTAGGGACCCGAGTTGACCATCAAAGCTGCGTCTCTCTCCTTTTCCCGGCTCTCTAATTTCTCTGTCCGGCTAGAGAGTCATGAAATCGAGTCGGGCCTCCTCTTTTCGCATTGTCTCTTGTTTCTCGAGACCGGGTAGAGATCCGGGAAGTAGCAGAGTGGAAGTGCTTCGTTGGCTCCCTTCTTAGGAAGCGCAAATACAGGGCAAAAGTAAATTGAGAGTCACGAAATCCGCCTTGCCCATTTCAGTATCCGCATTGGATTACTGCATTGAGAGGGCCGCCGATCCGCCGACCTTTGTCCCCACTATCGTTGATTCGTTGATTACATTTTGTAACATTTATTTTTGACCCTTCTTCAAAATTTAGATAATTTATCTTCAGATGCGGAAGTGAATCAACAAGAATTGTATAAATCCAAGGAATTTCTCCGCATCATTGAACTGATTAGAGTAACTGATTAATATTTGCTGGCCACGCTTTAATTTGGCTACATTTTTCTAATTACTCGGTTCTCGGTACAAGCGGGATGCATTCGCTAGAAATCTTCTCTTTATGTCGTATTTATCTTATAGGTCAGAGAGATGAGAGATCATGCTAAAACAGGAGATTCATTGCTTACCAAGCCCTCCCGAGAGTATGTATGTAGAATGGCGTGGGGGAATACTTGTTGGTCCCGTGAAGAGACTCTCCTCCCAATATTGCTAATGTTGTCCCCCACGTTTCCATTCCATCTATTGCAATTCGCTCGTTGATGTCCCTCTTCGTTTCTACGAATATGACTCATTTATTTCTTCCCCCATCCCCAAATACACGCCCTCATTTATTGCCCTATTCCAGAAATTTGAGTTGGCGAATTCTGAACGTTTTTTTTTTGATACTTTCAGATGAATTCTACGCTTTTCGAAATCACTGATCGGGTCATCGGCAATTTTCTGATGGTCATTGTGGCGGTAACGATTCCAGTTAACATTTTGGTGCGTTTTCCGATTGTTGACCAGTCTGATTTGAGATTATTCAGGTCACATCCATTCTCTTCAAAAATCGTAAACATCATTCGATGAATAATGTGTACTTCCAGATTTACAGCGTGAGTATTCCTTAGCTTCATTATTCACCTGTTGATGTTGTTCTTTAAAATTTATTCATAAGTAATAACACGAAATAAAGAATGTTAATTGCCTTTCACAATCAAAGGTAAATCACATTCTTTTCTCCTATCAGCTAAAAGCGATCGCAAGACGTTATTGATATTGTCTGATTGTGAGGTGGATATCCATTTATCTGTTTCCAGTTAGGCAGTTGTCTCGACCTCATTGCAATGATCAATAATTATCTCGGGAGCATCTTCCCCGCACGCGGATACTTCCTCCACTTCTACCTCAGTTCCACGGTACCGCCCAAGGTTTGTGCAATTCATTTCCGCTATTTTAGGCAGCCTCATTTCCTCATCAAGAACAGTGAGTAGGCGTCTGGCGTTGCTTCAGGGTTTGGTTTGCAAGAAATGTCTCTGCTCATTTTTCAATATCATGTGATACGAAAAGAACCAGATGTTAGCCCCATGAAACAGAGTCGGCAACGAGTTTGTCGAGCAAAGAATCGGAGCTTGTCGAATGAAATTTGGCCTTGCGAGAGTGGAAGACGCAGTGTCGAATTACGCTGCTTGTTTCCAAATGTTTGCGATACACCAAACTTTGAATCTGACCTGCTTTTGGTCGAGTTTTGCCCGTGATCCTAACTGGAGCCTGTCAAGAATTTCTGATACAAACTTCCTCGAACGTACTGCTTGGGGAGAATTTTCCATGGGTTATAGAAATCGTGAAACATAACTAAAAATTTTAAAAGTCTAAAATTAATGATATTTCGGACACCCGTTTCTGGAACAATGTCGCCACATTTACATTTGCAAAGAAATTGTAAATGAAATTATGATGGAATAAAGGATTGAATGAATGATATTGCAGATCTTTCTCATCCTCGCTTGGGGAATTCGCTTCGGACAGGAATTCACCTCCTTCCTCATCGCGATCAATCGAGCGAGTGCTGTCGTCTTTCCGTTGAGATACGATGATGTGAGATACTATTTACAATCTCAAAACGAAGCAAAACTAGAAGATATGTTACCATTGTGCAAAAACACATGATGCGTGGGGGATTGGAAAATTCATGGCCTAATTTGAGTCACAGCAAAAAGTACGCTGCAGTCATTTGAACAATTATTCACACAGATAATAATCAGTTTTGTGGGTCGTCAGCCTGAGAGTATTTTGTATTGAGGAACCCGCCACTAGACCAATATCTGAGAACATTCTCCAGATTGTAGATTGACTGAAACATAACTGGAAAAGTCACTCTGATCCTTCTCCACCAAGTCATTTTTTTCAAAATTTATTATTATTTTTTTATTGGGTTGTTTTACAATTGTAACTTTTTCATTTACTTTTTTCCCTTCTTCCAGATCTGGAATCACGTCATTTCCCACCAATGAAAAAGTATACATGTAAGCACTTACTCGGTAAAAGGGAAAGATCATTCTCCAAAATTTGGCCAGAGCCAGACCAGATCCAGATCACACAGATCAAAGATCATTCCCTCAGATCTGGAATCACTACTCCCGCATCATCTGTGTGTTCGTCCAGCTTGTTCCATGCCTCGTCACTGGTGCGATGGTCGCGCCGGCTGATGTGTACTGGAAGCAGAAGTCGGGCAATTGGTACATACAGGTTAGTCCTCCCTCCACGCTTACCGGCATAGTTGAATACTCCGACTTAATGGGGGTACTAATTTGTATCGAATAATAAGCAAACACCATGTTTCATGAGTTACAAACTGCACATACTTGTTGGGGATTGATTATGTGAGGACGTTGCTTGTCATTACTCTCCTCATTTCGCTTGATATGAAGGATCTTCCGTGAAACATAACGAGACTTTTCACCTTCTTCGTGCTGAATCGCATTGCGGAATGTTTGCTGCGATGAATTCGTGTGAAAATTGTAATCGATTTTAATTTTTCAATTTTTCAGTTCACCAACGCTCGATTCCGCTCGTTCCTCTTCAAGTACGCCTTCCTCAGTCAGACGGCGATCGTAGTTGCCATTGTGTGCTGCTACGCGGTGTTGATCTACTTCTTCAAGGCACGATTTCGATCGGTAAGATAGACTGCTGTTTCAGACATTTCACCTCGTTTTCAAGCCGTCAACTAGTATCTATTTCGTATTGTTTTTAGAGCCAAAACCACCTAATGCAACATTGACTTTCTGAGAACATTTTCTGAGAACACGGTTGTACGTAGAGTGAAACATAGCTGAGAAAATCTCTATGGTCCTTCTCTAGTTGTTTTTAAAATTCTTTCCTTCTTTCATAGCTCTCCGAAGCTGCTCGCGAGCGCAACAACCAAGAGCAGCAACTAATTTTCATAACGATGATTGTTTGCTCGTTAGAGGTAAGACATTCTAATGACATTAAAAATAAATAAATAATTTACAGTTTGTCAACTTCTTTTTCTTCCTCTACGTTTTCGGGATCAATACGAAAGTGATTATTTTATTACTTTTTTTAATTAAAAAAAAGTTGATTAATTTATTAAAATAGGTGGAGACGCGGGTGTTCTACTTCTTCTACAATGCGATCAACGACATTTACTCCGTCGTGCCTCCCTATCTCCTCATCATTTTCTGTACACCCGTGAGAGATCGAGTTCTGCGGCTGTTCGGTTTGAAGAAGGATCGACTCAAAACTGAGTTGCTGTCAACCTTCTGATTGTTCTGACAACGTTCGTGAATGAACATGAATAAATACGAGTATTCATTGAATCAGTCTTTGCCATGGCACATTACTCCAAGCGACAGCTCGTTTTCTTCGCTAAAATCACCAGCAGTCTTTGTAAGTACATAGATAATGTCTGAAGAATTCTTGTTCAGAATAAATATTTATCTATGCCTGAGATACACACAGAGATCAATAACTTAAATCTTAATTTTTCAATCAAGCCGCTTTCAATCTCTGTCTCAGTGCGGCTGCACTGTACAATCGCTGTACGAATGCGGCGGCTCTCGCTCTGATATGATTGAGAATGTACTTGTAGCCTGCGCCAGGGGGAAGATTAGCGTCGTCGATTATCTGAGAAATAAACCGTTATTTATTCCACCGAAATCGCATCTTCATTTTTTTCACATATATATTCGTTTTGATACGATTTAAAACCGTTCCGATGCATGTCGATGCTTAGATTTTGCGTTTGATAAAAAAGTACGAACCACGTCACTCGGCTCTCCGAACGATTCCTTCGGCAGATTGTTCTCCTTCACTGCCTGCAATCAATTTTGAAAACAATGAGTTATTTTCACTTTTTTTTCCCATTTCTATCGACTCATGTTCTTGTTCGATAACAAATAAAAATTAATAAATGAGCCACCTTCTCCAACTCCTCCTTAGTCACGTATCCCAGCAGCGGGTCGGGTTCGTCAGGCAGAATCAGGGGACCGATAATGTCAATCATATTGCCAGTGTAGCCCCGCGTCCATTCGGGTCGGGCAGTGGTCGAGGTCAGCTGGTCGTACTCGCCTGGTATTGCAAGGGATTTAAGTTCTAAATAATGGTTACACACTCTCCCGCAGCTCTGAACCATGAAAGAAAAAGTGAAATCAAGAGACTATTACCAGGATTTCAAACCCTGGAAGGATTGAACTGAATATTAAATTTGTTTCCATAACATGCATACACTTTCTCATCAAACTGGGAAGAGAGCGCACACAGTGACGAGGCGATTTCTTCGTTTGCCTGCGCTATTTTTAGTGTTTTCAATTGCTCATGCGGCTAGATAGCTGCGCGTGTAGATTTTCTTCGTCATTAATTTGAAACTACAGAAAAAAATAGAATTCACCCACCCGGTCGGTACATGTAGGGCGGCGGGGACGAGTACGTCCCTTTCTCCTCCTCTTCCTCGTGGGGAATCGCCGGCCTGTGGATGCCATCGACCCAATCGGGCGACTCAGGAGGACCACCCGGGTTCCGAGGTGGTTCCTGAGGTTCCGGGTACTTGTGGTACGACTCGGGGTAGGCCGGGGCGGGTGTTGTTGGCGGATATGGTCGGGCACTGTATGAATCGTAGGGTGCGGGGAGGGCGGGCGAGGGATAGGCGGCGGAGTAGTAGTTTGTCCTCGGAGGGGATGGGTACGATGGGGCGGGGTAAGATTGATAATAGCTGCTGGTTGTCGTTTCTGGCGGGCTCTCTGGGTACGATGGGTAGCTGCTGGTAGGAACAGGGTACGCTGGATAGGACACTGTGGTAGTCTCGTAGGACGGAGGGGGAGTGGTGTAGCGCGGCGACGGATAGTAATAGTCGGTCGTCGTGGTCGGTGGGGTGGTGTAGTAGCTTCTCTGCGTCGTCGTGGTGCGGTAGGTGGGCGGGGTCGGGTAGGTGACTGTGGTAGTCGTTGTAGGATGTGTGGCAGTCGTGTACCTCGGTTTCCACTTCACAGTGGTCGGTCGGGTGGTCGTGGTTCGTCTGGTTGTGGTAGTCGTGGTAGTCGGGGGAGGTTCCGTTGGGTAGGTCAGGGGTTCCTTGGGGCGCTGTCGGGGCCGGTACGTGGGCGGAGTGACTGTAGTTGTGGTCGTGCGAGGTGCTGAAATAATGATGTTATTAATATTATTAATTTTTATTTTTGGGCAAGCTCAATTCACTATGGTTTGAGCCCATAGCACTGAGAGATCGTTTTTTTATGTTGTTTCAGACGGCAACCACACATTCAATTATCCGAAGTATCATACACAGCTTACAATGGATCGATGAAACACAACCGATTTAATATAAGCTTTATACTCACTCGTCGTTGTCGTTGGGCGATCTGAAAGAGGATACATTAGTTAATTCATTAAACTAAATAACTTAAATCTGAATATAAAACCGCTAAATATTATACCAATCAACTGTCTCGCATGACCATGACCTTACTTCACTAATTAATTATCTCAATGATATTAATTATCATTAGAAATCAACCCACTCGTCGTTGTCCTTCTCGTCGTCGACGGTCCTCCACTGTTCACTACCACGGGCGGATCCCACTCCGGGACGGGGGGAAGGGTGAAGGTGAGGGTGGTCAGCCAGGGTAGGGTTGTCGTCTCGATCGCCACACGACGCGGCGGAGGAGTCGGACGGGTTCCTGAGATTATTTCCTGATTGTGATGATAGTTTGGCGCGCTACTCTCATCTGTACCCTCTCGTGACGGTTAGACAGAAGAGTGAGCACGCGAACTCTGTTGAAGTTGCACAATTGATCACAACACTGCACTCGGACAGGCACAACCACACTGTGGAAGTGTTCAAAATTGGATTGTATGCGAAAAAAGAGAAGACGTGAAAAATTTCGCTGGCCGTTGCCCTCTTCTGATCTCTATTTCGCAATTGGCTAATTCATATACGCTTCACACTGTGCACTTGAGCCGAAAATGAATGAACGAATTCGATAAATCGGTCCCTGGCTTTGTAAAATAAAAATACTTGTACACCAAATGAATACGTACTGGGCGTGGCGGTGTTGTGATGGTGCGAAACCGAGTGGGTGCTATTGGTGCTGTGCTGTTCCTCTTTGGGCACTTGTTGCGTTGGTCTCCATCTATCAGGAATGAAGGCAGGTCCCGAGGGGGCCAAAGGACCTTCCGGGTGCTCTGGCCATGGCTCGGTTGGCCACTCGCGATCATCAGGTGCGGGTCGGGGATGGGATGGGAACAGGGGGTTTAGCACCAGCGGGTTCCAGGGCCGGAATCCGGGCGGGAATGAGGCTCTGTTGGGTAGTAGATTGGTAGTGTGTCGGGGTTCAGATGGATACAAAGGGCCCATGTTAGGACCAATTGAGTAGTTGGGCGAGGTTCCTGGAGGTACCGTTACTTGTTCCGGAGAATAAGTCGTACTGGGACCAAACGGACGACCGGTTGGGCGCGCGAATTCATGTTCGGGTACCACAGGATACCGGGGCAAGTCATCGGATGGTTCTGGTGACGTGGTAGTGGTGCGGGTACGGTACGGCGGGTCGCGTGGATTGTGGGGCCAAGCACCGGGCGGGAATGAGGGATGTGGTTCAATAGTGGTTTCACCGTGAGGCGAAAGAATGGAATGTGGGAAGCTGGGTATTCGATGCTCAGATGGGAAAATTGACGGGCGAGGCCCCCTATGGTCCGGAACCACACGCGGATCCCATGGTGCCAGCGGCGGAAGGGTGAAGGTGATCGTGGTCATCCCGGGATGGTTCCTGGTAGTGGTAGTCTTCTTCTCGGGTACTGTACTGATGCGTGTGCCCGCGCGCGCCGTGGTAGTGGTAGTGATGCCATTTGGATCCGAATCAATCGTGGTAGTCGTCTCTGAATCCTGGGGTACTGTGGTGGTGCGCACTCGTGGGTCCACAGCATGCATCGTGGTAGTCGTGCCAGGGAAAAATGGTAGTGTGGCTGGAATGATGATTTTTTGCACACAAACAAAAGAATTTTAATAGTAAAAACGATAAAAACGTGATTTTCTGTGCCATTCCAAATTTTCAGTGATTGTACTATTTTGATTCCTCGCACGGATATGCTTCACCGCGTGCTATTGAATCAAAGCAAAGCGAACTACTTTGATGTACCGTCATTCCCGATGGAATACTACAAATAAATCAAAAATCAATCTGGGTATTTCCGAGAACCATCATCATTCGTGTAATCGCCAATTAGATACTCAAGTGCGCACAATGCAAGTGCGAACGTTTGCGAGAAATCATAATCGTGATGTCAAACCAGGGTGCGCGCTCGTGGTAGTGGTGGTCGTGGTAGTCTGTGGTCCTCCACTGTTCACAGCAACGCGCGGGTCCCACTCGGGCACCGTGGGGAGTCGGACATTAAGTGTGGTTAGCCAGGGTCGCGTGGTGGTCTCAATGGCCACTTGGGACGGAGGAGGCGGTGTGGGACCATGGTTACCCTGGATAGTGGTAGTGGTCTGGTACAGCGGGGGCGGCGGTGGGTACACGGTGCCATCCTCGAATCCGGGTATGGGCGGCCAGGCGCCCGGAGGGAACGAGGTCCGGGTCGTGGGCGTAGTGGTAGTCAGCTTAGGGTCGCTTGGGTCAAGGGGTTTGATGGATCGGGTAGTGGTGGTGTGGGGAGGCAGTCGGGTTTGGGGGTTGTCGGTAGTGGTAGTCGGGAAGGTGGTTGAGGTGGTGAAAACGGGGTTTGGTGATTGATGGTGGTCTGCAAATCGGATCATGTTTTCAACATAAGAGCACCATTTCAACAACTCAGTAACTGGTTAGGAACCCGAACTCAGGAACAAAACACTTTGTTCAATCGATATCAGAATACAATTGTTCTTTGAGCTCTCACTGGTTGTTGTCGTTGTCGGCCTTGCTGTGGTTGTTGTCGCTGAAACGGAAGTGATGCATTTCAAAAATAAACAAAATGCAAAATAATATTAATAAATAAAATAATAAATACTCGTAGTCGTCGTCTTCGTGGTCTTTCTCGTGAATACTGGCTTCGGCGGCTGTGGAGGATAGACGTAGACGATCTGAAAATGCCGCTGTGTTTCAACTGATTTTAACAAATATTCTACAAAAAACAATGATCAAAAAATAAATGCAATGGTGGGCTCTTTCTTAGTCTTTAGCTGTTGATTTTGAAGAGGGGTGCCTCTGCGTTCCTATCTTTCCGGAAACCAATTGCTAATCGTTTCCGGGCCTACAAATACCATCCATGACACCGGTACCTTGTTTCTGACTACATGGTACCACGGTACCACTCCCCCACCTCAATCTCGCGCTCCCTCTCTGTCGTGGTAGTAGTCGGGGGCGGGGTCGTGGTAGTTGTGGTAGTTGTGGTAGTGGTCGTGGTAGACGTGGTAGTCGTGGTAGTCGACGTGGTAGTGGTGGGCACCAGCGGCGCCGGAGGCACCCTGGGTGGATAATTTTTTTTTTCCAACTGAAGTACCCATCTAACTGCTGAACGCACTTTCAGTGGTTCTTACAACGACGGTGAAACTTATATTAAAAAATCTTGGAGAGGCAAAAATTAGGAATGATCGGAATCTCGGAACATAAGCCCACTGTGTCTGGGGCGTAGTAGGGTCGAGTGGCGGAGGAGGGGGAAGCGTCGTTGTTCGTGTGGTTGTTTCACTAAACAAGATATTGCAGCTTGAAATTTCATACGTTTTTTTTCATACGTTAATTTCATATTCTGAACGGTGCGAAAATGTAAAAAAAAGCATGTGTCGAATGGTGCGACTATGAATGCATGCGGTATGACTACCGTACTCTCTGGTGAAGTAGTGTGGGTCCGGTTGTGGCACGCGTGGTGGGAACGTAACGAGGTGCTTGAAGTGCGGTGGGTCGGGCTGGGGCAGGGGCAGTGTCGTGGTTGTGGTGGATAGGAGTGTGGTAGTCTCGGGCTGTCTGGGAAGCAAAATAGTCAGGCTGTGTAAATCTTGAAATACCGCCTTGAGACATTGTGCGAAAAAAATAGATATGCGACGCTTTTCTCACTGCATCAATCACACTGAGGAGTGAAATAAATAGATATTCAAATAATAATAAAGTTACGGTGGCTGCGTCCAGAATGTGTACGGGATGTAGGGCGCTGTGGTTGTTGTTCTGCAATATCTTCGAAATTGGTTTGATAAATCAAGTTAAACATTGATAATAATAATAAGTTACGTGATCGGTAGCGGCGTGATGAAGAGTGGCACCTCAATTAGTCTGATTATCGATACCGTACAGAACGAGTAAACTACTTCCTAATCTGCGATCAGCTTCTAATGTACAAAAACCTGTGGAGCTTTATAATAAGAGTTTCTTCCTTATGCACTCTTTTTTACTCAAACGGGCGAATGAGTGTGCGAAACGAAGAGATGGATCATATTTCTCGCTCAATAACGTACCCTCGTGAACCCGACGATCCGGGGTGGTGCGTAGTACCAGTCTGTTCTCACTCGCGGGATCCATCCCGGTTGAGGCACGCCAATGGGTGGACCGATCACGGGAGGCACGGATTGGACCACCTTTTTGAAATTATTTGATATTATGGTTTACTCGATTTATAGATACTTCGGCGCTCGTATTTATTACATAAGACGGTATTTATAAATTAAGAATGAACCAACGAATCAGATTCGGGTTACCTGTTGTGGCACGGTCACCCTCGGGTCCACCGGCACAAATGGCTTCGGGAACTGCTGAGAGGAGGGAAGAGGCGGTCGGGGGTCGATCTCGTGGTATTCCGGGCGAGTGGGCGGCACGTTTGATGAGATGAAGGTCGGGGTCCTCGGGTCGAACCCGGGTACCGGGTGCTCGTGGTAGCCTGGTACTTGCGGGTTGGGGAAGACGGGGTTGGGCGGGTTCTCGTGGTACCCTGGGAACGATGGGTTACCGGGGAAACCGGGCACTTGTGGGTTAGGGAAGGTGGGATTTGGAGGGATCTCATGGTACCCTGGCACGGAGGGATCGGGGAAGTTCGGGTTCTGTGGGTTCTCATGGTACCCAGGGAAGGTCGGATTCGGGTGCTCATGGTAGCCTGGCACCGACGGGTTCGGGTTCTGGTGCTCATGGTACGAGGAGGGGTGGGGCGGCAGCCAGATCGCCGGAGGTGGCTGGTTCGGCTGGATGGGCACCGTGGATTCGGGTAGGGTCGGATCACAGGGTACCAGCGGGCAGTTGGTCGGGTCTCGGCAGTTCTTGTACGGGCAGAGCTTGTTGCTGGTGCCAGGCTGGTTCGGCTCGTACCCATTGGGTCCATTGGGGAAGCCGGGTTGCTGGTACTCCGGGCCCCGGGGAACCTGGTACCCGGATGGGTTCCGTGGCTGGGTGTAGCTGGGCGCTGTTTCGTAACCCCGTCGTTGGGGCACGATCACGATAGTGTCGGGTGAGGCGGAGAGGGCTGCAATGGGTTTCGTGGTAGTCTTGTTGTTGTGCATCAAAATAGTTATTGCAGCTGGACAAAATGGAATTACATTATTGATAAACGTCGAGAATTTGAGCAATATGTGAAACCTATCTAATTTTCGACTGAGTGCTAAAAGAGACAAGCAGTAAAAATGACAATTCACGAAAAAAGCACTTACCCACATTCTGGCCGTTCCCTTGCAGCTCAGTGTACGCATTCTGACGCGCGTATCCTGGAAATATAAGTGTGTGATATTTCAATTCCATGGTCTAACAGTTTTGAAATCGGTTTTGAGCTTCCCCCATCCCTAGTTGCCCACATGTCGATAATCGATCTGCTAACTTCAATTTTGGTGTTTCCCTTGTAAGTAATTCATAAATTCCACTCCAGAATTCAGTTATGTTGCTCCATAACAGCAATGACTGAGTGAATAGTATCGTCATCGAAGTGCCCACCTTCTGGTTCCTTGTACGTCGGTTCGAGGGGCGGCAGGATGGCCTCTGGCTCGGCATAACCAGACTGGGCGTACGAAGAGGGAGAGGCGATCTCGCGCTTCACGGAGTCGGAAGGGGAGAAGAAGATTCTGGAATATGAATGTGTTCATCTGGAGTTCTCAAGATAAATCCATTCTGCGATCTCTAACTAGAAAAAAATTCTTTCCTATCTGGTATTAACACTTTCAACTAAATGAAAGAACAAGATACGGTTGGAAATGGATAATTTTACAAATGTTGACCTGTTAATTAGATTGTCGAGGCTCTCGTTCTCCTTCACAGTGTAAGCGACGATCTGAGGAGAAAATATTATTTAAAACTTTATTAATTCATTATTATTTCACAGTTTTATCTTTTTTTTGATTCCACGGAGGCGCAATATCGAACGCACATCATTCCATTGCACTTTCATTTCGCGCTGAAACATAACAGACTCCGGAATCGCAATCATTTCTGGAATCGTTCTACTAGTTCTATGTAGAATTCGAAATACGGGCAATAATCTCTTCATTTCACGTGCTCTCTTTCCGGTCAGAGTGGCGAAAGAGTGTGTGAAATGAAGAGACCGTATTTCGAACTCTTGTTCCTCTTCTTCTCACCTCCGGTTGACTCTGCTGATGCACGCTCCCGTCGGGGAGCACAACAGAGACGGGCTGAAATCAAGTTTTTGTTCACTGCAAAGTCCATTATACCAAACAAAACATAATATTTTCATCAAACGTAGACATTTGTTGTCTATTGCCATGTTTTGACGTCGTTTTTAGAATTTGTATTCAAATGTACATGTAACTGAATACAATGAACCTTGACGAGCGGTGGCGAGCCAGAGGGCGAGTCGATAATGTACGTCGCGCCTACAACAATTATTATTCAGAGTTTTCATGATTCTCGTTTGCAAGGTTTCATGTGTGGAGTCTTGAATGAAGAAAGAAAAGGCCATAAAAATGAAAAACACTCGCCAGGCGGAACGACCAGTGGTTGCTGTCCTCCTACCAGCAATGGTAGAATGAGGAGAAGGAGTGGGCCGAGTGAGCCCATGAGGGCCGAGGAAGGGAAGGAGGAGGCTGATGCCTGAGAATGGTCATTTTAAGGGTCTATCTCGTTATTCGGAAACCCCGGATATTGCGAGCGTTAAATCAAGAATCGGTAGGAAGAACTTCGCGAGGAACAACGATGCGACTTTAGGGCTTGTAAGACGTGGATTTTCGAAGCGCCGACACAGCGCTAGAATGATTCTTGCATTATAAGATATATTGGTACTTGATTTATTGAACAACTGTACGGAGAACGATTGATTCGCTCAGATTCGCAAGCAAATCAACAACTCCTGAAACACATGTCAACTTCGGAATCAAAAACATCAACAAAATGGAAAGTTTCCTCTGAGTTGAGAGAGCAGACCATTTGCCAAATAAATGAACGAGGAACTGCTCGGGCTATTGATGGATGCCCTTTCCTTATGTTAGGGCATTCGTGGGCGAAGCGGCGTAGCATTGGGGAGCTTACAACACTGATTCGGACCAAACAATGCAAGTTATTTCTTTTAAAAAACAGCTAGGATGTTTCATAAAATGTAGATAATAACACGACGTGGAAAAAAGTTACACGCATGTGAGGAAGCTTATCGATTCTCCGCAATGTTGCAAGGTCAGCATTGATTGTTTCCTTTTTCCCCAGCATCCTCGGGCAAACTGATTGGCGCAATTCATCAGCAAATGATCTTCTGCTGAAACTCATCCGAACTTCGAAATCAAAACATCAAAATTAAATGGAAAGTACTCGCGCCGGTAGGAAAAGCATGTAGAAAAGGTTGAATTGATGAGAGACAACGCGCTGATAGGAGAAGCCAAGGAAGAGCGATAGGCATGGATGCGGGGTGGAGGTCATTGGTCTCTCCACTTTACCTGATCTCTCGGCGGTTAGAGTGAGCGAGAGAGCATGGCAATTCGAGAGAGTCAGAGAAGTAGAAAGTGAAAGCAGGATGACCTTTCCCTTTCATAATGAGAAGAGGAGATGAGGCTATAATCGTGAACGGAGTGGTTTCACTTTCCGGGTCATTCCCGAACAGGAAAAAATAGGCGAGACGCAGTCGAGGCCTCAGGAATGATCGATCTGCCTCTATGTTTTAATTTTTTTTAATTGGATGAAATAAATCTATTTGCAGAGGATATCATCGGAGCATCGAAGCAAACCAAGAATCAAGATATCAGCGCCTTCTGAAACTCATTTGAGCACGAATTTCCTGGAAAAAAGTGTGCGTTAATCACCGCAACATTATCTCAGAGCTTTTTTATTGCAATCTTTTTCCTCGTAAGAATGTCCAGTGCATCACGCAGTGTTCCATAGCAAGGTCAACCGTTCCTCGTTTTTAACCTTTCTTTTCGAATCATAAACGCCTATCTTTTTTTGTTTAGAATACGTTATCCACTTCGGAATCGAGCATTATAATTGAAAAAAATCATCGACTCTTACACTTTGCCCGTTCCCCTGCCTCCAAACCAATCCCCATTAATGGTCATTTTCTATACCCGCCCTATCATCCGTCATTCCCATCAAAAGAGGCTGGACTAAGGGTTTGAAATGACCGGAGATTGTTCTCTTTCAGTCAAGACGAAAAAAGGGGGGAAACGACCGCGACAAATGAGCGACGCGCACAAATGGGCACAGGATATTATGACGAATACATTGCTTGTCTCTCTCATTTCGACCCGGTCTTTCGCTCGCTCTAACCACCTAAGGGCAATCATTTTCTGTCTATCTGTCAGTCTAGGGACAAGGGAGATGTGAGAGACTAAGTGGAATTGAAGAGAGATTGAAGAGGGTAAGAAGGGTAAAGGGGGAAATGGTATCCGGAGGTTGCCGCCATGGGCCATTGACCACTTCCCCCTTAGCAGGTGTCCCAGATTAGAGTCCCCCGGACGAGTCACGCAGCACTTTTCACTTTCAGTGCAGGAGAGGAGAGGCTTAGACTGCCCTTTGATTTGCCCCGACTGACAGTAGGGCCTTTCGCTTTCTCTGGGCATCACTGCTTCGCGATGCCAAAAATTCGACGGATACAGTCGAATACTGAAGAGCTTGCTAGCTTGACGCATTACCGTATCTCGCAACCCATATTTTTTTATTCATCATCTCTTCCTTCCTCTTTCAAATATTGCAATTGTTGTGCAGCGGAATCCCGCAGAATATTTATTGTCGGTCATGATACAGTATTCTACCGTAACCCCCGTTTCAGTATGCGATTACTCCTTCCCCTCCTCCTCCTTCTTCCCTCTCTCCACTCGATGACCGTAATGGAATCGTACGAACGACATCTCAACGACCTCACGCCGCCCGTGCTACAGAAGACGTCGCCGAGAGGCCCGATGCGGATCAAGAGGTCACGCATTTCTAGTCCATTAGGGCGACCAGCAAATTCTGATGAAATCCTCGATTATCAACGCCCAATCAATTCCAAGGGTCCTAGTCGGATGATAACCGTCGGATGAGAACCAACAAATTTTATGAGCGTAGTATTTTGCCAGGGTGTTCTAATCATCACAAACGGAGAAAAAATTTTTTGGTCGGTTCTCATCCAGTCGGTTCTCATCCGACATAGTTCCATTCCAAGTCACCGAGAAACTCAACCTGTCATAGAGGAAATTTGGAAATGCCAATAATATTCTTTCTTTCGGAAAAAAATGAAATCTATTGATCGTCATAAATTCCTTCGTTCAGGTACAAATGTATCGAAGAGTACGTCGATCTGCCCGTCTCATCCACCTCCGAATCCCTCTCTCTCTTCTCCCGTCCCCTCCCGCCGCTGAACCCGAACCAGGACCGGAACCGGCTTTCCCTTAATCAGGACCGGGAAATGGTCAGCGCCAACATCGATGGGTCCTTTGGCACGGCAAAGACTGCATCGATCGCTCGTCTGATGGAAAGCGGCGCTGATAGCGGGTTGATGGAGGGCGAGAATGACCGTATCGACAAGCTGAATGAAGGGGATGATCAACTGCAGAGAGTGGAGGCCGATCATGGAGGACCGATAAGCGATGAGATGATGTGAGCGATGGGTAGTGAACGAGTTCGAAAAGATTTTCGAAATAAAGGAAAAACGCGACACTGCAACACCCTCTAGTGTTGAACCCCAATCTTAATTGAATTTTTTCGTAGCGGTTTCCTGAATTTTTCATGCAGACGAGTGACACTCATTTTTGTGAGAGACAGGTTCAAATGCAATCGATTCAATCGTGCAGTACAAGGCTTGTAGTCGACGTGAAACACATACGAATTTGTGAAACTCTTGCTTTCTGAAATCGTATCTAGTTTCTTTTTTTTAAATTTTTAATGTTTAGAATCGATAATAAATCGATATTATCCAGAACAACAAGCCAACATCCCGGAACTGCTCAATTTTTTTGGGGAGCATTTTCTCGCAGAGTATTCTCTCCCAATCATTCTCATTCCCTACCCCTTCACATGCATAGCGCTCATGTCCGGGCCAAACAATAAAATGTTCCAATATTCCTGCACAGGTTCTTCTCCGACGCCGCCCCTCCGGCCACCCGACCCACGCCTCCTCGGCAGCAGGAACCAGCTGCAGCTGCTGCACCCACTCGGTACGGCCAACTAGTGATGACAAATGGGCGCGCGCTTCTGCTAAATTTTTATACTCTTGTCTTCACCGACGAAAGAGCATTCGTAATGAGAGAGGTCTCCGAATTGACATCCCTAGCCCCAATATCACTTCCATTCCGCATGCCCATTAGATTGCTGATCTGCCAGGCGAGAGAGCTCGTGTACAGCCTAATGACATTTTGCAGTAACTTCTTCTCTCCGCCTCTCGACAAAGAATCGGCGCCGCCCAGGTATCTATTTGATATTCACAAATCTCCTAATTGCTCACACTCGCTCTCCTGCTAATGAGAATACGATTTCTTATTATAAGAGATCGTGCGAAAAGAGTATTCCTTCAACTTGGTTGCTTCATTCTCCCAATTTCGTATATTCTCTCGCCTGTCAGGCAGTGAGAGAGAGCACGCCGAGTAGAGAGAGTCAGACAGCCAATGTTCATATTTTAGTCCTTCCTTCTCTCCGCAATTCGTGCCTCCCTCGTTCTCCATTTCGAGGTTTATATTTTTTCAACTCAAACAAACCAGACACCAAACCATAATTGTATCTAGAGAATATCAATCACAGTTGAAACACATCTAAATTTTCAAAGTAATGTTCACAATAAATGAAATTCTAAAGTGAACAAATCGATACTGTAAGCTCTCCCTTCATCCAACTGCCGCCTCCCAACACGATCGCCTCCTCTCGCCCGATCAGCCAGATACGGTAGGCCGATCATTATCGATTTCCTTTACCATCACAGCCTTCTCCTTCACTCTCATCATCGGTTTTGCTCCAACATCTCATGCCATACGATCAAAAAAACAACGAGGAATCAGTGATCTGTGCTTTGTGGGTTTACCAACACCAAACCCAATTTGCAGTGTACCCGCCTCGACCGGTCGTGCCCTCCCGGCTGCGCGACCCGTGCAGCAACTGCAGCAGCTGCAGAAGCTCCATTCAGGCGGTCGCAGTGTCAACGGGGACCGGGAACTGCCCGATTTCGACATGTCCATGGACGAAGGATCCCGACCGTACGCTATTGAACAACTTTCCTTATTTCACGTGCTCTCTCTTGCATCTCTAATCGGCGAACCTACAGTACGCTATAGGTTTTTAGCCGGAAAGAAAAATGCCTCCTTCTTATTTGCATTATTTCCTGTAAAAACGATATAGGTGCTCGAAATGAGAAATCAAAACCAATTTTGACACCGCTCAATTTCTGGTTTTGTTTCACGCTCGCTATGAATCCTGTGCGATCTGCTTCGTTCAATCTCCTTCTCAGATGTATGCAAAAAAAAACACAATCCGATTCAGCACCGCTCCCTCCGGCCCGCCCCTCTTCTCTGCTGCAGCTGCAGCCCCCGCATCGCCTGCAGCAAGCCCTCTGGTACGACATCCTATTAGCACACTATAATCATTATACTGTTTTTGTGAAACTCTCTGATATCTAGTGCATGAAATAGTGCACTGATGACAACACTTTTCCAGAGTCTACAAAAATCATTCCGTACGCAAAATCAAGTTATTCCGAATAAGATTGAACCTACGTGATTTCCAAATCCATTCCGAACGGTCAACCCTATTCCAGATCCATCACCAATCTCCACCTCCCTCTGCTCTCTTCGCCATCTCTCCCACTCCCCTTCCTCCTCTTCCCGATTTCGGTGCTGCTCCCACCTTCTCCCTCATCAGTCGACATGCATCGAGGACGCCAGGTGAGCATCACATTCAATTTTATTTCAAAAGCTTCATCATATTCTTCGTGTGATTTCGTACTTAATAATGAATTGAAACTAACAGAAATTGAGTAGAATGTGCTATTATATTTGCTGGCTGCGGATTAGAATTATTACCACAGTTTGGCGATAACTATTGATCTTTGATCTCTTCTCTCTTCTTTCAGATCTGCTCGCTTCTCCTCATCAATCGGGCGACGTTGAGGACATATCCGTCGTTCCTCTCAACCCATCCAACCCGGCCAGAGGACCCAAAGCGATTATGAGAAATGCAGGAGCAAAGGTACGAGTGACTTCAAGCAAAGAGATAAAACGGATAAGGAAAAAACGGTGCTCCGATCTAGTAGTATTCATGCGGCTCCGTTCTCCTGCAAGCTTCACGTTCATAGAATAATGACCATTTACAAGCGATTGAGTAATGGTCAGCCTCTCTCACTGACAGATGAGAGGGCATGGCGAAATGAGAGAGCCAGACGATATCTCAAGCCATTCATTGACTATCTAGATGAAGAATGAGCGTGTGGCGCCAGGAAACGGCTGTCAACGAAAACGAGGCACGACACACTTCCTGTTTCCTCCTTTTCTTCCCGTTTTGTCCTGCGCAAGAAAAAAGTGATTGATTGTTTCACGGCGACTACAAGCCACATAGTGAACGAGTGAATCGATATGTATCCGTCATCTGCTGAATCAAAATATAAAAATCATTCATTTACTAGAGATCAAATGAATTCGGGAATCGTCAAGTTTCTTTCAGAATCAATTCGCTGTTCGGATATCGTATCCTCTTGAAATGGGCGGGATTGTGCGAAATTTAAGCCTGATCAATAATCCTTTAGAAGCACCTTCCACTCAATTCCAACGAAGCCGAAGACATCGAACCGCCTCACGAATTCGTCTCTTACGGCGCCAAAACATTCCGTTCCTTTAACCGAAATTCGACCGTGAGTTCAAAGATCAATCCATTTCTGTGAATGACAGTAATCCGTTCCAGAGACCATCCTTCAAATCAGCCGAGCCTACCGAGAAACTTTGGGCCTTCTCTTCGTGGAAGGCCGAGGTACTGTAGCTATCGTCCCGGAAAAATCGATAAGTCACTATTTGCAGGAAGTCTGATCTACGTACGTCTCCCTATTCATCATCGTCATCTGTACATCGTGTCACAATCATGCAATGTCTTTCACAGAACCATATTATTTATTCAACAACTTTGTAATTATTGACGAAAAATCGAATAATATTCGAGAAAGAGAAAGGAAATGTGCGATAAAGAGTCAACAATTTGTGCGGTGAGAAGGAGTATGGAATTTAGTTTTCTAACCGAGATAAGAAGGGCAGAAAATTACTAGAATTTAACTATACTATGTGAGCCAAGTCAAGACAAAGGCAATAAATAGAGAAAGTGGAACTAAGAAGAAAGAAAGGGCTCCCTAAAAAGAGAAACTCGAGACAAAAAAAAGACTGATTAGATCAAAAAATACCATATGCCTGCTGAACTCCGGAATAACTCTAATAATCTTATTACAACAAGAAATTACATCTGTAAAAAAGGGACAAGACTGTCGCTTATTGAAAGGCTCGGGATCGGTCTAAAGTATTATACTATGAGGGGACATCACAACGGTTACGAATCAGGTCCTACACTAGAATCGTATTAGAGTGGAAGACAGAGGGGGGTTGGGAATCAGCCTCTTTACTTGCCCCAGAAGCCCAAAAGTCCCTTGGCCTTTCCGAGTATTCCCTGGTCTTCCTCGGCAGGGGCTGCAGCAGCTGCAGATGCAGTAGAGGAAGAAGCACCCTTCTTGCCGGATGACTTGGACGGAGTCGAGTCCTGAAATTGGTGTGTGTTTATTAATTAGATTATCAGCTCAACTAAAATCATTTACTACCACTACCCTCGAATATCACAATTTTGAGAAATTTAAAACTCACCAGCAAATTCATTTCAATTTCATCTTCTTCAAATCTACACATCTTCAGTAGCGTTGCACAACGAAAGGGCAATTCGCACAAGGTGCGCAGTGAATATTCCGACTTTTGCTCTGACGTCTTTGTCTGTTTTTTTACTCAGCTCGAATGTGCGAAATTCTAACAATTATTGTTTTTTTTGCAAACATTGGTGAACGAAAATGGATTTTCTGTTTCAAAAATACAATTTTTTTTCAATACAATTTTCATACAAAAAATTACATTAAAAAAAAATACAAAAATAAAAAAAATAAAAAAAAAAAAAAAAAGTAAAAAAAATACATACAAAAAATACAATTTTCGACAAACCAAATGATGAGTAGGCACAAAAATAATGGACAACCATTTTCGAAAACTTACACATTAATTTCACTTTTCCTAGCACGTCAAGCGCAAATTTTTAAATGTACAAGCATATGCATCAAACAGAAATTCTGGCGAAATAGTCGAGTTTGTAAATGCGAACGAATGGGCTATGAACAGAGTCGTCAGCGCTATTCCAGACGCTAAAACTGCCTTCCAAACCTTCTTCTCGTCCTTCTCGAGGGCTGCCATTCTCTCCCGCAGATCCGGCAGTTGGATGTACGATGCGGCGAGGTCGAAGAACATCGGCTTCACGGGCATGGGAAGGAGGGCCGGAGGGAGCGCCGCGATCGGGATCAGAGGGGCACTGCAATGGATGAGAATGATTGATGATTGTTGAAAATGCTACGTTGATATGCATTATCAAACTGGCAGAACTGGGAAATACAAAGCCCGTCGAACCACCGATGCTCCTAGTTCCTTTCGATAATAGTGAAATATTCTTGTTGTTTTTTTTCTAAATCGCGTCGAAGGATTACTATTTTAGAATATTTTTCATGATATTATAGGACTGTCGAACCACCGATGCGCCTGGAGCGATTCTCGAAAATAATGAAATGATATGTTTCCAAACTGTATACACGAACTATTATTTTTGAGGAATTTGTATAACACTACCTACTATCGCTGAATCATCCAACAGCCTAGTCCGCCTATTCTCCACTATTACAAAAAAAACCAATTGCTGTCCCACTACTATCTCGACTCCTACTAATTTTCCTACTCATCCAAGTCCCCCACTCACCCCTCGATCGTCTTCTTCTTGCCCTTGGCTCCTCCTGCAGCAGCTGCAGCACCCGCAGCACCTCCGGCTGCAGCAGCAGCCAGCTGCGGCCACGACCGCCACTCGTCCATCGTGTCGCACAGCGGCTGCAATTTCGTATTGTTGTTATACATACAGCAATTGAAAATATCACATTCGAAGAGGCAGCCGAGATCTTATGATACCAGTGAAACACAAACATTCCTAAACACACTACTTTCAAAATCTCACATAAAAATGTCCAGCCCTCTAGAATCTATGCAATCACGTTTCATTCAGTGTGCATCACCTCTCGCTCATCTACCGTATACACTCTACCGTCCCCCCCCCCCCACTGCTCACCCTCTCATCTACCGTATTACTCCTTCTTACCGTACCCCTCTCAACTAACGTACTTCTCTTCTTAACTACCCCCTTTCTCACCCTCTAATCCACTGCAACCCCCCCCCCTCCCCCGACAATCGGTATCCGCCTCCCAATTACCGTATCCCCTCCCATCTACCGTATTCCTCCAGTCTACTGTATACCCTCCCATCTACCGTATTCCTCCTCCCTACTGTACCCTCCCCCTCCCACTGACCCTCTCATTCATCTCCTCTGCCTTCTTCGTCTCTCCTCCCTCGTCCGCTCCTCTTGCGGCGGCGGCCAGTCGCTCCGCCTTCGCCGTCACGAGCGCCCGCTCGACATCGGCACGGAGGGCCGTCAGGGAGGACTGCAATGTTATTGTTATTGTTATTATTGTTGTTGTTTTACAATTTAAAAACGAAATACAATCAGGGAAATTCTTTTTTTTCTTGCACATGCATCAAATAGGCAGTCTCGGGTTTCACCTTGTTCATATACCTGTGACTTTTGACCATTCATCAGTGCTCTGCGGGCTGCTGTTGCAATAATAACTAATAGTCAAATATTTCAAAAACATCCAAATGGCAATTTTTAGTTTCATTAGGATCATGTAAGTGTCACTTTTGACCACTCATTAGTGCTCCGTGGAATCCAATTAAAAAGCAAACTAATAAATTAAATAAATTAATGAATAAAGCATACAACATTCCCGTTGGCTGCCTTCATATCCTTCTCATTTTTTTAACAAAATCAGCAAAATGGTAGTTTCGAGTTTCATCACCTCATTGCCTTCTTTTAAGGTCATTCATCAAACGAAAAACGTACAACATTCTCGATGATGTACTTGTTGCCCTTGGCTGCCTTCATGTCCTTCTCCGCTCTTGTAGCTCTCTCGAGTGCCCGTTCGAACAGAGCTGCGGCCTCTGAGTAACGACCGAGGGACGAGTAGGCACACGCCATGTAGTGACAACTGAAACGAGGACTTGAGAAAAAAAACAAAAACAAAAACAGAACGCCGTGCAATCACTATCAAATGCTATTTATCCTTCGTGGTGTTGTATTGTTAAAAGTCAGGCGCTATCTCACCATCGAATGAAATGATCCCTACGGCTTATGGCCCACTCGTGAAACATTAATAAGCTCCGGGCAGGGACCGTCACAATTACGAAACTTTTTAGTTATTTTTTTAAAGCGGCTCTATTCGGCGGATTGGTTCTGATTGCCTACTGCTACCAATAACTAGACACTGAACCTTAAAGCCTCTAGGCTCCTAACAAAAAAAGAGTCACAATTCCTCGATTGCCGTGTCCACTGGTGGTTTTTGTAACGCTTTAAAAGCGCATCCCGAGGGGGTAATCACGATTTCGCATGCCCCCATTTTTATCAAAAAATAAAACCATTCCGTGCTCACCGGAAGGTTCTGTAGTACTCGATGCGGGTACGGTATCCCGACTGCAGTTCCTTGTTGTCCGACCCGTCCACCTCAGTCACCTGCAAGGCGCCAAATGTTATTTAAAATAGAAAAAAGAACAAAAATTGTCATCAACTATTGAACATTCAATCTTGTGCTTCAGCGATTGTGTAAGTTCTCGATTGTCTAGACATTCCAATAGTTCGCAAGCCCTCAGTCCAAAAAAAGCAAACAATTCGAAACCTTCCGTAAAACCTAACATCGAGGGATCCTCCCCCCCCCCCCCCCCCCATGACCCAACCCTCCCCCTCTGCCCGCTCACCTCCTTGAGGATCTCGATGACCGAGTCGTAGAGACGGAGCAGATCCTGTGGTTTGTGCTTCTTCTCCAGTCTGCAATATACAATATTTCTATCCGCTCAAACTCATTATTTGCGTCCCATAATAAACCAGCACGTGTCGACCTTCGTCCTCCGCCCATATCTAACGCTCTATAGAGATCAATAGATCAATCAAGGATCAAGGATGATAGATCAAGGAAGTAGTATTCTCTGCGTTTCGGCTTCAAATCAACTATTTACCCTGTCGATGATGATCATTCGACCCCGCACTCTCCCGCTTCGTGATTACATCAACACCTCAAGTATTTCGACGATGCAATCACTTCGTCTATTACTTTTTAACCTTCTCCCTTTCTCCGCTCACTTTAACTCCGCACTCCCACGCTTCACCCTCCCCTCTAATTCAGTGATCAATCAATGATTGGAGGAGTAGCAGCATACTCATTTAAATGTATCACGTTCAATCGTCTTTCAAGTCAAGATTTCACTGTACATTCGGTGTTCTCGAGTATGGCTCTTTGACACCGCACTCTCCCGCTGCATGAATCCATAACATTCACAAGCAGCTCAACGATGCAATAAACTCGGTAACCTCGCTCTATCGACTATTTAAGCCTACTACTCTCCCGTTTCATTATCCCCTCAAGTTAATTGCCCCCCCCTCCTCCTCGACTCACTTGGTGCACAAGATGCTTTTAGTTATTGAACCCCACAATATCTGGCTTCGATATTCTCTCAACTACGCAAGCAACTCAAATCTACAATAATTTCGGCTATTGTTTCTTAACCACCCTCCCCTGAAGTCACTTCTCACCCACTATTCAACCCTGCACTTTGGCGCTTCAATATCTCCTCAACTCACTTGGTGTTCTCGATGATGGCCAGGTATCGCTCGGCCGTCCTCGACAGACGGACGTAGTCGAGGTACCCGCGTAGACGGACGGCCTCCGATGCGTCCAGACCTGACGAGAGAGAAGGGGTTAGGGATGAGGATAACTCCAATATATTTGGCTCAATCACTGTCACGCCTTTCATGAGCTATTCAAAGTAAAGCGAATGAGTGCAGAATCAGCAATATGACACAAGAGAAGTGATTGATTCACAAAGTAATAAAGACGTAAGATTCCCAGCAAACGAAAAAAATAACAAACTATAAACGACCCGCGTGTTTCATGTTTACTGATCACTACGCAACAGCGAACAGTCAGATATGAGCGATCGACGACGGAATTTTCCCCAACAAACTCTCAAAACGAAATCCGCGTGTTCCGTGTTTCGTAGCACGCTCAACCGAGTGAGGCCCCAATAGATTCAATGAATCTTCTGGAGGCTTTCACCTTTTCAATCTTCTCCTTCACACCTCGGCGGCCTTTTTTCTACTGTATAAAGATTCGGTTGCTTTGTGTTCCAATTTGTCCTTATCAACCTGTGATCCCAACAAGTTCAATGTAACTCATCTAGGCACTGCTCTCACAACCTCATCCATTCACTCACCAGTGGCTCCCTCGGCGGCCTTTCTCTTCTGGCTCTCGTTGAGCTTCTCGATGACGTCACGCGTGTCCGCGATCTGCTTCTCCAGCAGCGCCATCTGACAGGAAAATAAGTGTTATTGTTTTTGTTTTTTTATTATTGTTAAATTAATTACTTTTAAAATCTAGAACAGTGACGATTGCGGATTGAATTGACTCACCTAAATATTTTGTGCTTCAACAACTGCCCATAATATCCAATGACAGCCTCTAAGCAATACAAAGTGCACACCAGGTCAAAATAACACCAATAACTCAGCAACCAAATTCATTTGAGTTTCAACCACACATCAAATCTGACCATTATCGTTTCACCATAATGGATAGCCATTATCTTACAGACTAACAAAACGAAGACGACACGCCAAGATCATCAATGCTTCAGTGATCCATCATCAACACCGTGAACCCAAGGAGAAGGTTGACAACACGTGTCATCGTTTCAGTACCAATACATTCCTCAAACGGTATGTATATCCCCCGCCCATTCACCTTCTCCTTCGGTTCCTTGCACTCGGCCAGTTCTTTGTCAGTCTGCGACCACGCGACAACGATGGCACGCACCTTAATTAAGTAATTAATTAACTAAATAATTAACTAATTAATTAATAGATCTACTGCAATAATAATATTCCCCAACCGGGACCCATCAGCCCTCAATCTTGTTTCCGCGCTATCACTACCACCTGTAACCCCTGATCACCTTGTCAAAATTTCTGACAAGTTTCCATCTATAATGTTAAAAATTGATTAACACCGTATTACTCGCATATATTACTCTCATCCACCCTACTCCCCTTACTAACCAATCGTGAAACCCCTGCTCACCTTCTCATCTCCGGCCGATGCGGACACTTCCTCCACCACCCAATACCGCAACCATTTCTTACCGTAATCCTATTTCTCGAGGTACTACCGTAATCCACATTCTAATCACTTCGACAGTAATCAATATATGCGACGCCATTCCATTTTATTAAAAGTTTATCTTATTATCTAAAAAAATAAACTTTATAGTTCGAGCGGGTGTAACAAGAATTCACATCTCCGCTCTCCACATATTATCTCTTAATCGTGAAACCCCATCTCACCTTCTCATCCCCTGCAGGCGCCGTCACTCCCGCCCACTCGATGGGAATCGAGTCGTCCGTCTTCGCCGCCAGTCGCATCTCCGCGATCAGATGCTGCAACATTATTGATTTTCAGAAGTACCGTAGCCCTCTGTTCACGTAACAAACACCTTTCCATGTTACCATAACCCTCCATCTAAATGATTATAATTCATATTGTGCTTAATGTTGCTACCGTAATCCTCCACCGCCCAATTATACCGTATCCCCTCTCACTCACATCGATGGAGTCACTGTCCGTGCCCATTTCCTCCTTCAACTTCATCAGCTCGCTCATGCTCGCCTTGGGGGCCTCGCCCGAGTTGAACTCGCAGAGACGAAGCTGCGGCTGGATCTCGCGGCATCTGACAATGGGATGTTGATGAGGATGTGAAACAGGAAATAACCTAGGCTGAGAACGAGAGTGGTATCCGAGATATACGATTTTTAAGACTTGACAATAGTGCAAACCATTTTCTTGAAATATTACTATTGCAAGTTATATTTTATTTTGTACGATGCAATCGGTTTGGCCTAATATCAAACCCAGCATAAATTGTTGTCCTATGGCTGCATGATGAAACCCACAATCACCTTCGCCCACTTTTTGCTCACGATCAAACATTGATTATTTTCTAATTCAAGGAACAACCATAACCATCACAAGCAAAGGGAATATCTACATGTAATTACTAGCTGATACCTTGAACCACCTTTTACAAGTGTTTCTTTATTTTGGAATAGTGTTTAATGAACCCACCGACGACGAATCATATCCAAATACTCCTACCTTCATATCACCATTTTCTGCAACCTGACAACACCTATCCCAATTTTGATAGCACACGCAACAAAACGCCTCATGTTCCCCGCCCACACCCACTCTTTTTACCCATTACCCACGCTGTTTTTTTTCCATTTTTTATATTTTATGAATACAATAATCAAGCGCAAACAAATGAAAAGCCATAAATCTGCTCACTTTCCACTGTATAGATTAGCCAAGACGGAGTTGGGCGTGGCCTCGGCGAGTCGCTCGTAGATGACCTTCGCTGCTGCGAGATGCTCCGATGCCGTCGACCACTCTCTGAAAGATTAATTGTTTAATTAATAATTTTAATTAATAAAATAATAAATTAAACTAACAATAAGCACAGTGCGAAAAAACCAAGCGCATTTCGAGTTTCAGACAGATCATGAAACTAAGAGCTAAAACGATGAACTAATGGGATGAACGGTTGCAGAGGAAAAAAACCAAACCTAAGCTCAAAGATAAACGAGCCATAAAGCAATAAGGGATAGTTCGGGTTTCGAAATTCTAAGATACCATGGTCAAAGGAGGAAAATAACACCAACCTCAACTCGAAGGCGACGATTCCCTTCAGCCAGAGCGAATACGCCTGGCACTCCAACTTCGTCGGTGCGTCACACTGAAGGGGAAAGATGACTTGGGGATGTTATGTTATGGATCATCATGAGGAGGACCCAGAACGGATTCTAATCGTCTCAAGTAATCTACGGTCAAGAAAAGCCCATTCAAAATATCATATAATAGGCAGAGGATATTAGCAATTTGTCGACGCGTCGCACTGAAGTGAGGAGCAAGGATGATCGGGGGTATGATATGAGAATAGGTCAGAGAAAATTATCAATTCGTCGCGCATGCATGATACCAAATTCGAAAAAGCTGATTGGTGTTTCACAGTTAGCATATGAGAATCGTTCAGAGGAAAAAACAAATACAAGCAATTTTTCTCGCGTATGTGGTCGATAAAAATATAACTATTATAATTAATTAATTAACTAATTAATAAACTAATTAACTAATTAAACTAACTCTCGGGGACGCCTTGACGAGGCTCTCGAGGATGGCCACGTGCTGAACTGCCTGCAAGCAATGGATTATTAATTAAAAGTGACAAATCCACGAACGATCATAACTACAATCACATGGAAAAGATAAGACACTGCTAATCATTGTTTTTCCTGGAAGCTACCTTCTGATCAGTTCCCAGCAGTGTCACTTTGTTATAAAATCTCTTGGAAACATTTAGCCACCACTATTTAAAAAGTAATATTTTCCACCAAGGACAACTTCATATTACCTCCCTAGCGTTTTCTGTTGTCATATGAAGCTATTGAAACATTAACAATAAGTGAATAACTGTTTTCTTGTTTCCAAGCAGGCTCTCTCATCTATTAATGCTAGAACTATTTGCGACAAAGTCGTTGAAACATCAAGTCAACACCCCCTCCCCATACAGCTTTCAGCAAGCCCCTCTCTTCTACTATAATACCAGTCAGTTCCCCGTTTCCCTCTCGCACCTTCTTGAGCGAGTTCCTCATGGCATGTCTCTGTCTGCTGGTCGGATTGTCCTCGAGGGCCGTCTTGCAGTTCATCGCCTGTGCCCATCGACGCTCCACCTCGAATAGGGGGAGCTGGATGTACCTGCAAATATTTGATATATTAATTGTTAAAATTAGTGAAAGGAGATTGATCTTTTTCTGCAAATCAACTAAGTACCATCAAATCGCCTATGGACCAACGCAATGCATAACCATCGTGAACCACACAAACGACCAGTGAAACTTTGACAAAGATGCGCATGTAGTTATATTTTAAATATCGCCGCTTTCGCCCATTATAACCTTGTTGCTTTCCGATTCATGAGCCAATTTAAAAAATTGAAACAGCAGTAAACGACGATTTGTCAGGAATGGCCATTGGAGTAACTATTCTAATTATTCCTCCAGTGTTCAAGTTTCACTAATGTTTTACAACTAGCGCACAACGAAAATCACAATAATGCCCAAGGAAAAAAAGAAAGAATTTTGTTTACGAAAATTAACAACGTGTAACTATTAAGTAATTTTCATAAATAGTGAATTAATAAAAGTGCTCACTTGATGTCTCCGAACGCCTCCACAGCGATGGGCTTCTTCGCGAACTTCGCCTCAAAACGATTTATATAATTTCGTCCTTTTGTCTATTTGTATTAAACCCAGAGTAGCTCAAATGCCTAGTGAACAGTTCCAAGAAACTTCTAAAGATAGTTGTCAATGTATAATCCTAATTAAATTAATAAATGAACTAACCTTATGCCTCTTCATGCACTTGTGCGTGTTCGTCACCTTGAGCGCCGACCGCACGCGTCTCAGCTTGTCACAGCAGTACACCCTGCAAGATTTAAGTTTCAGATTTCAATCGAAAGTGCTGATTTAAGAAATTTCCAACAAAGTAGAAATCACAAGGATAATAGGCAAATTTAATACGGGCAGTTCACCCTGGCGTTGTTCAGTTTCAGATTACCGTTATATTAAGTAATCCGGAACTGTTTACACCTCCCAACACGCGCGAATTTGGTTTATGATCAAAGCTGGAACGCTAGAAGCATACCGAGTATCATAATAATATGAATGAATAATGTTATTTGGTTTGTAAACAACGCATCCTGCGTAATGATATAATAAAATAAATTAAATGCGTGAACACTAAAAAATCAAAAATCCTCGCCTTCCCCGGATTTGCACAAATTGAAAAGAGCTACTGAATGACCTGAATGACATAAAGAAAGTTTAAACCAAACACAAATTGAATTACATGAAAGATGCTCACCTGTATCTGTTGTAGTCGCCGTGACGCAGTCCGTGCTGCTGTTGCGCCTCCTTCACTAGCTGCAAACCAATTCATGTATACATTTTATTTGTAAAAAAAGGCGACTCTATCAATACTTGGGCAAAATAACTGCCCAAACATAAACATGTGAAGAAGTAATGGAAACGGTTGTGAACCAAAGAATATAGCTGTTTCAGTGTTTCTAAGGCTCCTACTAACCTGGAGGATGGAGATGGTCTCGAATGGCTCGGGAGGGGGCGCCTCTTCCGCCACAGCGGACACGTCCTTCATTTCCACGTCGTCGATCGTCATTCTAAGATTAATTAAATTAATAAAGTACACAATTTAACCACCACAAATAGAGGAAATAAGGCTCGACCAATGTAACGCAATGAAAATTTGCAGATAAGGGGTGAATACGAAGCTACGTTGAATAGAAGGAACTGAAGCCCCCACTCTCGAGGATACAATGAGTAATCCCTGCCAGTTGGTCACCGTGGAAGGGTCGAGACTCGTCTAGAATGTTCTTGCGTCTGTCCCTTTTGTGTTTCACACGCGCCGAGAACGTTCTATCGCTACCCGTACCAATGTGCCCAACGCGCAAATACCACACCATGACCGAATAGAGCCCCCTTTCCACTGTCTGATTGATTCGTAGGCATATCGGACCAAATACGGAAAATACACTATAACAACCTAGACACAGACACGCCCAGTATATTGGTCGTCCACACTGGATACCAAGGATAAAATAAAATACGCAAATTAAGCGAATAAAGTTACAAACACAAAAACTGAAATTTATGGTGTGGCCAACAATCGTCTTGTGTGCGGCGCGTGTGCTGATTCTTTTTCCCATTCGCAACACTGCGTACTGTAGTTTTGCAAAATATTCCGTTCATAAACTGACTTTATTTTTAATTCTCGTAATTTTTGCCTTGATATATCGCAATAACATATTTACAATACTCGTATCGGTCTTCTCGATCCAACAATTCTGCACAAATTAGGTATTCTTCAACAGGGTCCTCGTGCTTCTCGCTGAGTCGACCATCAATTCCTCGTACGTGGGCAGCGGGGAGCCGCAAACGGGCGCTCGGTGTCCAAGCGAGCGATATTCTGAACAAAAAAAAATGAAAATTAATTGGTTAATCGATAATGAAGTAGGAAAATGTCGGCTATAGTGCCCTACCGTAACCGATCTCACCTGGAGGCGGCGTACACGGCACCATGACGATCTGCGGAGGCACGTTCGTGTCGTGGTTATCGCAAACTGAAAAACCAAAAATCAAAATCGAGAAATCAATAAATGGCTTACTTCTCGACAACGTCGCCATGTTCTCCTTCATGGGGCACACGTAGACATCGTGAGGTCGGCTGTCGTGGGCAATTCTGGCCTCCATGATCGTCTGCAATCGATTGGAATTACTACCGTACTGTAACCCACTTCCTAGCCCAGAAGTTTCCGTACCCCTGAAGCTATCGTAATCAAGAGATACCGTACATGCGGATCGGGCGTATTCGTGTATCGATAGAGCAGCACCAGAACGTACAGTAGGACAGCGACCATCGCAACCAGGAACAGCACCGAACACACCAGGAAGATGTTGACTTGCGACTGAGATGCGCTCGATAGGATGCCGGACACGGTATGCTGTCGCACGTGCACACGGTAACTCACCTGGAAATACGGGTAATCGTCTCTCCATTTCCCCGGTCAGAGTGGTGGTGAGAGAGTGTGCGAAATGAAGAGACGATTGCCCGTATTTCGAACTCTAGTAACTCACCATCATCGGGCGCAGCGACGAGTAGTGCGACTGGAAGACGTACATATCGTGAACTACCGTGTAACCTCACCGTATGTATTCCACCTGCCGGTTTTCGCCTTATATCTACTACGTCTCGTGACGTCCTCACAAGCTCCTCGTCGTCGTTGGGGATTTACCCCCAAGCGCCTTCCCGCTTCACCCGGCCTCTCTCCGTTCCAGCCCCCGATCCCTCTCCAGTGGATCCATCCCTAGAGCGAGACCAGGCTCTAGATTATCCCGAATCCCCACAGACACGCATGTGCCTTCGTCAGCGGCTATTTGGAGGTTCGTGAGCCCCGAAAAATGTATTATCGTGATTTGGGAAAGACATTGGGGTGCACGAATGGTGAGTGTTATGGATGTTGAGACTAAATTGAAAAATCTATTCTCACGAGGATTATTGAGAAACCTATGAAACATAACCCACACGAAGTATCTAAATTGAAAAGTATATCAAGCAATAGGTGTTTCGCTTCGTCAATAAATATAAGATATCGACGACATTTTGATGACTTTATGATAACTTTGTATTGATTTTGTCTCCAAAATCGTGCGTCAAACTGCTTCCGAAACCAACAAGCGTTCAGCCAGATCCTCTTAGAAAGATCAGACGTAGATTCCGACAGAACTACAGATACCGTCACTGACGTCAAGATTCTCCGGACTTTGATGCTTTCCTCGGAGTAAACCAACGGATGAGGATTTCCCTTCTGAAATCCAAAATCCAGGACCTCAGAATCTCACATCAAATGTAGATTCTGACGTAGGTATGAGCTTTAGCTGAATGTTATCGAGGAGAAACAATATTTCTCCGATCTTTCCTTCCAATTCTGCATCCGAGCTCACCTGAACCAGAGCTCTATGAATTTCATGCTGCAATACTGCAGCTTCCAGTATGACTTTAGTCAGCTAATTCAGCTGCTGACATGAATTAACACGCTACTAATGGGCAATGTTCTACTCTCCTCTTGCTCTTTCCGCTGCTCTTCCCTTCGAAGGTAAGCTAGCAGATTAGTCGCCTCTCTAGCCCTCTCCCCCTCTGAACCAGTCTCTCCCTCCACCGTGATAAAGGACAGTGTGTGTGTTTGCTTGTCCTCTTTAGGGGACGAGCCACAGGGCTCATGTCTCCCTCTGCCCCTAGAAGGGGAGGTGGGAGGGGGGGGGGGTTAGAGCGGAGGTGGTGGGAGGAGAGGACAGTGCACAAACACCCCATACATTTACATCCCGAGTCAACTCTTTCTTCCCCTTCCCACTTCCCTCCCTGACCTTCCCTCGAAATCAGCAACTTTTCCGCGCGCGTGCGCTTGTGTTTCACCGTGCTCACTTGAGGCGAGGGAGTCTTTCGAATTCGATAATGTGCTCAATACGAGTCAACTAACATTTATACTCCCTCCTAGTTCCCAGTTCCCGTTGCGATAACCGCAAATCGTTCGATTATGCTGTGATTTGTAGAATTTGTGAGACTATAGGTCAATCAGAGCGCGAGAGTTTGTTCGATGAATAAAGTCAGTCGGTTGGTGTTTCTTAATCATTTCAAACTTCCGACCTTTCATAACTCCAGCTCCCGATTCGAAATCGCTCGATTATGCTAATCTATGTATTGCACAATGTGGGATCATTCCAAACTTGCGAACTTCGCCCTTCCACCATTTCGTTCGCTAGAATCTCGCCGCTCTCCACTTGACCTTTCGAGTGAGAGGAAAAATGTCATCGATGAGCACTTCTCAGATGACATTGTTTCCTAACCACTCGATCACCTTTTTTGGTTGATTAAAATTTCCCATCTTAGGGACTGTAGGCTGACATTTCAAATAAATCTTCTGGATCTCAACATTTTTTCTCAATTCATTTAGGCTAGTCTAAAGTCATGCGCAATACGATAACGCTTCATCTTGGTTTGATCTATCGAATTGATTCAGCTCCTCCTCATCTTCCTTTCATCAAATCGAAGAACCAAATCCGTTTCTCACTCACCGCCCTCTTTTTCTGTGCTGTCTCTCTCATTCCCATACTCTCTCTATCGAGGACAAACACAAACTTTTCTACCTCCCTCCCTCCCTTCCGTGTTATTATATTCCACCCGCCCTATCTATCTACTATTACTCCCCTCGCCTGAGCAATCATAGTGGGGATCCGCCTAACTGTTTCGCGATATTCCGTTTCCTGACTTTTCTCTTGGGTTTGGCCCAGATTTGTCACATAGAGTTGTACCTATCATTCTCACTCCTTGCCTACTCCAAATTCAGAACGGTTGTTGTCCGATCCCGAAACAAAGAGAGGTTTCCAGCTCCAGAAAACCTACGAGGTTCCACTATGAATGGCTGTATCGTGATCATGAAAGTTCAGATGCGGACCAACGGCACATTATTATGTTGAAGAGAAATCATCATTTCTCTATTTTTCCTCGCTCACGAATTCTTTTCGACGAAAATTCTTCCGTCATTCTTATCATTCTTTCTCCGATATTGTCATCTCAAGAATTCGTATAGCGATGCAGACCATGCCCGAGTTTGAAGCCGTCTTATAGAAAAATAATGAGATATTCTGCTAATAATTCAGCATCAGATCACAACATTAATGGGTTGATAATGATAATTCACTCTTTCGATCGGAATCGGTCGATCATCTCGTTGCGAGAGGCGGCACATTCAAATCGACACTGCATTGTTCATCCCTCTCCCTCTCCTCGTTTCCCCTTGTCACTTCTCCCCTTGCACAGTCTCGTCTCTCCATAATCACGATCCCTCCTCTTCCCTTCAGTCGATAAGACTTATCATCGACCCTGTAACGTCACATCGCGACTCCATAATCTCTGCCTTTCCAATTTGAATTTACAAAAAAAGAAGTTTAGAACTGGTTGTTGTCGAATCTATTATTTTCTATGGCTTATTGGGCAGAGTTCAAAAATTATTCACTCCTGAAATTACGCTGGATGAGACTTTTTCATCAGTAAACCTCTAATTTACTCGAGCCTGATCACAAACTCGTTTCCAACCACCTAATCCCTGGTCTGGCCCAAATCTCAAGATAATCCCAATTAGCCTTGAGTGCCTCTTATGTTTTCTACCTTTACTCCACAAATCAATCGATAATTCCAAACTACAACAATTATTTCGCTCAAAATCCCATTCAATCACTTAAAACAACCATTTTTTTCCATAGCTTTCATTTCGCAAAATGGATATTTCTGGAGGAAATTGAAGAGAAACTAGAATTCCACTACCCCTTCTGTTCCCCCAATCGATAAGGCATCCCATTGATTCGTCCATTTACCTGGAACTACCTACTACGAGCGGGGGCAGTAATTGCTAATTCACCCACTTCTCCGCTATCTTTATGTGATCGGCAACCCATTCATCCAGCAAGTACTGCTCTCGGAAAACATTTCGCTTATTGTGTGGGAATAACGTTTAGTATCCCCATTCAGTTCTTCATTCCCTAGAGCTCGAATAAATGATGTAATCATCTCTTCATTGATTGTTTTAGAAGACAACATGAATAGACGACTCCAACTTAATCAATCGTTTTTTACCTTTTCGCAATCAATACTTGCCGGTTAGTAACGTTGAATCATAAACGCGCGCCTCTTCATTTCTCTATTCCGCGCATGTTTCTTACCTACGTTTCTTCCTTTCATTTCATGTGTGCATCAGTGGTTCCATAGAGTGGGTAAAATGAAGAGATGATTGTATTTTGATAGGAAACGCTTATGAATCTCGCCACTTCTTGATTTTAGCCTAATCTTTGCGATAGCGATGGCTTTGCAAGAAACGGTCTCTTCTTTTCGCACACTATCTCGCAGGCCAGAGAGACGAGAGATGCGAAATGAGGAGAGCATTTTTTGCCTACTTTTCGGATGCCATTCATCATGTTCATTCATTTCCCCTTGAACGATCCAAGCCCTTCTCTCTCAGTCTTCCTCTTTCCGATCTGGTTTGGCCTCCCTGACCGTCTGACTCTCTCATATCCCCATGATCTCTTGCCTTCTCTGACCACTCCCTTCACTTGCAATTAGCCCGATTCACTCCCCAATCCAACCTTGTCAATGGGCGCGCGATGCCATTGAGAAAGCGCCCGCTATTGCTCCCCGCTTTTCCGCACACCTTTCCTCCTTCATTCATTCGATAGTTCCCGCACCTTTCACTCCGTTTCAGGGGTGGTAAATCTTCCCTCGATTCACTTTGTCTCGCGTTTGACTGACCTGCGAGAAAGTATTCGAAATCAGAGAGGCTCCTTGAAAATTTTCCAAGACCCATTCCCAGTTCCCCAGGATAATTCGCACTTTCAATTTTCCTCCTATTCCTCATATGTCTCACCTGGTCTTCATCAGTCTGATTGTATCTATCGCATCATACAATCTCCTTCTTCTTCTTTTGAAAAAATCAATAAACCAATAATTCAGCAATTAGCGTCCTTGTCTCGCTAGTCTCAATCAATGGATTCGTGTCCTAATTGACTGTTGATTCCAACACGCACTCTCATTCATTTATGTTTCGCACTGTTTTCATCACTCTGACCTCGCCGCATTTTCCTAATGTTGCCGACCCACGTCTTTTAAAAAAAGTGTAATAATTCAGCGATCAGTCGCTCTTCTCGATCGTCCCTCTCTAGTCTCCATCAATGGATACGGGTCGACTCAAGCTTGTCGTTGTCGGCGACTCATACGTCGGAAAGACCAGGTTTTTATTTTATTAATTTTTCAAATAAATTTTAGAAATTTGAAATTCTAAAATATTCCGTAATATTTTGTATTCTGATCTCCCGAACTCTACATGATTTCGTCTGCCATTCCAACCTGGCTGACAAAACATTGTAATCCACTTACTCTTGGTTCCATTGTAGTCGACTCGACGCTGTTTCTAGCACAAAATAGAAGTATCGTACATCGCTCCCATTACCGAACAAACGGCCTTTTCTACTTTTTTGGCCTTTTTTCCCTTTAAGCGAATTCACGCTTAATATTCTTGTTTTTTGTTTCATATATTTTATCCACCCCCATAACTGGACGAATACAAAAATTGGCCGGTGAAATATTATTTTAAATGGGTGAAAAATTACAGCCGTAATACAGAAAATGTACGGAAAATTTGTGATGACGTGGAAAATTTGTGATGACGAAAATAGAGGCAACGGCTCTCATTTTTAACCTATTTAAAATAATATTTCACCGGCCAATTTTTGTATTCGTCCAGTTATGGGGGTGGATAAAAAATATGAAACAAAAAAACAAGAATATTAAGCGTGAATTCGCTTAAAGGGAAAAAAGGCCAAAAAGGTAGAAAAGGCCGTTTGTTCGGTAATGGGAGCGATGTACGATAGTTGAACACAAAACAAAAAGGGCAAAAGATTCGCTGCGGGCAGGATTCCTACGGGGGCAGAGCCCATTTGATTTCGACTCAATCTCCTTAACCACTCGGACACCGCTGCACATGATCCGATGGCTCTAAAGAGCGTTCCTATTCTCGGAAACTCGAGCATTTCCACGCGGTCTTCAAAACAAATAAACAAAAATATTGTATTTATCATTTTAGTTTGCTCTTCGCTTACACGCAAAAGTCCTTCAATCCCAACTACAACACTACCGTCTTCGATAACTGGGCGATTAATATCACCATTCAGCATCGGAAATACACCGTCAATCTGTTTGACACGGCCGGACAAGTAAGACAGCATTTTTCTCTCTAAAAAATCGGGAACAACATCATTTTTACGTGTCAAAGCCGCACTAATCTTCTTGAAAATCAGCATGGTATCATGAAATGGAACCCGGAATCAAGATATTGGTCATCTTTGATTGCTCTTGCGATGACATCGTAGCCTGAATCGGCTGATCGCTCATCGATTCCTCTCTTTCTCTTCCCGTTCTCCTCCTTTCGAGTGCTCTCTTGTCGCTCACCTGATCGGTCTCTCCGTTTACCATGCTCTATTACCAGTCAGACAAAGCTAGAGATCGTGCTCATCTGAGAGACACACACTAATGCTCTTCACTTGCCCTCTAGCGCTGTGTTTGCACTTGGAATCTGAGAGCGGTGAGAGAGTGAGGGAAACGAGAAAAGACAGGTAGAGAAAGAGGGAATGATAGTGAATCAGAAGAGGAAATGGAGCGAGTACTTGAAGACAGGGATCGATGAGAATAGAGAACAGAGGGGTTGGATAAATTAGAAACAGAGGCTCATTTCTTCATGGCTTCATGATTCTATCAACGGAAATGCGTAAAAATGCTCACAATTTTGCGTCGTTCTGAATTTGTGTGAAAGGTTTTTTAAACAGGATGAGCACATGTAAAAGAGCTTGTGTCGTATACTTTATAATGTTTTTTAAACGTTTATAACAATAAAATGCTTTGAAGGAAGACTACGCGCACCTCCGAACGCTTTCCTACCCGTCCACAGACGTTTTTCTGTTGTGTTTCTCACTCGTTGATCGAAAGTCGCTCGGTTAGTTTCACTTGTTTCCTTTCTGTTTCTCTTATGTTTCACTCCCATCAGAAAGAGAAAGCAATATGAGGGAATGTAATTGTGTCAATTTCGATATCTAAAAAATATTTTAAAAAATTCCAGATGCGTGTCAGATGGTGTGGATGCCCGAGATTCGAAAGTACGCGCAAGATAAAGTGAGTGATTATTCATGGCGTAGAAATTCGGATTCTAAGAATCTATCTACACAAGCATTCCGGAAATTCTGATAGACGATTTCCGAAACTAGACGTGTGTGATCGCGAGATTACTTGACATGCCATGAGTTGCTAAAATGCCCGCGAAAGAGGGGGCTAGCGATGGGGTGATACCTCGCTAACTAGCACACTGACAATGACTTTGCTGACATTGAGCATTTTAACTGCACGATAACATGAATATGAACATAGGAAGACGATAACTATCTTCTGACTTCTGATTATCGCACACTATCACCGGTCAATGGAGTGAGAGAGCACGCAAAATGAGGAGAGTTATTTCTTGCCCGAGTCAAACAATTTCTACGATCGTTTCCAGATCCCCGTCATCCTTGTGGGCACAAAGTCCGACATGCTCGACAAGGCCGACCCGTCGACTACCGTATCGCACGAGGAGGCACACAAAACGGCAGTCAAGGTAGCAAGGACTGACTTTATTTCACGAAAAAATGAGAAAATTGAAGCTCGGCTGCGCGAAATACATTGCTTGCTCGTCGCTCACGCACTCGGGATTGAAGCAGGTAAGAATTTATTTGATATTTGTCATAGGTTTATCGCAAACATTGGCTTCTACTACGTCTGATGAGAACCAAAGTTTTTTTGAGCTCTCAGTAGCTAAAAATTGTTGTCGGTTCTTTTGATTTGAGACATCGAAAAACTGCAAAGCTTACGCTTTTTGGCATTTTTTCATGGTAAACGATCTTGAAAATCGATAATTGCAGGTTTTCGACGACGCTCTCCTCGGCGCAGTGGGAATGCTCGAACCGGAGACGGACCAGGGCAAACCCTGCTGCCTCATTCTCTGATCTTTGATCTTTCGGAACCCTGATCTAGTCACCCCCTCCTAGCTTTCTTCCCTGTTTTCATCCCGTATGCCAAAGCTTCCCAATTCCCTTCTGTTGATTCGTGCTATTTCTGCGCTCTCCATATCGATATTTCGCTCCGTTTGGCGAAATGGGCAATACGGTAGCCGTCTCTTCATTCACTGTAGAGACGGCGACCCGTGTGCCGCTCCGTTCGGTCAACGGGATCAAATTAGAAAGAGTTTTGTTCCGCTATTGTAAATATCCGCAATTCTACAGATCACAACCAATACGGGTACACAACTGTAATATATATTTATTTCTCGAGTTATAGAGCAATAAACTTCTTTTCTTGCTTTTCCATTGATGTAGATACTCAACACAAACCAGGAGTCGATTATTCAGACAGAAAGTGAATTCATTGACCATGTGACCATCGAGAACAATTCCGAGACTGAATGACCATCCTAACATTCCTCATGAGATGCTCGTTGTTCGGCTGTGCTCCGCAATAAGAATCAATTCCAATTGACGTCATAAGCCCCGACTGTATCGATAAAGGGAAAGCAGTCGTTATTCAATTATTGGTGTGTAGTGGAACTGTTCGTTCTGTCCATCAATCTCGACCGTCACGTTGTTATTTAACATCGTGATGAAACACAGCTGATTTCAATTCTGACATACGAAATGGGCGAACAAAAATGACTCTGCTCCTGACAAATATTCCAAAGATTGAAGCCATTGCTTTTTACAAATTATTTACTTATTTATTATTTATTTCTTCTCCACCAATAAAGTCGATGTACAACGAATGGTTGCTGCTGAAAGAGGCTGTTTGTTTGTTCGAGACAACATGGCATCACCAGGATTGACGAAAGAATAAAAGACAGAGCACTCTTTCCATTTCTCCTGCTCTCTCGCCGGTTAGAGACAGTGTGAGAGCAGGCGAAATCGAGAGAGTGCGAACATCGAATGGAAGACCCTGGAGTAGTATAGTTAACAAATATCAGCGGCAAAGCACCCGAAATGATATAAAACTGCAAAAGGTATTTGATTGTGAATGCAATGAATAAAGCTTGGAAATCATTTGTTCTTGTTCGTGAGATCAGGGGCAATTACCAGAACAAGTCAGTGGGGGCAAATTTGTTTGTGGGACTAGAGTAACACAACCGAGGAAGGGAACTAACCGTAGATGACCACGCTTTCGCTATTTTGCACACTCAAAAATCAAAATCAAGCTTAGAAATATAGATTAAAAAATAGTAAAGGGTTTTTGAGAACCTTGATTCACTAGACAACCCTAAACCACAAGGCATTCCTTTGGTTGGAAGAAACGAGAGTATACCAACCAAACGAGGGAGTGTGCAAATCATCGATAATCAGGTCGTTGCTACCGTAGTATGGCCACAACAAGGGAACAACAAACGACTAGCAGAGGAACAATATAAATTATGACTCATTGGTATTTACATGTACTGTTTGGTGACTATGACAACAAGGTTTGCCTAGGGATGACGGTGGTAACTCCATTGACTATCGCTCTGTCTGACCGTCTCTTCATTTCGCCTTGTCTTTCCTCGGTCAGAGAAACGAGAGAGTACGTCGAAGTGAGAGAGACAGGCGGCGAGAGAGTGTGTGGATTGAGGAGAGTGGTCGTCGATGACGTCATCCGATGGCAGATTCTTCGGGAGAGACGGAATCCTCGTCGAAGACTTCCTCGCACGCGAGAGAAGCGAGAGTGGCCGAAGGGGGCGGAGTCTCACTGCAATTGGGGATTGGTTCTATTTTTAGAAAAGTGGGCTGGAAAGGAATTGTGATTTGCGCTCAATCGAACAGAATAGAACATGGATTGCTGAATTATATCAAAGAATTTGAATATTTGTTCATTACTTTTTGCATTACTTCGGTTTCTTTTTTTCATCTAATACGCGTTCATTTCAAAACCTGATTTTCCTGATTTTTATAATAATCGCTTCTATTCATCAGCCTGTTACAATTCTGAATCCGCTTCATATTGTGAATTCATAGTGCGTGCTAGGGTTGGAAAGAAGAGACGGAGGCGTGAGAGACTGAACACTCACCATTCCCCAGAGGGCGTCTTATAACAGCAGGCCGCACTCTCCGATGCCGTCCTCGTCGGTGTGGACGTGCGAGAGAGACGGAGACGGAAGGACGAACACTCTCTGAAGAGATCAAAGATCAACTATCTCGAAGTACAGGCACACTAAGGATGTCAGGTAACTACGATGAGTCATTACTTACTACGCCTTTAATTAGGGGCCACAACGTAGATTGCCGAACTGCCGCAATCCGGTCAAAGTTGTGTCCAAACTGTCCCTCATGGACCCAATAACATCACCCTTTTTACCGTTTGTTGAAATCTTGTCTCTGAGCTGCGCTACAGCCCGAGAAACACTCACGAAAGGCACCGTTGGGGAGGGGGAAAAGGCGAGACGAGAGGGAAAGGGGCAGAGCTTATTCTGCCCATTTCCCGCTTCTCAGCCGGCCATAGTTTCACCAAGTCGAGCTTGCGCTTTGCGACGCTCAAAGTCGAAATCGAAGGGAGATATAGACGAGAGCGTGCGCTAGTCCCACCGGGTAAGAACAGCGGGGAGAGCGAGGCGGAGGGAGAGGGAGTGTGGTGTGTCTCTCGCCTCTCTCCTCTCATTTGACTATCCCCTCTGGCTCTCACACTGTGTTTAGCGTGAGTAGGAAGCGAGGAAATACGCGCGTACTGAAATCTTTAAAACAAAGTCACAAGCTAATGAAACTATAAAATATTGTTTTTTCTTCTTAGCTGTGCTCGGAAAAATCAAGCTTAAAAATAAGCCTTGGTCCCAGCGAAGTTTGTGCACTGGAAACCGTAAAATCGCACCTCTCCCTGGCTCAATTTTGACCTTCTCATTAAAGATGTACATTCATGGGACCAAACTCGATTGGTAGAGGGATATAGTAGCTGTCTATAGCAACTGAGAACAAGAGATTTGGTTTAGAATGAAGCTTGTGACTTTGTTTTCTCGTTTTTTGGGCGAAGTCATGTCCACACAAAGTGGGCGGAGCTTGTGGCCCCTACCTTTAATGACATAATTAGCAAGACAATGAGGTGAAATTTTGTTAGACGAACTATGTCTTTTCACAGGAAAATGTGCGCAATACTGCACAAACACATGCAGTTGTTTCAGTTGTTCAGCCAACTTTGAACTAACTTTGAGCTCACCTCGCCGACATGCTGCAGTCGTTGGGCGATCGGGGCTGTGGTTCGGGCGACTGCGAAAGGGTCGATGAGGTACGGTAGCGGGTGGACCTGAGAAGCAATTGAGGAATGATTTTATTGTTTTGAAATTCATTTAGTTTCAGTTAGGTTTCAAGATAGCAATATTCGTGTTGGGTTGAATGATAATCAATCTCGATCTGGTATTTATGTAAAAAAATTACTTATGAAATAAATATTTAATAAACTAACCGAACACTGCCGAGCAACTTCCGGAAGCTTGCGTTGTACGAATTCCTGGCAGAAAACCAATCGGAGATTCCCCGAGACGAATCCTTCCCGTTGTCTACAATGAAAATGAACATTATGTTTAGGGGCCACAAGCTCCGCCCACTTTGATGAGACACGACTCCCCACAAAACGCGAGAAATCAAAGTCGCAAGGTTCATTCTTGACCAAATCACTCATTCTAAAGTGCGCTGGATAGCTACTGGGATTCCCAATCGATTGAGCACTGCCCAAAATGTGCACATCTTCACTGAGTAGGTCAAAATTGAACCTAAACGATGGGAATAGGCCGTTTTGACGGGTTGCAGTGTGCACTTTTTGGTTGGGCAGCAATTTTTTAAATTTTTTTTTTTTCAATTTTTCGACAAATACGAATATTTTAGGAAGTTTAGTGAAAAAAACAGAATTTTATCATGCTTCAAAAGCTTGCGACTTTGTTTTAAAGGTTTCAGTACGCGCGTATTTCCTCGCTTCCTACTCACGCTAAACACAGTGTGAGTGCCAGAGGGGATAGTCAAATGAGAGGAGAGAGGCGAGAGACACACCACACTCCCTCTCCCTCCGCCTCGCTCTCCCCGCTGTTCTTACCCGGTGGGACTAGCGCACGCTCTCGTCTATATCTCCCTTCGATTTCGACTTTGAGCGTCGCAAAGCGCAAGCTCGACTAGGTGAAACTATGGCCGGCTGAGATGCGGGAAATGGGCAGAATAGGACCCTGTCGTCTCGCCTTTCTCCCCTCTCCAACGGTGCCTTTCGCGCGTTCTTCTCGGGCTGTAGCGCAGCTCAGAGACAAGATTTCAACAAACGGTAAAAAGGGTGATGTTATTGGGTCCATGAGGGACAGTTTGGACATAAATTTAACCGGATTGTGACAATTCGGCAATCTACGTTGTGGCCCCTAATTATGTTGCTCTCTTATCATCTGTGTGTTTCTAACTAACAAAAACTATCATTATGACAGTTTTTGATGGGAGTTTTTACAAGAATGATGACATTCAAATCTGAATTGCCTTGATAAATTTTGAATGACCAACCCGATCGACTATCGATGCTTCCCTTGTCGCTGCTCTTACGTCGACACTCCGCAACCACGTTGTCCCTGCACAATGGATACTCGTTTATTCCCATTATCGAATATTAATTACACATTTCAGCTCTTGATAATATGTAGATGTTCTACTGAGGTCAATGACCTTACCTGCAACTATCGTGCACAGCCAGTCCGCAGTCCGTGCAGCGATATCCGTGACGGAAGAAGCCCCACAACTGAAATTGATTACTGCAATTTATCAACTCTTTTTGGAGCACTTTTTAGCAACATTTCTAGCCGTACTGCTATACCATTCATCAATCAATGAATACCGCAGCCTTAACCACACGGCCGCTTTAAAAAAAAAGCAGAGCGACAGTGGATATGCGTCATTCTGTTTCATTCTGTTTTCGGACTTTCTGCTGATTTTCAGCATTCTTAGCTGAATTCAATAGTTTTCAATAGTCCCTTATCAAAAAAAAGATGTGATCATCGATAATATCAATAAATTACCACTTTGGTGCAATTCCCGCAGGTCGTTGGCGCAATGAACGACGACTCCTGGAAGTTGTGCTTGAACTCGGCTCGGAAATCGCTCGACTTGTTCATCCGCATGAAGTATTCGTTCATTTCGACACGCGAGATCTGACCGTCCCTGGAATTGAGGGGAGAATTGATCTTTGTTCTTTTGATTTTGAACTAATTGAACTAACATGAACAGATAGCATAATTTCGTACGCTCTTATTTTTTCAATAGTAAATGGAGGGCGAATAGCCCATCAATCACTCTGTTGGCATTATTAATTATTTGAGAGTTGCTCTTTGATCTTTAAATGGTCGCACTCACCGATCCACATCGATGGTTCCGAACGGATCGATGAAGGGAAAGTTGCCGGCGATCTGTCGGAATTCCGACTGACTGATATAGTTGTCCTGAAAACGAATGGATTCTTATATTATTCAGAATCTTCTTCCCTATCTTTATCTTTCTTGTAAAACTCAAGCAACACGCGAATTTATACGAATTCAAACTTCACGAATGAGATCTTCATATTTCTCGTGTTGAGGCATTCGGAACTATTTCTGTTCTTTCTAAACTTGGAAGAGATTTTTCAACCGACCTTATCATGATCATAGTGCTTGAACACGGCATCGACCATGGCAGCAATGTGTTTCTCCACCGTTTCCCTGTCCGGTACTGCCGACACTCCACTGGCCCAGTCAGCGAACACGATCGATTTGGACGACGGTTCGAACTGGAATGGGATACGGTAGAGGTACGGTAGGCAGGTATCGAGTTATGAGTTTTTCTAATCGAATTCGAAGAATCAATATTGCTCAACTCTAACTTTGATTGATGGGCATCGTGAAGCATAACTGATATTTCGGAAGATTCACTATAGTTGAGCAATTGAAAGTGATATTCATCAAGTCGTTTTACGTTCCTATTCGGTCTACCGAATGCAATATAAATAAACTAACGGTAAGGAGTGTCCTCGGCTCTCTTCTCAACGAGAGTTGGTACATGTCGTCGTCGTTGTATCGGATGTCCAGGGAGACCTACAATTAATTTCAGCTGATCTTAGTGTTGTATAGTCATTCCTATGATAATAATGACACACACAGAATAAGTAATTAATGTAATTGCACTACCTAGTAAGCAGACTAAATAGTATGTGACCCGCCGAACTAGACCTGCTCCGTTGCTAACTTACCGTAGTTACGCAGTGTTACTCGCGGAACACTTTATTCGTCATACACTCCCATACACTTCGTTCATTGCGTATTATGTTTAGGCTATTCCCCAATGCATATTCTCTTAGAAGTTGAGTCGATTGAAGTCACGAGTATGCTCGTCAATAAAGCTGTGCTATGCTACTCGTCACTCTTCTTCCCCACACATCGACATAGTGCAATGCCGGCACGATTCACAACAAGGACAACGACACAACACTTAGACTCCGGATAAGCCAAACATGATTGCCTTATTATTGTTGATTTAGATTCCAGTTGTAACTATTTTTCCCAACTCGATGACTTGCTCACACGTCTAGAATGCTTACCTTGAGTGTATTGATCAGGTCGACATTCGGATCGGGCAATTGATTCCTCGTCGAGGTCGCGTGAGTAAACAGCATGAAGTGAGAGAAAGTCGATGCGAGTTGATGCAGCTTCTTCCTGCAAGGAAAATAATGATTGTGCTATATCAACATTTTCGTCTTGCTAATATAAATGAGAGATTGTTGATAATATGTATCGCTCACTTCGATATCCTTCCCGTCTTTTCGTAGTCCAATCCGACAGAGGCTGCGATGAGATCTTTGAGGTGAACACCCCTGTCAATGAGAGATTTATGACTGAAGCGAACTAAGCTCACAGCGTTTTCAAAAAAGTTGGCTGTAGATCTACATATCATAGGCCGCCTATCTGCATATTTTATCACGCTAACGAATGCATCAAGCATGCACTCACATAATCGGAATATGCAGCTTCTTCTTGCAGTCTTCCAATGCCCGTCTGTATTGCCCGTAGTTGGACTGCATCGAGAGAAGGGTCGAGAGCGAGGCCAGGTCCTGAAACATCATCATTATTAGTTTGATAGAGTTTTTTTCCATTCTGTCCCCGCCCCTTTGCTCCTTCTTCTAAAGCCGATGATAGCATTAGTTTGCTAGCCCACTGAGCATTAGCTCTTGAACTGTTTAGATCGACAACGTGAGCATTTTTCGAGTGCGCGGCAGAAACGGGTTGAGAAGGTCAGGAGATAATTAGAACCCACCTTCTTGATCTCACTGGCCAGCATCGCATGGGTCTTTCCCAGTCGGGCGATATTCGAGTGCGTCACTCCTCCGATGACTGCCATCAGCGTATTGTAGTTGTGCTGCTTCTTCAGACACTGGAAATGGATTATTTAAATAAAGCGGATTTCGTATAATCGCCCTTATTCTGGAGCTAGAACGTGTGAAACAATCGTGAAACATACCAAGTTTGTTGCACAAACTGGGCTGAATACTTGCATAATAATTTTTGTTTGGAATAATCAAGTCCGTACCTTTCCCACTTTGACGAACTTGGTGACGATTTCCGCCCTTTCAGCCGGCGTCGCCTTCGAGAGTACCATGCACTGCACCCAGTTCGAGAGATTCTGTAATTATCATAAAATTGAAAAAAATTCCTTGATTCCATCTTAATTTCCTCGCAAGCAACTATACTTGCATAGATTTTTTTGTCGTAAATTGCGAAAGGTAGCCTGAATCGGTAACAAAGGTAGATACCGTATTAGCACTCACATTGAATACGGTAATGGATCGTTCCAAGACCGGTGCCTCGCGCAGTTTTCCCTCCCGCACGTACTTCTTAAGCTCAGCGATCTAGAATTTTCGGTTATTTCGATATTTACAATTTATTGATTAGCTGAGAATCCTCAGATCATCTTTTTTCCTCTGAAAAATATTGACGGTGCAATTTATCGTTTTTAAAGAAATTCAAATTTCTACCGTATCCATCACCTACCGTAATCCTCGAGAGAATCTTGAAATCGATGTGCGTGAGGGAATTGGAGAGGTCCTCGGGACTCCATTGATCGAACGATAGTGAGACCTGATAAAGGAAAAGGTCACAGATCAAAGACCAACGATTCAACGCGCTTTTCAATTATTTTGGTTCGATTTTCGATCGCCATCTAGAAGTGCACGTATTCCTGCCTCGCTACTCATCTTATTTAGAATGATTGAAACTAATCTCTCCAACCGCGCTGAATTCGGAATCGGGTAATCAAAGATCAAAGATCAAACCTGCTTGGAGACAGGATGTCGCACGGAGAGTGCTCGCATCCACGCGTAAGATGGTCTGAAAGTTGTCGTTAATGTCGTTGAATGAATGTGGACGTGCTTTTGTCGATTGTGAGTGTAAACGATCGAACAGTTTACCCTTTCGATCTTTTTATTGTTTTACGCGCTCCCACGCTACCCCCTTAATCATTCGAATCTCTCCTGGCTAAAAGAACTGCTAAAAATGTTATATTCGAAATAGAGAGACAGATATCTCGCGAAGCCGTCTCCAATCTCCACACTCACAATTGACTGCAGTCGAGTGTGGCGACGATGTCCTCGTCCTCAGCAGCAGCTGTAGCTGCCGCACGCAGCACGGCCACTCGGCTGCAAGATCGTCAATGATTAATGTGCTCCTTGCTTACTGCACCAATTCCGGGCGGTATCCAAGTTTTTGTTTAGCATTTAGTTTGCTATGTTCGACAGAGGCAGAGAACAGTAATCCAAATATCACTAATGTAGACAGTCCCTTCTGCGAATAATCACGCACGTTTAACAGCGCCGTCTCTCTGGATGGCAGAAAAATTTGTGAAACCTCGAAATTCCTCTGTAATCGACGCTCCTCGCAATTCCCAGTTATAAGCCAGTTGTGAAACATATCGAAATGGAGATTATCACTCTTTTTGAACCAATGACAAGTGCTGGTTTTACATACAGTACAGAGGCGTACATTGTTCACAATTAGCTACAAATTTCGGTATCATCATAATCATAAAGATCGTGACCAACCGTTCCAATTCGGGCTGGGCATCAAAATGGAAAGGGAAGTTGGTGATCCAGTAGGCGACTGCGAAGAGGACGCTCCGTCGAACGATCAGATCGCTTGTTTTCTGAAAATTATTGACTTTATAATTAATTATATTGATTAGTATTTAAAAGTTCATTCCCTTGTGACTAACAAAACCTCTTCTTTTTTTCCGTTGCTAGGCCCATTCCGGTGATGGTCATTGTCCCTCACATCATCCCTTTCTTTTTGGGCTTGGCTTGAAATGGTCTCCTCATTTCGCACACTCTCTCCTCAGTCAGAGCGATGACAGAGTACTCGAAACTATGAACCGCCCAAAAACAGCTACTCTTCTCCCGAAATCTTCGCTCTATCTTTGGCTCGCCGTTTCTTGTCCTCGATTAGACCCCACGTCATTCTAGAAAGTGATGAGCACTCTCCGCCTTTCACACGCTATCTCGTATCTCTGATCGTTAGAGAGCATGGGAAAAGAAGAGAGCGGCTCCAGTCCAATTAGAGAGGACGTCCGAACGGACGAATATGTTGTGCCACAATCTGACTCTCCTCATTTCGCACACTCTCTCGGCTTCTCTGACTGACGAGAGAGCACTTTAAAAAGAGAGAGCGGCCCTTTCCTCTTCCATGATGTATCTTCTTCCCCTTTCCAATGACATCAGAAGAAGGAAGAGGAGATGGAAGCCCTTCGTCTCTTCATTCCGCACGCTCTCTCGTCGGTTAGAGTGAGCGAGAGAGTGTGCGGAATGAAGAGAGTCGTTCACTGGTCAATTCCCCTAACAGAGTTCCGGGTGCACAAAATGCGGCGATTCACACGCATTTTTATTATCACGCGAGCTTCTCTGACTTTCCTCATTCTGCACGCGCTCTCGTGTTTTCTGACCGACGACAGAGCATGAGAAATAGAGAGACGGTCAGACAATCAGACAGTGCGAGAGAGCATGCGAAATGAGGAGACCGACAACCTTTGCTGCACGGGATAAAGAGACTTTGCAGCAGCACTAGTAAGCTCATTAGGCAACCTTTCGCGTTAATTTTCTACTCGGGCACAAAGGACTGGTGCTCTCTCCATTCTTCACACTCTCTCGCCTGTGAGAGTAAGCGTGAGACAAGGGAAAATGAAGAGAGTTCATTGTTCTCGAAAACGTTCAGTAGTGCACGAATCTCGTTCAATAATATTTTCTGGGTGCGAAGATGTCGCGTAGCTTTCTAAGAATTCGCGATGAATAGATGAGGACGTGCTCTCCTCGTTTTGCACACTCTCTCGCCCTCTCTGACTCTCCTCGTTTTGCACACTCTCTCGCCCTCTCTGACGAGGGAGCCATGACTACGTAATGATGACGTCTCTCATGTAAGCATGGTCTCTAGGCCTCGAAATACCGGTCGAGTGGTCGAGAGAGTATGGAAAATGAAGAGACGGTGGTCCGTATTCGAGTTCTAATGATTTCTCGTCGGACTCAGATCTTGACTATTCGACCTTATGTGTCGAGGCCTTACTAGCGATAGGGTGATAATGCCAACTTTACTCAGTATTTGCACCAAGCGACAAATACTCACAAAAGGTAAAGGCAATGACAGAGTTCTCTCGATAATGATTGTGTGGACTATCCATCAGTTTATTCTACACGCTTCCTTACCAGGGCTCTCAAGGTGATTTCGTCTCTTGTGAGATGAATGAAATACCGGATTCGTCATTCCTACGGTCCTTTTCTTTTCCAAGCCTTCTCGTCTCCATCTAAGAGCACGTACCCTTCCAAAGGTCATTCTCTACATTGCGCGATCAAACGGCCTAAAATTCCTTCTCATTGGCCGCATTCAATCTCGCGGCCCTCCGCTTTATTGGCCCCTCGCCCATGTGAGAAATGGTGAGATGTTTGAATGGTGAGATGTTTGACCCGGTTAGAGTGAGTGAGAGATCATGTTGAATTGAGAGAGCGCAGAGATTTCCCCTTGAGTGAAATGGGCTGCGAAAGGAAAGCAGGGGGCGCGAGGTGGTGGCATCTAATCTCATTTCTAATTTGGAAGAGGAGGGGGGAGGGAGGGGGCTACCCGCAGAGCGGAATGTGGCCACCATTGGCCCGAGTGAGGCCAATCGTGGACCGAAAGGGGGTATCACACCTGGCTCAGTTATTGAGATCTGACAAGGAATTCAGCAGTAGTGAAAATCGAGTTTCTGATTCGAACTTCGAATTTAGAGTGTGCTGTGGAAATCAGAACCGGTAAGGTTGAATACGAAATGGTCTACTCCGATGCGCTCATAAAGATGCTAATTTATTACCAAACAATTCCCATTTCGAACTCCCAAAAGGATCTGAGAATATGGGATGACAACCAGCCCGATCACTCTAGAGAGCAGATAGAGCTGTCACTCCAGAGAGGAGATTGATCAGAGCCATTGCGCGCGTCCGGCCCGACAGTGTAATGCACTCTCAATGGGCTTCCTTCCCTCTATAAATGTGACGGTCGGAATTCAGCCACAGCTGAGCTCGAAATTCATGCTCGAACTTTAAATTCAGAGTGTGTAGAGGATTCCCCTCATTTTTTTCGACTAAGCCTCACAGCAGGACCGAAACAGCTCCAGTGGTCAAGTATATTTCACAATCATTATTTCCCATAGTGTGCCAATAATGAACAATTGTTCGGAGTTTTACTCTTTAGCAACAACTCAATTTGATTATTTTTTTAGAAAATGCCCCAAACACTAAGAATAAAGCTCTCCAAACCACTTTTTCGCTTGCAATAAATTGCGGATAGCACAATCACGTTTGTTTGCCGAAAAGCGCACACGCACAAAAAGCATTTTTGCTTTTGGATCGTCGTTAAACGAGCGCCATAACCGAGCGGGAACGAAAGCGGCGTGTTTGGATTTGCAAATACATCGACATTTCGGAGATTTCGATTGGGAAAACAAGGCTCTGTCAAGTTTCGTGAACAGCTTTTACTATACAAGGGGTGAATGCGATTCCTCGCAACCATTTTTTATTAGAGCCTCCTACCATTTCGCCTACTCCACGCCACTATTTCGGTTTCACAAATAATAATAGACTAACGTTGAAATATGCTTCCGATAAGTTGAATTGCTATTTTTTTAGTAAATCAATCAATTATTATGGCCATATTCGAAAATCAACTACAAACTAACGTTGAAATATGCGATGAAAGCTTCTAAGATCATTTTTTTGATACCCATTTTAGAAAACCACAAGTAATTGTGAAACTAACGTTGAAATAAGCGATGAACGCGTCGAGGAGTGTGATCGATTCCATGATCCATTGATGAGCGACGAACAACGAATGAGGAAGGGCATCCATCGGGTCGCCCGCCTCATCTTCATTTTATTTAATTATTTAAATAGTTAAATTTCAAAAATCCCTTATCTATCTATCTCTTTCCGATTTTTCGAATCTTTTATTTTTGCTTATTTTGTGCGCTCGTGCGCCTAGGCTCGATCACGCCGACCCCAATTTCCTCATCTGTTTCTACACAAACACACACGCTACGGATCTCAATTGCACAGATAAAGGCGAGAGAGCGTGCGGATGAGAGAGAGAGAGAGCGCTGAGATGAAGAGTGATTGATCTGCCTAGAGGACGAGAGATAAGGCGAAATCGAGAGGGTGGATATCAGTAATCGAGCTCCCGGTCAGAGAGTTCTGCAGTTTGCCATTCTCACTCAGCGTTTGGGGGTTCCAAGGGAGAGTTTAAAGATCGTGAGGGTCGATCTGTGAGATCCGAATACATTCTAGTGAAGAATTTAAGAAAAAACTGAAGAAAACTCTCTTCAGTTAACTTTGAAGAGAATTTTTGAAGAGCCTTTTTCTTCATCAGTGAAATCACTCAGACATGATGTTGTTGTTGCTGTTTGAGCCCCGGAGTAACATCAGACATTAGTAACATACTCGATGAGTTGTGTTGACTCGCATCGCATTAACCGGAGATAAATTGTGACGGGTGATTTTCACATTAGAACGAATAATTGTATGCCATTTTAATTTTTGGTGTGAACCAATATTTGCGTTAGAACGAGTGACCGGTGAACCAATCGAGTAGCTGTACTATATTTTTCCATTAAACGATGAAGATACAAAGAAGCTAGCCTTTACCCTTTTATCACTGAAATACGTAGATGCCAATTGCACAAAAATATAGTATCCTTCTTAACGCATCTCTTTATGCTAGGATAAGTAAGTATTCCAATAAATAAATAATAAAATAAATAACTACCGAAGCAGTATCCGCACGTCTTCACCAGCTGCTCGATCGTGTACCCACTGGCCTCCTTCGACGACGACGTCATCTGATTTATTTTATTATTTAAATATAATTTATAAATTATCACTCCAATATTTGTTTCTTTTACTGCCAAAACCACTAGAAAGTATTGCAAAAGGCGCATGCCCTGCCCTCAATTCACGCGACTAAACCCTTCCTTCCCAAGCCGAAGAAGCCCTATGGGCTAATCCCCGACCGAAACGTCTTACCGTACACGCCTACCGTACCTCTCACATCCGTGCTAGCTCTCCTCCCGGGCTGCTGCAGCTGCTGCAGCTAGATACCGTTGTCGTGCCTGCTGCAGGGTCGCACGCGGGGTTTATTGATTAACAACGAGGGGACAAGCGACAAGTACTGGTGTGTCGTGATGCCAAAATGAGAGTGAGAAGAGAGAGAGAGAGGGGGAGAGGGAGGGAGAGTCTCTCTCTCTTCTCCTTCCCTCACTCTATCGATTCCCGACTCCTCCCCTTCATCCTCCTTCCCCTCTACACGCTTCTACTCGAGCTTCTCGTTCAGAGAGGGAAAGGGAGACAACGAAGGCGAATTTCCCTCACCACAAAAGGACTCTTCCTCCTTCCTTCCCTTCTCCACTTGGCCATTCTCAATACATCTTTGTGCTTGCTATCGCTTCGTTCCGCAACCATATTCAGTTTGTTGCTTCTATTCCATCTTATTTTGGCCCTCTAAATCTGAGTGCGAATTTATTCTTTATTGACAGAACCCGCTTTGGTCGTAGTATCCACTCAAACTTAGAATGCTCTCTTTCAGGAAGGTCATTACTTCGATTCTGGAAATATTGACTAGAATCTTCAGATTGCAATTTCTTAATATTCTGATATTTATGCCTATATTATCCGATTCCATTCCATGCTTGCTCTGCTCACAACCATTAATAATACTCTTTCATTCATCTCTATAATCTGAAATTGCACTCAACGGGAGACAAGTGAAAGAATGCATCTGAACAGACGGAAAGAATCTTATGTGTAATTATTGTCAGATTCTCAGTCGATGCATGAAATCAGTGAGAGAAAAAGAGGAGCTAGACAGGCACTAGTAATGGTAAATCAGACCAGAGGCGATACAAAAAAAAACACATTGAAGAGTTGTCAGGATGAAGAATCTGTCTCTTCGACGTATTTTTCATTCTGACACTCCTAATTGAAAACTCTAGCTATACAGTGCAAAATTATGGCGAGATAAGCACATTATGAAAAGAATCGTTGATGCAATAATAATGAAATTCGCTTCTAGCACAAAAAGAGGCGACTATGTAATCATACTATCTGAATCAGTCTGTGGGTCAGTGAAAAATCGAAGCATTTCAACAAGAAACAGCATCAAATTCAATGGTTACGTTCGGGATTACTTTGAACAATGGGGGAAGCTAGGGGGTGAGAAACCGAGGGGAAGAAATGAGAAAGGGTGGTGTGACTAGAACAGTCATCTCTCTTACTAAGCTATACAACTCATCTGCACTTCTTTCTTTCGGGTTGACGGTTAAATTGGGGAACGAGATAGCACTGCAAATCGAGAGGGTTCATACAAAATATGGCGAACTGTCTGGGGGCAAAAACGGGGATGGGAGTTACTATAGAACGAGGGAAGGAAGGACGGCTGAGGGGGCAACCGGCACTGTTTCTTAGGCAACAAGAGGGTGGGGGAAAGCGTGGTGGGTGGTCTCAGGGCGGTCCTTGTAGCCAGTTCTTGACGCCTTGGGCTATTCGGCGGGAGGCGGAGACGGGGGCGCCCCGTTGGAAGGCGCCATTCGAGCCCATCGTTGCTCCTCGACCGAGGGAATTCGTGTTGTTGCCACCCGGAGTGGAGAAGTCGTCGTAGTCGTCGCCCTCACTGAAAATGCAAATAATATTAATTTAATTTATAATTATTTTGAAGCCACGAACGGATCCGACAATGTAGAATGGTGTATGATCTGTCCGGAAGCGCAGAACCAGGAAATGGCTCTCCGTGAAGCCGAAGTCATCTCGATTATCAAGGCCTAATTACCTAATTAGTGCTTACAATGCAGCATGAAATCAACTTGTGCATGTGAAAGCGGCGAACTGTTGCTGTTGCAGTTAATTATAATTTCCACTGATAACTAAGCCCCCTGAATAAATCTTCTCGTGAGTACGACCTGTGCTGCACACAATCAACTAGGTTTTAAAGAAACTGAATCAAGACAATTGATGTAAGCAAAAATGAAAGTTCCTACATCTTCCCTCTGCAGCGCCACTCTCACTGGTGGCCTAACCGACACTGCGGTTGTTACCGAATAAACAATACTTGATTTACAAACCCGTATCACCAAATCAGTATGTATTATTTGAGCAGAAAACTCAGACGTATTGTACAAAATTAATTTTCCCGAGTATAAGAATTACATGGAGCGGCAATCTCGGGAAAACGACCAAAATACAGGAAGGACCCAAATGTTACTCAAACTAGGAAAAACTACAAGTAACTCACAGCAACTCAAGACAAGTAAGTATGACCCAATAAACAAAAATAAATAAATAAAAAAGATTTAAATTAACTGACAGCAGCTTCTCCTCGGCCGCCATGAGCTCCTGCGTGAGCACGTTGCGACTCTCCACCTGGCAATTTTAATTATTAACGCGTCCTCCATTCGCATGCCTTCTTGGATTGATTTTGAGCTAAAAATATCAAACAGGGCGAAGCGATAGTAGCACATAGATACATGGCAATGCCTATTTTTGTATATTTAAAAAATAAAAGTAAATAATAATAATAATAAAAGACCCACGGCAGCCATGTACTTGGCCATGAGGTCGTCCCTTCGCTGCTTCTCCTCCTCCGTCTTGCAGTAGTCTGCAGAGATATATTGAATAATAATAATAATAAATTTACTAATATAAATAATAATCCCTTTATCTATTTCTCTCATACACTGTAAAAGTTGATTACAAATGAGAATAATATTTTTAGCCTACCATTTCTTTGACAATTGCCATTTCCCAACACCTCGGCTTATATCAAACTCGTGCAACACCAAACCCATAGTTACCATCTCTACATCATTTTCTCCAATAAATTCAAATTCCAATGGGAACTGTGTCCCGACACGAACCCTGCTCGGCGGATACGGTATCCAGTTCGGCCTTGAGCCCGTTGAATCGATTGATCGCCTCGCGCAGATTCTCGATCACGTTGTAGTAATCCTGCATGGAGAGGAGATTAGAGCAAAATATTGGTCAGGTATTTATTTTATCGAATGGAGTGCGCACTACACATTGTCCCACTCCAGACCTCCATACTTTCACTTGAGCATGCATCCCGACTCCACCTAGTCCGCAGATCAAATCGAGAGCTATTAATGATTTTCGCCCACTTAGTGCTCATATATTGACAAATCCCAGATCACTTTAGCTATGTGAACGCGCTGAAACGCAACATCGCCGCTCTGAGACATCCATGTTTTCCACTATACCTTCCCCAACAAGAACAATAATAACAACAATTCCTCACCTGTTTCACCACCAATCCGTTCTTCTCTCTGGCCATCCGATGGAGATCCTCCATCAACTTCGTCTCCTCCTCACCGCCAGGGACTGCAATGGGAAGGGTGAAGGCTGATGATACATGGAATCTCTATCCTCATTTCGCATCCTCTACCTACCTAATCACGGCAAAGTCATAGGAAGGGACGACCCCGAACAGAATCATCTCTCCAGGTTAAGTATATTTTCTATTTTTTCGCATGCTGTCTCATTCCATCTAGCCCATTATAGTTATGTGCGTAATGTGCGAGATAATATTGTTCCGTATAAAAGTGTACACAAGATCATTCTCAACAAAAGCGAATAAGTAATGAGGAAGAATTGAAACACGAAAACCGGAGGAGTTCTTATTGTTAGAATATCAAGGAACTTTACCACTTCTAGAATTACCGTTTCAACCACACTACAGATTCTCGTGGTTCAATCTGGCAACGATTCTATCTACAGGATGCTTGCTTACCACGCTCCTAACCCACTACTTCGTGGCAACAACAATATTAATAAATGACATAAATAACAAATACAAGCATTCGCCCAATCCGGCCTTAATGATCAATTCCGTTCGGATTTGAACCTATTTTTTTCTCTATCAGCATTCCCGTTTCAACCATTACGTTTACTCGGACTGTTATCTAATTTTGATTAAATGCAATCGGTGTAATAACATAATTTATTACTGACCCAATCCGGCTTCTCTGATCACCGCTTCCCTTGCGCGGATCTCTCCCGTTATCCGCAGCAGTTCCTCCGCGATCGTTTCCTGAAGGGAGCAAAAATAAAAACAGTTTGTTTTGTGATTCAACACATTCACAACCATGCGAGTCCCGGATTTTTTAATGGGTTAGAACGACTAATTAGAACGACTAATTTATTATGTTTTATGTTTCAAATATCAGAGAAGTACACATTTCCAGCTTCTTTTCAATTAACAAAGCAGTGGCTACATAATTATACCAAATGCCCGTTGTGCGGATGGGATATTGAAAGCCATATGTTTTGTGCTTCGTCAAATTTACAAGGCTGACCACCTACAGTACCCCCGCAATCTACCGTACTCCTTTCTCACCTTTTGTGTGGCCCGTTGGCCATGATCAGAGCCTCGGGCTTCAGTCAACCACGAAATGATCCCATTCCATTCATGTTTGAATCACATTCCATAACCCCCCATCCTACTCTAACTCGAAGCAATAACTCAGTACTCCTCCCTTCCCCTCACCTGTTCCCTGGTCGTCCTCTCCTCATCATCGACGTCCTTCTCCCACTGCGCCGTCACCTTCCGCGTCGGCGTCGCCATCACTGAACGGAATTTTATTAATTAATTAGATAATTAACGATTAAAATGTGTATAGCTTCTAGTAGCTCGAGCACGAAGCTAAGTATTTTTTCCAGACCATAACAAAATGCAATTGCTGCATTATCGCTCCCAGACTGTATCATCACCCAGTGAAACCTCGATGTTGTATCCAAATAATTTTTTTTTCATACAAGATGTGGTAAAATCGTCTAACAACAATATTTCCGTGTTTTATCAGCTCTTGAAACCTCGAATTCCCTGCCCAATTCCTCACTCAGTAGAGCTAAAAAAATGTTCTCTCTTCATTACACAATGCTCTCACACAAGATCGAATACATTTCTGCACACCCCTGACACTCACCATCTCTACTTTTCGTCACTATATCAACGATAAAATCGTCTAAGAACAATAGTTCCGTGTTTGATAAGCTCTCAGATTCCCTGCCCTATGTTCACTTACTATAGCTCAAAATATGAGCCTCCGTTTCTTCATTTCACATTGCTCTCACATCAGATCGAATATATTTCTGCACACCCCAGATACTCACCATCCCTACTTTCCTCACTATAGTCAATGATAAAATCGGTAAGCAACAATGTCCCAGTGCTTAAACCTCACTTTAAGCCTGAAATTCTCTGCCCAATCCTGAAATTCTCTGCCCAATCCCCCCCACTCACCATCCCTGCTCCTCTGCGTGCTAGGCGTGGCGGGTAGGGTGGCCGATCGGGGGTCGGATGGTGGCGCGGCAAGGGAGGATTGAGCGGGCGCCTGCAGTTGGGGATCGAATGATACGACGATTTGGTGTTATTAGACGGGCCCACCTTTCATACATTAAACACAGCCTGATGATATGGATTCTGTGAAACACAAATCAGAAACGCAGCGATACATCGAGATTACAGCAACAATGAGTACTCTGCGAAGCACAACAGCGCGTGTGTGTGTTGTGCCACTTTTGCGCAACAATGTTAATTCACGCCTTTCGCAGTCGTCCCAATACTGTAATTCTATCGTACGAAATATAACCTCCAGCTCTGTGCAACAGCGTTACATCCCACATTACCGTACCGTCCCTATACTGTACTTCTATAGTATGTATAAAAACACCTTCAGGTATGTACAATACATCCACGCCTAAGAGTACCCCTGTCATTTACCGTACATCATCAGCTTTTAACAACAGCGTTACATCACCAGTATCCGTGCAATCTACCGTACTCCTACCGTACCGCATTGAATTGCTGGGCGTAGTTGTAGACGAGGTCCTTCAGCTCGTCGGCCCGCATCGATCCGTGCCGTCGGAAAGATGTGACGACGTTGACGACGCGAGACGACTGAGACAATGTGGTTACGGTAAGAAGCGGAAGGGGCGATAGGATTACGGTAGCCGACGATTGATAAGAGCCAGGGGGGGGGGGGGGTACGGTAGCCACGAAACAACACGGGTGGTGCGTTACAACGGCGTTACATGATTGGCGAGTTTTAGAGTTGATAATTCAAGATCGAACAGTGACATAAATTGCCCGCTAGAACGAAGTCCCCATTTCGTAGAAACCATGAAACCGCAAGTCGCCTATTTCAGCCACTTTGAGATTTCCTAATTTCTACTGCTAAAGTAACTAGTTTATCGCCTACATGGATAGCTCAAACGATCTGATCAAAGTTCAGGTACCAAAGATCAGAGGCCAAAGATCAAAGATCACTCACCACGTCTTCCCTGCTCGCAGAGATGGCCGGCACGTGTGGCGTCTCTCCGTTGTCGTCTACAATAATAATAACATTTAATTAACCTTAAATATATATATATATATATATATATATATATATATATATATATATATATATATAATAAAAATGAAAGGCCCTATGTGATGTATTTTTGTGATATCTCTAGTCCAGATCTGAACTCTGTATTGCCCCCAACCGATGTTGAGCATATTGAAACATCGCTGCAACCCCAATAAAACTGGTCATTTAAATCTCCGATATCCATGTTTTGAAGTCCTCAGAACACTCAACGAATCTCACGCACGATGCATTTTCTCATTCCACACTACTGCACTATGCTTTCACATGCTATAGTAACCCCACAGAGGGTACGGTATGACAGAAAAATGGTACGGTAGGACAACATACAGATCTTCCGGGACAGGGCGGGGCTCGGGTCGCGCTTCTTGAACTTGTGTATCTGCACGGGCGACGGGGCGACGAGTTCTGAATGGCACACAAGGGATACGGTAACCGCACGCACGATAGGGATCGACAACTGGCTTTTCCAAACTACATTGATAATTCTCGCAACATACATTACTCGAAAATTGAATTCAGAGCCTCTCGAAGCGCAAGTCGCCGTCTCTTCAATTTACACACTATCTCGGCACTCAAGAGTGTTACAATATGAAGAGACGACGACCCGTATCTCGAACTCTGTACAGCACTCCACTCGCTTTCCTCCATCTACCGTACTCACTTCACAGTCTAATCAATAACTTCTACAGTACTCCACTCGTCTACCGTACTCACCAACTCTCCTCAGATCAGTTGCCGATCCTCCGAGGGACGTCCGCGACGGGAACTTTCTCAGTGTCGATGACTGGACGATCGTCGATGACGTCATATTCCCTCCTGATGACGACCCCGCACGCTGGTGGTGGTGATGGGGGTCTGGAGAGGGAGGGGAGGGGAATATTGAAACGAGAAAGCTTCATCTAATTACAACAACACAAGAGGTTGCGAATACGAGCTAACACTGCAGCATGAATGGGACTGGAAAGTGCCAATAGAGACTTAATCACAACATGACGACAGGTTGCATATATGGACTAGCATTTAAACTCGAACAAGACTGGACAATAAAGCTTTTTTTTCTAGTCACAGTAAGTGTAGAATTGAATATTCCGCCGGTCAAAGGCAAACCACAGAAGGCAGAACGGAGTTGATATGAGGAAGCACTACAGCACGAACATTACTGGATGATATGACTACGTGAAATGCACTACATGGACAAATCCCTGCTGGTGGATGGTTGTGGGTGAAGGCGCAGGAGGATTATCGAAAAACTCGGATGAACGCGTATACCACCTAGCCCTGGGGCACGAAACACACGGGGACGACTGGGACGCACAATCACTTTGCTGCTTCCCTATGAATACCTACGACTACCGGCTGAAAGCCTCTAAAAATTAGGCCATCTTTGCTCACTCAAATTACCAATTCCCTTATTCATAAACAATTAGCAATAAGAGTGACAGCGACTAAAGATCACACAATCGTAACAGGTAGAACGATCAAAGATCGCCTTCACCTGTGCTTCCCATAGAAAAAGCAGAGATCAGAGCTCAAGGATCAAAGATCAACTCCCCAACTCACTGGAATGGATGACGAAGGTGGCGCCGTCGGCCTGGGCGTTCTCGATGATATTGCGCGCCTCCTCCCGTCGGCGCTCCTCGGCGGCGCCAGAGGGCGGCTGATGCCGGGATATTATTATGAATTTAATTATTTAATTATTAAAAAATATTACTAATTGTAAGGTATCGAGAGACCACTAGAAAAAATATTAGTTTTTTTTTATATGATACTGCGGAAAACCACTGCGGATGACTGCCTCTCTTCAGGTTGTAGATAGCTTGAAACTTCGGATCGCCAGCACTTTCGCAATTTAATTTTTTCAAACAAAAACGAATTTGTCGCTAATCAAACAGCTAATTTAGCATAAAAAGGTACTTTGTTAAGATTAAACATACTCATAAGGCTGATTGTGTGCATGGCCTTCAAATTCACTAAGCCCACGCCATTTCAATCGCATTTTATGAGCAAATACCCGTCGAAGGAACAGTCAATACAAGCACATTACCGTACTCACCGTTGAGAAGGACGCGAGCGCCGTCTGCGGATCGTTGAGCATCGCTCTCGCCTTCTGCCGGTACTCTTCCTTGCTCGTCAACGTCGTCGATCGACCCTGCGAATGCGATTATCAATTCGTGATATCTCGTAACGTTACTATTGCCTTGTACTGCAAATTATAATTTTTTTAACGGTATTAGACCGACAACGGAGAAACTACTGGTGCAGTCGTTAACTTCCTAACTTTGTATATTCCGCGAAACCCTAAATTGCCAAATTTCAAATATACATTTTCCTTTCTATTCTGTAATATACGCATTCAATCGTCGTCTATAAACCTTGCAGCTCGAATTGCATTGATCCATAGTGTTCATCTTTCTCATTATACCGCTCTTTTGTTGCTCCTTCTGGTCCAATCTGTCCCGTCACCTTTGCCGTTCTACCAATCATTCCCTTATTGGCCACTCCTAACTATACTAAGAAGATCTCAACAAAATAACACTAATTTCCGAGTATATCTTGGCTTTTGATTAAATAATTAACATAATAAATTAATTAAACTAATTAACTCACAGTTCCGGCGGAGAACTTCCTTGCGAGTGTCGGCGTGAGCATCGTCATGTCCCGCAAATCACCCTGTTAATTATTACAATTAAGTAATTTCAATTAATAAAAAATTATCGTTTAAAAACTAGACGGGCAAGAAATCATCGACTGTTCCCTCATCTCACCAACAATAGCATATCTTCGAAAGACACATCAGCATGTAATTCAACGAGCGATTTGAAACCTACGCTTCCAGTGCAGTTACGCAGGGCATTTCTCGCCATACCAATTAATAAAAAAACATTAATTAGCATAATTCTCACCGTCTTTCTCGTCTTTCCATCCACCTCCTCCACGTCCTTCTCTGCTCCATTCGACGACGGCTGATCTTCCCGTCTGGAATTGAAAGTAAGCTGTAAGAGGCACGCCAATCAAGTTCGTGCTTCACTGGCTCAATCTAGCCCCTGGCTGAACTTCAACGACAATTCGCGAGCGATATATTGTTCGATATATCGAGCGATCTAGAGAATCATCTAATATTCTACTTGTATTGCCTCACAAATTCCTGCTTCACACATTACTTCTAAGCCCCGCTTGAACGCACATTTCAATAGATAGGCTACCATCATTTAGCTTCACTGGTGAGCTTCGATGTCATAGTCTCCCGGGGATCCGCAAAATTCCAGGTTTGGGGATCCGCAGTTTGAAAAAGTATCACTACGCATCGGCGCGGAGCGCCGATTTTTTTGTCACGAAAACCACCCCGTCGAACCGCAACCCAAAAAGCTATGACATTGGTAGCTCATCAGTGTTTAGCTCACCTCTCCTCCTTCTCCTCACTGGACGAGCTGGCGAACGGGTCGTGCGCTTCCCTGCTAGCCGACGGTGACGTCATCACTACCGAATCCCGAGAGACTACCGTATCTTGTGAGGGTACGGTAGGGGGTACGGTAGACGCACTATCGACAGGCGACGCGTACGTATCGTACGAGAGGGCGGACCGCTGCTTCTTCTCTGCAATGGGGGAGGGAATTGGTATTTTAAACGACAAGCATTCCCAAGATTGAGTCAAACACCAGAATGCCGAATATAAGATAACGGTGAAACATTGATAATCCTACTTCATCAGCATCATTCATTCAACTCCCTAATATTTTTTTAAAATGCAAAATCATTGAATTATTAACCAAAACTTTCAACCTATAACTTATAATGATGCCGAAACATCTATCTCCCTATCTCACCTAACTAGAATCGCTATCGCAAAAAATATTGATTTTTGTTTACAACCGCGCACAACGAGCTCATTGGCACGTCGAAGCAGATTTGAACTTATGATAATTGTTGAAACATCAATTCCATCAACCAGAAACGAAAAAAAGCCCATAAAATCTCTTCACACAATCGCCGACGAAGCCGTGTTACAACTTTCCTTCTATTCTAGTCCTACTCCAAAGCTTGACCTAATGGCCTTACCGAAGCCCGAAACCACAACGATACGTGGGTAAGGCCGGCTCTAAGATGGACTATCATACGTTGCACTATCGTACTATCGGAAGGACGTTGCTAACAGAGTCCCCGACTGACCCTTCTTCTCCCTCTCGAGTGTCCGTACAGCCATCTCTCTATCCTCCTCGGTCACTCCTCGATAGGCGGGCGATTGGAATGCCTCCGCTTCGTCCTGTAGTGTCTTCAGCGATGCTATCACCTGCAATTAAGATAATTAATTTAAATAATTAAGATAATTAAATATGTGACTGAGATGTTTTTAGACTTTTTGTACTAGTCGTCTGGACTCTCGATGGCATTGCAGTTATCGCCAACTCCAATACTAGTCAACCCATCGCAGCCCGACTGCCGTGTCACGCTTCTCCCATTATTTCCTAAAAATTGAAAACTTCAGCGTCCTTCATCACTTACCGCCGACGCGAAACACAACTCCTTCAGGCACTAATATTCTTGATTTGTACCATAATCTTGCCGTACCATTATCCAATGTAATTGAGATACAAATAGTAATCTCAAAGCCAAACACATCTATCTTTACGAAAAATCAATATTTCAAAAAGCTACCGTACCCCTCTCTCGTCCTCGCTCACTCCGAACATCTTCGATATGCGATGGTCTGACATGGACAACGGAGTCGGCAACTCCGTCGAGCCCTCCAGAAGCCGACGAAGCCGCTCGACGAGAAGCTTGATCTGCTTCTGAAACATATTTAATTTAAATGTATTTTAATTAATCAATGTAAACGCCCCGTGAGTGTCAATGTATTCAACAATTTTTCCCCTTATATTTTTGTACCGGGCGCCCGTCACTTCCGCGATTCGCGCTGGCATAATAGATGCGATGGAATGATCCAATGTAATTAGTAAGCGATTCTCCCTTTCATAATATATTAATACTAAACATGGACAATTAACAGCGCTGATCGCGAACATGATGATTTTTCGTGATCCAATCCGACAACACATGCGCAAGCGAATCTACGTGCGCGATTACTCTTGGGCATACTCTCGAAAAAAAGCAAAGCGTCAAATACTTCTCCCCGTTTGTTCAACGCCAATCAGTGTTGTGGCCAGGTATGCAAAAAATATCGGTAATTTCTCTCAACTAGGGATCTCACCTACCTCTTCTCAACAGGAAAAGATCAAAGGGGACGATAGGAGAAATCACTGGTTAGTCTAGGGAGGGGTGGAGGTCCGACATCCCATCTGGGGAGATCGGTGCTTCATAAGGAGCTGATAATAAAGGATGCCTATCACTCACCGGATCGGGCGTCGTGATGTCGCTGTCGTCCGGCAGCGACGACGGCTGCACGCCCAGCGTCGCAGCTGCGGCAAGCGCCTGCGCATAATAGAAATAGGTGATTACTATTTTAGTTGTCTCACGAATGACACTCCGTTTTTTTTTATGTCTCGACAGTAAACAAAGAAAAAAGCGCAAATCACAATTTACTTAGGCCCCGTCATCTAGGTTTCACGCTCACTATAGGATCATGTACGCAGCGTCACCAACGATTTGACGATTACTTACAGGTCTCAAAAAATAAAACAAAAAAACAATCATCAACAACGTCCCAATCCCTACCAATATGAAATTGTCCATCCCTCGACATCATCGTTTCATCTACCGTATACATCCTCAACAACATTCCCGTTTCGATCCCTCTATATACACCACTCATTTTCGCGCTCAATCAGCATTTCGCCCCCAATAGAAGTGTCGTTGACTCACCACTAGGACATTCTTCTTCTTGCCCGTGGACGTGTTCGATATGTCCAGATTGGCAAACTCCCCGATCAACTCCGGTCGATAGGCGTGGATCAGCGCACACAGAGCGAGACCGTTGCTGAACGATTTCCTGCAATGCAATAGCATAATGATTAATGTAAGTTCAGGCAACCCTTTGTAAATGATTTGAGAGTCATTGTGATTTGATGCATTTAAATCTTTAACAAATTTCAACATTTTCATTTGTGTTTCACGTCATGCACGTAAGTGGACCCTCCTAGATTCGGTAATTAATTGTATTATTCAATGAGTCAACAACAATACCTGTCTCAATTTGCATTTCGGGATGCCCACTCCACAATATACAAGATACAACGCGCGAAAAACGAAATGGCTTTATATCTAACTATCTTTCAATATTCTCGTTGCACCCTGTCCACATATCCTCCTTCATCACCCATTCAGCAATATCGCCAATCGCGATAGTCCAACAAATTAGATAACTGCCCCGAAATCACCGACTTCCAGCTTTATTGATCGTACTTTTCCCGTTTCACTCCCTCCCCATAGTCCATATCTGACCTGAAATCGTTGACCTCCGGCTGTTGCAGTGAGTAGTCCTTCGTCACCCGCTTGCACCACGCCATCACATCCTCACCCTCGATCTGCCAATTCAAATATTATAATTTATTTTGGCAAAATCAAGGCACATCAAAGTTTCACCATATCCCCAAATTATTGCCTAGTTCAGAAATTTTCAATGGATGTGGATGTCAATTCCAGTGATTTGTTCAATTCGAGCAACGAAACAGCAATTTGCTACGAGCAACATTCCTGTTCCATCGGATCTCCAAAACATCAACCATTTCAATTGACGTTAGTTCTGGCCAGGGACAGCGTGTATTGAAAAAATAATCAACACCTTTTCCCAATTCAATCCCTCAATTTTTCAAACTTCCCTCAATTTCCACCCCTCGATCCTCCATTCTCTCCCTGCCCCTCCATTATTTCCCTCCCTTTACAAGTAAGTTCCCCTCTTTCTTTCCATTCTTCCTCTAATCCCATTTCCTTCTTCCATTCCTATTACCCTCTTCCCTCCCTTCCTCATTCTCCTCTTCCGCCCTCACGCCTTCTCCAATATCAATGATGCTCTCCTCATCTCTGTCACGTAGTTCCATTCCCCGAACAATCTTCTGACACTCTCATTTCTAAATGCTCTCTCGGCGGTCAGAGAAGCGAGAGATCATGGAAAATTGAGAGACGCAGACCTTCATGCTCCGCCATTCCAATTTATTTCTCCTAAGGAGGCGTAAGGAAGCGGGGAAAGTTGATCCCTTCGCGGCGGGTCGTGTGACTTGTTCACAAACAACGAACGCAAACCGAGAAATTTTTTTTTTCGCGAAGTACTCAAAACCAGATTTGAAGAACACTTGGCAACTTTGGGTTTCACGATATCGTCAAGGTCCAAGAAATATCGATGAAACAATAAATACCACACAGTGGTTTTACGAAAATGTCAGCTTAAAATTCTCCCTCCTACTGCAATCAATGAGCGGGTCACAACTATATTCATCTTTTCACAATCAAACAAATGTTTTATCGTAATCCAATACCGTACTCCAACTCTCTCCTACCATAACCTACACCATCTTCACTATCGTACCTTCTCGGGCGGTCCCGTCCTCTCCCTCCGCTCCCTCTCTCTCGTTGACGCTCTCGGCGAGCCTCTGCGCATGCTGCAAAGATCAAAGATCAAATGTCAACCCGCTACCACTGTCTGACAAGTAATTACCGTGACCTCTACTCAATACGCCATATCGTAATTCAAACTGCCCCCCCCCCGACTACCCTGACTACCGTACCTGATCTCTGACTACCGTAGCTGACCAATATTCGAATACCGTACCCCAGACTACCGTATACCTGATCGATAACGATCTACCGAAACCCTGACTACCGTACCTGATCGATAACGGAATATCATCTCTCCCCTACTCAATAATCCTTCAATATTGTGATCCAAAATACCCTACCGTACCCGTGGCTACCGTACCTGATCGAGGTGACAAGGGTGTTAGGCGGCGCGAGCACTTGATGCGGAACGCTGTCCGCGTCCACCTGTGAAGGGTAGAGTTCGAAATACGGGCAATCGTCTCTTCATTTCGCACACTCTCTCGCAACTCTGACCGGTGAGAGAGTACGAGGAATGAAAAGACTATTACCAGTACTTCGAACTCTAGTGGAGGGGATGTGATAAGTTTAAAGACAACAACTGAGTTCCAATTATTGAAATGCCCTGGTTGTGTCCGCCGGATATGCGATTCGTGAAACGCAAATGATATGGGTAACAAAATCATATATTCTTAGTTATTACTTTGCTTTTTTTCTAAAGAAACGGTTCTCACGTGCATTGAAATGGAGGCTGATTTCACAGGTTATGACCTTGGTGAAACACAAACGCTGCGTCGCCAGAAGTCACAATTTTTTTCTTAACTACCGTGCCCCTTCGCTACCGTACCTTTCAATCCTACCCATTTCTACCGTACTCCTTTTCTACCATATCCCTGCCGACCTCAAAGAATGCGTGGGTGGGTAGCTTGGCAAGCTGCTCTTGCACGGGATTCGGCCTCTCCTTCTCCTCTTGTTCCTTCTTCTCCCTTAATCAATAATCATTATTCCTCCCGATGTATGCACGTTTGTCCACCTAGGCAAAACTGTCAGAGAAACTCTCTAGGGCAGAGACGCAGAAGAATGTAAAAAAAAAATACAAATCATGCCACGGGCGTTTTCTGTAGTGTGAAATGAATGGAGAGTAAAACGCATAACGTAGAGGCCAGTTAGCCGATGAGACCCCGGGGCAAAATCGACTAGTCCCTCAATACCATAATCAATAAATCGAATACCGTACCTCTTCTTCTCTTTCTCCTTTTCCTTCTCTCCGGTAGGCGAGGTCATTCGCCACGGAGGCCGCACCTTGCTGTCTGCAATTAGCATTTATTCATTTAAAATGCTTTTAAAATAATCAAACTAATGTTTATTGATGTAGCAAATCGAAAATAGGGGGAAACTGTATCAAAATCGTAGCAACCAAGCAGCTGTGACAATAAGGTTTCACGAGCAGCTTAAGTAAAAGTCTAGCAGAAGTGATCAATTAATTGTGGAATATCGTCTCGAAAAAAACATAATCAGCCACTCCCGCCCAACCAGCACTATGATGTTACACCAATTGTATAACTAAGAATCAAGCCAGCATTAGCAATTGTATCTCAACTCTCTATTGTTAGAAACAGCTAATATCTCTCAAATTCTCAAGTCACATCTCCCTCCCTCTACTACTAATATTCTGATTAAAATAATTAAATTCCCCTCACCACTCTCTTTCCTCTCCCGTTCCTCCTCCTCCTTTCTCTTCTCTTCGCCTTTCTCTCCAAAGTTCTTGGCCATTTCATCAGAGATTCGGGCGATCTCTGCCACGGCTTTAGCTGTAATTAGGCTAACTAATTATTATTTTATTTAATTAATTAAATAATTTAATTTCTTCCTCATATTACAAACATCGTTCACGCTCTTGCTAGCTCATCTTCCCTCTACCTTTTTTCAGTTAGGTTAGCAGAATCGGACCCGCATGTTTCTGGCTCCGCGGATTCTGTATCTACTTGATCGATAGTAGCATTCGATTTTTCGGAGTAAAATATTTTTAACTCATTATTTTCCAATCCCTTGCCTGAAAACTTACCTTCCCAAAGCCTTGCTGGCACCTTCTCTCCCTCATAACTCAACCCTAAACCCCTCTTCACCCCTATTTTCCTTCCTTCATTGTTCAACATCCCTCTCCATGTTCTCGCTCTCTCCATTTCGCCCACTCTCTCGCGTTCTCTGACCGACGAGAGACCGTGTGAAACGAGAACTGTCATTACTCCTTCTCACCTCTCTCTTTCCCACTGATCACGTTAAGCCTCTCTCCTGAGGAGAGGCGCTGTTTTTACGAACCCCTTTTCGAATTCCGTCTTTCTCTCTTCCTCCTCTACTCTCATTTCAAATTACTCCTGGAGATGTGCTTAGAAATGGTAAAAAGCTGCATATGTAAAGAATGACAGTCGTAAAGACGAGAGTCGCACACGGCGAAAACACCCTTTTTCAAATTAAAAGCGATTCGGCACGAGATGGATTATCAAACAACAAATAGTGATGAGCGACCCTTCCAACTTTGGTATTCACCCACGCAATCGGACCCCAAATTCAGCAAAAAATCTCGATTTTTACTTTTCCACACCCGGAACCCTCCCCCCCCCCCCCCCCCACCCGCAAAATCGGCGTTTGAGGGTCACGCTCAACACTTACGACAAATGATCCCACCCCGGGGTTTTCGCGCACCACCGATTCTAGACATTACAGATCGATCACTTCCGTTGATTGGCATGAGACACAATATACAACAGCTTCATCTCCACCATATCTACACTCAAAGGCGTGCTCTCGCACTCTCACAGTAACCAATTCTACCGTACCCAGACCATACACGGTACGGTTTCCACTCTCACACCCCCCCTACTTTACCCATCCCGCATGCTTTCCCTATCTACTTGCTCAACCACAGTCATGAATAGCACTATCTCCACATAGTGTACCGTACACGACACATCGCCTTCATCTTACCATACCCTCCCTTTCTCATCATCAACGGGCCTTTCATCTCCTTCCTCCGTTCCCAATCCATCGACAATCGGGATTCGTTTCTCTCTAGCCCACATACCCCACCCGCAAGTTTCGCGCGTCACCTGTTCCTTATCTCCTTAGTCTACCCTGAACATCAATAACTGCATGACATCGCCTATAGTTTTCCATATCCTACACTATCCTACCGTACCCTCTCCCCCCCCCTCTACTTACCATCAACGGGCCTCCCGTCTCCCTCCTCCGTTCCCACTCCATCGACGACGGACGCCTCCCTCGTTGCCCTTCCGGAGCAGGACGACGTCAGCGACATGTCATCCCGGCTGACAATACGATAATTGCATTTTATAATTGTATTGTAAATACATTTATTTCGAAAGCAGCATTGTTTTAGTGATTTTAGTGACAATTTCATGTTCAATCAAACACAGTTTGGTCCCGACTGACAATCGAGTACTAATAGTTTACTCACTTTAATTCATTATATTTACATATAATTTATCATTATTATATGGCAACTGGTGGAATAAGCCCTATGAAGATTTCCGCCCCATCCTCATCTAGCGACCACTACCAGACATGATAAATTGATTGATTAATTGATTTAATTATTGGATCATTTACATTCAGTAAGTGCACAACAATCATCGATACCTACATGTCTGAACTAATGAAGTAACGGGGGAACACAGTCATTCCCACAAACAAATATTGCACAAAAATGTTTAAAAACAATCCCAGATAGTAATGTGTTTCAACAGATTCACTAAAGATCGTCAGCGATACGATTAATGAAAGCGACGAAATAGGCAGCGATACTATCCATTTTTGTGGCAAATGAAACCTCACTGCATCCCGGCGCAATTCTGCTTCATACACAACTCATGAATGCAACTCACAATCTACCCGTGATCAGTTAGCATCTTCACCGAATTATATCGAGATACTGCCCCCGGAGCAATGCTGTTTCAGCCTCTACCTATCAAAGTCGAATGCAACTCACAATCCATCCGTCAAACCGGCGCAATTCAGTTTCATTCTCAACTCATAACCCATAATTCCAACTGACAATCCATCCGTGATCAGACTGGCGGCCAGTGTGAGCAGGATCGATGCGTGTTCGATCTGAGGAGAGAGCGGACGAAGCTTCAACTTCAGCTGACTCCGTGAACCTGCAATGGGCAAATAGGGTCATGAGAAGGGATTGGAGAGACGACCAAATGATAGATTGTAATGGGTATGATCAACAAAGGAAAATTGGGTACAGCGCGTTCAGTCTGCCTTTATGAGCCCCCTCAAGCACAAATTTGACTTGTGATCGGTTGTGGAAAGCTAGTAGGAACCTCATCACCAGTATGGTAGTGGATGAATAGTCTCAGCGGGTGAACAACCCGCAAGTTTCGAGCAACAGAGTTACCTTATCAATTGCGCACCCTGTCTACTACAGCTACTACTTTAATCTTAGTCAATGAACGTGACTTAATAAAATCAGAAAAAAAACTTACCGGGATGATCATGGATGAACAATCTCATGTTCAGGGGCACGGCAGCTATCGGCCTCCTTCGATTCTTCGCCGTGATCTCGTCCACTACGATCGTCCATTCCTTAAATTATTATCTATTTTTATAAATTACAAAAAAATAGATAATAATTTAAGTGAGGTTCAATTTTTGTCTAATTTTGGCAGTACCTCACATAGTGAGGTACTGCCAAAATTAGACAAAAATTGAAAGTCTCTTATAGTTCAGTTCTTTGATTGTTCAACTGAAGAATTGCTACATGGAATTACTAATCCATTTCGACTTCTACTAGTGGACGTACTGAAGCACAAATGAATATAGCAACTACCGGAAATTGCCCGGAACTCCCAAACGAGCAATTCATCTCATAAAGTCTCGAATCGGGGATTCTAGTTACACTTGCCTTCTGTACATGAACTAAATATCAAACATGAATATACAGTTAGCTCAAAGAGGAACCAAGTATACCAAGTATTGCGACCGATTACTCCAGTCCTTTTTTGAGAACGCGGCGAAACATAACTTCACCTAGTAACTAACAAGGCCACAACCTGACAAAACTCTTTCTAAATAGGAAACACATTCGTCTTATAGTACAGTATGTCAAAATTCGTATTTTGAAAATACAGAGGCATCAAATGAGGCTTTTCACAGTCTTTTTTTGCATTTTAAATGATAAAAATAACCCACTTTATCCTCGAACGCCTCATCATTCGGCCCTTTGTACAGCGTCGTCAGCACTTCTATCGTATCCGGCGTCAGCTCGGGCCAAACTATCACCGTCTTAAATAAACTTAATTGATTAACTATTATTTTAATGATGTTTTCAGGCTTTTTTACTTGTTGTCTACATGCTTCAAACGCTAAATATAGCGCTACCATTCCAAAAGGCAATTACAGACATAATTCTCAGAACGAAAACCACTTGTTTAACGGCCACATTTGGCGGAACAGGATAAGAGTTGAAAGAAAAGGAATGAGTCATACCTGGGATGGATTGGAGAAGGACGTCTCCCATTCTCGCTCCTTCGACGACGTGATTCGACGTCTGCAAATGGATGAGGTCAAACCACCAAGGCTTCCCCAGGGACTCGAAGCCCTCAATTCCAGGATTACCCCACCTTTTGTTACTATAATTGCCACTATTGGCATTTATCTGCAGTGGCAAAATTATCTCGTTCCTTAATCCCCCTTTCAATACATATATTCTGCGGTGCACGTCACTAGGCAGATTGCGGCCTCAATTGAGGGGCAAGAAGAAGCGCTCTTTAAACTACTCAAGTTCGAGTTTCTTCACACGCGAAACAACTGATACTCGAGGGAGGGAAGGCAGCAGGATGAGGGGCCGTGCAACAACGAGAAAACAAGGCAGAGATGTCGTTCGATTTGTAAACACGATCAACTGATTCCCGATCAGCGCAATAAATCAAGAGGAACAGAAAGATTTTCACTAGGAACCCAAGGAAAACAGTCACTGTGGGTTGGAAGATTTGCGTTACTGTGGGTAGTTAATCAAGGAATGAAAGAAAGGTGACTAACCGGTGCTGGAAGGATACCACGACGGCCTTGGGATGGACTGCCGGATCCTTTGCAGTCAGATGGAGTTCCTGGAGCGTGGCCGTGAAACTATATTTTGCCGCCTTCTTATTCGTTCGCCGTATTCGCCGAATAAGGCCCGACATGGCTGAAAAATGGGTAACATAAAGTGGAGATATAAGCAAAACGAGTAGAATAGCACGCGGCAGTTCAATGTTTCACTAATTAGTCATAAGCTAACTGGTTGAAGAGTCAGGGTTAACGCCAGAGTTCCCGATAAAAATAAGGCAATATGGGAAAGCGATGAGACGTATAAGAGGGCAGAGAACGAGACGGCGAGGATAGCATAACAAGAAGGGAGGAGCAAAACCAATAATACGCGATGAAAACGGGTGAGAGGACGAGGAGGAGGCAGGAAGGGAGTCGAGCAGAGAGGACGCGAGCGACTTACAAGCTGAAGTTGATACCGTACTGTAAGTGCCATTGTGAAGTGACTATATTTTAAATTTATTTTTTTAATTTTTAAAATTTTTTGAGTAGTATCAAGAATTCATTGCTTTCATTGAATACAGACGTTCTTCTTTTCAGTCGACTAAACTACCATGAAACAATCAAACTGATCACCAATTGAGTGAAGAAACAAGAGCTAAAATGGATTAAAAAAAGATCACAAAAAATCGACATCACTTCCAGAAATGTCGTTGGGAAAGGCATATCACTGTGATTGGAACTGATATGGTTGATGATTCAAAAAGGGTGCAATACGGGGTGCCTGGGAGGGATCAAGCAGCTGATCGCTGATATCAAGCACGGATTGGGTTTGAGAGAAAGTCGATGGAGAAGAGGCTTCCATGTGAGATAATCTGTTTCGGATGATAGATAGTTGTAGTGTAAAAATAGTAATAAATACTCTTGGAAGAAATCATCCCTTGAATCCAATACTGTTTGCAGGCGCGACCTGAGGGCATCTGACCAAAGTTCTTATCGCAGAAATCGTCAAAGGTCTGAAATATATGAGTTGTCGATTCTCATTAATCTCAAATAGCTAACCTGTTTTGTTCTGTACGTGTTTTGTAGTGCAACTTCATTGATAAATCCAACAACTGCCACGAGAGATGATTGCATATTTCAACCAAACAGAGATCCCGAAGGATCAAAAGGCAAACCTGAAAATCCATAGGAATACTTATTATGAGACGAAGCGCGAGAGAATCACCCATTTTCGAGGCTATCGTACATCGCTCCCATTACCGAACAAACGGCCTTTTCTACCTTTTTGGCCTTTTTTCCCTTTAAGCGAATTCACGCTTAATATTCTTGTTTTTTGTTTCATATTTTTTATCCACCCCCATAACTGGACGAATACAAAAATTGGCCGGTGAAATATTATTTTAAATAGGTGAAAAATGAGAGCCGTTGCCTCTATTTTCAATTAAAATACGGCTCTACCGTAATCTTCACGTCATCACAAATTTTCCGTACATTTTCTGTATTACGTCTGTAATTTTTCACCCATTTAAAATAATATTTCACCGGCCAATTTTTGTATTCGTCCAGTTATGGGGGTGGATAAAAAATATGAAACAAAAAACAAGAATATTAAGCGTGAATTCGCTTAAAGGGAAAAAAGGCCAAAAAGGTAGAAAAGGCCGTTTGTTCGGTAATGGGAGCGATGTACGATAGGTGGCGGAATACAAAAAAAATGTCCAATCCGGCCCAAAAGTATATGGCAAGTACTTTTTACAATGCTCTTTCAAACTGCGACTCGGAAAATTGAATATCGATTTTTATTTTCGTGTTACAGGAGATCAAAGATCAACCAATTCATGTTTTCATATTTCAGTACCTATTGACGCCCCGATCCGGGTACATCGTTCGCACCGATACGATGAACTACGTAATTTACAAGATCAGACACTCTGAAAGCCTTGTAAATCTGATGATGGAGGCCAGTTTCTATATGAATTGGACGGATGATGATAAGAAAACGACCATTCGGCCGATATCGCCATTCTATCATGAATATTAGTGAATATGATCGACCATTTCGAAACAATCCCGATTCAACTCATCTTCTTGTCCATCTTCGTCTTGTGAAGATCACTACGCCCGCTTCCTCAAATTATTTAGTTTTTTTTTGTGTTTTGGCTAATGTTTTTTAAAAAGCAAGCGTCGTGCAGAAAATTCTAAACGTCCCTTCCATTTTATGCGTGTCTCAACTTTTTTACCCCTTCATTCGTTTCATCAACAGGGAGCGAGTAACGTCCTTTTCTATTTTTTTTGTTGCAATTCTTCTTTTTTTTATCGAACACATTTGTTATAAATATTTCACGAAAAATCACTACCTATCCACCTCGTATTCAGATTGCGTAACAAATATATCATTTTCTGCTTAGATCAATTTCGCTTTTTTTCAGTTTCTACTCGATTCAGAAACCGTGGAAGAGCTAGCTTCTGCCCTTGGAGATATTACAGCTGACTGCGTCCTGTTTCGTCAACTAGTGTTTCCCGAGGGAAATGCGCTGGAACAAATTCTAACGACTTCAAGGTAGCATTCAAGATTCGAAAATAGATTTTCGAGATCACCGTAATTGAGCATTTTTTGAAGGTTTGGAAAACTGCTTGTGCAATTGAATCCTTCCGTAATCAAGAGCTATCCCGAGGATAGAGATGTTCGACTAATGGTGTTTGATGAGCAATTTCTTGTCCGATATGGGGGCAGAAAAGATGCGTCTCTAATTGTGTACACTGATAAAAATCAGGCGAAGGTAATATTATATCAATTGAAATAAGTATTTATTTTACAATTGTTTCAGAGCTCGGATGCTCGATTTCACCTGTCCGATACGAATTGGAGCATTATTGCACAGTACAAACAGCTTTTCATGCGAACATTGATTGTGGACACGAAATGGCTGTTAGAGTTAATGCTGGTCAGTTGGAAATCAGCATGCACAAAGAATGAATTATTTTTTAAATATTATTTGTAAGCTTTCAGCTACGCCTTGAGTCGTTCTCTAACAATACTGACTGGACTTTTGAAATCACGTCCTTTCTGACGGATATTCAGCTATTAGCTCAGAATACTGATACTATTGAGGTTCGTGTTCTTCTGCTCTCCACACTATTTTTAAAGTTTAAAAATGTGTATTAAGTTGTTTCAGTATCACCTGGAACCGAACTGGGGCCACATTGTGCGTGTAGATACACGCAAATACGCGTATTTTGCCATCGAATCCTTGGGAGAAAACCCTTACTTGATGGGTGCTAGTTTCTACGAGAATTGGTCTGTGGAAGGAAGAGAAGCAAAAAACAGGCCGATCTGACTGAAATGTTTACAATACGCGATTGTATAGAACTCTTCGTTGTTTTCCGATCAATAAAACTTTTCATCGTATCTGATATAATAAACCGCATTTATCCGGATCAGGGAAAAAAAATATTGAAAGTAAATAGAAAAAGCAACAATGAGATCGATGCGTTAAGGGGCAAGAATGCGGATGACACAGAAGAAATTGCCATGTTTCTACTGTTTCCAATAGAGGCTGGGCAAAATAGGAAATATTGTTATCTAGGGGTAGTACGGCTCATTCAGAAGCATTTTTGCAAGTGCTGACAGATGATTGCAGCGGACCAGCCATTCTTCAGGTTGTCGAGAATCTGTATTTTTCCACTGATTTTTTAAACATATTCATCCGAGTTGCTTCAATCTGAGAGCCCAGCCGCCAAATTTCAGTGAAACATACATTGTCCAGATCGGAATCCAACCACTGTTTGCAGGCGCGACCTGAGGGCGTCTGACCAAAGTTCTTATCGCAGAAATCGTCAAAGGTCTGAAATATATCAGTTGTCGATTCTCATTAATCTCAAATCGCTAACCTGTTTTGTTCTGTACGTGTTTTCCAGTGCAACTTCATTGATCAACCCAACTACTGCCATGCATTTGCGGCAGACAAGAGGACGGTGCTGAAAGTAGATTAATTAGGAGAAAATAAATGAGATCATAATCAAGAATCGCTTTTGCAGAACTATATCGACCAGTTATTAATTCTGAGGGTCGTAGTATTACACGTTTCAGTTACCTGAGGAGCAGTGGGTACAAAAGGAGATTGCGTTGATTCAGAATTGCCTTCAGTAGCAATGATAACAGCAACAAAGACGAAGAGAAGAACAAGGGCACGAAACATTTCGATGATTTCAGAAGGAAGTGAAGTGAATGTGAGACACTGATGAGTCCGTCAGAATGTTTTTATACGCGGCTGATAAGACATTCAGATATCACTGACCTCACTTCACACCGGGAATAGACACTGAGTGATTGATGCAATCTGAAATTCTGGCGTATCAGTTCATCTTTTCGGAGAGATCTGATGTGGTCATTGGTGTTTGGAAAGAAACTTTAGACGTTCTTCAAATCGGATGTGAATATTTCGTTGTAGTATCCTATGTGTTACTCTTGAGGAACAGTTCTCACTCTTCCTCAAGAGTTAATCCCCTCTCTCATTCTTGAAGAGAGACCGCGCTCCCTTTCCGAAAGTAATGATCCCTCTTCTTTTATCTTCTCTACTAACAACGCTTCATATTCTCTTCTTAGGACACTAGTTTCGTATCGTCGATAAGAAACCGCTATGAAATCATCACATCCGTTTCGAAGAATGCCTAAAGTTCCTTTCCATACATTAATGACCACATCAGATCTTTCCGAAACGAAGACTTGATACGTAAGAAGGTCAGATTGCATCAATCACTCAGTGTCTATTCCCGGTGTGAAGTGAGGTCAGTGATATCTGAATGTCTTATCAGCCGCGTATAAAAGCATTCTGACGGACTCATCAGTGTCTCACATTCACTTCACTTCCTTCTGAAATCATCGAAATGTTTCGTGCCCTTGTTCTTCTCTTCGTCTTTGTTGCTGTTATCATTGCTACTGAAGGCAATTCTGAATCAACGCAATCTCCTTTTGTACCCACTGCTCCTCAGGTAACTGAAACGTGTAATACTACGACCCTCAGAATCAATAACTGGTCGTTATAGTTCTGCAAAAGCGATTCTTGATTATGATCTCATTTATTTTCTCCTAATTAATCTACTTTCAGCACCGTCCTCTTGTCTGCCGCAAATGCATGGCAGTAGTTGGGTTGATCAATGAAGTTGCACTGGAAAACACGTACAGAACAAAACAGGTTAGCGATTTGAGATTAATGAGAATCGACAACTGATATATTTCAGACCTTTGACGATTTCTGCGATAAGAACTTTGGTCAGACGCCCTCAGGTCGCGCCTGCAAACAGTGGTTGGATTCCGATCTGGACAATGTATGTTTCACTGAAATTTGGCGGCTGGGCTCTCAGATTGAAGCAACTCGGATGAATATGTTTAAAAAATCAGTGGAAAAATACAGATTCTCGACAACCTGAAGAATGGCTGGTCCGCTGCAATCATCTGTCAGCACTTGCAAAAATGCTTCTGAATGAGCCGTACTACCCCTAGATAACAATATTTCCTATTTTGCCCAGCCTCTATTGGAAACAGTAGAAACATGGCAATTTCTTCTGTGTCATCCGCATTCTTGCCCCTTAACGCATCGATCTCATTGTTGCTTTTTCTATTTACTTTCAATATATTTTTTCCCTGATCCGGATAAATGCGGTTTATTATATCAGATACGATGAAAAGTTTTATTGATCGGAAAACAACGAAGAGTTCTATACAATCGCGTATTGTAAACATTTCAGTCAGATCGGCCTGTTTTTTGCTTCTCTTCCTTCCACAGACCAATTCTCGTAGAAACTAGCACCCATCAAGTAACGGTTTTCGGCCAAGGATTCGATGGCAAAATACGCGTATTTGCGTGTATCTACACGCACAATGTGGCCCCAGTTCGGTTCCAGGTGATACTGAAACAACTTAATACACATTTTTAAACTTTAAAAATATACGAGTGGAGAGCAGAAAAACACGAACCTCAATAGTATCAGTATTCTGAGCTAATAGCTGAATATCCGTCAGAAAGGACGTGATTTCAAAAGCCCAGTCAGTATTGTTAGAGAACGACTCAAGGCGTAGCTGAAAGCTTACAAATAATATTTAAATAATAATTCATTCTTTGTGCATGCTGATTTCCAACTGACCAGCATTAACTCTAACAGCCATTTCGTGTCCACAATCAACGTTCGCATGAAAAGCTGTTTGTACTGTGCAATAATGCTCCAATTCGTATCGGACAGGTGAAATCGAGCATCCGAGCTCTGAAACAATTGTAAAATAAATACTTCTTTCAATTGGTATAATATTACCTTCGCCTGATTTTTATCAGTGTACACAATTAGAGACACATCTTTTCTGCCCCCGTATCGGACAAGAAATTGCTCATCAAACACCATTAGTCGAACATTTCTATCCTCGGGATAGCTCTTGATTACGGAAGGATTCAATTGCAAAAGCAGTTTTTCAAAGCTGCAAAAAATGCTCAATTACGGTGATCTCGAAAATCTATTTTCGAATCTTGAATGCTACCTTGAAGTCGTTAGAATTTGTTCCAGCGCATTTCCCTCGGGAAACACTAGTTGACGAAACAGGGCGCAGTCAGTTGTAATATCTCCAAGGGCAGAAGCTAGCTCTTCCACGGTTTCTGAATCGAGTTGAAATTGAAAAAAGCGAAATTGATCTAAGCAGAAAATGATGGTAGACACTCACTTTAACGAAACTAACGCTCTTGACTGAGTATGAGTACATAGCCTCTTTCAGTTGAGATAACAGGGGTTGTGGCAACTTTTTTTCGCGTACCTCAGGAACCGAAGTTGAAGCGGAGTTTACTGGCTATAATTGATAAAGACATTTAAAACGTGATAAACTTACTTCCCATATCTCTTAACACAACTCACTTTTCTTTTAGAAATTTTCCCCTTCGTAAGCCTGTATCCATTATCCATTCCCGTATACCAACAGCCGAGAACTGGTTCGTCGGCAGTTGTAGTGAAATTGAAGGCATGTGTCTTTGCATCCTTTGTCTAAAGAAAATTTCTAGTTTCTATAGTTTAATTTAGAATTGTTCGGTTCCTGCCCCATGACAAGATATTCCCTTCTCCATTTTATATTCTTGAGCGAGGAGTTGTTAGCGACGGAATAAGAATGTCGGCTGACGCATTTCATGACGTCAAGAGCTTTGCTGAAAAAAAGTTTATCAAAAAAAAAACAATTAAAACGAATAAAATTACCGATCGAGAATGATTTACTGATGATTATGATAACAAATTCTACTCACAGTCATGATTATTTCTGAATTGGCGATTTGTTCATTCGTAGATTGGTTATCTGTGTTCTCCTGAAAAAGATGAAAATCCTCTAAACAATAAAAAAAGCTAAAAAAAAATAAAAACTTACTACACTAGGGCTTCCCACATTGTCACTATTGTCGGTCATTTCCTGAAATGGTAAGAAAAGATTGTATTTGTTACGCAATCTGAATACGAGGTGGATAGGTAGTGATTTTTCGTGAAATATTTATAGCAAATGTGGTCGATAAAAAAAAGAAGAATTGCAACAAAAAAATAGAAAAGGACGCTACTCGCTCCCTGTTGATGAAACGAATGAAGGGGTAAAAAAGTTGAGACACGCATAAAATGGAAGGGACGCTTAGAATTTTCTGCACGACGCTTGCTTAGCGTGTAATGATTTCACCGTGAGTCTATTCAAAATGAACATTAAAATTATGCAATTTCTGCTGAAGAATCATACTTAGGCCCCACAAGCCCCGCCAACGTTCGTCTGACATGATTTGCGAGCGAGAAGCGAGAAAGGAAAACCCAAAATCCATTCTAAACCAAATGGGACGTTTGATAGCGCGATGGATAGCCCTTACCATCCCTTTTCGATTCCCCCCCCCGCCCCCTTCCCTCTCGTCTCGCCTTTCCCTCCTCTTCCCCAGTAGCTGCGCGAGTACTTCTTGGGCTCTAGCGCGACTCAGAGGCAAGATTTCAACAAACGGTAAAAAGCATGATATTATTGGGTCCATGACGGATAGTTGGAACATATTTTTAACTCCATTGTGGAAAATCGGCTATCTGCGTTGTGGCCCCTAATCATACTCGGATTTCATCGAACATCTTTATCCCACGAAACAAGAAAACGATATCTGGTTATCAAATCCTAGTGTACTGCCATTGACAAGATATCAAAAAAAACGTTAGCCAAAACACAAAAAAAACACTAAATAATTTGAGGAAGCGGGCGTAGTGATCTTCACAAGACGAAGATGGACAAGAAGATGAGTTGAATCGGGATTGTTTCGAAATATATAAGAGATGGTCATGATATTCACTAATATTCATGATAGAATAGCGATATCGGCCGAATGGTCGTTTTCTTATCATCATCCGTCCAATTCATATAGAAACTGGCCTCCATCATCAGATTTACGGGGCTTTCAGAGTGTCTGATCTTGAAAAATACGTAGTTCATCGTATCGGTGCGAACGATGTATCCGGATCGGGGCGTCAATAGGTACTGAAATATGAAATCATGAATTTTGTTCCGAGCCACTGGTGACTGATAACGATAGAAATAGAAATGGATTTTGATCCGAGTCATGTCAAAGAAGGCTTGTTACTATTACAGCAAAAGAAGCAGTATAATCCAGACGTTCAAACTCGACAAACCTGGACTGTTTTAGTGTTCTGGATCCCGAGCTGAACAGCAGTCAAGAACGTAGTAACTCCGAACCGATAATCAGTCTCGTCGTTCACTGAGTTCAGGCGCATCTGCGAACAGTAATGCTCATTGTGAATATTTATCTAAACTTATCTCTTGTTTCTCTTCTAAAATTGAGGCGCAAACCGTTTCAGGGATGAAAAATAAATATTAATCACCAAGAAAATCTCCAAGAGCCATTTCGTGTCGACTATTAGCGTCGGCAGAATCAGTCGATTGAACTTTGCAACAATGCTCCAATTATCAGACGACAATCGCAGTGGTGTGCTCTGAGCGCTCTGTCAAAGATTCATTTTGAAGATCATAAGATACACGTTCACTAACCCGACGGTGTTGACCATGAACGGTGAGAGAGACATCCGTTTGAGATGAAGCATACTCCTTCAGGAATCCCTCATCGAACACTTTGAGTAGTTCGAATGCATTTTGTCTATAGCTAATAATTGAGGAAACTTTCAATTGAAGCATGAGTCTTCTTAGCCTAAAACGTATGTAGACTTTCAATAATCTTCAATACAACCAACCTCAAAATGCATTCATCTGCTTCGGTCTGTTCGGCGGGAAATCTAATGATTTCTCGGAATGAAATTGCTTCGACCGTGATATTACCAAGAGCTGAGGATAGCTCCGACAACGTATTGGTATCCAGTTGAATCTGAAAAGGCGCCGAGCTGGACAGCCTAGACATAAATAGAAAATTTTTGGCATATATAGCGTTCATAACTTACATTGATGAAAGCGAGAGAGGTTGGCGAATAGTTAACCATAGCCTTCTTCAGCTCAACAATCAGTGGAATTGGAAGTGTATCTGTTTCCCAGATAAGGCCTTGAACCAATGATCCTCGAACAAGTGGGCCTTGTCCAGCGAGAACGGGTGCCAGAGGAACGGGAGCCGGATGACCGGGAACTGGAAGTCCAGGAGCCGGAAGACCGGGAGCCGGGGGACCGAGAGCCGGAAGAACGGGAGCCGGAGGACCGGGAGCTAGTAGACCAGGAGGTGGAAAACCGTGAACCTGAGAATCGGGAGGTGGGAGAACGAGAACCGGAAGACCGGGAGCCGGAAAACCGGGAGCTGGAAGACCGGGAACCGGAGGAACGGGAACCGGAGGTACGGGAGCCGGAAGATTTTGAGCTGGAGGGTTCCGGGCCTGAAGAAAGAATAGTAAGAATAAGGATGTGTGTGGAAAAAGAAATTCAAGCAATTCCAGTGCTTAGTTGCTTGAAATTGATCACATTTTCCTCATACGGAACACACGATTCCTGGTCACTGTTTTCTGCACTGAACAACTATCGGGCCAATTCTATCTTAATTTCATGTATCATACCTACATTAACTTGACGGAATAAATAAATAATGAATGATTGATTGAGCGATCACTTAAATTCTACATCGTCTCACCTTACGCATTAGTGTGTTCGCTTCCCATTTGCTCTTCGATATTATATTCTTATACGGCAAATCAATCGAAAAGCAGGCGAGCAGTGCATTGTCAGTGTGACTCTTCATGAAAAATGCATGGGCCATGGTAAACTGAAATCCACGGATTGCCAGTTGACAAGTAAGTGTATGAAATGGACCTTGCCGATGTAGATCCCATCGACTTTCCACTTGATTCGTTTGAGTGAGACATCATTCGCAATCGAATTGAAATGCTCGCTAACGCATTTCATCGTGTCCAGGGTCTCACTAAATTACCTTTTTTTTTTTTTTTTTTTTCGAATCGAGAAATTCAGCCTGATAAAATTAAACACCTACCGGTCAAAGTTGCTGAAGATCTTTAGTGAACAATCGAACGGAAGTGCCGAGAAATGATCCTGCATTGATTATTCATCTCCAAGTTAAGTACGAAATCAAGCACAAAAGATGCTATTTTCCCTTTTTCTATCTCTCTTTTAGTCCATTTTGTAGATTTTTTTGCCCTATTTATCCATTTCAGACGGAAAATCGGAATTTTAGTTACTACTACTACTAACCGGTCCGTCCTGATCGCTTTCAACACGTTCCGGGTGACTCCAATCAACGAATCTCACCTTCAACAAATTCACTTCACTTTCAATTCGTAGTAACAAAACAAACTAATGCTGCTCAATATATATCAATAAGAGTAATTCTAACCCTCCTGCCTCTTCTCTTTTCTTCTTTCTCTCGATTATCTTCCCTTTCCTCTTGTTCATAACCCTCAGATGCACAATCGACATCAATGCCTTGTGCGCATATCTGAAACATTTTGAAATGCCATTGAACTTCAACCTTTAAGGAATATTTCTAACTGAGAACTCACCAGCGCCACTATTCCACGTGTTCGTTGACTCTGATTCTTCGCTTGGGCTTTTCCTTCGACCGAGATCTCCTACAATGCAATGGCTCTATTCAGAATAAGATATTCAAGGTCTGTGACGTTATTAATAAACTGACTTCATCACCTCCGAGCTTTCCTTTATCATCCCTTCCTCCCCGAAAAGGCCTTCTCTGAAATGATTCATTCAGTTTAGGGCCTTCAGTCAGAAGAGAATAACAGCTGCACTTTCGTCATTTCTTAGTCAAGGAGAAGAAGAACCATTCTGATGAGGAGAACAAAGGAATCGGAAGATTAAAAGATCTCCCTTCATTCCCTGCCCGTGTCCCTTCTTTGTTTATCTCTCCGATGGATGTCTTTTGTGTTGCCTCACTTCCCCCTCTACTTAGCTCACCACCAGAGTCACAAAGAGAAAGTGTGAAAGTAAATCGGACAGCGATATATTGAATTATACAAATATACAAGATCGATTTTTATATACTGCTACCATTCAATAGATGAAGTAAAGAGCAGTAGCTAATGAAGTTATGATTACCAACAAATACCGAAATGTGCGATATGTTTCGGAGGCTACTTCACATACTAAACAAAAACTCACCCAACATGCGAGGATGCCTCTGACCATCTCTGATCTTTTGAACGAACGATTGAGAGGATGAGTTAAATAACAGGCCTCTCCTCAAGGGACGACCGTGCAAGAAATGGCTGTTTCACCATCCCTCCCCGATCTGAGACACAGAGGGGTATCTGATCGTCTGACTCTCTCCATTTCACATGCTCTCTCGTTTCTGTGACCGTTCAGAGACTGTGCAGATGGGGTCTCCTTAGCTCCACCCTCTTCGCAGCTGCGTTCTTTCCCTTGTCCAATCCCATTACTCATCGATGGACTGTTTACAGGAAAAAAACTCGAGTCGCAGTTGGGAATGGGTTAAAGGGGGGGATGTCAATGACCACACAAATCTGATCAATAATCGTGATAACTTCCTTTAGGATTGTTCAAGATGACTTTTTCCGAAATATCCAATGGACAGAATAGTCGCTCACTTGCTATCATCAACATTGAGATGAAACGCTTCAAATTTAAACAGCCCCTCTGGTTGGGCTGTGCTGTTTAATAAATGTGAAATATTTGCTATTGTAAAAATACGCGTCTATTCATATTGTAAGCAAGTGCAATTCAATCGCGTTTGCTTGCCCGTCCATTATTTCCTCGCTTGTTTCAGATGCTCCCGAATAAGCGGCTCAAGTTTGATATTTATGGTCAGTCAGACCATCAGGCAGTATTCAATCTGCAATCCACGACACAACATCATCAGCCTGTAAGTATGCATCGATATTATCTGCCCATTCATGAATCATACTGATATTATTTGAAATTGAAATAAATCAAATTTCTAGTGAATATTGCAGATTTCTGCGCCAACGTATCCGCCCAACCAGGTCGCTCAATTCGTTGGTTACCAGTTGGACAATGGATATTTCCCCTTCACGCCGTCTTATGCACAATCTCATTGGTCTCCGCCACCTCCATCACCAATATACGCTCAGCAGGGTTAGTTCATTATATCCACTTTGAGGCAAAAACATCGATGTACATATATTTTACTGTGGTGAGCTGGCTGATTAATTGTAATTGGAAAATATTTATTTTTTAGCAATTTCCAACAACTCTACCGTTGGAATTCCGCCTCTGAATCAGATGCATGCACATCCCGAGATGGATGATTCGAGAGTGTTCAAGGAAATCTCCTCCTGTGTCTCAATAATGGAAGGAAACGCGAGGAAAGTGAAGGTGAGATATTTCATAAATATCAACAATGTTTACCCATTATCCTAAGATGGAAACGGCCTGACTGCTATTTTTTCTCGTAATTCGCCAGTATTTTCAACAGAAAATGCAACAAATATCGTCCAGGTCACGATTGGCGAGCTGCGAAGACGCATGGGTGCACCAGAGTTCATGGAATCGGCCCAGTTAGCGAGATTGACGAGGCAGTGAGTGATTTGAATACTTCCTGTTCTTCCTTGCAATGTCCATAATCGGGTTCCGCACGAAGTCAACAGTTCGCGAATTCGAGCGACGCTTTACCAAAGCCGGCTTTGACGTGCATGTGAACAAGGGGCAGTCGAGAAACGGCGGCATCCTTTCAATGCTTCTGGAAGGTATGACTATGTCATTTTTATCCTTCCCTGCCCAAGTCTTTGAATGGATCTCTGAGATTGCACCCTCACGAACAAACGACTGGAATGCGCACAAAATGAAAAATCTATGATTCCTAAAGAGATGATAGATGGGAAAGTCTGCTTTATCCTGCTGACTATGAGACACGTTATAATCATTCTAGCCGAGGCCCTCATCCTCGCCCGTGACTTCTCCAAGCTTCTCTCCTCCGAGCTGTCAAATGCGTTTTTCGCTGTGACAGTCATCGATGCTGCTGACACCAGCGTCGTTTCCCTGCAGTATCACACTCCTGCTATCCGGTCAGATTTATAACGTGGAAAAATTCGGAACTTCTCTATTTTGGCCCGGGATGTGAACACTCTGAATGTGAAGGGGTAGGGAATGATAATGCTAGGGAGAGAATACTCTGCGAGAAAAGGGTGGGCCAAAAAACAGTGCCAAAAAGTCAAGGAAAAGAGTGCGAACTTGAATTCGCGCTATTGTGTTCTTGTGTTCATTTGACGAGCATAAAAAGGGCTTATTTCAGAGCGCATCTCTCCTGCATCAAGGCGCAATTGCTGAGCGCTGGCCGTGAGCCTCATGAACTGACTGAGAAGTGTGGAGTACAGATTGATCCGACAGTGAAAGAATTCAGCTTGGTGAGCATGCAAAATAGTCATTCTTATCATTTGAAGGCGTCTCACTTCTGCATCATCTTTTTCCTTCAATGAACACGCTAATTCAGAACACGCACGGATTCGGACCACTCGTAGCTGTTGCAGTTATCGAATCACTCATGACAATCACTACAATCATCGAAAAGACGACGCTAAAATCTACTGAGGAAGAGGCGTCTGATTACTCATCCTCTTCTCTCGATGACTCCGGTCTGGGCTGTAGCTTCCAATCTGACGAGTCACCATCAACTGCCTTGGCGCAAGTAACTGGTGAGCTTTCACTATAGCGTCAAGAAAAAATTACATGAAGACAAAAAAAAAGCAAAATGCAGATCTCGACCATCCGTCCTCGCACTCTGACAACCATCTCGTATACAGTTTGGTCGCGCCCCGGATAGCGTTTGATGGAGAACAGATTGAAGTGCGGTTGAATTTCGTTGAAATACGATTTAAAGGAGGCGTATCATGAACTTTTGAAATTCAAACATAGCGAGTCTTACAACGATATGCCGAGTTTTTCAAGATTCTGGAAAATTGCCAAGAAAATTTTGGGAAATTGCCAAGGAGTAGATCAGATTTTGTCGATGGGAAGAACCTACGGAAGCAAACAAAAATCCCTCCGTAGCCAATAAATAATGTGCGAGACAACGATAAATAACCTTTCCTCCCCATTGGCGCTCCATAAAATATTTGAATTTTTTCGCGGGCTTTTCCCTGGTTTTTCCTGATATTTTGAACGCGGATATCTCGGTCCAGAGTGGATGCACTACTTTCAAACTTCGGCATTCTAACATCGTTATGGATTCCAATCGGATCATGACCTCAACAACATGAACTATGTTTCATGATACGTCTCCTTTAAAATAGTTGTATTAAAATTTGAAAAATAACATAAATTTAGTTGACGATAGGCGAGCTGCGCCGACGAGCCCAAAGTCCGGAGAAGTTCACCGTATCACTTATGAATAATTACATGAGGAGGCGAGGATTTTCGAAAACAAAAATAAAAGAAGTTGAAAAAATTAAAACAAAACATTTTAGAGGGAAGAAGTCGCACACGCACTCTGCACTGCGGCAGTCGCTTGCCGAGTATGGAATCACGATCAATTCGAGCAAGGTTTGCGCATTTTTACAGCTCTTCATGAGACTCCGAAGTATCCCTTTCCAATACTTTCGATTGCCACATAAATGACTCACTTTCTAACTGTAGAAGAAATGTTTTGTTCGAGCGGCAGAAGAAGAAACTATTCTTCAATGATTCCATCCATTTCCTTCCTCTCGCAGGGTCTCACTCCCACCTCGTGGTCCTCCCTCTCCGAGGCCGAAGCGGGAGAACTGGCTGCAGAAACGGCCGCTTTCCTGTCCGTAGTCCCTGGCTCTGTCACGATGAGGAAAAGGAAGGAAGCGAATGCGGATGCGGCTGCGTGGCTGTCGTAAGTCATTTGCATTATATAGTCTTCTTCATTGACGGTACTAATGACGAGCGAAAAAAGGCAAATCAATTTTGACAACCATAATTTTTTTACAGATTCATTGCTCGTACTGTGCAGAAAACGATGGATCGAGTGGGACGACTTCCTGGAGAGGGAACAGTGGAAAGCGAGGTGGACAAGAGTGTGGCACGATTCGCATTGGTATGCGCATTTTCGGTTTCTTACAACCTTCCACATTCTTCTTCTTCTTAAAAGCCATGTACTAGTACAAAATGTGGCACTATTGTACAAAACTTGGATTATCAAAAATATTCCAGATCACTCACAACTTTGGTCATTCCTTCTACGCATCTGTTTTGCAGTGGATTCATGATGTTACGTAAACGAATCGACGTCAGATTGCACATTAGCTCTGTTGTTTATTGTTTTGCCGGTGATAAAATGGATGATCAGATGTTTCGCGATGAACTCCTGGGACATGCGTAGATGTTACGCAGAATCTGAGCTTTTCCGACAACGTATGAAGAGTTCGAGTTTATGTCCATTCAGTCCATATCTCAGAGACGTTTATATTCCGAGTACTGACGACACCCAGACATGCGTAGTAGTTCCATTGTGTATGAATTCTGTTGATGGCACGCCAAGATACCAAGAATATTCGATTGATCACTATACGATTGTCTGACACAGGGAAATGAACTTTCAAATGTTTCAGAAACCGTATTCATTCCGAGCGACAAGGGAGTACCTCACTTCGAAGTCTGATCACAATATTTGAGTAGAACACTTTTCGGTTCCATTATAGTATCAGAAGCGATTATAAACAGTCTGTGTGTGCCTAAATTTGAGCCTCAATTTAGATTGAATTTGAATGGTTTGTCGGATTAATCCAGTCTACTGACGTGGAAGTCCATCATCATGTCGAAAACAACTCTCACATGTTGTTGATAAGATTCCTCTGACTCCGCCCCCGAGACTCCGCCCACTTTCAATGGAGCTTGTCGCATCCTTCATTACCTTATCTGTGAAATTCGAATGATGAAGCGGCCTTCCCTTGCCCTCTTCCTCATCCTTGCTTCCTGTCTCTTCGCAGGGACGTTCGGCGAGAGACTGGAGCGTGTGAGTCTTATTTTTATTGTGCTGAATTTGCAAAGTGAAGATTGTTTTAAATACAAAAAAAATAGAGAAACGTGAAACTTTTACGAGAAATATCTTTGTAATTCAGGCTTGCGGAAGTCGCTTCATGCAAGTCTCCGCCGAGCACATGCCGAGAAGGTACGATTTCTCTCTCGTAAACATCATTATTAGAGCTCGAGAAATGATGACGACGTCACTTCATTTCACACACTCTCTCGTAGACCAAGCGGGCGAGAGTGTGCAAAATGAAGAGACGGCGGTATAATTTCTCGAGCTCTAATCATTATCATTGTTATTTTCTTCAGCACTTCAATCTGTCCGACGCTAGAATCGCCTCACTGGGATATTCCCAAGCCGAGTGAGAATCCCATCTCAGTTTATCGAATCAAAATGCATTTCAGCCACGGACGGCCACTTTAGCACGTATTGCTGTACGTATGGGTGCTATCCCGCACATTACAAGGTAACTAACTAATTATCCAATTATTAAGTTTGTGAGTTTTTTTTCCAGAGGTTCTGGTGCGACAATAGAGAGGAACTGTGGAAGAAGAGAAAGTAACGAGGCTCCCTTCGTCTCTAGCGCAATTCTCCTCAATCAATCCCCCCCCCCTGCATAATATCTATCCCGATGCATAGCTCGATGCTTTCATCATCTCCCTGTTGCCCTGAAATATTCTGGCGATAAACTATTGACTGTTTAGCATTTGCCAATGCATTCGGAACGTACTTTTTCTTACACATCACTTGTGGTGGAAGGGATCACGCCAATCGTTTTCAAGATTTTTTATTCTTGACGATGTTTTGTAGCCAATAATTTTCTCCGAATTGTAGGCCATGGTGGCCAAAGTTCGCTATATTTTGTACCAGATGTCTTCTCGTCCAATTGTTGAGAATTGATCGTATCGATTTCGACTACCGATATATGCAAACACGTCAGATTGAACTCTGAATAGCGTCGGATAAGTGTGGAAGAACATTATCTAACCGGAAAGATGGTGGTTCCTTAGGATATGGGATCAGGCTCAGGATCAGGACAACAGCTGGCCTTACCAGTGGGTTTCACCTGGCATTGTCTCATGACTGTAGAATCGCGTGACGTGGTTACATCTTTACCTTTACATTCACCTAAAGATATACTGTAGTATGTGAACTTCCCATGGTCGGGATGTCATGTGATTCTGGTTGGACCCTATTCATCAAGTGCGTTTCATCTTCTGAGAAGCCACTGACGACAGACACAGACGTCAAACCTATTGTTAACTGAATTGTAAAGATGATACGCCAGTAAGCATCTCGAATACCTGACATAACATCCCTGACGTATGAGTTCCGGAATCTAATATAATGTCCTTATTTTTCCTCCCCAGTAAAGATGTTGGTTTGTACTTCAATGTGGTACCAACGTGGTATCAGTCGTTGATTGAATATTATGCTCATAATCGAAAATACTCTCGAATAATTTCAGTATCCCCGACGCAGGCTATGATCTTCGTATTAACGCAGTTCACAAGAACTCGGAGAGCTCAAATCCTCGCTGCAAAATTATTCAACGTGAGAAAATCTGGGGAAGAAAAATACGGCAAAAAGAAGGAGTGGGTGCAACTGCAGATTCTGATTGTTGAACCTCCTGATCATGATCCCTGACATTGAGCTAAACATCAGCAAAACAATACTCTAAATGCGCGCTACAATACAAATTTCCCCGATTATCGGTGCCTCCCACAGCATTTCACTGGCGTCGAATGTTTGTACTTATTTTTTATTGCAGAGCTACAGAATCGAAATGTAGTCTCGCGACATGATGTTGGTCATGAGGTTCGGTGCATTTTTTCAGCGCTTGTCACTACTTAAGCCCAATTGCGGTCCACTCTTACTCATATTCGTCTTCTTCATCGCATTATTTCATTCCCGATAATGCACCGCATCACTGCCATCCTTCTACTGGCCCTTCTATCGGCCACCATCGAAGCGGCCTCGTTGTCTAGAGTGACGCGCCATGTAGGTTATCATATTAGCAATGCTGATCTGCCGCTAAGTGAATTGATTGCAATGTTACCACATAATGAAAGCAAATTCATGATTGAACGAATGAATTTACAGTACGAATCAACCGAATTCATCTTCGCGGTTTTCCAGAAGTTCCCAAGGTGAGCAATTCGCGTTATAAATTCGGTCCAGTACTTAATTCAATAAATATTATTGCAGCAACGAAGACTGCATAGACTTCTTCCAGCAAGATATTTCTGTTGACTGGGACATCGAGGAACCCAGTATGTTCGCACTGCTTATCATGAGTGAAAATGGACTCTGTAAGATTGTTCTTTTCAGCGACTCTCGGGACATTTACCTCCTATTGCGATAAGTATTGGTGCAGCGACCTGCACTTTCGCGTAAGTGACGAACGAATAGCATTGACTTCATTTATGTTAATCACTATTCTGAAGATGAGCCAAGTTATTTGCAGAGATTCCTCTGCATGGAAAAGGTCCGCGCCCGCCAGCTCATCTTGTGAAGCGCAGCTCATATGGATCATGAACAGGATCTTCGCCGCAATCCGTATTTGTTGAATAAATCAATAATTGACCCCGATCAGTCCTAATCTGGCCTATTCACATACTCAGAAGAAACATAACGATTCCAATATTGGGCTAAAGCAAAAGCGAACACTCCTCTGCCAAATCGTATAGAGTTTCTTCCGATTTCCGTTATGAATTTCCGTTTTTTCTATTTTCTGGTGGTGATATACTCCCGCAATAAATTCGCGCACAACTTTGCTTTCAATCATGATTATTTTCCAGTAGGGTTGCAGGTTCGGGAGCGTAGACTTCGCTCCCTTTTACAACCCCTTCCCTCCCCCCAAGCATATGCTCTTCCCAAGGGGTCGCGCGCCCCTTCCCTCGCGAAGTCTCCTTCCCTCTCCCAGCGGGTGCGGGAACTTCGCAAGGATGCGGGAACTTCGCACTCTCTCCTCTCCCTCTTCCCATCTCCCTCTCGCTTCCCCTTTGCATAGCTCTGCTAACTCCGCCCCCTTCCTACCTCTTCCCATCGCTGTTTTCCAACCCGTCGTGGATAGCACGCACCCTGCCAAGGTAAGGGATGTTTTCCCTCTATTCTTGTCTCTCACTGGAAGGCGAATCTATCGCCCTCGACTTTTGGGAATGACCTTTTGGATCGTCCTGTTTTGGGATACTTCTCTGTTGAGCCTCGTTTGCATGATTTTTGACTCAATTTAGAAATAAGATATCGACATACGGTGAAAAATGTGATCCTATTTAAGTATACTTTGAGCACAATATGACATTACGATCGATTCGGTCTACCTCGTTGCGGGTTCTAGCAGTGGACACGATTCCGATTTCGACGACATTTGAAAAGCTCTACAACAACCGGTTCTGAATGAAGAATCTTGTCTACTGTTTCCTGATCAATAATGATCATATCAATAATGATCAACCAATCATTATGTAGCAGCCCCGACTGAACTCTGACAACAGCTCAAGCATCAGCACTTGGAATGAGAACACTATATCGGCCTAAATATGTTGCGAAAGTGTTCGTGAAACGCTCTCCAGAACGAATGTTTTTTTCACGGTTGGCCTATGATCTGAGCTGAGCATCTTTGGAGAAAACACTGAAAACATATAAAGTAAGAGCATTTACCATCATTATTGACGGTTCTTCATTCATTTTCGGAACGATTGAGATTTACCCCAAAGAACAGTCCTAATAATCTTTCATTTATCCCCTTATTGACATTCCCCAGAATATTGAGAAATAAACTAACTTTATACTAAGCATGTCTTTTTTTATCATTACTCGCCCTTGATATCTCACAGCAAGGGCGGGGAATGAACGAGAGAAGAGACAAGATGGGAAGAGTTGGGAAGGGGAAGGGGAGAGAGTGCGAAGTTCCCGCATCCTTGCGAAGTTCCCGCACCCCCTGGCATAGATCGGAAGGGGTTGCGTGATTTGACGAGAGAAGGGGGAGAGGGAGGGAATAGGGTGCGGGAATCACGAATTCGCTTTCGAAACGGGAAGCCTATTTTCCAGTACTTCATTTACAAGAAAAATATTTGAAGTAATGATTCGAAAGTGATCACATTATGGCAAGGCGACGCTGTCTCGAGAATTGTTCCCTTTTCCTGGTCCTGGGGAACGTCGAACGCGAACGTCGAAGAACAGCAACAATGATTTTTACAATGAAATTTTTCTCAACACTCAACTGTAGGCAAACCGCCCCACCCCAGCTCGCCCTTTGCTCAATACCACGCTCTTTCTCCCTTTCATTTCCTCCCCCGGGCGTTGGGCTCCCACCCACAGTGTTTGCAATTATTCGAAGCAGAGTTATGATTCGAAAAGAGCAACTCATTTTATTGGGACTACCCCTATTAACCTTTATAGAGTTATCCTCTCAATATCAGCTTGACAGCTTGTCGTTATTCAAACGTTGGATAGTTGATGGGCTTCACAGAGACCTAGGAACGTCGAAACATGTTAGTTTGCCCTTACACACGTGGTCTCGCTGTGTTCAATCCTCGCTTATTGGATAATTGGATGCACGAAAACAGATGAAAAGCTTCATTATTTTCGAATTAGCGCCCTAGGCAGGGAAATGATGTTCTTGATTGTGAAATTCGGGGGATCTCAGAGTTCACTACGAATTATTCAACGTCAAAGGTTAGGAAAAAATGGAAATGAGATAGGAGACGCAACTGTAAATAATGACTCTGGTTTTTTTGTTAACATCATAACGTTATTTCTTCGGGTATAGTTGTAAACATCGGAGCCTCCCACTGCATTTCACTGACGCATAACTTTTTTTGCATAGCCACTGAACCGAAATGTAGTCAAGACGCATTTGATGTAGATGTCACGGGGTTCGGAGCAGTTATTTGATCTCGAATACACGAAGCGTTTTGCTCCACGCTCTTACTTGCGATGGGAATGTAGCGAATACCTTGCAAGAATCGAGGGGTGAAACCGAAACGGAGCGTTGATGCGAGCAGCAAATAGAAAACTACCAACATCGTGACCGAAACCATGTGGCGACTACATTTCAGTTCAGCAGCTGAACAAAAAAAATGGATGCAGTGGGTCGTGTTGACATTCATGGTAATTGCATCACGGTAATTGCAAGCTAACCTGATCTCCAATGCAATCTCGCTAACCTAATCTCTCGAACTAATCTGTCGTGCACCGTGCATGCAACGCAATTTCGAAATAAAAAAAATACAAATGTGCAACGAAGGATAGGTATTGCAAATGCAATGCTGCAGGCCTCTACGGGTTTGAGCATGAGCCTGAGGGAGGATGTAAATCAGGAAGGAGAAATGTAAATAGGGGCAAAGGTCATCATAGGAATGGGATATTCAAGAGTGAGCGTTTGGATAGGAACTATCTAGGAAGTCCAAAGGTTGCCCTTCCACGTAGTTTCGTTGAGTTCAATCCTCGCTGATTGAATAATCCGAAGCTCGAAAACAGCTGAGTGGCTTCATTAATTTGGTACCAGCGCAATGCAGGCAAATGATTTTCGTGTTTGGGAGTTACAGTGAACTCTTAGAGTACATCACGTACTACGGATTTGGCTCTCCTCATATCGAGTGCTCGTTCATTTTCTGTCGGTTGACACTCGAAAAATTCTACATATCTACTCTCAGAAGATCATGGCTTGATTTTACTCACCTAATCGCAGGTATTTTCGACTTTCTACGTACTGACGACATTCGTGTAGTCCCATTGTGAACATAATTCAACGAAAGATACGTCGTATAACCTTTCCATTTTCTGACACAGCACTGACGTAGAATGTTTCGGAATAAATCCTACGTCAGGGTTACCGTAATCTGCACTGATTGATGGCGTTTATCTGGTGTGGCGAAGTAGTATGCAGAATGAAGAGACGTCATTTGGTGTTTGGACAGTATTCTATTTCAGGCCTACGTGAACCGAAAACGAACCCTGATTCTTCAAACCCACATTTCATCAGCTTATTCCCGCCCACCATAACACACACACAAGAGGCTGTGAGAGTGAACGTTTTACTCGCAAGAAAAAGTTTAGCGGGCGTTAAAAATTGATGAACTCCTTCAAAGGAATCGGGTGGTGTGTGACACTCAGCTGCTGGGAGTGCGTTACAAAGCACACGGAGTTCGAGGGACAATTGAGAGAAATGTGCGATTAATTTTTGTAAATTATGTCATTGCTGATTGCCGTGAATCTCGATCACTCTCCAGCATTCCACTGGCCTAATGAACTTTGGTAAGTAGTCACGCACATGTGAGTCTCTGCATCTCAGAGGTGATTTTTCTCGAAAATATGCGAATTTATCAGATTCGTTGTCCGTTGGAATTACAGTATACCCGTCTACGTCGCTGCACCTGCATTTGTTTGCAGCCACTAGGCAAAGATGTGGGTCACGAGATTTGCAGATATTTTTCCAGCCCGCCCCTCAGGCTCCGCCCACCTCTGCCCACCACATATGCGAAGGCTCAGTATCGGCGAGATTTCTAGACTTTCTTGTAGAGTGATCCATTTCACGAAGATGTTCTTTACTATTCAAATGCGTAACATATTGTAGACTTAGTCTACAATGGGTCATCTCTCCATTATCGTCATCCTGTTTCTGTGTTTTGCCAGCATCACTGCATCAGAGAGGCGTCGAGTGAGCATCATTCACCTTGACTCTTTTTGAAATGCTTGCTATCTCAGAGCTGCGGCAGCGATGGAATCAAGGCACGGGACAATGTCCCGATTACGTAAGTCGTCTTACTCATACTTTTTTTTAAGATTCACGCATTATCACTGTCCAATTTCCGTACAAAAGGAACTCTTGTATGAATAATCCGTAATTAACGATGATGCGTTCTATTTACCAATCTATGATTGGCATAAAAAAATCTTTGTAGTCGCGAATCGTGCCGAGAATTTCGCGAACAGGGAGAAACTGCCGACTGGATCTTTCAAGATGCTCCTGGTGTGGACTTATTTGATTTTTAAAAAAATCTTTTCGTTCATTTCGAAAATTTGAATGGAGGGTCTCAGTCCCTAACTTGTGCTCCTAATCGTTTCATAGGGTCACTAATATCACTTACTGAGAAAATACAAATTTTATATAAAAAAAATTTGCGACTGAAACATTCCGTATTATGGAATAAACATTGTCCGCTGAGCTTTTGAATGTTACGATTGTATTTGTGATAAAAACAAGTCATTGCAGAGGACCCCCAGGAATTGTTAGAATTTTGCTGCACATACGACTGCAACGACCTCAATTATTTAGTGAATATTTTTTGTCGCTTACTGTTAGAGTGCGCAATAGGGGTCGCCGTCTCTTCATTCCACATACCATCCCGAAACCCGATCGGTCGAGAGAGTGTGTGCAATGACGAGATGGCGATCCGTATTGCGCACTCTACTTACCATGCTGCTCAAATGTAAACAATGATAATGTAAAAATTTGCAGGAGTTCGGCTGCAATTACATGCGTCTGCTTTCGCGACGACGGAGGGGATTCTTCTTCTACGGCTGACAGGCCTTCACCAGGATTCCTCTCCATTTCGGCACTTCTCTGTTTGTTATGGCACAGGCTTTTCTCGAACAATATTCGCTCCCTATCATTCTCATTCCCTATCCTCTTCACATTCAGAGCGGTCGTTGACCGGGCCAAAATACAGAGAAATTCATTTCTTATCATCGCTGAACCCCATACTTTGATTATCTTCACCTTCTCACCATTCAACCCCCTCCCCCTCCTGTACATACTCTAATACCGTGATTCCATCAGTCTAGATTAGCCCAATGCAGAGTCCTTCTTTCCGTTTCTACTGCAAACCCTTCCTATTTCATCCTACATGGAGTGGGAACAACGTTTTGATAAAACAATTCGTTACAAGCATCTGTTGAAAACGGATGGGAGAGGTTTAAAAACAGAGTGATATCAATCCTAATATGCGTATCAAATTGTATAGCGAATCTAATTTCCGTTCATAATTAAGTATAGCAGGTAAGTATAGCATTGACGTGGACCTATAGTAAACAGCTCTCGAACTGAAGTGCGTATTTGGACTTTTGATAATCTCCTCGAACGAAGTCCAGGGAAATTATCTAAATTGCAAGTTTGCTAACACAAGACCCGGTCTAAACATATTGCCCTTGTACGAAGAAACCCGCTTTTTATGAAGATATATGGGCGACTCACCAACCTCATTCAATTATCGTTGCTGTCTTGCCAACATTTCAAAGAGGTGCACGCCGAATTGGGAAGCTGGAAAAAATATTCCTCCAATAGCGAACATCGAATCCGCATGAAGAACCCTCTCTTCCATTCCCAGTCACGACGACCTCTGATATACACTTGAGTGCAGAACACGGGTCGTTGTCTCTTCATTTCACATACTCACTCGACCGGATGAGTGACGAGAGAGTGTGTGAAATGAAGAGACCCGCCCTCTACAATTCACGTCATTCCGTAACGCAGTTCCATTCTTAGCCCCTCCTCCGTGCAGCCCCCTTCCTGTTCCCCTGCTGATTCCATAATGCAAATAGATGACAACTTGTGTGGGCGCAATCCGATCCGCCTTGCTGAAGAGCAGGGGGTGTCGAAAAAAGATTTCAAGCACGTAGAGACTTCGGAACGAAGAGTGCGTGACATTATTGCACAATGAGTGAAGATGAGTGAATTCAATAGTTCACGAATAAATATTCGAAATGGAAAGAATCAGCAGAACGGGTTGAGATAGTATCCATCGTCAATATTCGCCCTTCCACATGCACTTGTCTACTGTACTGTCATGACGTGGTATTGATAAATACATAATTCATATCAATTTAATGAAAATCACTCAAATTTATTGATCTCTTCTCCACGTTTCGAAGAGCAATAACATTAATTGTTTTAATAAAAATAATGATGAGATGCGATGAAAGACATAAACAATGCTATGACAATGTTGCTAGTGTATCGGCAATAATAAATAGACAATTAATTAAAAATTTTGTTTGCCAGCAAGCGGAATACATCAACTAAACTGATATACAAGGTTATCAGACTTCAGTTGGGGCCAGTTTATTGATAAGAACAATTCTCCATTGTCAAACTTGAACAGCTTCGGAAACCTGAACCATCTCCACTCTGTCATCATCTCCCCTCTTCACTGGAATGAATCCATTCTCTACGGCGAGTACGATGCACACTGCGACCGTCACCTGTCATACTGTGATTGTTAGTGAATTTTCAATCAGGTGGGAGAAGAGAGAAGTTTATCATATTTTTACTCTGACTTGTTTCTCGTTCCGGGTATAACGAGTACAATTAAATTAATCGCGCGTCTTTGCAAGAAGTGCGCGCTTTTGCGCACGCTCGCCCGCCCACTTTCACTTTCAAGTGCTTTTTTCGATTTCAACCTCTTATTTCATGAAATTTGAAATTTTTTTTTTTGAGAAATACTCGAGTTCTTTTAAAACTGAAGTCACAAGCAAGGAAAGCTTCAACCCACAAAAACCCGATAAATAAAAGGCAAACCTTTCCGAATCGACGCGTTCCGTCTCGCTTCGCGGGAGGGGAAGGCACTCTAGGCACTTTCGGGAACCTCAAAGAGTTTCACAAGCAACCAGCATCAAGTCGAATTAAGAAAAAGTTGAGCAAATGACAAACCTGTTCAAATAACAGCGTTCCGGCCGTCGCACCTGGTCGTTCCCGCATCAGTGGGGTCCTTCCTACCAATTTTTATACAAATGAACAATAAATAATCAGTAAAACGTGAAATTTCATGAAATAAGAGGTTGAAATCGAAAAAAGCACTTGAAAGTGAAAGTGGGCGGGGCGAGCGTGCGCAAAAGCGCGCATTTCTTGCAAAGACGCGCGATTAATTTAATTGTACACAATTACGATCGTATAATTTTAAAAATGTGATAGAAGGGGAGCACGGATGAAAAAAGTACCGAATTTTACACATCGCATGTATTATCATCATTCGCCTCTCCATCATTCCCTAGGGCTAACTCCAACTCCTTTGGAGTTGTTGATATCTAATCGTCTATTAATCAGCCCCTATTTGCCCGAACATCAAGGCATCGCCAACGCACCAGAAGGATCACAAAATCATCGAGGATCTCGGCGTCGATGAAGATGAGGTTGTCGCGGTCTGCAAATTTATACAATTCAGGGACTAGTTAGCCAGAAAATATCCAACCCAACATTAAATGTTGATCGCTGGTAAGCGTAGAGGAGGTCTGAGAGGCTTGACTCACGTATAAAATGCGTCATCTTTATAGCTGCCAGGAAGAGTGGTGCAGCCTCCCAAATGGTGATCAGGATGGGGAGGAAAGATGTGTATTGGCCTGCAAATTTTGTTCACTAAGTATCACTGCTAGATCATATTTTCAGTTGAAATTCAGAACGAGAAGGCTCATATCACCTTTGTAGATTACGAAGAGGGCCTGCACGCAGTTTGCAAAAGCAAGCGCAACGAGAATACGGTCGGAATACTGTAACGTATGAAATCGATAATCAATAAATGAATGAAACTGCGAAAAGGAAGCAAAGACTGACGATAACGTGAGTGATTTCGCTCGAGAACAGCTGACCGAAGATCTGAAACGTGTGACAGGTTTGGATAAATCATTTGATTGTAGATGAGAATGTATGAAATGTACGGCAGCCACAGCGTTCTGAACCCCATTGTTCTCTCCAGATAAGGGTGAACAATGGATTCAAATTGCGCGCCCAAATACCGACACGAAAGAACTGCAAATTCCCGCTCGATTCAAACAATAATTTCCTCGAAATATGTAAAGTGTGTGAAACATATCTCGAATTCCCCGGTCTGTCAGATGCAAAATGAGAATCGCGATATGTTTCAGAAACATTTCAAATTTGCAGTTCGAGCACACTGAAATCTCCCCCTTTTTTGTCGGGTTAGAATGCTGTGCAGCCATTCGACTCACCGGATAGAGCGTGAGAAGAGAAGGAATGATGTAATAAACAATTATCTTTCCTCGTAATGAAACGTCAACAATAATCATTCCGAGTAGAATGGACTGTAAATAGAGTTTTATCCAACAATGATCTCAACGTTATTTCTTCTTGAATTGCTTACCAGTATGAAAGATGGAGAAATGGAATGGGCCAGAAACGACAGGTTGATCAGCGCTTTGACTAGCAGAGGACGATTCTGAAACAGACTGCGGATGTTTCAAAATATAGACAATTGATTCGCTTTGACATTCCTCTCAGCGTACAGGCTGACACTTGGAATCTTGTGCGGTCCGGAACCAACTGTAATCAGATACTCACGAGACAATAGGGAGCTGTCATCTTGACGACAACATGACCCAGCAGAATCACTGCTTTCAGAGCGACCATAATTGCGAAATTTCGCTGAAATTCAAGTTTTGAAAGTGATGTATGTAAAAGGGGTTAAAAGTAAACTTTTATCTCCTAGAAATAAAATAGTTCCACTAACCGAATAGGTTAGACGCAGTTGAGGGCACTTGAAGATGAAGATGAGAATGGCGATGCAGAGAGAGAGGTCGACAACTTTGTGATAGTCGAAGAAGAAGCCGTACCCGATTCGAAGCTCAGTGAGTACGCAATGATACATCCAGTCTCTGTCCATATTTTACTGGAATGATTCAGGGTTTTATCTAGCAATATCAAAATGAGACAGTGAAAAATTCTTGAAGAAAAAAATGGACGTGCTTCAGCGTGCTCTCTTGCTAATGTAAAATGAATGATATGACGGATGTTTCACAGGAACAGGCCTACTTCAAAGTCAATTGGAATCACGATTTGAAAGTTTTTGAACGTGTTGACTAAGCGGCAAGAGTTTCTATCATCTCGAATGCGAAATGAGAGAGTGAAAGCAAGACAAAAAAAAGAGAAATACATGCAGAATCTTCATTATTGATTACTGAACGCGAGATGAGAAACACCCTATCACCGAAGAGAGTGAGTTGGGTTTCGAGCTCTAGAAGTGATTCCACCATCTCTTCATTTCACGCTCTCTCTCTCTCTCGTCGACCGAGCGCCGGCGAGAGAGCGCGCAAAATGAAGAGACGGCGGTATCATTTCTCGAGCTCTACTGTAGAAAGAGGGAGCCCTCCCAATCATGAGGCTGCTCCGTATCTGTTTGGATTCACGTAAACACGAACTGTCACGAGCGAGGGGATACTTTCTCGTCCCTCGGCTGTCAGAGTGGAGAGAGAGCGTGTGGAATGGAGAGAGTCTTTCGATGTGCCCTCCACTGTTTCTCGTTTACAGTTGAGACTCGGTGAAATGGTGATGTGTCAGAATATGATTGTTTTTTGAATTCTTTGTCATTCTCTCAATATAATATAGACGGTTGGCTCCGCTCTTGTAGATCCAGAAAAAGCTGTTTATTTCATAGGGCAATCAGATGTTACTATTTTTTCGAACTTTCAAACTTTTTTTGAAATATTCGAGAAACACTTGGCAAACAAATATTCTCACAGGGGAGAAAAACTCCGAGGAAAACGCTGCATTCAATTATTGTTTGACTCTAATTAGTTCCACTCACTATTCAATGAGCCGGGAATTCGTTTCAGACAACATGAATCATCTTGCAACATCTGAATGATGAAAGAGATGGTAATTAAGTGGAGACGGAGGAGGAGGAGGAGAGATCAAGGGAGCCCTTTTTACAAAAAATACCATATTATAGACTGTGCACAAATATGTTTTGTGTTATATAACGCTAACAGCAATCATTAAAAATAAAATTTAAAAAAAAATTACATTAGTTTTCGATTGAAAATATTTGAGCTTTTGTAGAAGTTGAAGTGCGCGCGAAGCTCCTTGCGACTTCTCTGCAAAAGTTTCTCTGAATGAAATTTCGAAACGAACTTCCGGGTTTTGATTATTTTGCATTGTTTTGATCGATTTTTATGTTAATATAGTCGCAAACAATGAATTTACCTTGTCCTTTATATAAATTTTGTGCAGATGTCATTGCTAATATCGTTTTATCGCGGTTTTTTCGCTTCGGAATGTCGTCATCTGTGCAGCCATGATCAGTAATTTCCTCAGTGTGCACACTCAATGGAAGCGCTCTTCTCGCGGATTCTCGACGGTGGCGACGGCGTCTTCTATCGACACGAGCAGAAGGGCGACGAGGATCTAACTGAAGTCGAGAAGCGCGAGATCCTCTCACGAGTGTTCGAAGAGAGCAAACCGGTGTTCCTTCAGCGATATCTCAGGTTTGCCCTCGTCTTATCTATCGATTCGTTGCACTTTTCTATCACGCGTGTCGAAAGAGTGATTATCCGCTCAATAGTTGTTGATCCGCCGTCGCCCTATCGATCAGCCTTTTTGAATAATGCCAATTTGGTGACAATTGTCAGCCTGCTCAACTCACTCAGTAATTGTGCCTTCACAGATGGATCCAGAAGTCGGACGAGAGTCTCTTCGCGGGCTGCTCTGAGAACCCGCTGGTTGAATACTTCCTGGGCAAGTTGGATCGTCGCGAGCCGAGCGAGGCCCAGAAGCGCAACCGACGATATACTGCGCTGGAGCGCCTGAAGAAGGAGGCGAGTTTATTTATAAATTTATTTCCATTATTTATTTCCATATTAGTTTATATATTTATTTAATTTAGGGCGTGTTCTTCTCGGACGAGAAAATGCGCGAGCGCGAGCCGCTACTGTACGACCGGATGGTCGGCCGGTATCTGAGCGATGATGGTGGGTTAAGTTATTTTATATATGAGCACTTATTTACTTTAGTGCCCTAAAGTAGGAGACTATTTCATTCCTCGCTCATTCGATAGCTCGCTGTATCATTTCTCACTACCAACTAGTTAGAGCGCTGTCATTGGGCACTAAAGTAAAGAAGTGCCAATTTTTTAAATATATTTAATTTAATAATTAATTAAATTAATTAATCAGAACGCCTCCACCTCCGACCGACGATCACGGCGACGCAGGCGAATGGATGGGCGGGTCTGTTGGAACAGTTTGAGGTTAATTAACTAATTATATATATATATATATATATATATATATATATATATATATATATCCATGGACCATTCCCCTCAATTTTACCTCGGATTTGAAGCTCATAACGCCCGATTTAATGCTGAACCTCTGACTTTAATCATTCGTCCGAGATTGATGCACATCGCTGGGATTAATTAATCGCAGACATTTTATTTTGAGCTTGTCTGAGCATCAATATAAATTAACCTTTTCATGATTCCCAATGAATCTATTTTAATTAATTACATTAATTTATCTCAGGAATCAGGGGACGTCGCTCGAAGACGTGCGGCTGCCAGCGACGTCGAATGGGAGGGAGCAGCCAGTGGGCAGGTAATGCCAAATACTCCCTATTTCGAGTCAATATATGCTCCTATAAACGCGTCAACAACTCATTTTAACACAATTTATTTATTCAAAATTGCTATTTTCACGATAGAGCCGTCCTCACACCGGCATGTTTTTGTTCCACTAGAGATGGATATTTTATGTATGGGGATTAGTGATCGAGAAGCGAGTATTCGCCTGGGTACGTGAACGTTGTGGTGATGATTCATGGCGATATTGACCAATGCGTATTTCGGTTTCAAACGCTAGGGTGGACAGCGTGTTTACTTTACAATTATATTGTGCTCTTATGCTGAATATTTCTAATAGTATCTCGCAGTTTTAGTTTCACATGGAATCTTATGGGTAATTTCGTATTACCATTTCATGATCATACATTGGTTTTTCGTTAAATAAATATTTTAATAAAAATAATATTGACTATTTTGAGCGAGACGCGCCCAATCGTCTGCTCGCTCACGTGGAGAACGCGTTTGAAATGGAAGAAGAAGAAGAGGAGGAGGAGAGAGAAAGGTGAGGTTACTTAGTTTAATTAATTAATTATTTAAATAATTAAGCGGATACTTAATTAATTAAATATATATAAATATGTTATATCAATTTGAGGGCGGCCGGCGAGGGCACGACGGGAATGGGCGAGCTGCAGAGGGAGGTGAACGGCATCATTAAGGAAATGGTGAGGAAAAGGACGAGTTACTTGTCAAGGAGGACTTGGGTTCCACGAGTTATCTTTGTATGAACGAGATACGGATGTCTAATTTTCAAAGATTTCCATTCATTAAGAATGACTAAAATGCAATATTGGAGTTGATAATTTGCTTAATTGCTAAAATATAGCTGACTGATATTGAGACACACAGTCGGATGGTGCTTTTACACTAATATTATGAAGACTAGAGTACTTTTCCACTACGACAAGTATAATCGAGTATCCCCGCAGGTGCTTTGTTTATTTTAATTAACATAATTTAAATATCAGGACGACGAGACGGAACGGGAGGAGCGAGAGGCGGATGATGATGAGATGGAAGAGGACGACGACGTCCCGATGGAGACACTCAGGGATGAGTTTATCGCCATCATGTATGAGAGGTCAGTGGAGGAATTGAGTATTCTGTGAAACATAAAAAAAGCCTTGATGAATGAGAGGTTGATGGGGGGATTGAGACTAGGAGGTGTGATGCGTTGTTTGATAGAAATTAGTAGAAGGATAGGTAACTTGTGAAACATGAAAACGACATGATGTCTGAGAAGTTGGTGGTGGAATTGACATAAGATAGTACATTATTGTTTGGGTCGTTGTTCGACAAGGACGTGTGAAACATGAAAAAGCGCACTATGCATATTGGATGAGAGATATAAGGGCATTTAAGCGTCTTCAGTAAATGGGTGTGTTTGTACTACATTAATTCGTACTGTAACTATCACATTTTTTAAATGATACGATTGTAATTGCACACCTACTAAACTATTCCGCGCGCCAAACGCTTTAGCTCCGCCCACTTTCAATACGTTTTGCGCGTTTTCCTCCTATTTTCACTATTCTTTTCAGTTTTTAATGATAAAACACGATTTCGAGGATGGTTTCGCGTTCATTAAGCACCAATTTTATAATTAATGCTTAATTTTAAATGCGACGGTAGTTTAATAGCAATTTAGTTACGCGCGGAACAAGAAACAACTGCGTCAAAATGTGATACTATCGTTTAATTCCTAGTGTGATGAGCAGTCTGTGAAACATGGAAAAACCAAGTTGAATTCTGTGTGTGCATATTCTTTCCTTTTTTATCTGAAAACGAAATGGTTGCTCTTTTTTATTATTGTTTTAATGTTTGAACAACAATTTATGTTCAGATTCCTGGCCGGTAAAGACGCGGGATTCTTCGATTACTCTATGGTCGATGAAGACGAGAGGGCAGAGGAGATGGATGAAATAGCGGAGAGGGATCGGGAGGAAGCATGGTTTGATGAAGATTAGAGGGAGTACGGTAGAAGTGTTGATATTGTTTGTTATATGATCGTTGCATGTTCCATTTGTTGTTGCATCAAAGTTACGGGTTGTAATTTCATGTATAAAGTTTTTACATATTAAATTTAAAGTGATGTTTTTTTTTGAGTTCCTGACGAGTTTGAAGCTCGATCGATACCTTTGGCACCATTGTTTCCGTGTTATTGTGGTGTTTCTTCGACACTTTGGCGGTGATGTATTTTTTACCTACCCATTTCGACTGGAAAAGAACGCTGCGCTTTTTTTACATAGCCAGGTAAAACTCGAGCGTGTCGCCAATTCTTGCGTTTCAACACCCCGTGGCTGCCTTTCATTGTGCAATTTGCGACGCTCATCTTTTGTTAAGAACGCGTAAACCACTGATTTTCCTCAATTTAACTACTTTCAATTCCATTCAAACTGACCCCTTCTTTTGCAGAGACCCCAACGTCGCGTATCTATTGCTCACAATCATCATCAATCCCCCACACTCCAAATCGATCGCTTTCAGGGTAACGGTAGCTACCGTAGACGTGCTGCGTCGATCGATCAATGATGATGAAGCACCACAACCAGCAGCAGCAGCAACCGATGAATGGAGGGAGCGGAATGCATGGAGGAGGATCGCCCACGGAGACAAAGTGGTGGTACAAGGGACCCGATGGAGAGGTGCGTGGTTGTGGGATTTGAGTTGAATCTGGAACACGAACATCGCGGGTACTCGCTTGTTGAAAATTCTTCAGCAATGGACCTGATTAGAGCTATGTGTTTATTTAATTTATGCCTACAATTAGATGAGAAACGCAACTTCGGCTCATCTAGGCATGCACACTGCACACGCGAAAGTGTTCCACAAGTGATGAGATAAAGCGATGTTATCTCATCACTTGTGAAACACTTCTGATGAAGAAGCTAATCATTGCATTTTTTTTCAACAAGCGAGACACCCATAAACTGTCGACTCACTAATTCTGAACGTATCAGTGGCCTGTGAAACATATATTTGACTAGCTGTTTCTAACTCCGTCGTCGATATGTGTAGTCTTTTTGTTAGTGAACGATCTTGGTTTTCCCTGTGCGCATCTCTTTCAACCGCATGGTGCACTCGATTCCAGCTGCTAAGAAATTATTAAAATACATTATTGTTATGGTTGTTATTGTCTATTGTTATTGTGTATTGCAGACGTACGGTCCGTACAAGGCGCGCGAGATGCACACGTGGGGCAGCACGGGCTACTTCAACGAGTCGCTGCCCGTGAAGACGGAGAACGACGACTGCTTCCATCCCATAGGCGAATGGATGGGACTCATGGGAGGAGCGGTGAGTATTAAATAGCGTTGAAACGTGGATCTGAAGAGGTGAAGAAGCAATATTTGTGTAGTGGGAGAGAGGGAGGGGGTAGAGCTGTCACGGGCTTAGTTAGAAGGGGAAGTCTACTATTTACATCCCATAGGAGACTGGATGGGGCTGATGGGAGGAGCGGTGAGTGGATATGGGAGAGGGGTGAATCATGAAGTTGACGGGGATTCAGTAAAATGATGATGAGTTGAATCGATAGGAGACTACATTGGGCTCATTTAAGGAGTCTATGAACTGGGTTTGAAACGTAAACCTGTAGGGGTGAAAACGATATTAATTGTTGAACGGGGATTGTTAACGGATTGAATTAGTAGGGATGTGATGGTGAAATGTTGAATCGTTTTGCGTTAGCTGTAAGTGAAAATAGAATCGGTTGATGGTGTTGCATTGCAGTTTCTAAATTAGTTTATTGATTAACACTTATCTTTCTGAACGATTGCAATTGTCAGAATCCGTTCGCGGCGCCCTCCGTGCCCGCCTTCAACGTGCTCATGCACGGAGCACAAGCTCAGGTTGGTGTTTATTTATTTATTTAATTAACTAAATTAATATATTTAAATCGCAACTTGGTGATGTAGAGTTTCGATTGGAACACTTGGTATGGACGGGCAGGTTGGAGTTGATACGAGCCCATCTCTTTCACACAAAAATGTGAAAATGCCAACTTGTCAAAGTTGTGTTTCGCTTGGGATACTTAGTATGGGCGGGCATTAAGAGTTGATGAGGATTTTCTCAAATTTGGTATAAAAATAGCGTATTTCAATTTTCATCAAAGGTGGTCTCGTGTTTCACGCTCCCCTCATCATTCCTCGATTGCAGCAATTCCTGCTGTACCCGCCGGGTCTGCCGACGCCAGCGCCGTTCGCTGCGGCCGGCGGTCCGCCCCCGCAGCAGCAGCAGCAGCAGTCGAATGGCGGCGCGCAGCAGCAGCAGCAGCGCAGCTACGGCGGCCCCGCCTACATGCCAACCAACGGCGGCGGCGGCCCGCCCTCTGCTGCAGCTGCAGCCATGGCCAATCTGCACCTGGGAGGGGGAGCGCACATGGGCATGCATCCCATGCATCATGTGAGTTGGGAGTTTATTATTATTGTTGTCTTGGGGTCTTGAGATGTAAGAGCAGTTTGTGCGTAGCATTGTGTAGAAAAAGTAAGGAAAAGGTTATGGTAAGGGAGTGACCAGGAAATAGCGGGTTGAAAATAATTGCACTGCTTTTGACAGCACAAATTGTATATATTTTTAATCACATCGTATTTGAAACCAATGCACAGCTTCATACTCTCCTAGTCTTGAACAAACTGTGCAACTCAAAAGCGCTTGGTATTTTTCCTTTTATTTTGCGCTGTGTTCCCTGCTACCTACTATCTAAGGGTCCGCTGTCGATCAGTGTATTCGAAAACCACCTGGAGGCTGGTAAATCGCAGTTTCTATAATCATGTATCAATTCGTGCATTCAGGGCGGTCCGCTGTCGCAGCCGCTGTCGGAGGGGCCGGGCGACGGCGCGAACAGCTCGAACAGCCACACGCCCGACAGCGCCGAGCCTGATGTGAGTACGGTAGAGGGGAGGGGAGTACGGTAGGAGAGGGATACGGTAGGTGGTTTCTAAATTAAAGAAGCGTGCGGATCTTCCATTGAAGATCCGCACGCTTCTTTAATTTAAAAAAAGCCCCCTGGTAGCCCCGCTCCTTCTTTTTTTTATAGCTCTCACGTCTAATAATCTTGCCTCCATTTCAGTTCCGCACGCTGCACCAGATGGGCGGCATGCCTCCGTCGATGCAGCAGCAACACGCGGGCAGGATGCAGTTCGGATACGGAATGGTTAGTACGGGGGAAAGGGGGGGGGGGGTTGTAGTTGAGCTATTGCTCCTAATTGGATTGTGCTAGAGTAGGAAAGTTACAGAGGGAGATGGGTGTTTCACGCTCTGGCTAAGTGGGTGTGGGGGTGAACATTGATGATCACTGGTTCTCGGTCCGTTGAAAAAATACTAATTGCGAAATGGTGGATGAGACCAATTCCATGTTTCGAGGGCATCTTATGTTCGCGCAATTAACAGAAAATTCGATTTGCCCATTGAAGTATATTTTACTTCAAACAATCAGTGTATTGCTATCAAAAAGTGGTTGCAAGTTTCGTGTTTAGACGGAATTTTATATTCGCCGTGTTTGCCCTAACTTTGACTCATTGTTCACGGTCCTCATTCATTCATCAAAAACAATACGATTCGTCTTGCAGCCGCCGATGCAGCAGCATCCCCACCAGCAGCAGCACGCGCAGCAACAGCAGCTGCAGCATCCGATGGGCGGAGGGGCGACGCACGCGGCCAATGGTCAGTTGCAGTTCACCCGAGTCACCTCGACCCACGACGCGCCCTGGAACAGTCGGAGAGAGGTCAGCAGACTTTTTTATTTTTATTTTTTTAGCATTAGAAACAATACGGGGTAGGGATATTAGTGGGTGACGATGGAAGATTAGGCTAAATGTCCGTAGTATATTTTTTGATTTTTTTTAAATATAATGACTTATGCTCGGAGAATTGGGGTTGCACTTCTCGGTGTTAGGTCTTGAAAACTATGACTTATTTAATCGATCAGACTCGTGATGGAATTTATACATATCGTTGAAATTTTAAAAAAAAGTCAAGGTAATTTGGCATTATCCTTGCAAGGGCGGGCCAGCCACCCCATCACCGATTAGCAACTTGAGCCTATCCTGGGACGAGCAGTTATCAAATCTGTGCATTCGTCAGGTGGCAATCGATGCGAGTCAGCGGCCGGTGCAGGGCAAGACCATCTCCACCCAGACACTCCCTGTCATCGTCAGTTGCTTTATTTATTTATTTAATTAATTAATCATTGCTAATTGAGACAAATAGAAACGTCCTTTGTGGTCGCTTTCCCCCGTCATCGTCAACACTCTTTGTTTAGTTAATGAATGAATTAATTATTGCTAGTTGAATCAAATAGAAGTATTACAAAGTGGGAACCTTGGCACATGTGTGCTTCGCTAACGGGATAAGTGCGATTATGGTTTGGAACGGCGGTGGTTTTCCGTTTTGCGTTTCCAACAAAAATATTTTGATTGACGGTTCAGTGAACAGAGTTCACCGGGCGGTTTCGGGTCCCGCACATTTCATAAAGTTCAGACTGTTCTCTCGGGGTAATGCTGACCTGCCCCTTTCTCAATAGAAATTAACAGTTCCGTATTCGTAGCTTATATCTTGTGAAACATTAAATCGCCCAGCTGGTGAATGTTTCATGTTCCGAAATCTTCGAAATACCAATTTCCCCACATTGCAGATCGGCAGCAAGGACGCCTCTCGCATTCTGTCCGATCTCACTGGATGCGCCATCGTGATCACCTAATCGATCGATCGCCCCCTACCGTACCCTCCCCTATCTACCGTATCCCCTTCTCCCCTCATATACCGTATCCCCATTCTCGTTTCCGATGTAATATTTCTGTTTCTTTGCCCCTCCCATCCTCCAACCGTGTTCCTCATCCTATCATTGCCAATTGTTGAAGTTGTGGCCGCCTTTCGTCTCCCATTTGTTCCCAATATTTCAAGATCTGTAGACATTCGATTCTACCGTAATCCCCTATTGTCCGCGTTACTGTAGACGACCCCCAGTCTAGAGTACCACGCGCCGTTTTCTAGGTTGCATTAAACGTCATGTGTACCGTAACCCATCGTTTGTCTAGGTTACAGTACACTGCTATGCCTACCGTAATGTCCATTCATTGTTCCATTGCATGCTCTCGCTACGAATCATCATTCTCACTCTTGTTTCCTTCTTTATTAGCGCAGTTACTCGATACGGTCCATCTACCGTACCCTACCGTAGTCTACTCGCTCTGTTCATTGCTCGCACTATTCTTCCTTGTGTTTTCCCTATCCGGAGTTAGTCAATGTACCCATCCATTGCATATCTTCTGATCGTATTTTACCCCATCGCCTTCATTTATTTGTAATTTGATCTACAACCAGTGTGATTCCGTCCCCAGAAATAACCGATGATTTCCTAGTTCATTCTCATTAGAGTTCGAAATTCAGTCTCTTCATTTCACTCACTATCTCGCATCTCTGACATGTGAAATGAAAAGAATTATTTCGAGCTCCGCTTTTTACGTTGTTATCGTCCACGTTTTCATAATTATTATGTTTTGCTTTGACCCCGCCCCCTCTAGCTGTCTTTGCTTTACAATACTCGAGTGCACTGTAGTACCCCCCTCATCTCCAATTTGCGTCCAGTGCTAATTCGTGTACGCTTATATGTTTGCAAGTAATAAATACAGATTATAAGGATGGAGTGGTCTGGGCACAATCAAGTTATCGATGGTATCATTTGAAATGAGGAAGGTAGTGATCGAAACAGGTATCTAGATGGGCAGGCGATTCTTGGATTTAGTGAAAGAAGAAGCTCTAATAGCCATTGCAAGTCAGCATGTGTCATTCGAAACTCCTTTTATTCGATTTTCTTTTCAAGAAGCTTTCGATTCACAAATTTGTTTGCTTTGGATCGCACTGTATGTTATCAGTCTCGGAATCCCCCAGTCACTTTTTTCCTTCAAATAATAAATTGGCAACTTGGATCAAACCAAAGCTGGACGATCGGACTCTCTCTCCTGCCGAAGTTCTCTTCAATTCGAAGAGAAACGATCGCTGTCCGAATTTCGAAGTAGGAGTTCTCTTCATGAATAACTTCTATTTCCATTCTGCATCTTCCGAGCACGTTTTTCAAATGGCCACCTGCTTTTTTCCCAACTCTGTTAGATCGGATGCTAGTAAGCACAATATCAATGCTGAGTCACCTCAATATCATCGAAACACATTTTTCTCGCGATTCCATCAATTTGAATACCGATGGTGAGAGACAATTGTGAAATGTCTTCACTCCCCCCACTCATTCCTCCCTTCATTCACGTCTCTCCCATGTGTGATGGGCGGTTCGCTCGCCTCATTTCTCCTCTTTTTCTTTATCTTTCTGCCTTTCATTCGTAGCAGATCGCAGAATGTCGTCCAACCTTGCAATAACGACGAGGTATCGTGCTTTTCTTATCTAAAAGATCAAAGATCAGACCCCGTTCAGACCTGCTTGTTTATCAAATTAGTCAGCAACGATCGTTTTGAGCTTGTCCCGATCGAAAACAGCAACCTTATTGGAAACAAAAAATACATCCGATTTTTGGTCAAGTCAGTTTGTCTACGATTAAACAAAATGTATACCATTATCTTCAGCCCTCAGAGCGATAAAGAATGGAAAATAACAATTGCCTCGAGTTTCCACTCGGAAAGCAAAATGACAATCGCAGAAAAGATACAATTCTCGATATCGAGCGAGAGTGCAACAATGAGCCCCGAGGGTGGAAAGGTTGAAACTGTAATGGTTACTCACTCCGGAGAGGAGAACCTTGCAATCTTCTCATTGACGTCCGCTAAGGTACCCAAGACCAAGAGAGAATAAGAACATTGATTAAAAAAAAGAGTGCATTAAGAGTCTGCGCTCCACTTATCACGTGAAAAAGGTCTCTATTGTTGGTCGGAAGAATAATAATGGACCAGATGAAAGAAACCGAATATTGGAAGGTTTTTGGAGAAGAATTGACGCTTTGATCGTAAAGCGAAGTGAGTTGAAAATGAATAACATTTCATAGTCGAACGGTGGACAATTGAGAATGATCAGATCATTTCAAAAATATGTTTAACAGTGCCACTAAACTGTTTCCAAATTGCAGAATGCAACGGTTCATTCATACACGTTTTGTGCGACCACAAAGATTGCATAAAAGTGAAACGATAAACTAAACTAAAATAAAGTAAATGATTTTGTTCAGGCAGTAATAACGCCAAGTCGAGTTGATTGCGGCGATACCGGGGCTCAATTACAGTAAGACTACAGTATTACGAAAACATTGATTCAAGTTAAAATTAATCAAATTATACGCAGGATTCGGTCGATCGACAATAATATAACATTGCTTGATCATCTGCATTGTTCGAACAATCAGTGGATGTACAAATTGAAAATGCGATTCGTTTACATCGACTTGCAAGAAACTGAGTAAGTTTTGTGGAATTCTTCATGATCTTTATGAAAAACAACTATGCATTTCAGCCGAATACAATGCGTGAAACTCGGCCCACCAACCACAACCACTGTTTCGCCTCTACCACCAATAACACCAATAACAACAACCAAGCCGACCATTTCGATTGCTCCCGTTACGAGTGACAGACCAGCGCATGATTGTGATTGCTCGACGGCTTCTGCGGCAGGTGAGCTGATCTTTGATCTTTGTTGTGAGGATGCGATTGGGGGAAGTTGAACCCCGGCATGGAGTATCCTCTCCTCACCATTTGATCTTTGTTCTTTGGCATCTAATCTGAAAAATAATTCAGCAGCACACGCCTCGCCTACTGTCATCGGTGCAATTGGTGGGGCGAGTGGACTACTGCTAATTGTGATGATTATGGTCAGTTTGTTGTATCGAATTACTTTTGAAATGACTAAAAAATTCAGGTAATATTTGTCCTGATGCGACGGCGCCGCAAGAAGGTCCAAATAGCGTCTGCCACTTCGGTTAAAGCGACGGAGAAAGGTCCTTGATCTACATCGATTTGCCATTTCCCCAATAAAATCGTGCGCATGCACACTTACTCCTTATCCCAATAATAAATCGATCCATAGCTGGCCGATACATGCTATTACTGCAGAAATTCCAAAATTGCTTATAACTTCGTCAACCGGCCGGATTCATAAATAAAATAATTTCAGAAATCCCGCCGGACAAAGTGCTAACGACGCTCGGGGAGAAAACGTGGAATTGGCCGCAGCAGCAAGAGAACAGCATCACGGGCCTCTCGTCTGCCAAGGTTTCTGCTGAGAACGCTGACGCAAACAAGACGGCCGAACCGCTTAAAGAAGGTATTGTTGTTGTTGTTTTAACGTCATAAACCAACAACAACATCAACAATAACAGCCCCTCGCCGCGACACGCAGTTTATCGACCTCTCGTCCTCCACGCCCACTGTGAAGAGCGAGGTGGAAAATATCGAAGCGCTTTTCCGGTCAAGAAAAAATATTAGTTAAATTATAATAAGAAATATTTTTAGAAATAGCTGAGCGGCGTAACTCACAACTGAAGTAACTACACTGAAATCTCGATCGAATGCCACACATTTGCGATTCGATTCGTATTCGAAAATAAACCAATTTTAAAATAATTTGTTTTTTTTTGTTGGAAATGTACATCAGAGCTGAGAATGCGCTCGTCACCCTTGGAAACTGCGGATTAAAGGTAAAAGGTAAAGGTCACCCCGTACTCTATGTAATAAGCAAAATGGATGGATGGAATACCGTATATTTAGATGGATGCTCAAACTTTCGCTGATTGGGATGTTGATTATCTTAAATTGGATGGATGTAATATCAATCTTGATTTGATGCCCGTTGGTCAGTGAATCTCCTTCCCCATCCCATTCCATCTCTTCCCTCATCAGGTTATCCCGAGATGGGTCGTGCTCTCAATGCAACTGGTCGTCCCATTGTATACTCTTGTTCATGGCCTGCTTATCTTATTAATCAACCACAGAAGGTAAGAGAAAGACAAAGGAAGGGGAAGGATCAACTGTTCTAGGTTGATTACAATGTCATTGGAGAGAGTTGCAATCTATGGAGAAACTTCGATGATATCAATTCGTCCTGGAAGTCAGTTATATACTCTTAAGCCCTCTTTACTCTCAAATAAATTGGGTTTTTGCAGGTCAATCATGTCAATCATTTCGTACTACGATCACATGCAAGACAAACACATTCCCACTCATGGACCTGGTAAATGGCATGATCCCGATATGGTGAGTATTCCTTTATCTTTGATCTCTAGCTCCTCTCTAATCTCTTCCATTCAGCTCGTAATTGGGAACGCAGGAATCACACCTGATATGGCTCGTGCCCAGATGACTATATGGTGTATCTGGTCTGCTCCACTTATCATGAGTAATGACTTGAGGTGAGGTCCTTCCTTCCTTCTCCCTTCATCCTCTTCCTTCTTCTCAGAAATATTGCTCCAGTCTTCAAGGAGATTCTTCAGAACAGAGCAGTTATCGCCGTTGATCAAGATCCTCTTGGGAAAATGGGAAGATTAGTGGCCAATGTGAGTAGAATGAGAGAGAGAGAGAGATGATGAATAGAGAGTGATCTTCCTTCTTCAGACAACTGATGTGGGAGTGTACATCAAAGCAATGACTCCCGTTGATCCTCAAAGTGGAGATTTCTCGTATTCAATTGGAATACTCAACAGAAATGCCGTGAATAGAAATGTTAGTTGGCTCTTCTTTCTCCCAAGAGACGAAAGAATGCAAAGGATGTTGAGTTGTGTGAAAGGGAATCCGATAGAAGGAGAAGAGTGTTGATTGGATGAACCTCTCTCTATTTCAGTCAGTTGAATTCGTCCTTGGCCGTCTTGGTCTCAATTCTCCTGGTGGATACAGAATTGATGATTTGTGGAGTGGACAACTTGTTGGAGTATTCAAACCAACTGATAACTTCCAGGTAAGAGCCCACTCTCCCCTCCTCTCCCCTCCCCCCTCTCTTTGACCTCTTCTCATTCCAGACGATCGTTAATCCGACGGGTGCCAATATGTTCAAGGCAACTCCCGTTGCTCTAGCTGACCTAAAAGGACTCCGATTCGCCACATTCAAATAATTGATTCGTCCCTCTTCATTTCGATCTCTTTTCCCTAATCCAAAGTTTCCTTTTCCTGTACTTATTCAGTCTCATTCAATCGTGCAATATTAAATCCGTTTATGCACTCACTCTCTCTCTTGTTATTCCTACGAGGTCCTGCGGGAGCCCACTGCTAGGCCAGTGACTATTTTATAAGGCCAATTCAGTCCGTAGGGCCCAATCTATTCTTCGGACCTACTTTACCGCGTGATCTTGTCACTCCCAATTCCCCTTTCGGGCGCCTTGGTGGGGCGGAGAGCGGTGTCACGGCCGGGAATCGAACCCGAGTAGAATGGAATGGGAGGGCGCCATAGACCACTACACCACTTCGCTCACTACTGCGGATTATATATATATTTATCGTATGTGTAAAAACAATCACGAGTCAAGGGAAAAATTGGGCTAGGCATATTTCAACAATTACGATCCACCTCTTTTTTTGTGCAAAAATGAACCTGATCATGGATTTTTTGGCTTTAAATAGAAATGATTATTGGAAAAATGTATTTTTTTTGCCAAAACTTGCAGATAATGAAGCAAACTTTTTGTTTAGGACGAGCGCGGATAGAAAAGTCGGTATAAAACTGGAGTTGTTTCTCTATTTTTTTTCTCAATAAATGGAATGCATTAGCATGTGATACGTGAAATAACTCAATTCCCAATAACCTATCTAATTGCCCATTGTCCCCTCTCCTTTTCTCTCTTCATTCCCATCCCCATCCTTCGTCTCGAGTGGTTGCCATGGCAGTCTCTCGTGTCTCTCGCACCGTCGCTTCCCTTCCCCATCGACCCCCGCTGAGCCTCTCCCGTCTCAGGGATAAGTACTATCCCAATGTACGGTAGTTAATCGGTAATATCATGATATCCTAATGTACCGTATCAACCTAGTTTAGCCAATCGATATTCCTAATGTATACGGTACACTATGGTAGTTTAAGAAATAGACGATGCGTGGTGTTCCAAAGTACAATAGATTACGATAACTGGTCAAATCGATAATATCTCAAGGTCGCGCGCACATGGAACTACGCCATCAAGTACAGGGCGGTCGCCGAGAACTATCGATTCGAAAAGGTACGGTAGACCAACTGGCTAAGTCTATCGCAAACTGATTCCAGATTGACGATCATCATCTACCACAGCTAATGGACCTGAGCAAGGGATTCTACGAGGATGAATCTGTGACGAGGGTACGGTATCGGGGGGGGGGGGGGGTACGGAAGCCAATCGACAACTGACTTTATTCCAGGCGACCGGCTCGACTATGGAGGGCTTCCGGAAGGGAATGGAGTACGCGTTTGCGTATGCGATCGCGGCCAACTCCGTCACTAACATATCCGATATCTGCTACGATAATGTGAGTGTGAGGAAGGAGGAATTCAGTAGTGGGATGGATAGATCGGGTAGTGAATGTGGGATGCTAAACTAATGTATTTAATTATAAAAGGAGGAGATACGGTAGCGCGATCGATCGTGAACTGACTGTGTGGGATACTGTAGAAGATCGATAATCGATAACTGATTTTTTCCCAGAAAACGAACAAGCCGATCGGCATCCGCATGATCCATCCGTACTACCGTGACCCGACGCGCGCTCCCTTCTCCATTCCCGCGTCAGCCTCCAGTACCGATCAGGAGATCACCCTTTGTGAGCAAACTTCGAAAATAAAAAAAAACAAAAACAAAAACACGTTATTGCAGTCACCCTACTAGACGAGACGTTCAACCAAGTCTGGAAGCGCTTCCCCAATGAAAATGTACTGTAATTTTCTAAAATTTTACTCATCTCATTATTTTGAAATTGCAAAGATCAAAGATCAAACTCCATTTTCCTGATTCCAGGCGATCCTCAAGGGTGAGCTCATCTACATTGATCGGGCGTATCGCGCGGACACTGGTCTGTACAAGGCATGGATTGACTATGACGTCGACTTTCCCACGGTCGTCAAGGTGCCAAAGATCAAAGTCCAAAGTTCAAAGATCAACTCCCACTCCATTCCAGCAGTCGGGCGCCGGCATCTACGCTATCCCGTGCACTGCGCGCCAGACCAAGGTTACGGTTGCTACTACAGTGATCTAAGATACCGTAATCGATTGCAGGGATGGTTCTCGTAGCTCGGCTACACGGCCTCCTACTCGAGAGATCCGCACGTGGTCAATGCGGACGGCGAGACGGTTTGATCTTTGATCTTTCGTGATATTTGATCTTTGATCTCTTCCAGGTGCCGCTGCCTCAGGGCGACATTCGTCTGTACACGATCGACATGCGAACGACGTCTTCGATCAACGTTAAACCGTGTTGGGAGAAGATGAAAGCATGCGGAATGATGCCCAAGTGAAGGGAAGGCGATGCCGATTAGGAATCGCTAATGAATAAACGAGTTGCTTCGATTGCATTCCGTCGTGAACATTCATTTTTTTCTAAATACAAGATCATTCGTTCATGTACGCAGTTTTCTCTCGTCTGGTTGGTTGCGTGTTGAAGGTATGGCGTCATGGCGAGCACTCGAAACTAAAGACAGGACCGATAATGGGGAACGAAATGAAGGATTTGTGCGTAAGTCAATGAAAAAATGAGGCCAGATGACGAAAGAAAGGATTTGATTCTGGGGCATGCGGATTCGCGTCCACGTGAGAAATAAGAAAAGTAGAAATCAAAATACTCATAAAAAAGAAATAAGCTGATAGACATCCACACTAGCTATGCTCCAAAAATCGTTCACTGCTTTTATAGGCAGCTTGCGGAACGAGTTTTAGTAGGTGCGGTGCGATAAACTAAGGAGAAGAGATCAGTGCATTGTTCCACTAGGAGCGAGGGAAAAGTTCAATTTTCCATAACAATTATGTGTTTTGAGCTCGTGGCTTCTTCAGTATTAAAATGAAATATGGTTTAAAAGACGAAAAGAATAGAGAAACTGCTAGGAAGAAACTAAATTTGAAGACTTCCTAAAGAAATGCGGTTGGATGTGTACTGTTTCATATTGTTGACCTTCCAGATGTGTAGACAGAATCGATCCGATAGCGAGATATCCGGCGAGCCAAAACTACTTGAAATTGTGAGCCAGGAAAAAATTGTGACTACGCATGTACAACACAACGGTACGAAGCTTCCCGTTTATTCATGGAATCATGCCCCTGCCCCCTCCCCTGTATCTTCATCTTTCCTTCACTTGGGCATCATTCCGCAGGCTCTCATCTTCTCCCAACACGGTTCCACGTTGATCGTAAAATTCGTTCGCATATCTTTCACGAACAGAACATTTTCTCCATCGGGCATGGGTACCTAGAGAGAGCAAAGATAAATTCAGAGATCAAAGATCAAAGATCACCCACCGTTTCTCCGCTCACATTCGTCACGGTGGGAGGGCTGGTGTAGATGCGAGTCTCGCCGAGCATCTCGCACCAAAACTGAAAGATATTGAGTTGGACTTTGATCTTTGATCTTTGATCCTCGAATTACCTTTGAAGTTCTCGCAGTCGCCAGCGTTGCGTAGTACTTTGCGCCCGTTTTCTGAAATAGTTGATCTTTATGTAAATTATTTCCTAATACGGGGTAGTATCACATTTTTAAAATGATACGATTGTAATTGCACACCTACTAAACTATTCCGCGCGGCAAACGCGTTAGCTCCGCCCATTTTCACTTCGTTTTGCGCGTTTTTCGCCTATTTTCACTATTTTTTCTTAGTTTTTAATGATAAAACACGATTTCTGGGATGGTTTCGCGTTCATTAAGCACCAATTATATAATTAATGCTTAATTTTAAGCGCGTCCTTAGTTTAATAGCAATTTCGTTACGCGCGGAACAAGAAACAACTTTGCGTCAAAATGTGATACAGCAGTCCCCATACGGTTCGAACAACAAAACTCGTTTCGACCTTTTGCATAATGGTTCACACAATTGCATACGCTTCGATAGACTTTTAGGATGTGGTAGAGCCTCAGATTTGCACAAGGTCACCTTCGAAGGAAACGAGTCAAAAGGGGGTGATTCACTAGGTTGCCTAGTAGAAACTCAATATCATCTGAGAGGCGACGGTGTACAATACCTTGATGACAGTAGGAAAGTCGATATCGTACTCGGCATATACTTTGAAGAGGCCGGTCCCGCGATGTGCAGGATTAATGTAGCCAAGCGACGGACTCACGAACACCTGAAAGCATATATTTTGTCATGATATTTTTCGGAAAATGATCTTCACCTCCTCCTCGGGAAATGTCTTCCAGAAATTGTTGTATATGCTGTCGACGTATCCGACTGCAATGGACCAGTGTCATACCCGCGTATCTTCTAGATGAAAACGAGACATTAAGATTTGAAGTTTGAAACGGTTTTCTATACTAACAAAATCTGGTAGGGTTTACTCAAGCCTCTTCAGATGCTTAGCTGGTTATTATCATGAGGCATTTCCACAATCATGCATTCATTTTCACGACAACCGGACCACGTAATATGCTGTTAAACTCAGAACTCGACACAGATCGAATGTCTGATTCACGATTTGGGTTCTCTCTTTTTTTTTATTCACGATTAGGATTCTTTAATAAAATTTTATTCCAGTGGAATTCCATCATCTTATCATTCCTCATACTCTCCCGCAATCAGATGCAATCAGTTCTTCTCATTGGAACTCCGGAATCAATTCCATCATGAGAACGATAACACTAACGTATGTGTTCCTCTTTCTTGTTGCGTGGCGCTTCCTTGGGGACGGGGAAAGGAGCCTTCAACGGGTCACGGTAGTGCGGATCATACATACGGAAACCGGCCGGCTGGTTGGTCTTCTGAAAAAAAAGTTGTCGATCGATTGGGATACCGTATCCTTCCCGTCGCCACAAAGTCAGTTATCTTGATTGTGCAATCTTATCCCTTCAGTTTTCGCATTATCGTATCTTCTAGACATCTAATAATCGTATTACCGTATCTCAATATCGATCAATCTCGCTACCGTATCCCCAGGTGTACTCACCTTATCGTAGCAGATATCGGATAAGTTGGTGAGGGAGTTGGCCGCGATAGAATATATGAACATGCCTTCGTATGCCTTCCAACACTCATCGTAAGTCACATCCATACCCTGAAATAAGTAAGTTGTCGATTTCGTTTCGTATTTAGCATGACTCCAAGGAAACAAATTTAGTTGTTGAAAGCACTATACAGTAACGCGTTATTTTCGCACGATACAGTACCCGTACAGTAACCCACTAGCGTAACTGATCCATCCTTGAACGCGAGTTTCATCAGATCCATTAGCTGCGGCAGATGATGCTGGCCCATCTGCAATCAGTTTTCGATAAATCACAGCGAGCCAATCAGTTGGTGATAACGTTACCGTACCTTTTCGAATCGATAGTTCTCGGCGACCGCCCTGTACTTGAAGGCGTACTCCCACGTACGCGCGTACTTAAATAATATTGCAATTACTTGAAACGTAAAAAAATCCTCCTGTTATTCATGTTACGGAGAAGCAAGTTAATCGTGACTTAGCGAAATAAACAACAAAAAACGAACGTTTTTGTAGGGATAGGGAATGAATTTGGTAGCCGTTCGAAGGGCGCGAGCCATGGTGACCACACGAGACTGGAGAGCGGAATCAAGGATTCGCACGTAGGATGCATGTAAAGGTGAGAAAAACAACTTTGGTCGCGAACAGTAAGCAACTCGCGAGCCATCAAATTTTCATTATTAACTCGCTCGGTCTAACAAAAATAGAGAGAGATTTGAAATGAAACAAGAAATGTGAGTGTGGAATTCGTCTCCGCCCTCAATTGTTTTGTCTATCGCACGTCAGAAAGACACTGGAGTGGGATGGATTGTCGAGAAAAGGTCAGGTCATTTTGCATACAGAATGATGAGCTCAATGCACAAATTTGTTTTGGCAAATTGTTCTGAACATTTTTAGTGAAGATGCTAAGATCCCATTCTACCAATACTATATTGGTGCATCGGTCTAATAGGTAGGGTAGCAGGCCGGCGGCTTTGGTGAGTCGTCAGGACTAGGTCCATTGTGGACCCGGTTTGACAAGGAAACTGCTAACCCATTGGGGATCATCCTAGGTCATAGGGATATAGAGGGAGTTAGCAATGTCTTACGTAGGATGTGTCATACCATTCTATCCCTATCGGAGAAGAGAGTTGAATCACCCATTCTGATAATGCCACTGTGTTCCTATATAAGAAGTGAATTGCATGATGAAGATACGTGCATCCTCAACTCTTGATGGTGGATTATAGAGTTCGAAATACGGGTAATCGTCTCTTCATAGCGCACATCATCTTTTCCGCACATCATGAAATAGCGTTTGAATACATTTCAAATAATTTATCGCAACACTGAAACACAATTGAAAAATGAGGAGATGAGAATCGATGCTAGTCATCGCCAAAACTTTCGCCGGACAATCCGCTTCAGTGATGATACCATGATATTCCTCGTTCCCAGTCTACTTGAAATCATGCTTTTTGTTGTATCCTTGTTTGGCTGCGTGCACAGGTTGAGAGTGGAAAGATTTATCCACAAGTAGTGTAAGGGAAACTCACTATCTGAGCGCGTTTGTAGCCAGCTAATGGAACGAGTTTTTAGTAGCTGTGGTGGAAAAACTAAAGGAGAAGAGATCATTGCAGTTCTAATGCCGTGGTTCGTGGTGGTGGAACGAGTGCGAAGTTCTTTTTTTCTTCATTTTTTTGCCTTCTTCTTCACAATCTACACTCGTTCCATATGTCTCTCAATTTGATGCGATGCATATACAATACAAAAGGCACGAAGCTGCCCGTTTATTCATTGAATCACGCCCCTGTATTATATGTATTATGAATTATATTGTATCTTCATTTTCTCTTCACTTGGGCATCATTCCGCATGCTTTCATCTTCTCCCAGCACGGTTTCACGTTGATCGAAGACGTCGTTCGCATGTCAGCGGCGTACAGACGAATTTCTCCCTCGGGAAGGGGCACCTGGATCAAAGATCAAAGATCAATTCAGAGCACAAAGATCAAAGATCACTCTTACCGTCTCTCCTCTCACATTCGTCACGGTGGGAGGGCTGGTGTATATGAGCTTCTATGAGCGAATCGCGCACCAAACCTGAATTATTTGAGTTGGTTTTTGATCTTTGATCTTCCATATTCGAATTACCTTCGTCTGCATCGCAGTCACCAGCGATGTGTAGAACTTTGCGCCCGTTTGCTGAAATGGTCATCGTAGGATTCTAATTAGAATCGATTCAAAAGATAGCTGAGAGATCAAAGATCAAAGCTCAAAAATTAAAGTTCAATCCATCAGGTTTGGTGCGAGATTCTTGACGAGAATCTCTTCTGCATCATCCCTTCCACCGAGACTAATGTGAGCGGAGAGACGATAAATGATCTTTGATCTCTGCACTCCATGATCTTTGATCTTTGATCTCCTTACTCCATGATCTTTGATCTTTGATCCCTGACGATACCTTGATGACGGTGGGGAAGTCGATGTCGTACTCGTAGAACACCTTGAAGAGGCCGCTGCCGCGATGGGTGGGATGGACGTACACGAGCGACGGTTTGACCACTACCTGGAAGGGTATTTGGCTCTACTTCGAATGGAAATAAAGGATGACTACAATTCTTCATGCTTATGATCTAATGAGTAGACTTAGCCCAAACATTTTGTTTTTGTCAGAAAAATGTATGAGCAAATGACCTCCTCCTCGGGCAATTCCTTCCAGACGTTCGAGTAGATGCTGTCGACGTATCCGACTGCAGTGTGAACGGTAAGTGATCTTTGATCTTTGTTGCGCGCGTTTTTCCTAGCTGAACACTAGGCGTTGAAATTTGGTACTGTATTTATCAAAGATCAATTCCGTGATCAAAAGACAATTCAGAGATCAAAGATCATTGAGTTAAGAGATATTGAGCATGATACTAACGTAAGACTTCCTCCTTCTTATTGAGTGGTGCTTCCTTGGGAACGGGGAAGGGAGCCTTCGACGGGTCACGGTAGTAAGGATCGATCATACGGAAACCGGCAGGCTGGTTGGTCCTCTGGAAAAAATCAGTTATCGATTGATCGTACTACCGTATCCCTCTCTTCAGTGTCGCATATACTACTGTACAGTAGGCTACGGTTACTCCCTCAGTTTCTCACAATGTCAGTTTTCGATAGATTGTGCAACCGTATTTAAGTTTTCTTCACACTACGGTATCATCAGTATCCGTGCTACCGTATGGCACAAATTCAATTTCGATCGATCGCATGACCGTATCCTTTTGTCCTCACAATATCGGTGTTAGAGAACTACAGTATTCAACGAATTCAGTACTTCGGTATCCCTCTTCTCACATTATCATAGCAGATATCGGATAAGTTGGTGAGGGCGTTGGCCGCAATCGCATACATGAACATGCCTTCGTATCCCTTCCAGCTCTCATCGTAAGTCACACCCGTACCCTGAAATAAGTCAGTTGACAATTCGGTTTCATAACGTTTCGCGCCTACATGAACAAAGGGAATAATGTTAGTTGTTGATAGCACAATAATGTACCCGTACAGTAACCCACCAGGGTAATTGATCCATCCTGGAACGCGACTTTGGTCAGGTCCATCAATTGCGGCAGATGATGCTGGTCCATCTGCAATCAGTTTACGATAGAATGGGTACCGTAATCCAGTCAGTTCACGATCGATACCGTACCTTTTCGAATCGATAGTTCTCGGCAACCGCCCTGTACTTGTATGCGTACTCCCACGTTCGCGTGTACTAGAGTACTATTGCTATTACTTTGTAAAATGTAAAAAAATCCTCCCATTATTCACTGCTAGGCGAGTAAATCGTGACATTACGGAAAAAACAACGACAAAAACGAACGTTTGAGTAGGGCTGGGGGATGAATTTGGTGGCCATTTGAAGAGCGCGAGCCATGGCGACCACTCGAGACGAAGGAAAGGAACGAGAATGAAGAAGAGAATGGAGAAAAGAAAACACGGGCCGCATGCAAATTACAAAAATTATTTCAATCAGGATTAAAAATAATTACTAAAATTCTAATATGAGATTACTTTCCAATAGCTCTCAGTTCCAATAAGAGAACTCTTCTAGACAATGTAGTCAATGTAGTAGTCTATTTTAGGCGAACAGATCACATCATTCTGACTCCCTTTGTTCTCTCCAGATATAGGTGAACAATGGATGCAAATTTCGCGCCAAAATCCCGACACGAAAGAACTGCAAATTCCCGCTCAATAATAATTTCGATAATTTCGCCGAAATATGTAAAGTGTGTGAAACATATGACGAATTTACTGGTCTGTCAGATGCAAAATAAGAATCGCGATATGTTTCAGAAACATTTCTTATTTCATGATTGTAGTTCGCCCACACTGAAACCTCCCCTTTTCTGTCGGTGTAGAATGCTGTGAGATCAATCGGTACGTCGAACTGGGTTGAATGAATATTGAAATAAACTTGGAACTTTGAATCCATGCAAATTTGTCAATTTGGTAGAATGCTTTTACTTCGTGCTTTTAAAAAGTACTAAGCTGACCTTTTATTCATGTAATCACGCCCCTTCCCCCTGTATCTTCATCTCAGACGAAATTTCGATTCAAAAAGAAGAATGTTTGGTTTAAACATCATTTATTCATTGAAAATGATGAAGAAGAACGAGAATCGAGTTTGAATGAACTATGCTTTCGTGAAACCATTTATCGTATGAACACTGACACAATTCTGACAAAATAAATAATTCGAAGATGAGGATAACTACTAATCATCCATTCGCCGGACAGTACGGCTCGCCGATAAGATCAATCCGAATATGAGGCCGTTTGCGTAATAATCGAGCAAGGGCTGGCACAGCTAAAAAATGTCAGTTTTCTGAAACATTGCTAAAGGGGGTTCTTGAAGGTGCTGATGACGATGCGCACATTCAGTTTGCTCGTAGTTCTTCCGTTGGCTCCAGATGACGTCACGTCGAAATCAGTTTTCTTGAAATATCTCGACACTTGTTATAGCTAATTGTATGAAACTTTGGCGTCAGATGTGCAATTGGACGGCGGTGACGCACGTTTGAAGGGGGATGGGCACGAATCGAAATTGGTGGGTCCCACCACGACGTGCCTGCACCCCGCTGTAACTACAGTAATCAGCACAGCGGTTGACTCTGTCCTCTCCCCTAACTAGGCCGTCTAGACTCATCAAGTATAACGGCACCTAGCCTGGTGGTTGTGCTTTTGCCTCGCTATCCGGCACCCGCTGGTTCGACTCCCGCCGTGTGCAAACCTCACTATTGCTGCTATTTTCGACTGCCAATCGAGTGAAATCAATACAAGAATAGAGTACCCCAAATCGTGCCTGCACAATCAATGAAACTTCAAAAATCCGTAGTGAGGTTCAGAGGCACTTCTAGAACTTCGGATAAAGTGATCTGTGATCGGGTATGGCATCCCTATTACCCCACAGGCTCAGCTTATATGAGAAAATATTCGTGCCCCTCCGTCTTTAAGAAAATTTTCGTTTTTTTAATTAATAAAGTTGTAAAATGGAAGTGTTCGCGGAGCCATGGGCGTCGGGAGCAAGTAGGAGAGATCGGACCGGGATGACGAGACGATTCCAAATCTGTTTTAAAATTGAATCTAAGTGGTCGCCATAACGAGAAAATCAACTTATAGTGTACCTGGGTTGTAAGGAAATCTGTGCATCCTTCCCGTGTTGACTTCCGATCTCTTGATCTACCCGAGTCTCTCTACCTTGACCAGTCTCTGCGCTCTCTCGATTCCCCATGCTCTCTCGCCTTCCTCCGATCGATAAGAGGAAGGAAGTAAACAAGAGGCAGGATCGTCAGATTTACATACAAGCTAGGTGCACTATAAGTAGATTTTCTCGTTATGGCGACCACTTAGATTCAATTTTAAAACAGATTTGGAATCGTCTCGTCATCCCGGTTCGATCTCTCCTACTTGCTCCCGACGCCCATGGCTCCGCGAACACTTCCATTTTACAACTTTATTAATTAAAAAAACGAAAATTTTCTTAAACGTGCGTCACCGCCGTCCAATTGCACATCTGACGCCAAAGTTTCATACAATTAGCTATAACAAGTGTCGAGATATTTCAAGAAAATTGATTTCGACGTGACGTCATCTGGAGCCAACGGAAGAACTACGAGCAAACTGAATGTGCGCATCGTCATCAGCACCCTCAAGAACCCCCTTTAGCAATGTTTCAGAAAACTGACATTTTTTAGCTGTGCCAAACCCATCCGAAATTGCTCGATTCTTACGCAAACGGCCTCATATATCCCTATTTGTGTGATATCCTTAGATATTTCCCTGTCAACTTCACACGATGCTTTCACCGTACAAAAAAGCACGGATCAACCCGTTTATTCGTGTAATCGCCATATTTTCCCTACAAAGTCTGTTCTTCTTCTTCCTCTCTTCACTTGGGCATCATTCCGCACGCTTTCATCTTCTCCCAGCACGGTTTCACGTTGATCGCAGACGTCGTTCGCATGTCAGTCGTGTACAGACGAATTTCTCCCTCGGGAAGGGGCACCTGGATCAAAGATCAAAGATCAGTTCAGAGATAAAATATCCAAGATCACTCTTACCGTCTCTCCTCTCACATTCGTCACGGTGGGAGGGCTGGTGTATACCAAATCGTAGCCGATCTTCTCACGCCATCCCTCAATGACGATCATTTTATTGACAAATTGGAATTTGATCTTTTGCTTGATCTTTGATTTCTGGTCTCCTAATTACCTTCGTCTTGCGCGAGGTGCACATCGATGCGAAGATGTTTGCGCCCGTTTGCTGAATTTATGTTCTTTGGTCTTTGAGAATCTCCTTTTTTCTACGGTTTCCATGTCAAAACCTTCAATTGATGATTTCTCGTCTATCAGAGCATCGAGGTACCGAGTCAAAATGAGAAGCTCAGATAATGATCTACCTTGGTGAGCGTGGGGAAGTCGACGCCGTACTCGACCCACACCTGGTAGAGGCCGTTCCCACGATGAGCAGGAAGGACGTAGAGAAGGGTCGGTTTGATGACCACCTGAACGAACGGAAAGGTTCACATGGGTAACCACTATTGTCCCCCAGGGAATGTTCAAATTAAACAAGTATCTATCGTTAATGGTCAGGTTACGGAATAACAAAGTTATTCAGGAAGACATTTCAGGAAATGATCTTTGCTTGGGCAATCAGAATGAGGTATCTGCAATATATTGGTGGGTGCTCAGTCATATTCTTCATTGTGAATCACAATTTCTCACCTGCTCCTCGGAGAATCGATCCCATATCTTGCTGAACGTGTCGTCAAGCAAACCGACTACAATAGAACATTTCAATGTTCTGTCGGAAACAGGAAGTTCAGGAATTCCTCTTCGTGATTTATCAATTTCTTTTGAGGTACGAAGGAAATCAATGTCAGAATAAATATGAGGCCGTTCGCCTAAGGTTCAACAAGCCTCCACAGGGGTCGGGAACAGGTAAAAACTCGAAGACTCCAAAAAGTTGGCCCTAGGTGTTATTTTTTATCCTCTAGGTGCTCGATTTCGCAATATGTCCCCTCCCCGCTCCAGGAGGGAGCACCCCCCATTTTGCCCTGAAACGCGTTTTTCGCATATTTTTCCTCGGATAGTCGCCAAAAATGGCTGAAATCCCGCGTACACGACCAGAATTTTGTGCTCTATCTCGTGGTTATGTTGAATTGTTATCGTGAAATTATTTTCCGTTCCACTCGTAATTGACCTTTGACTACCGTTCGAGGGGCGGAGTTAGGAAGAGGCCGGGAGGAGGCGGTAGATCAACCTGTCCTCCTCTCCCCAACCTCTTCCCTTCCTCTCTATCCCAGACAATCAATACGCTAACCAGCACATTGAGTTTTCTGAGCATTTGAAACGCACGATATGATTATTTTATAATTGTCATGTCATGATTATACAATCGCTCAAATCCGCCGTTTTCGCGAACTGTCCGATAATCACTTTTTTGACTAAAAAAAATAATCATGACGATTCAACATAACCACGACATAGAGCACAAAATTCTGGTCGTATACGTGGTATTTCAGCCATTTTTGGCGACTCTCCGAGAAAAAAATAAGCGAAAAACGCGTTTCAGGGCAAAATGGGGGGTGCCCCCTCCTGGAGCGGGGAGGGGACATATTGCGAAATCGAGTGCGCCAGCGCGTAGAGGATAAAAAATAACCAACTTGGGCCAACTTTTTGGAGTTTTCGAGTTTTTACCTGTTCCCGACCTTTGTTGAACCTAAGGCAAACGGCCTCATATATAAAATTATGATTATACTTACAGAATGTTTCCTCCATCTTGTTGAGCGGTGCATCGGGAACGGAGAAGGGAGCCTTCGACGGGTTACGGTAGTAGGGATCGATCATACGGAAACCGATCGGCTGGTTGGTCTTCTGGAATAAGGTCAGTTATCGATAGCTTAAGATACGCCAAATTATGTTGCAGTATCCCTCAGGGCAGTTGTAGATTAATTGAGATTTCATATTCTCACTCCTCACATTATCATAGCAGATATCGGATATGTTGGTGAGGGCGTTCGCCGCGATCGCATACGCAAACGTGCCTTCCATTCCCGTTCTGCAGTCATCGATAGACACGCCCGTTCCCTGAAATAATAAAATCAGTTGTCGATTGCATCTCATTAATTCTATAACAAACTCTCGCGCCAACAAGCATCATGCGAAATGAAATCAGTTGGTGATCACCCTTCATTAACCCACCAGCGTAACCGATTCGTCCTTGTACGCGACTTTGGCCAGGTCCATCAACAGCGGCAGATGATGCTGGCCCATCTGCGATCAGTTTGTGATAGATCAGTTACCGTAATTTAGTCAGTTGGCGAGCGCTACCGTACCTTTTCGAATCGATAATTCTCGGCGACAGCCATGTACTTGAAAGCGTAATTCCACGTTCGCGCGTACTTAAATAATATTGCAATTACTTGAAACGTAAAAAAATAAAAATATGTATAATAAAGACAAAAATAATGTCAATCCGTTATTCATTGCTGTGCGGAAATGCTGCGACGCCAGAAAATCGTGCTTCAGTAAGATGAATAACAAAAAACGAACGTTTGAGTAGTCATTGGAGATGAATTTGCTGGCTGTTTGAAGGTAACGAGCCATGGCGACCACTCGAGACGAAGGAAAGGAAGGAGAATAGAGGAGGCGTAAACAGGCGAGGTCATGAGGGAGGTAAACAAAGGGATGAAAATGCAGAACAGAATGGAGCGAGGCCAGGGGGTAGGGAAGAAAGGACATGCAGATTCGAGTGTATGTGATAAATGAAATCAGAATTGTTATGGCTAGTGCACGTCAGACGGACGCTGGAAGGTTTAGTCATCTGATCAAGATCCTGATCATGAATCATCGGGGAGGAATGAATGTTCTTTGAACGGAACGCGTTTCGCGACACGAATGAAGCTTGCAGTTTACAATATTGAACACCAAATGCGTAGCATACAAGGTACCTCGACCCACAAAGTAGACGATCTGCTATCATTTATCGTTAGATAATGTTTCCGCAAACGTCATGAACAATAGTATAGCGACTAGGGCTAGTTATCCTTTCGCCGCGCAATCCGCCTTCGCGAGTAGATCGATCTGCGCGGCGAATTGTGTGGAATCCCTGTCGCCCTGCTTGTTCCACAGCAGGGAAATGTCAAAGTTCGTGCCGTCGTAGCGCTTGCTGAGCACGCCCGTGTCGGTGAGCCTGAAAGGGTCAGTTCCCGATAGATGAGATACCGTACATCAGTTGGTGATCAGCCTCCCCGACCTTTTCGCATTCGTGAAAAGGAAATATGTCCAGAAAATAGATGTAATTAAAAATAACTTTTAGAACTCACGTCAGATTCTCCTTGTTCACAGAGATCGACAGAGCTGAGGTAACCGAAGAGATGGCATAGTCAGCATACACTTGTACGCACATTCCTCTGAAATTATTCATTACTTTTTAATAATCTACAAATTAAATGCCTACCCGCTCTTTTGCGCTTTGAATTGCTTCTGAATCTTCGTAATGTAGTCATTGGCGTAAAGTTGAGTTCCACCGCATCCGACGTAGCCTGAATAAAAAATGAATGCAAATAATTTTTAAATATCGCAATCTCACCAGGCGATACATAGATGGAACTTGTGCCGACGTCAGTGTAAATCGTTGCTGAAATCAATAAATTGCTAAGTTGAAGCTTTCTAATGAATTTTCACAATGAATATGCTACCCATATTCTGCACTGAAGTTCAGTGACTGAACCCTACAATAACGACTCACAATAGTCGCCCACAAACGTTGCGTAGTGCATGCTCTTGGAGGATCCGAAATCGATAGTCGCAATCGGTCCGAGGATGTTCAGTGTGCTTCGCGCAGCGTTGTCTGCGGATCTGAACTAGGTATGGTTACGAAAGAAATGGATTCGTCATTCCACGTACAAAGATAGAGATTACGCAAAATGGCAAAATGTTGGGCTGTATTCATAATTTTCTTATGTTTATTTGATTCAAAAGGGGCTGCATTAGGTCCGAGAAAACTCACCTAGAAGTGAAGACGGGTTTGCAGTGCGCCGTGCCTAGTCCTTGCGCGCCCGTGGTGTACACTTGCACCGCGTCATTCTGCAATGAATCTTCTTATGCTTCATCGATCTATTAGATTCCCTTGCGCGTCCGGAGTGCAATATTGGCCCTCTTCATTTTCAGATTTCAATAATGGATGTGCTTATGCCCCAGATTCATTTTTATAGAGTCCGTAGTCATTGGCTAAACAGAGCAGTATTCAACTTCCATTTCATACATTTCAAAAACACGGAGAGAGTTTCTGGACTCACGCTCAGATCCCCATTGATGTCCTTGATTCTGAATCCGGGCATATCGGTGAGGAAGGTGACGTATCGCTGATTGGACACGCCCACTTTCCCGCCGGTAGTGTAGACCGGAACGTCGAAGTTGACTGGAACGAAATAATTTTTTGAACCACAAATTATTTCAACAACATTGCCGTGCTTCTAATGTATCAATGAAAGAATACATGAATACATCGTGAGTACAAATTAGTATCAAGGATGGAAGTTAAGAAATACGTAAATGCTATTGTCTTGTGGCATCTCGAAAAATGGTAGTGGCAACAAATTATACGGACCCGCATCCTTCTGGACGACGTAGAAGGTGAATTCGGCAGCGTAAAAGTCCGTATTCTTGAGAAGGTAGTTGCCAGGCTGCAAATTATTACGGAGTTATTTCACTTCACAGATTGCAGTATTGTATTCGAAAACGCCTTTGTTTCGATCAAGCAATGTGCCGATAAAAGTAAAGAATATCTTACAGATAGCGTGTATCCTTTCGTGCCACCGAAAGAGCTGAGATTGTCGAGGCTGAATTTTTGAAATTATATGGAATAAAATTTGTCTTGTGCTCTTCATCCCGATCTGTCCCGAATGATCTCTTACCATTGATGAATTTAATGATGGGCACTCATATGAGAATCACTGATAAAACAAGGCTAACAAGTGAAGCGAGTAGTGAGACTAACATAATCGTGTTTGAGCAGGAAATGAGAAGTGATGTGACAACAAGAAACGATTCATTGCGAGCGATAGTGTGAAACATGAGCTTGTTGAAAACGAATAGCTCATTGCAAAATATATGTCATGATATTCAAAAATCGATGGAACTGAACATACGTGAAGTACACGATCCCCTTGTCATCCGTCACTTTGATCGAAGTCGTGCGAGAGGGAGAATAGACACTGCAGCCTTTCGGGCAGGAGAATGGTGCCTGATATTTGGAATATTTGGTAATAATGAAAAGCATTTAGTACCACGACCTGTGACTAATAATTCTATGGTGGATAACACTGGTCTTTCCGTTTGAAAATACCAAAGCGTTTCTTTCTTTTCTGTTCGATCAGTTCAAGTAAATTTCAAATTTTCCATAAGTTGAGAAAAAATTAACTCATGCAATCATGTTTTCGGATTTCGTTCAGAATAATCAACAACTTTCACTATAGTTCGAAATACGGGTATCTAATCGTCTCTTCATTTTACTCGCTCTCTCGCCCACCTGGTCGACGAGAGAGTGTGCATGAAATAAAGAGACGTATTACTTGTATTTTGAATATAATAAATCTTACAGTCGTGCTGTACTGCAGGTCGCTGTGATCGAGCAGATCGGCCTTGTCGAATGTCACTCGACAGTCCGAGAGGGAGAGGAGGGAGACCAGGGAAAGAGTGAGAACTGAGATGCTATTCGATAGAAGAGAAGTACGGCTATTGTTCGAAGTAGTGCCAAAAAATACTTACTTATCATCGCAACAGACGGATGTAGACAGATAATGCTATTCTGTCCTCCTTTTATACAAGGCTAGATATCAGCCGGAAATGTTATCCTCTCTGTTCCGAGTGTGATCAAAGAAACGATAGTCATAAAATGTAACTGGCTTGATCTAGAGATCGCTTCGTTGGAATTGGGCCCTTCTTTTAGAACATTCTCCATAAATACAGCGTGGCCAGGGATCACGCGAAATGAGTAAAGAACATAACTCGATCTGGTCCTATAATCCAGTAAAAAGTCCAAGTAGAGGTGTGACAAACGAACTTTTAACGGGGCGCAAAAGATCATGCACATGACGAGGCTAACAACTCATTCTTCAGAAGATGTAAGCTTTGAAGCAGTACCGGAAACACAGCTGGACCATTTGTTAGGCTCATCCATCAGCTGTTCAACGATTCAAAAGAACATCGTATAAAAATTATTTCCCACAAATTTAGAGAAACTCTGAAACATATTTAATTTCCATTTTTACTATCTCTAATTTCATTCAAAAGTAATATAAGAAAGACTTTCAATTCAATTTGAACGCAACTCAATTATCCACATTCATCATTCTTCAGCTAATCCCATTGTCCTCTTCTCTGCAAGTTACATCCCCCCTCTCCCTCCTCCTCCTCCTCTCTCCTCCCCTCATTCACCATCCCTTCGTCCACAGCAACCGGTCGCCTCCTCCTCCCCTCCCCTCTCCCTCCTCCGCTCATTCCGCGTCTCCCCCCCCCCCTCGGAAGCCGGTCGCTCCGAGGCGCGTTCCGGCGGACTACAGTATCCCTCCAGGGTGAGATCGATCGACCAGTGAATACCGTAACCCCGGCTTCGCTTCAGGACGCAGCTCGAAGTGGCGCGCCATCGACCATTCTCGCCAGGATCGATAAGCGCTCGTGGTACGGTAATCACAACTCGTCTACCGTATCCCTACCGTAATCCTCACCGATAGTTACTTATTGCAGATCAACCCATCGTCCTTGCTACCGTACTCACCGACGCGCCTCCAGCACCCTCTCATCAGGAACAAGAGACAGACAAGGTACCGTATCCCGGCTACAGTACCCTCACCCACCATTTCCGTTGCAGGTTGAGTCGTCGGATTCCGCGTGCACCCGGCTACCGTAGTCAGCGACACCACTTGACCAGCGCAAGGTATTGTTTGGCCGTATCACCCGAATCCCTACAGTATCACGAACAAAACCTCGAATGCGTACAGTAACCCAAAGAGTGTTGTGCGACTACTGTAACCCTTTCTCACTTCAAGGCGCTTACCTCGTGCGGACTACTGTAGCTGGAGCATCCGTCGTCCCACCACCAGAAGGCACGGCGCTGATACGAGGTAATCAGCGGCTCCGGCTGTAGCCAAACGATGGCTACTGGGAGAATCAAAGGTGTATATCCTAATTAACGAACAAGGTGGTTCCGAGAAACAATCCGTACTACATGCACGTCAATTGGTCGCTAAGGCTTTGATAGAGTTCGGTATTCATAACTTCGTCGTTCTGTTTACCGTGTCCGCACCGTAACCCTCAATCATCGTTCCCTTTCAGGCAGCCCGTCGCTGTCCTCGAGACACCGTCACCGTAACCGACTGAACGACTCGCACAGGGCAAGGTACTGTCGAAGGAACCTACCGTAACCCCTGGGTCTATTATTTCATATTTTTATTTTTTATTATTCATCAGACTATTGTATCCGTTTCAACCTACCGTACCAGTTACCACAAAAGTAGTGATAGATGTACTCAGTTACATCACCAATATCGATTTATTGGGATGATGTAACTGAGTACATCTGACAGCTGAGGGATTTTTTTTTAAACTCACCCACTTTTTTAATCGGATTGCCACGTAACGGCAGTTAGGTCCTGGCCTGCCACCCCATCACGGTAGTATCGGATTGCCACGTAACGGCAGTTAGGTCCTGGCCTGCCACCCCATCACGGTAGTATCGGATTGCCACGTAACGGCAGTTAGGTCCTGGCCTGCCACCCCATCACGGTAGTATCGGATTGCCACGTAACGGCAGTTAGGTCCTGGCCTGCCACCCCATCACGGTAGTATCGGATTGCCACGTAACGGCAGTTAGGTCCTGGCCTGCCACCCCATCACGGTAGTATCGGATTGCCACGTAACGGCAGTTAGGTCCTGGCCTGCCACCCCATCACGGTAGTATCGGATTGCCACGTAACGGCAGTTAGGTCCTGGCCTGCCACCCCATCACGGTAGTATCGGATTGCCACGTAACGGCAGTTAGGTCCTGGCCTGCCTCCCCATCACGGTAGTATCGGATTGCCACGTAACGGCAGTTAGGTCCTGGCCTGCCTCCCCATCACGGTAGTATCGGATTGCCACGTAACGGCAGTTAGGTCCTGGCCTGCCTCCCCATCACGGTAGTATCGGATTTCATGTTGGTCCCTCAATTCCGTACCCCTCCCCGTGAATTCTCCTTTCCCCCTTGTGTAGTGCAGAGCCGTAGGGGGGCGGGGCCACAGCGCACTTGCACTGATTTATTTTGATTTTCTTCCATTTTTTCGCTTATCCTCGCTTTTCCTCATATTTCCGTGATTTTTCAAAAAATTGAAAAAAATGACCACTGAAAGTGATATGGCTAATTTAAAAAAAATGGGTAAAAAAGTGGGTGAGTTTTAAAAAAATCCCTCAGCTGTCAGATGTACTCAGTTACATCATCCCAATAAATCGATATTGGTTAAGTAACTGAGTACATCTATCACTACTCACAAAACTACACTTTTCAGCAGTTCGGCCATCTTCATCGGCGATTTCGACGGGAAGGAACGAGGCATCATCGAAGATATAGTGAGCGAAGGAACATGCATCGAGTGAGCAAAGGTTACTGTAGGTTACTGCATATTGGGCATGTATAGATAATATGTGTATTTATGAATCTGTGCATCGTTGATTTAAAAAAAGAATAAAGTGTTTAATTTCACAATGCGAGATAATGAGTTGAAATTTTTTTTGAAAAACAAAATAAATACGAGGAAAAAAGTACAAACTAGAATAATATCCGCTACGAATGGTAAAATTCTGAAGCATCGACGACGACCGAGACAGATCTTCTTGAGTTGTAGGTTACAGGAAGTGTGGTGTTAGAGTACCCTTCCTCGGTGTGATGCGTTGCACTGTAGGATTCTCAGACATTTCATCCGTATCAGTGAAGGATACGTATAGGTAGGTTTCAGATATCGCACTCGAAGACGACATGACATCAGGGACGAGCTTCAAAGGCCGATGCAGTACTGCAGTACCAACGCAATTAGAAAAAGCAGTTGATATGCGCTGTAAAGCTCTTATTCTGTGCTATCTATGGATGGATTCCAAATTTTTAATAATTGATTACTTTATGAGTAAATTGAACAAGAAGTGCTGCCATTTTTTCGAAAAAAAAAATTGAAAAGTCGGTTGAAATATTGCACTTACCGTAACATTTACTTTCAATTATTTCGAATTTTCGAAAAAATGGCAACAATTCTTGTTCAATTTGCTCATAAAGTAATTAATTATTTAAAATTTTGAATCCACCCATCGATAGCACAGAATAAGAGCGTTACAGCGCAAAAGAGTATATATCAAAATTCGCACTACTCGAGTCAGAATTATCCAGGGACCGCGAGGGACCGTCCGGGACCGTCCGTGTTCCCGGGGGAAACAACCAGGATTGTATATAGATAGAGAGAAAACAAAAAAAATCGAAAACATTCGAAAGTGTTCCCGAGCTATGCTAGTGGGTATTCACTAGTTGTGCCACCTGTATTTGGGTTATTGACAGCCACGTGAATTATGAAACACATAACAGAACGATTTGCAATCATTATTTGCTTTACCCTGGAGGTAAAACGATTTGCAGATATCATGAACGAAAACTTTCGCTAGAGTTGACTAAATAATGTGGTTTTTGTTGGAAAAAACCCTCGTCAAAGATTTCAATTTAAACGTGTTGCCCCAAGAACAGAATGTTGGTATCTTTAAGGACAGCGTAGAGGAAGGGACGATTGAAGATTAGCTTCGGTGTAAGGTCGCTGCACCCATCCGATTGACATAGATCAGTGCCTGCCGATGCTTCCGTGACCCTCTCGGTGACCTGTAATAGAGGCTCATAATTAAACCAGTCCGGAAGGGGAGAAAGTGCAAAATGAAAGACTGCGACATATAATGCGTCAAGTAAAGGGAAGGCGAAGGCTCTTTGAAATCAACGCTGGCATTAGTCACCAAACGAGTAAAAGAAGAGGGAGAACATGTGCGCTCCCAAGAAACGAGCTACCACCCGGCCTTGTGGCCTAATGGATAAGGCGTCGGACTTCGGATCCGAAGATTGCAGGTTAGAGTCCTGCCAGGGTCGAAATTTTTTTGTCTATTTTGAGCCAGAAGGCTATAAAAATGCACGCTCATTAGTAGCACATACTTTGAAACCTACTTTTCCCATGCGATTGATCTTTCGCAAGGCGTGTGAACCAACTTTATTTATTCTCAGAAGCCGTCCGGTGTCAGGAATAGCCATTATTATCCACTCTGGATACCTCGAATCCGTGTCTGCCCGAGACCTTCGAAAATCTCAACAAAAACTAATTTTCTCGTCGCGCAATTTCTTATTTTACGCTCACGCAACGTCTCTGATTTATGAGTTCCACCCAACGGTTAGACTACAATTCCTGCCCCTTTCTCGTTACTCGTCTATTTACTGACTACTCGATTCAGAATCGGTCTCTTCATTTCGCGCACTCTCTCAGCGGTCAGAGAGGCGAGAGAGTAGGCGGAATGAATAGAGTGCGAGTCCCAATCAATCCCAATTCATAGGTGTTTCCCTGCACCGTTGCGTTCAATCTCGTGTGTTTCTTTTCTTACTCTTCCGCTTTATCATCGATCTTTTTTCACTGATTTAGGGTCGAAATGAGCTACACTGGCTGGAATTGGACGCAAATTGAACAGTGTCTGGGACGTTCGGAAGTCAAGGTTCGCACAAACTCTCTTTTTCCATTCCTTTCCTATGGTTATTATGCCTAAAGCTTGGTTGAAAAATAGAGACGTTCAATTTATCCCTATGAATTATTTCCAGTTGTCGGATCGTCTCTTCGTGGGACTCCCTTTCCTCATCTTCTCCATAATTTCCGTCGCGCTGAATGTTATTTTCATGCGGATTATACATGCGAATCGGAGCACTCTTGATGCGAATTTGAAGCGGCACGTTTACAGTCTGGCTATTGGTGAGTGGCATGATCATAAATTGCGCTGCTTTGCTACGCTTTTTTGATATGAACATCTCCAAAAGATCTGTCAAGGTTCGAAACGGAAAAAAAAAATTCAGCTTGCACCGGCTACATGTCCGTCAACTTCTGGTCGCACATTCCCATCGTTCTCTTCGCAGCGGACATTAGAGACCCGTTGAACATCATTCTCGCTACGCCAAATTCGTTTTTCTATCAGGTTTTTCTAATAAATGTTGACGTTTCGAGAAATTAAAATGCAAAAGAAAAAACAGAAAAAAACGGTACTGGAAGTCCCCATGTCCAATTCTATGCCCACTTCTCGTGATCAATCTGCTTCTTCAGGCGATTCTCTTCACCAATTTCTTCATTGCATTCGACCGATTCGTGATGTTTGCTTTCAATAAGGTTTTGAGAGAATTCAATTGAGTTTCAGCCTATCTCCAATCATTTCAGACACACAAAGAGATTCTCCGATCTCCTGTACTTCGCTACATCTTTGTGTTGATTCCATGGGCAATGTGCACTTTTATTGTCGCGCATTCAACGTGAGTGACTGATCCAAGTTATCCAACAATCAATTATTATTATTATCCAAAGTGATCTCATACAATTAGTGCAGATTTTGATATTATTTTGACTTGACCAAAACTACGAAAAGGGACCTTACGAAAGCTCTACGATGTGTTTTTTTTTCTAGTTCTCTCGGCTGCTACAAACGCGTGAACCCCTACGTGCTGAGCTACACGTATGCCTGCTCGTGAGTCAATTTTGAATATTATAAAAAGTGAAAAAAATAAAAATAAAACAATAAAAATAAAACAAATAAAATACAGCACTTGCGACTTCTATGAGCCCTTGCTCTACTACTTTGCCTGGGTGTTCCCGGGTGCGATTATCTTCTGCTATACCTCGATTTTGCTGGTGGTTTTTCGGTAAGTAATTCGCCTAATAAATGGATAATGTCCACTCAGTAAAAGGCCCAGTGCCGGTCATGGAATGCCCCTGCGAGTGGTAGGAAAGCAGAGGAAAGAACTCAAATTGGTGAGACCATTTTCCGGTTCCGGCGTGAATAAAAACCGCTTCAGATCGTTCAATTCCTGATGATTGGATCATTTCAATTGTTCAACTCGGCCTTTTTCTACGTCGGACCGAAAGTGATCCCAATAAAGGACGTATCGAGTAGGGCCAAAGTTTGAATTGTGGACACGCATAGTCTTTTATCCACCCGACAATGAATCTTGCGCCTCATAAAAAGCATTGAATGTACTGATAATTTGGCGTATTTTGGATTACATCAGAAACGCAAAATTGAAGGGAAAAATACGTTCAGGTTTCCTCATCACCCTCTTCTCCGCGACCAATAGCATAACGAATCCTCTGGTGATGATCATCTTTCAGGTATCATTTTTCAGGGATCATACTCATAATTTCTATTCCGGGTAATGAAATTATCTCTATTTATTCAGGAACGCATCCGCCAATCCTTTTTTGTCGGCGCCAAGTCTTGCTTCATTTCCATTCCGAAATCGTCTCGAGAAACGATCCAAAACTTCAGTCTAGCAGCGCCTTCTCAGCACATTCCTCGGGTATTTTCCGAAAATTTTTAAATTGAAGAAAATCACGTATTTAGACCTCCATCTCCGTTGCACCTGCGGACCGACGATTGACAACATGATTTGCATTATCACCTTACCCTCACTGTTTGCTGTTCCATTGTTGTGATTTTTCCTTGCTCACAAAATATGTCATGTATGCTACAGCCTATGAAGCTCGAAATACTGATCGCCGTGGCTACATTGCACACACTGACCCGTAATTGGCGCACTATCATCCTACAGTTGTTGCATTCCTTGTTATCCTCAATGTCAGGTCGCAAGGTTCACCGAATATTATTCCATGCACCCATAAAAACTTGCTCTTGATTCGGACGTCACTCATAATGTGCTGAGTTGAGAATGTGAGGGATAGCCAGAGAAGGCGGAAAGTGTGGGCGAATAGGGGAGTGCTGAGAGCTCATGTGCTCAATAGTGATAAGCAGGCGGCGAAATCATAGTGATATCAGGGCGGATTGTGAGCCCGGTCAGACAGATAAAAGCGTGATCGGGTCGGTGAGGGGTCAGTCGAATCGGTACTTTGTCTCCGGAGCTTCCTCGACTATTTCAATTGTTTGTTTTTTTTCCTTTTTCGTTCATTGATTTTTAACGGATAATCTGTTTGATGCACATATGCTGTGAAAGCATTTTCGAAAGAGCCCACCGGAAATCCTGTTTACGTTCGCAGGTATTATGACGCGGTTACTCTGCCTGTTTTTCTCGATCTTCATCGAATCGCTCGCCTACAATGCCTCGAGTCCTTTTGATCCGGTGAGCATTAATTGCTTCAATTTTGATAGTTCTCGATGCAAGAAAGCCTCTCTCAATGCAATCATTGATTCAGGAGTTTTCTCGAAATGTGATGTTCCCTCTCACTGCTGCTGCTTATGCGCCCGATCCGACAGACTGTCTCGCTACCGTGTCCAACAATTCCACGGAAAGTTCCGATGACCAAGAAACCTCATCTCCGTACAGAAAAATATACACTTCTGATGACGTTATATTTCGAAAAAAAGGCTGTCCTAGCTGTCATTTTGGTCAGGTTACGTCCGACATTCTCGTAATTTTCCAGTTGCTGTCGGGCATTCTCGCTCGATGCGACAAGCTGCACGACACGTGCGCCGGATTTGCAGCCTCACTGCCGGACAGGAATGCGGTCGTGATCTCGTTCAGGTGCGGTGCAGATAATTCAAAGCAGATAATGATGGTCGTAGAATTTTGTTTGTTTTTCTTTTACGGTAAACCATCATACCAGCAATTCGACAAGAATTACTGCATCTAATAATTCCTCGTGAAAATAGCATTTTCATTTTTATAAATAAAAAAAAAGTTATTTGCAGAGGCACACAGGGTACGGAACAGCTCATGGCGGAGATTGCGGAACTCGTCACCGAACGACCGGTCAGAATTTAATAACAAAATAAATTTTTAAATTCGAGTTGTAGGAGATATGTTTCATAACTTAATATTCATCAGCAGAGGCAATCACATTCTGTGCTCTTGTTTCCTTGTTCCTTTTTAAAATAATAATATTTTTGAAGGTGCCGATACCTTCCGGTGGAGCGGTTGGTCCGTACTTCAAGAACGCATTCGACAGGTAACTAAAAAAACGAAATGAAGAGCCGATGCTGATGCATTAGGCCTCCATCTTGCATCACACCTATTTTTGGTCCATTTTCAATGACATCTTTTTAGATCTTTTTTTAGAACTCTAATTACAAAATAAATACACTTGAAGCGTGTGGATCGGCGGCCTTCAAAACGCAATGCTCACTCTCGCCGCTGAGAACGAGGGCAAGGAACTGTGGGTGAGTGGGACATTTATTTTTGATCTTTGATCTCAAGGCATTATTTTGCAATTGTCAATGTTGCGTATCATTGATCACGATATCAGTCAGTTAAATTCTACAATAAACGCTACTGTAAACACTGCAGATCACGGGTCATTCCCTCGGCGGTAGCATGGCTTCCATCGCCGCTGCGACTATAGTCGATCAGGAACTGTGGCCAAGGAAGAAGATACGATTGGTGAGTTGAATTAATTTTTAAAAAGAAGTTTAAATTATTTAAATAAAAAGATTCAGATGACCTACGGCGAACCGCGCACCGGCAATAAGGACTACGCCAGCGTGATGGACTCGAACGTTGGTGTTTTATCTACTGCGAAAAATTCCATCCATTTGTTTTCGATATTGGGTTTCTGTGGATCCGGAAAATGAACGAGGGCCGGAAAATAGGTCATCAACGGTAGTTACAGATCCTGGCGATGCACCGTGTGGTCCACGAACGGGACATGGTCGTGCACGTGCCCCCGCCCGTATTGGGATACGAGCACAGCAGACAGGAGGTGAGATAATCATCTATGCTTCCCATTAGGGTGGCGAAATTGGCACACGGGTACTCGAGCTTGTTTACGACCTCTCTCGGGTGTGCCGTTTTATTTCGAGCCGAAAACGAGCCGGCGATTTTCTCAACTCGGAATGGACCAAATGAGTTGTGGTTTTCACCATTCGAATCAGCGCATCAGTGGCTGTCGAACGCACTGTCATTTGAAAGAAATAATTGAGTTTAAACAAATTGCGATTTGGGGCGCTAGTGGTTAGAGATAGGCGAGAGAGCATGGAAAGGGAAGAGAGCGCAGAGAGATGGGAAGTGCTTCCCTTCTCCTTCCCTCCCCCTCCCTCTGTCTTCCTCTAGCGCCCCAAACCGAAATTTAGTTCAAACTCAACTATTTCTTTCAAATGAAAGTGCATTCGACAGCCACTGATGCGCTGATTCGAATGGTGAAAACCGCAGGTCATTTGGTCCATTACGAGCTGAGAAAAACGCCGGCTCGTTTTCGGCTCGAAATTTTCGGGTACCCGACGACCCGAAGTCGGCTCGAGAGTGTTTGCGAAACCGGCGCCTCGATGTGCCACTTTCGCCACCCTACTTCCCATGCTCCACCTTCTCACACAATTTGCATGCCATTTGAAATCAGAGCTTTTGAAAAGGCTAAATAGCCAATATTTTTTTATCTAAATATACCGATTGTTTGGTTTGTCGTTGTATTCGTGGATGAGATTACAGTGTACGGAAATGTTCCTTCCAGATCTTCTACGGTGAGGATATGTCGAACATCTACAGCTACGTCCCTTGCACTGGAGATGAAGACCCGAAGTGCAGCAACAACCTCTTTGATATGAGTGTCGAGGATCATTTGCAGTATGTTGAGCTGTTTTTCTGTACAGCTCAAAAATATATTTCGCTCTGCACAGCAATACAATTCTGTTGCAGTCACTTTCCATCACTTGTGCATGGGTTGATAACGCAATTACTATCGTTTCTGCATCATCTTGACCAGATCATGCAATTCTTCAGCAGAGATCGCAGCGCTATCAGAGAAGCGCATGGACTTAGACTGATAAGCGATATCTCTTGGAACGGGCGCGGATAAGCGGGGAGAAAACTGAATAAAGGTTGTGAGCGCAGTTTTGATCGTGATCCACTGATAAGACATTCCATCGTCTTTATAGACTAGAGCATGCAGTTCATGTGACCGATGGCACACTTTTCATCAGGATGACTTGGGTCTTCGAAGATAACATTCTCGCAAAGATCGTCTCTCAGAATAATTAGCTAGGTTTTTCTGTAATTAGTATTCGTGCGCTGCAGTTCGAACATCTCACTTTTTTCAGATGTTATATACTAGACCACGTAGATCATGCGGCAAACTACGAATTTGAACCAATCATTGTCGAGCAATCTAAAGATGCCGTAATCCTTGCAGCTACTACGGTCTCGAAGTGGGCGACTGGGGTAAGCAGGGCTGCACCGGCACAACGAAGAAGACGCAGGCGAGGTGAGTTGACGCAGTAATGGCGTTCATTATATTTATCCTATTCGAAGAAGGCGCACGAGAGGTGAGCAGGGGCGCTTGTGGTGTTCACATAATATTTCCGACCTTTGCAGCTCTCCGCTCGTCCGTTCAATGGAGGCTATGGTAAAGCGGCTCGATGGATTCATTAAGAAGGGATGATTTAGAGAGTGATTTGATATTTGCGTTGATCAGGTTGTACAAAGTTAATGTAGAAAGAATAAAGTGTGTGAATATGTGGCATTATTTCCAAACTATGTGGAAAGTCAATTGTTCGTTGTGAAGGCCGGGAATTTTCAACAACAATGCTGCATTGATCATTACAGAAAAAATTACCCCATTGAGAGTGCATTAGTATAGCGACTAATTACAGTTATTTGATATTGACTCAAACTGAATTCGAACGCTTGAACAGTTCGCTATGTTCTCCCAGTTCTATTTTGCTCGTGCACACAACGTGTTCGGCATGTTTGCACTAGTTAGCGCCTTGAGACACTCCGGAGGAGAGACAAGAGAGGATTGAAGAGACGAAGGGATTGATGAGGGAGTTGAACATGTACTTACTGTTAGCTCGTTGACGTATAAAAGTCGAGGGCAACTGAACAGAGGCACCAACCGAATCCCTTCTCTCTACAATGAACTCCAAGCTGTGAGCTGCCTTTTCATTTTGGAAAATTGTCTCTTCATTTGTCACAATTGTTCTTACCTGACGTGTATTATTATTTCAGCATCCTCCTCTGCTTTGTTGCCCTCCTCGCCTGCTCTCTAGTGTCGGCACAGTACATTGGAGTGAGTCCGACTTTGTTGACTTTTTTGGACATCAAGCTATGGTCCTGAAGAAAGAACATATTCAATGGATCAATAATCCCCATTATTCCAGTACGCCTCGGCCTACTTGCCCTACTATGGCTATCCGGCCTACGGCTATGGCCGATACGCTGGCTACGGTTGGGGATATCCCGGATACGCCGCGTGGTGGGGATCGAACAAGGGAGGAAAGGGACTGGAAGGAGCTGGACCTGTCGGACCCTCGGGACTGACTAGAAATCAGTAATCTTCAAACGAAACTGCGCATTATCTGTACATCGAACGATCCGTGATCGAATGAATAAAACATTTTGCTACACAATCCTTCGAATTATGCTTGCTCAGATAACCAAAATTATGAATTATACAATACGACAGTAATAATTACGGTTCCGACCAGTCCGCTCAGATCAGAAATGCGTTGAAGGAATAAGGCCCTAGTGATAGAGAATAAAGAAATCGATCGGGCGCGAACCAGTTGGACGGAATAGTTCAATTCAGAGAACCCTAGTGAGAATCGGGCAACACTTGTGATGACTCGGAAAATATCGCGACCAACAAGACACATGCTGGAATCATTGTAATGACTCCGAGTGATGTTTCGTTTGATTCACTCATTCCGTCACACCCATCTTCCCCTTTATTGAGGATGAGACAAGCATCGCAAATGGTGATCTTACAATTTCACGCCCTTATCTGTCACAAACTAGACGCATTTTGGCTGACAATACGCAATACTCGGCTAAGCGGATTAGCTAACTATCAGCCAATACTAAAGCTAGAGAATCTTTTGAAATGGAAAAGTAATATCAATAAAATAAATGCCAAGACATACCTTATCTTCAGCTAAGCCCGTTTACCTTTTAGACTAAAACGACGATTGGTTAGTTGATTTGTCATGATCAATCCGGGTGCAACGTGTTAGGTCGATTTCCGACCTAACACGTTGCAATCCGACCTAACCAAGTTAGGTCGATTTCCGACCTAACTGACTTGGTTCGAGTTAGTTCTCGAACGTGATGCAAGTTAGGTCGAAAATCGACCTAACTTGGTTCGAGTTAGTTCTCAAACGTGATGCAAGTTAGGTCGAAAATCGACCTAACTTGGTTCGAGTTAGTTCTCAAACGTGATGCAAGTTAGGTCGAAAATCGACCTAACTTGGTTCGAGTTAGTTCTCGAACGTGATGCAAGTTAGGTCGAAAATCGACCTTACTTGGTTCGAGTTAGTTCTCGAACGTGATGCAAGTTAGGTCGAAAATCGACCTGTCTTGGTTCGAGTTAGTTCTCAAACGTGATGCAAGTTAGGTCGAAAATCGACCTGTCTTGGTTCGAGTTAGTTCTCAAACGTGATGCAAGTTAGGTCGAAAATCGACCTGTCTTGGTTCGAGTTAGTTCTCGAACGTGATGCAAGTTAGGTCGAAAATCGACCTGTCTTGGTTCGAGTTAGTTCTCAAACGTGATGCAAGTTAGGTCGAAAATCGACCTGTCTTGGTTCGAGTTAGTTCTCAAACGTGATGCAAGTTAGGTCGAAAATCGACCTGTCTTGGTTCGAGTTAGTTCTCGAACGTGATGCAAGTTAGGTCGAAAATCGACCTAACTTGGTTCGAGTTAGTTCTCGAACGTGATGCAAGTTAGGTCGAAAATCGACCTGTCTTGGTTCGAGTTAGTTCTCAAACGTGATGCAAGTTAGGTCGGAAATCGAAATAAGTTGGTTCGAGTTATTTCTCGAACGTGATGCAAGTTAGGTCTGAAATCGACCTAGCTTGGTTCGAGTTTGTTCTCGAACGTGATGCAAGTTAGGTCGGAAATCGAAATAAGTTGGTTCGAGTTATTTCTCGAACGTGATGCAAGTTAGGTCGGAAATCGACCTAGCTTGGTTCGAGTTTGTTCTCGAACGTGATGCAAGTTAGGTCGGAAATCGAAATAAGTTGGTTCGAGTTATTTCTCGAACGTGATGCAAGTTAGGTCGGAAATCGACCTAACTTGGTTCGAGTTAGTTCTCAAACGTGATGCAAGTTAGGTCGAAAATCGACCTAACTTGGTTCGAGTTAGTTCTCGAACGTGATGCAAGTTAGGTCGGAAATCGACCTAGCTTGGTTCGAGTTTGTTCTCGAACGTGATGCAAGTTAGGTCGAAAATCGACCTAACTTGGTTCGAGTTAGTTCTCAAACGTGATGCAAGTTAGGTCGGAAATCGACCTAACTTGGTTCGAGTTTGTTCTCGAACGTGATGCAACTGAGGTCGGAAATCGAAATAAGTTGGTTCGAGTTATTTCTCGAACGTGATGCAAGTTAGGTCGAAAATCGACCTAACTTGGTTCGAGTTAGTTCTCGAACGTGATGCAAGTTAGGTCGAAAATCGACCTGTCTTGGTTCGAGTTAGTTCTCGATCGATGCATTTTTATTTTGCTTATGGATTTTTTGCATTGAAAAGTGCCGAATAATATTGTTCCATTTGTCATTTATAATCACAATTACAGCACGAGTTGTCCACCGACACTGAAGAGTTGAGAGACGGGGGAGATGTCTCTGCCTCAGAGCGCTCTCTCATTACACAGCTGTGTGAGATCGCAGAGTGGCTGTAGATTCGCCTTACTTTATCCTCCGCAACAGCCCGAGTACAGACTCCGTTTGGACCAACCCAAGATATAACTATCAAAGTCGGCGTCCATCAAGGCAGCGCTTTGAGTCCATTCTTGTTCATATTAGTACTTGAGTCAGTGTTGGGAGATTTGATGGAGGAAGCACCTAAATGCCTCGCGTATGCCGATGACTTGTGTCTGATTGACACGGATATTGGAAGACTGGAGAATAGAGTGCAGGAAGTACAGATGAGACTGAAGGCAGGAGGACTCACACTCAACACTCGCAAGATAGAATTTATGATAATCGGTGGAGAGAAGGAAGCTATGAGTGATGTGAATGGAGTAGAGATTGGTCAACGAAGGAGTTCCAATATCTAGGATCGTTGATCACTGACGAAGGAGGAGCTGAGAGAGATGTGAACAGTAGAATAAAGAGTGGATGGGCGAAATTCAACGCATGTGCTGGCATATTGCATGACAAGAGAGTGAGATTGAAATTAAAAGGAAAGATCTATAGATCGATTGCGAGACCGGTGATGATGTACGGTAGAGAGTGCTGGGCACTGACGGAAGTCATGGAGGATAGAATAAGTGTAGCAGAAATGAAGATGGCAAGATGGATTTGTCGTGTAAGACTGAAGGATAAAATCAGGAATGAAAGAGTTCGAACGATGTTGGCCATCGCACCGATAGTGGAGAAGATAAGAGAGAGACGCTTCGGTGGTACGGGCATATTAAGAGGAGAGACAAAGACCATCCTTGTCGAGAGATCCTCCAGCACAAACCACCAGGAATGCGGCCAACGGGCAGACCCAAAATGAGCTGGGAGAAAGTAATAAAGAAGGATTTTGCTACGTAGCGACTTACGGAGAGACACACGCTAAATCGAGAACTTTGGAAACAGGACGGCACATCCTGAACCCGTTTAACGTGGAGAGCAGATGTTTACAACAATCAATCAATACGAAGAATCTGTCTCCTCATTTTCATTGTATTTTTGTGACCTCTAATTGTAACGCTTCGACCAGGATAAATATGATGTGATGTGTGATGTGACATGTCGCCAAAAGCGAGAGCGCGAAAAAAATTGTATTATCATTATAATTATGCTCGAGGACGTCTGGGTGTACATGACGCGCAGTCAAAATCGTTCATATTCATATTCTTTATTTCAGACAATCACGACTTATTCCACTAGGTATTTCACTTGAACCTCATACTTGACAAATAAAAACTCATACTTTAGTTGACAAATAGTTGAATTCATTTCACAGACTGTGCAACGGTTGAATTCTTCTTCTTCGATATTGAGGTTCATAGCGGTCGAGATAAACCATGTTCTCTTCTCTTATTGCTTTCTCATCTGAAATAAATTTCTCACAACTTGAGAAAGACAAGGGATGATGAGCAAACCTGTAGAAATTCATCGACAGCTTCATCGAAATCGAACAAGTGTAGATTGTTCAGATCTGAAACAGAGAAGCCATGTAATTTGTAAAAAGGACTGTGTATCAACGCGAAAACGTCAGAGAACAGTGTTCAGAACATCCTTTCTTAGTAAGTGAAAACAAGAGGCAATGTAAGAAAACGTGTGAAAAGGAAATTCTTTGATTAGTGATCTCGTGTAATACTTTAAAAATCGAGAAGTAGCGGAGGATAAAGTAAGGCGAATCTACAGCCACTCTGCGATCTCACACAGCTGTGTAATGAGAGAGCGCTCTGAATAGATACAGAGGGGCAGAGACGTCTCCCCCGTCTCTCAACTCTTCAGTCCTCCGACCTTGCCCGAGTGATTGTAAAGTTAGTTCGCGATTCGGCTGGTCTCTGTCTATTGTCCCAGCCTTTTTCACAGAGTATTCCTTCCTCCTCATTCCCATTCTCTACTTTACATTTAGATCTGTGGTTGTCTAGGCGAAAAACAAAGAAGTTCCCGCTTTTTGCGCAAATTTTGTTCTCCATTTTTTGTGTTCACAGCGGATTTCTGCAAATTTTACTGCTAATATTTCTAGGGCAATGGCATTCGTGACGCTCCTTTCTTCCGACGGCCAACAATTCCCCATTGAAAAGTCCATCGTCTCGATGTGCCAGACTATCAGCCGACTAATCGAGGTTAGTTCCGTGTGTTTCTCACTCATATTTAAACTGGATGTGCTTGTGGGGAATGCTGTCGATCAGAGCAACTCAAGAATACTCATAATGAAAAAATGTAGGCATTCGCAACTGCAGAGGGAGTTGGAGAAGAAGCCTTTCTTGATCATCCCATCCCGTTGTCCAATGTGTCCTCGGATGTACTAGAGAAGGTTGTGAATTTAAATATTTTGAAATCAATTAAATATTGAAATTGAATTTAGGTGCTAGAGTGGTGCATTAGACAGACGATCGAGGAAGACAGAGATAGCGGTGACTTTAGTGAAATGAGCCTAGAAGAGGATACGACGTGGGTTAGGAATTTCCTCAATGTGAGTTAACCCATACCATTTAATATACTATCAAGTAATGTCTGATTTAGATCTCAAACGATGAATTATTTGATCTCATTCTCGCTGCGAATTATCTCGATGTTGCCGGGTTATTGGAGCTAACGTGCAAACATGTCGCGAGTATGATCAAGGTACGTTTTATTCTGCATGTTTTTAATGAAATAGCTATCTGTTCAAAATTAGGGAAAGTCGCCTGAAGACATTAGAAGAACGTTCGGAATTGTAAACGATTTGACTCCGGAAGAAAAGCATCAGATTATGAAAGAAATAGCGTGGATTAGTAAGCGTTAACTTATCTGTAATGAAAAATAAACCATATTTTAGATCTAACATCAGCGTTGAAAGCACCACAATCCCCTCACGAAGACTCGCGAATGGAGGTGATTTAATTCTCTATTTTGATTGGTATTCGATATTCGCAGCCCTTTCCACTTCTCAGTCTGCCTAATGAGATAATCTCGCTAATTTTCCGACAAATGCACGCTGTTGATCGGTTGCGAGCGAGAGTCTGCAATGGGTTGTATCTGGTCAGTTTCACAATTTATTTATATTTAGCGCACTCATTCCGATTCCTCGTCGACCAACGCTGATAATGCTTCATCAATTTGATTGCAGCTCGAAGAGTCTGATCGATTCACGATCAATGAGCTGTCCATTGGAAGATACTACGATGAAGATTCGAAGTTTCACGCTGATAATGGTGCAGAATCAAGTCAAGAGTAAGGAAAAATCAGCCCACAGTAGAGAATCATTATTTTAGAGTGGAAATGGCGCTGGTCGGTCCGTGCTCCTCTTATATCGACGTTCTTGTCAAATTTGCGAGCAACACTAAGATTGAATCTTTGTTCTTTCTGGTGCGGTCAGATCCGATATAATAATCGTATGCGAAAAATTCTACATCGTGAAATCTTTTTTTCTTTAACAGATAAATTTGAGGATATTCCTTTAAAAAAATGAACATTTGCAGTGCGACGAAGAAGAACGGCAACTCATTCCTTACGTGAAATCGATCAACGTTCGAAGTCTCGTCGTCACCATGGGAAGTTTAGGGACTGGTAGTGAAGTCTAGACGCGACACGATTTTTTGTGACTCTAACTGGAATTATGCGTATAAAGTAGGGTTGGGACGAAAACCTGTAGCTTTATTTCGACAGTACTCTCTGACCGATGGCAAAATGTGCGAAATGAAGAGAGCATTTTCCCTAGCCAACCCCAGTCCAGTGTGATTGCAGAGCCAGGAAATGGGCAAAGAAGAGATCAACGACGATAGACTCGAGGAATGGACTAATGGAAGGGTCACAGTCAACATACAGATGGGAGGGCACGCGGTGACGGGAGAGGCACTTTTCAGAGTGTACAGTGTGAGTATGAGAGAATTTATTTATAATATAGATTAGAAAGTTTTTTTTAGATATTATCAATGGTAGGCGCAGAGACAAAGTGACGAAATTCCTTTGCTGATTGGTCAATAAGGAAAACTGCCCTCGGGCGAAAAAAAGAACATTCCGTTTCGTCTGTACAAGGAACAGGATAACGTCGGGGAACGTGGCCTCGTTAGCTCAGTTGGTAGAGCGTCAGACTTTTAATCTGAATGTCAGGGGTTCGAGCCCCCTACGAGGCTAACATTTTGCCGAATGTATTTCATATTTGTAATCGAAAACTGCATTTCGGCCGCTAAAGAAACACGAAAACATGTAGAAACATAGCCTCGTTAGCTCAGTTGGTAGAGCGTCAGACTTTTAATCTGAATGTCAGGGGTTCGAGCCCCTACGAGGCTAACATTTTGCCGAATGTATTTCATATTTGTAATCGAAAACTGCATTTCGGCCGCTAAAGAAACACGAAAACATGTAGAAACATAGCCTCGTTAGCTCAGTTGGTAGAGCGTTAGACTTTTAATCTGAATGTCAGGGGTTCGAGCCCCCTACGAGGCTAACATTTTGCCGAATGTATTTCATATTTGTAATCGAAAACTACATTTCGGCCGCTAAAGAAACACGAAAACATATAGAAACATAGCCTCGTTAGCTCAGTTGGTAGAGCGTCAGACTTTTAATCTGAATGTCAGGGGTTCGAGCCCCTACGAGGCTAACATTTTGCCGAATGTATTTCATATTTGTAATCGAAAACTGCATTTCGGCCGCTAAAGAAACACGAAAACATGTAGAAACATAGCCTCGTTAGCTCAGTTGGTAGAGCGTTAGACTTTTAATCTGAATGTCAGGGGTTCGAGCCCCCTACGAGGCTAACATTTTGCCGAATGTATTTCATATTTGTAATCGAAAACTACATTTCGGCCGCTAAAGAAACACGAAAACATATAGAACCATAGCCTCGTTAGCTCAGTTGGTAGAGCGTCAGACTTTTAATCTGAATGTCAGGGGTTCGAGCCCCCTACGAGGCTAACATTTTGCCGATGTCAATTTACATTTGAAATCGAAAACTGCATTTCCGCCGCTAAAGAAACACGAAAACATCAGCAAACGTAGCCTCGTTAGCTCAGTTGGTAGAGCGTCAGACTTTTAATCTGAATGTAATCGGTTCGAGCCCCCTACGAGGCTGCATTTTATTTTTCAACTTTTGTCATCGGGTGAGAGAAATCACATGATTCGCTTCCATTCGCAGGAAATGGACTCCTGTCACTCGTCTCTTCTTCGCTTTCGCATCGATGTTCTCGCTGAAGCTACCCTTTCCGTCCTGCACCAGATGGGAATCAGCTACACGAGGGGACTGTTCACAACGAGGAGGAAGGATGCGCAGGTGAGCCTCTTTTATGTACTTCGACCCCGCGTGTAACTGATGCTCAGTCGCCGTGTTCTTATTGGACGATCATGAACCCGTAATACAGTACCCGTGGAATGTTCATGGCGCGGAGGAAGAATCATCTACATTTGGAAAGCCAACCCGAGGGAATAAAACGAATATCGCTTGCTGTGTATCTAAAATGACGAAGGGCGAAAGATGTTTAACGCGCAATTACACTTACCTAGCGGTTTTTTGCTGATCATAAATCGATAAAAAAATTCAGTTCTTCGTGGATGACGACATCTCGAAGAGTTTCTTCATCGTCATCGGATCGAAGATCGTGATTACGATCAATAAAAGGATGCTGAACAGCGGCATCGAAGGCGATTTCGCCATTGAGAGGCGAGTTTCATAACTGTCGGACTGAACAGAAACCGAGAAATCGTAGTACACCAAACGAAGTAGGTCAGACCAAAATTGTGTTGTTAGTTATTTATTTTTGGAGGGTGCCACTGGTGTATCCAACATTCTTGAATTTCCCACCTTTTGTACTCCTTGTGAAACTCATTCGCGCGTAAGGAATTAAACTCAAATTTTAAAAATCTCTAATAGATTACCTGTACTGTACCTACATACAACGCAATAAATGAATGACAAATGAATGAACTCTACTGAATATTCTCTATGTTTCAGGTACGAGGGTGATCAGGGGAGATCATCACTTCTAACGTTCATTTATAAACTGCAACCTTTCCCTGTCGTGTATCCCTAATTGATAAATATTTACAGTAATTAATGATTTCCTGGTCCCCCCCTACACACAAAACGTTCAGGTTGTTGACAGAGAAGCACGACCTAATATAATTTTAATTATAATTGCGCTGTAAATAGATATCATATTATATTTTGCACGATAAAAGAGGAAGTCTAAATCCGCTCGGTATTCAACATTCCTTGCAATGTACACCAGCCAAAATCTGAACGTAAGTTCTATTTTCCATTTTGAAAATGGTCTGATTTTTGAGATTGCGATCGGCCGCATCACACTGCCTTCGGTGAGTTGTGCACTAGGGATGACAATTCATGCGGCTCTCCTCGATTTGAAATAGAGTTCGCGATACGCAATATAGTTCGCAGTTTTGATTAATTGCAATATTTTTATACCAAAACAAACAATAACAATTGATATGAACTATAAAAAAGCGAAACTCGTCAGATACACAAATTTCAATAGGCGAACCCTGTGAAATATTAAAACTCGTCACAAAGAGATTATTACGATATTGAAAACAGGTTACTGGTTAATTATAATGGTATCTAATGACTGAGGTAGTAATCGGGAAGTGAGGTACTGTATGATAAGGCAAATAAAGCTGTAACAATAGAAATAACAAGAGATTAGTAATTATAAGTGCGTATTAATTGCTCTAAAGACTAAAATGATCTCGTATTGTGTGTACAGTGGCGTTCTTGGGGCAGTCATATTTATTGCTGAAAATAAAATATAAATATTTGTAAACATAGCCCGGCTAGACCCTGCGGGGGGCATAACCCGGCTAGACCATGCGGGTGGCAAGCAGCCTACGGCTGCAATGTCGCCGGGTTGTGATAGTCTTCTGCGAGTGTTTCGCGCGACACCGGGTTGTGATAGTGCTATGCGGGTACTTCGCGCGTAGCCGGGTTATATATTCGAATTTTTGGCCAATGTATGAAAGTATAGAATATTCACGGTTGCAAACAGAGCTGGCATTTTCCCTTGCGAAAGGCTCGCAGGTTAGGCTATCAAACGCCGGGTATTGCATTTAGGACATAGGCCAATCCTTGAATGGATAAAATATTCACAGTCGCGAACCGATTGGCATCATCCCTCGCGAAAGGCTCGTGGGGCCTCGGGCGATCCGAAAAAAAGATGGAATGGGGCGTGCCCCCACCCCATCTTTTTTCGGCTCGCCCGATGCCCCACGGACCTTCCGCCAGGGACTCGCAGGTTAGGCTTTCAAACGCCGGGTATTTTTTGCATCGATTAAGTAAATCTGACCCGCCGAACCTTTTGGGATACTGTAATTAGGTTACGGTATCGATTTATGACGAAAGTCATAAATCTGACCCAGCGAACTAAATCTGACCCACCGAACCTTTTGGGATACTGTAATCGGATTACGGTTCCGAATTATGACGAAAGTCATAAATCTGACCCAGCGAACTAAATCTGACCCGCCGAACCTTTTGGGATACTGTAATCGGGTTACGGTATCTATTTATGACGAAAGTCATAAATCTGACCCAGCAAACTAAATCTGACCCGCCAAACCTTTTGGGATACTGTAATTGGGTTACGGTATCGATTGATGACGTAATAATAAAAAAATGGAAAAAAATAAAATATTCGATTTGATTTGATTTAGCGATAATAATGCAAAAAACGAGTTATTGTATCATAATTACGCAATATTGCATAGTGATGACGAAATTGGTTATCGATTTTTTAAAATTTTAATTACGAGTTGTTTGGTTCCAATCACGAGCGATTTGGTTGAGTTTCCGGTGAAAACGGTGGAAAAAACGGGTGATGACGAAATGATGACGAATTGATGACGAATTGATGATGAATTATCGATTTTTTCTTGAAAATTTTTTTCACGAGAAATTGTTTGGTAAAGGATCTGAGGGTGTACGATCAGTTTATAGCGAGATATAAGCAAAAAAAGTCGAGCGTGACAGACAAACAAACTTAGTTAGTTAGTTAGTTAGTTAGTTAGTTAGTTAGTTAGTTAGTTAGTTAGTTAGTTAGTTAGTTAGTTAGTTAGTTAGTTAGTTAGTTAGTTAGTTAGTTAGTTAGTTAGTTAGTTAGTTAGTTAGTTAGTTAGTTAGTTAGTTAGTTAGTTAGTTAGACACAGACAGACGGACAGACAGACACTCTGACATTATAGTACTGAAGAATCATCTCATCACTCTTCGTCACATTATTATTGTTGTTGCCAGTTCCAAGATGTGTTTCGCATATAAGCGATAAAGATATAAAAAAATAATTTATTTTTAAATTTTTGTTTGAAACATACCAGAGCGAGATGCGTATTTGTATCCTCCGGCACCTTTCTCACTCGCGCATGCAGACGATACTCTTCCTTCAGCTTCTTGAACTCTGCCTTGTGCTCATGAAATTATAAAATGTTAATACGGAACGAGAGTCACGCAAGCTCCGAGTACACGCTAGCACGTTAGAACAGATCAATATTTTGTTTCAAGTTGCTCACTAGAGTTTACAACTGTCAATACAAAATGGCGAGATGTGCAAAAAGTGTCGATTTGTGAGGATTAAAAACTGATTAGTTACTTGTTTCATGTGCTTCACGAGCGCGACACGGCCTCTGTGCATCTCACCCCATCCCTGAGAGCACATCAGGCAGGCTCGATCATCTAAACATTTTTTTATTATTAACGTTAACAACGGATTGGTTAGTACTGTAGAAGCTGGTGATGACAAATCGATACGGCACACTTCTCAATTTGCATACTTTCTCGTCAGGGTGTTGTGCCGAGTTGTCATCACTACTTGAAACCGTACAAAGAGTGTGGGTTATTTGCTGACCTTGCTGCGTTGAAAGAACAAACGAGCCTTTGTCGGACTCTAGGCGTGCAATCTGCGGTCCCAACTTCCAGCACATCCACTTCTCAACGCACATCCGACTGACGTCGCCCGCGAAGAAAATGTCGTAGTGAAACTGAAGTGTTTTAACTCCCTCGAGTAATTTTGACACAATGTGCGAACAATTATGCTTGATCGAAGATTGTGCGCAACTTTCAATTGAATTGGTGGAATCAAACAGACGTGTTAGCATAAAAAACGTAGTACTCACTTTCTTGTAGTGCATGACTCTGATGGATAAATTCTGGCTGATCTTCGCATTACACGCTGGACAATCATTCACCGCGGACTCGCCACACCAAAATTCTGCAATGGCGATTCTGATGGTGATGATATTATTGATCTCCATCCCGAATCCCAAATCCAACGTTCGTTCACAGTCTCTCGATGTTCATGATAACCGTACATGCCCCCGAATAACAGCTTACCTTATCAGTGGGTCCCACCTAGCGATGTCTTACGACTGTAAAATCGCTTGAAGTGGATACACCTTTTTCCTTTTACCCCCGTATGGAATGATTTCTTTTACTGGTCTACATTTGTGTTATCCCGAACGATACTCAGTAGGTGCTTACTCTCATGCTCGTTCTTCTCATGATCTTCATCCGTCGGTTCAGCCTTCACACTTCGACTCCTTCTCTCTCTGAGCTTCTGAATGTCCTTCTTCTCGGTCATCTCTCTCTCTTCTTCCCAGTTGATAGGAGACTGAACTCTGGGCTGAAATATTGATTTTCAGGATTTAAAATACCAGTCATGCGATGCTTCCAAAGGTCTGTTTTTAGTCATTACTTTTAAAAGTGTGCTCGGTATTCCAGATTCACCGACCATGCCAAGTAGCATTTTACGAAGTAGTAATCAACTCACCGAGGGATACTCTTGCTTAACTGTCGCCTCGAACTTGGGCGTTCTCAGGCTTTTTCTAGTTTATCGGAAGATCCGTTCTCGGAGGAAGCCTTCGCGGGCTCTTCAGGATGCTGCCCGTTGTATCCTTCTCGAGCTTCGTTGGCGGGCTGAAAGGGAAAAAATTAGACGGGTCAAATATAATGATCAAGCGACACTGATAAATATTGTATTGCATTGAAGATATTGTAAATAAACTGATTCAAAGTCATATATCGAAAAAGTGCAGTTGGAAACTAAGTAAGTAAGTATCCGATAGGCTGGTAAACTGACCACTGATTCCTTGTCAGCGAATACAATATGCGCCTTGGACTTTCTCGAACTACTTCTCCTTTTCAGACACGACCGAGGAGTAACAGCTTCGGCAACCAGCGATTTGGCTTTGCCATTCTGCGAGTCATCAGCTTTCTCGGACTTCTTCTTGTGATCCGGAGTGGAGTGATGGAGCGGGATGAGGATGTACGAGAAGTATTCTCGGCCGAATGTTGTGATGACGACATGGGCTGAAGAGAATCAATACTATGAAAAGGATCAATCACAGCGGGGCATCGATCGTCGAAGAATAAATAACCTCATCAGAATTATTAATTCCACTTGTGGAAGGACCATCCTCCATCGGGTCATCACAGCCAATGTGCTTTCGCAGGCTCCTTCTTGTTATTCGGAGAGGAGTGACGGAACGAGAAATGGATGGGCGGGAAAGATTCTCGGTAGGATCGATGACGGGCTCGTCTTCCATGGCCTGAAACGAATCAATTGTATTCGAACCACCTGTACGAGATATTGTTCAAACTCTACTAACCTCGGGTTCCAAATTGGGATCCTCATCGGCAGCGGATGTTCCATTATTCATGCCACTATTGGACGGACCATCATCCATCGGATCATCAGTGTCCTCGATATGGGCAGCAGGCTGATAGAGTAGAGAATATTATTGACAACTCAATATATAGACCGTTTATTCATTGAGATTCATTTGAACGCATCGATTTTTCCCAATATCATTCTTAAGGATGTTTCCTCCTGCAGGCATGTTGCCATTATGACAGCATAAAAGAAAAATAGTACGTAATGAAATGCGCATTGAACTCACTTCTAGCTCCTCATGTACAACTTCACTCGGTGGTTGGTCAACACTTCCTGTAGCTGCTCCATCATCGATGCCACTATCGAACAGATCATCCATCGCCATACGACGCTGAAATATGGACTTGAACCATTATTATATTTTCTTTGCCGTCGAAATATTGACAGATTCAATACGTACCAGTTCGTGCGCACGTGCTTCCGCTGCCGCAATCCGCTCCTGAACACCACGAGAAAGATCCTTGAAGCCACTGAAGAAGGAAGCAAAGTCAGCCCGCTCGATGACACGAGGAGCCTCATCGGCTGCATCTGCTTCAGGATCGATCTCGGCCGGCTCCTCCTTGACTTCGTGAGGCGACTTGTAGGGAGGAATGGGCGCTAGTCGGAGACGGTCTACTGGTGTGATGGGAACGGAGTCGAAGCTGCCCTCGCGCACGTGCACTTCGACGTCGTCGGCTATGGGATCCTGTAAATGTATCCTTCAATAAGACATCTCACTCGACGTTTTAGTAGGAGCGAGAAGGAAATGAGCGAATTGTTCATGAACAGATTCTATGTCAACAACGGTTACCTCCTTTATCTAATCCCTCTAAGATCCCCAACTGACCTCGGCTCGAACTTGAATAGTCAAGGGTTGAGCACTCGCCGACGGAGTGTAAGTTAAATTCGGTTTCGAGTATTGATGATCCATCTGAAATAGATTTGATTGTGATTTTTTGCGAGTATTCGACTGATGGAAAGGGAAGTCACATTTTTCATTAATATATTCCCACTGGGATTCTCTACTAACCCCGATTGGACCCTGGCTAGGAGTGGGTTGAACACTCGTTGACGATGCGGATGCTTCACCGTGCTTGGAGTAAGGATGATCCATCTGGAATAGACATGATTGGGATCTTGTGTGAGCTTTCGAATGCTGGAACGGACAGCTGGGACGATCGACGATTTACTATAGATTGCCACATGGACTCTACATCGATGGCATCGACTAACATCGACTAACATCGATCAATACAAACAACACCTAACTAACTAACATCCATGGGAACCTCAACAGAAGCTGGTTCATCTCTCGTTGAAGGAGCGGCAACTTCGTCTGGTCGGCAGAATTGATGATCCTTCTGAAATGCGTACTAAGCATTTCTGGTTGTTGATTGATCTTTATTTTTGTAAAATCTCATTGAGTTAAACTATATTGCTCACCGCAGCATGCTCGATGTGGGTATGGTACATCGGCTCCGCTGCAGCTGCAGATGTTGCGGGAGCTCCAGTCATCTGCTGAAGGAGTTTTCGTTTCTCATCAGGATATTTCTCCAGGAAGTTGTTGAAGGCCGAGGGGAAGCTGACGGATGGATGCTAACCTTACGCGCGGTCGGCACGACAGGAGCCGATGGAGCATCAGCGTCAATCGGTTCATCTTTGACCTCGCGAAGCGGCGCAGTCGGCTTCGGCGGAACCGGTGTTCGAGGTTGCGTTGACTGGCCCCGGGCTTGGTTCCGAGACTGGGCGGGCATTCGGTTCAGGCATTCGTTCTGCTGGGCATTCATCTGTATCGAGTGATGGCTCAACGGAGGAGGCACTCTCCGTGCTGCTTGCCCCTGCTCCAGGAGTGACTTGTTGAAGACGGTCATGCTGGCGGGAAGTTGTTGCACGATGGAACACTCCTGATGCTCCTCGACCGGCTCCCTCTTCATCTCGTGCATAGGAGCGACGGGCGGAGTGGGCGCCCGAGTAATATCAACCACCTCCTGAATTCTACGCTCGGGTTGCTTCGACGATACAGTCTCCTGGGGCGGATGCGGAGAGAGGGCGGGAGGCCCAGAGGAGGACGATGAACTGTCAAGAGGCTCCTCCTTGATCGCCTTATCTTGAGTTGCGGGGTTGATAGGAGGAGGAGGAATGGACGAAGGAAGAGTCGGGACGACTCCTTGGGGTCTATTGGCGAAGAAGTCCAGAGCTAAGGGGGAGATGGTGAACGGCGTCTGTGGCTGAGAGATTGGATGGGCGGTTGTACTTTGAGTCTCCTCAATCGGAAGAGAGGCACCACTATGGGGCGATTCGGACTGCTTAGGTTGTTGGATGGAGGAAGCGACGGGCACGGGAGAGATCGTGTTAGGAGGAGTGAGATTGACGGAGGACGTAGACACCTGAACGGAGGGAGATTTTTCTTTCTCTTTGTTTTCTACATTTGAGATTACATCAACCCCGATCCCAAGTCGTTCCAAATATTCAGCCCTCTTCTACCCGTGCATCTTCCTAGACTCTCATTAATTCGTTCGTGAAACTACAAAAGCATCTGTGAGTGCAAGTCGAAGGCTAGGCGCGTTCTTCTATCGATATGATATTGCATCAATGTTCACCTCCATCGCTTCGTCGGACGAGTTGGTCCAATGGAAGGCACCAGTGGCTCCATCGATGCGCACTCTCTTTACGGGCATATCATTTCATATTTGTGGTTTCAGTCTTCCCCAATCAGCAATCAATGATCAGTTGGCTCCCCCGGGTTGCAACTTTGTGATTGACTCTACTCTCGCTGCTGTTACGTTTCCATCACAATCAACATCAATTAATCACTTCAGGTCTGACAAAAAGTGAGGTCGACAAGAGTCCCTTTGTAACCACTAAATTATTGACCTCCGCTTTCCTCTTCAGTCCCTCAGCTCGAATCTCCGCATCTCTTCTCATATCGTCCTCGCGCTGGAATTGGAGGAATTGAGCAAGGCTAATTTGACGAAAACAACTCAGTTAATGAACAACTTGTTCTAAATCAGATATCGAAGTCAGTATTGATCGATAGAATAAGAAAACAATCGAAGAAGAAAGAGGAGGGGTGGAGGCAAACATATTGAATGGAAAAGGGGCGTGAATAGATGAATATTTGCACAGGAAATATTCACGAACCCGCACAATCGAATCCACCATCCTCCGCACCACCTTGTTGACGATCTTCAGAATCTTTGCGTCGGCTGAAATTGTAATGTTTAACATTTTTCGAGAACAAGCACACCGTAAGTGGTTATGAATCTCGCTAATACCTTGTGCATTCTCAGCAGCAGCATCAGCAGCAGCTGGAGGGGCTGCAGGAGCTGCCGACATGGCAAACCGTGCGACTGCTACTGTAGGAGAGAGAGGAGGGTTCGGTGCAGCTGCAGGAGTTCGTAGGCGTTTGAGAATCGCAGGTCGTCGAGGAGGAGGGGTTGCTGTCGATCGAGATACATCAGCTTTCACTGCAGCCGAAGGTTGAACCGAAGCTGCATTTGAGGAAGAGGAAGGGATTGCTTCTGCAGGCGATGGTCGGATGGTCGTAGCTGCAGGCTTCACTTGTAGAGGTGACTGATGGACGGCTGCTGCGGGCGTGGCCGAACATGCTGTCGCAGCAAGAGGAGGCGGGGCTGCAGCGGAGGGAGTGGAGGGGACTTCTTCATCCGCAAATGGTCGGAAGATCGGAGCTGCTGGCTTCACAGACTGCTGGACTGCAGGCGGAGAAGGATCCGCGGGGACTGGGGACGATCGGACCATGGTTGACGTGGAAGGAACTTGTTCAGCGATAGTCTGAGCAGGAGTAGAGAATGGACCGAGTAGTTTGGGGGGAACATCAGAGGATGTGGATGGAATTGCTGCTGTTGAGCATGGCGGTGGTTTGGCGACCGGCTGTTGTTTCGGAGCGGACGGCCTTCTCTCTTCCGGCACGGTCATGAAGCGCTTCACCGATCGAGGCACTTCCTGAAAAGGTTTTCTTTCTTTTTTTTTTCAAATTGCTTGCTCAGCTAGTCATCTTGTGCTAAATATGGCCACAGTAAAATTGCGATGCAAAGACGATGCATTGAGTCTTTCAAGAAACAAAGATATTACTGATGTTTAAATGGGGATAATCATGTTTTAACTAATATTTCTGTGTAATTCGGCAATTGCATGATACTATTAAGCTACCGGTCTAGGAATTCTCCCAAGAACACGCTGAAAGAACTAACCTCCACATGCTCGGCAATCGGGTGCGTTCGCAGCTTTTCCTCGTCGAAGTTCATGCAGCATATCTGTAAAATGGCCAGGGTTATCTTACTAGAGAATCCCAAAACACGACCTCTCCAGAACTATCCCGAACACGAACGGAAGGCGGGTAAAATTCCTAGATAACACAAGTGGAAAACCCCTAAAATTTCCGATCACTTACAATGCATGCCGTCTTCCTAATATGTTTTAGCTTGAAATGCTTCAAGAATTCCTCCATGGTGTTGAAAGGAGCCTGAAATGGTATCATTTCTAATCAAATGTGATTCGTTTCAACAGTCGCTTCTTATCAAAAACGTTGTCCTTTCAAACTCAAACTAGTCGATTCCAAACGATTCCAAACATTTTGACTGTCTGTACGCTAATATGAACTACGTAACTAAATGCATTTAGAGTAAGTTTAGAATTTCTCACCGCGGCACAAGCCTTGTTGTGGATGTAGCCGTTGCATCGAATCTTGGGCGAGCATTTGTGCGAGTCGAAATCGTGCGTCGATGAGAATCGAAGTGGGCAGGAGGAGCATCCGAATCTGCAATTATCACATTTTTACGATACATTCAATTTTCAGAAATTAGCACGCGGATGGGACACTCTAATCATCATAGCGAAGCCCCTCGCTGAGATGAGATATGCTAATTATGGGGTGTATGGGTGGCCCAATCAGCCCCCGGACGCCCCAATATGGAAGCACTTGAGATGAATGTATTCTTCTCCTACTGAGCACATCAACCCATCAATAGCCATTAAATTCAATCCATTAATCAACATTAAATTCAACAACAATCGCACAACTTCTCTATTGTGTCACTTTTCACGATGTAGAGAGTGAATAAAACACAAATTTGACTCACTTTTCGGCCAGAAAGTCGCTGACTACCTCCCACGCATCGTCCATTTCTGGCGAAGGTGACGACGTCTATGAAGACGTCGGAGATGGCACGTCTAACTGAAATAATTGATGATTTATTTAAATAATTAGCACAAAAACGCAATAACAACGCACAAACGTGTTCAATATGGCAATCGGTAGCACGCAAATACAAATGCATCGACGTAGAACCATCAGATAACGGGCGCATTGATTGACAGAAGGGGACGAGTGAGGAGGAAAAGAGGAAGAGAGGAAGTAGACACGCTTTGATTTGAGCGGGAAAGGTCCGTGAATAGCGAGGTAATACGAGGAGGGGGTTAGTTGCGATTGCTGGCCAACGGAGTCGTTCGTGAATCGATCAATATAAAAGTGTTATACTCAAAAAGAAAGAAAAAAGCCAAAAACACGCTTATTTTGAATGAAAATAATGTAAGGGATCGATAGTACGATTGACTCAAGAGATAAAGATGTTCACGTGTTACACGAACGAAGAAGAAGAAGAAGCCAAAAAAAACGCGTGATAAAAAGAGGACGATCGGAAGAGAGAGAAGAGAGGAGGAAAAGATGGAAAGGAACGATAGGGGGATAGTTTTGACTTTTGACTGCGCACAAATGTAGTTGAGCGGGGCCAGAGGGTGAAAATCGATAAAGCTCGCGATCTGAAACGGATTTTTTAATTGGAAGTGTCGTGGGAGCTGGAAGTAAGTCCGAAGAGGAAAACGAGTATTTTGAAAGGAAGCGAAAGGCGAGAAAACTATTAAACATTGCTGATCAACGGACGCGATCTTGATATTCATCATGTTGTCTCATCTTTCTTTCCCCATTGTCAGGCAAGGTCACGCGGCACTAAATAGAATCAACTGTGAATAATAAACAATAAATAAGTTCCTCTTGGCGAATACACAGTTTGTGAGAAAAAGAACCTAGTGTATCTCAAATGCCTCTTTCTTGACCATTCCTCTCGCATGGATAATGCGTCCAACCCCTAACACATGTGAGAGAGGAAGTGATGTAACACCTCACTTGGACACTTGGCAAACTCGGATTTCTATAGGTCCAGGAAATGTGAGAATGGGGGCAAATTCAATAGGAGCCACGCAACTGCCGGGTCGATTGTCCTCTTTTTCTTGTGACGCGAAAGGTCTCACGTCGATAACATCTAAAGAACCTATCGCATACGATAGATCTAGGGGCTTGATCTCGGGAAAGGATAGATAAAGAAAGAACCCTGTCCCAGCGAGGTTCGGTGTGAGAAAGGGAGAAAAGGACAAGGGATGGGTTAGGGGGGCTGACTTATGGGGAAAGTAATTGAGATTTTGATAGGTCATGGGAATGTGCCAGAGGTACCAATACTAACACAGAGGAATGGAGTATTCCCAGTGGTGCAAATGGAGAGGGCAGATCGGCTTTCTCTAATAATAGTCGGGGTTCGAATGAGGCAAAGGAGGTGTTCAATGGAATATTGTTGGGATAGGTCATAATGGAATGTGCGCAGTGGGCCATATGTGACAGAAGGAGGGTGGCCTTCCACTCTTAATGATCAGTTAGCTTTGTGAATTGTGTATTAGGCGACATTTGTTATTAGCCCATTCTTCCGAACTGTTTCGGTACTGTGTAAACAAGCAAATGAATAGAATAAACAAGGGCTATCTGCAACGGATGTGTATGTTATTATGGCTTCCGTTCGAGTTCATTCAAATTCTTTGCGATTTATATCTGAATCTCATTATCGCGCGCCAATATAGTAAGGTTGAGGGTGAGCAGCGGGGAGTCACCCATTAATCTATCCTCACTTCCATTAATGAGAGGATGCTCTGCAATCCGCGTGCTCTTTCACGGATTATAGCATTAATACAATGGAGAAATTGATCTCTATGCGGAATAACTGCTGATCGATCGCACACGCGCAATGGGGGTGGTCCAACCTAGGGATGGCTTGGCAAGAACTGGTCCCTTACTCTCTCACCGGTCAGAGAGGCTAAAGAGTATGCAAAATTAAGAGAATCATGTATTGACGAGCCATCCCTTGTTCAAACCGACACTGTTCTTGTTTAATTGACTACGCAAACGATTTTATTGGCTGATATTACAAGGGAGGCACCGCGAGTGACCTCGAAGAAATGAAATTGCGACGAGATACTCATGCTTTCGAAACTTATTCGAGAGTAGTAGCTCGATAAACAGGTGCTTCTTGGTCTCACGCCGTGCGCCTTTAGCTCTAATTCACACCAAGACTGAGAGTCCCAATCAAATTCGCTCGTTAGGACAGAATTGCAATCACAGCGCGCTCTATTGGAAAGTAACACTCATAAGAAGGGAACTAGTCAGCGGCTGGGGGTCAGGAAGAGGAGAGAAGAAGTGAGAGAAAGAAAGCAGGGAGAAGGAAGGGAGAGTGAACGCACGCGTAAACATGCATAGTAGAAAGAGACGGAATGGAGGGATGGAAGGTTGGAGGGAGATAGGGAGGGTATTGATGAATGGAAGGATTGCGAGACCAGCTGGGCGTCTCTCTTATTAGAGTGATCTCTCCCTGGTTAGAGTGAGTGAGAGAACAGGGAGAATGGAGAGGGTCGGGGAAGTGTGCTATCGACTCTCTCCATTCCGCATTGTCTCTCGTCGGTTAGAGGGGGCGAGAGAGCGGGCGGATTAGAGAGAGTCAGAGAAGTCGAGAACAGATCGCGAATACATTGTTCTATTTGCTGCAGGATGTCTAGATACGAGGGGGAGAGGAGAGCCCAGACGGCAGAGGGGAACAACAAGCGAGAACAGGCGAGAAAGAGCGTTGTTTTTCCCCAGAAATAATGGTAATTGGGGTGCTGCGGCTATATACGGTCAGTGCACATTTTTTTCTGTATTGAATCATTTACGAGGTGATTATTGAGCACATGCGAGGCTATTTGGCCAATATTGCATTCACATTTCGTGAATGGCGTTCAATGATGTATAGGCGGCCTTTTTTTAGTAATTTTCGATGTTAGTCAGAACGAGAATCGTGTGGCGTATATACGGATATTGTAAGGAAAAGATTCGTTTGAATAGTGGTAGAATAAAAAAGATATTTTTAAAAGTTTTACAGATTTATTAGAGACAAGGAACCGAATGAGAGAGACGATTGAATGGTATGACGATTCTAGGCTTCCGGGAAATTGGAAAGCATTTATACCATCAATTGACCTTCCGACCTCAAAACGGATGCATCTGTTGTAAATATAGAGACATCACCACCTCTTCCAGTTTACTGTCCGATTTCCATTTCAAGATCAACCGATGTCAGAATGATACCAGGGGGTTGGATGGACACTTCAAGAGTTCACCTGACCACAGTGGAAACGGGTCTTTCGAATTCAAACAATGTTTATCAAATCCAAGATTTAGCCGCATTAAGAATGATACATTTTTGTCGCATTAGTACAATCAGTACATATAAGCGAGAAATACAGAACAATCATAAATACTCAGTTGACTTTCGCTCCGATGAAAAGTGGATATCTCGTGGATCTGGCTTTCTTTGTGAGAACGTAGAGGAACGGCTTGTTGAATCTACAAATTTTAATCGTTAAAAATCTTTTTAATAAAATCATAAAAAATTCCGGAAGCCATCAGTATTGCCAAAAATGCGTTGAATGATTTAGTTAGCAGCTTGCCTAATGGAGGGAATGGGCGGCTCAGCCCTCAGAGATCTCGATGCAAATACAACAGCAGTAGCAGCAGCCGCTTTCGTGCCCTCCTCGGAGACCTGACAGGAGATAACATTCGTCAAAATGATTGCTCTTCAAACCATCCACCTTTATTTGATACAGCTAAAAATAATCTAAAATGGGCCGTTAGATTGAATTCCTAAATTACTATTTTAAAAAAAAACCTCAATGACGGCCTTGTGGATAATCTTTGCCACGTAGATGTCGTCGTCCGAAATCTAAAAATATATGAAAAAAATTGTCGGATGTCGATCAGCAAGGAATACGGTACTTACTCCCGACAGATTTGCATTGTCCACATCAAAGATTAGCATCACTCCACACTGCTCGAGGGCTGCCTTACCGTCAGTGGATGACTCGATCTTGAACTTGGGCAGTTCCAGCTGCAAATTGGAGATTTATCGTTTTTCCAGATACCGTAATCCATGGAAAAATCAATAATCGATGGATACTATCACACTTACATTGATCTTTCCGGTCTGGAGATTCTCGATGGCTCCCTGCAGGGTTTCTGCCGTGAGATTTGCGCGCCATTCACCGAAATCACCCGATGGCATGAGAACGACGAGAGAATAGGATGGGTCCTGAAAGGAGAGGTTACGGTAGAGACTATTGAAAGATTATGGTTGGTCCCACGTTGGCTTCGTTATGTATAGAAATATATCGAACTTTGTATGCGAGAGAAACGACGGTGAGATCGTCATTGAGAGAGTAGCGAGTGTTCAGTTTGTTGGCGATCATGAACTTCTCCTGAAAATGCATTTTATGAATTTTATATACCTTTATCTTCGATGTCGTTTCAGCATTGACCATTTCAATTTGTCTCGCCATTATGCAATTTGTGAAACTCATACTAATCCCAAATTTCGCATTTTTCTCGGAATAGGTATTCCGGAAAAAACAGTAAACAATCTAACATCTCTACGTCCGGCGATTCCGTGGAACGTCTTCTCCAGCGTTGCATCCTGGTCGAACTGCGTCTCCCATTCGCCCTGCAGAGATCAAAGATCAAAGATCAACTCCTGAGATCAAAGATCAAACCTTGAAGAAGACAGCGTTGATGAGTAGAGCGACCGCATTTGCGAAGCAACCGGCATCGACCAGCTCCGTGATCATACCGCCCGTGTTCTTTTCCACGAAGGCGTTGACGTGCTGGAAAGAAATCAGTTGTCGATTGACAAATCGCAATTACAGTAATCTTATTACAGTAATTACAGTAAAAGTGGCAAATATACATTAGACGATCGCTCGCCATCCATGAAATTGATGCTCTCAGCACCGGCTTTAAACATTTTCTCCACATGCGAAGCATACGCTTTCTTGAGCTTGAATCTCTGCAAAGATCAAAGATCAGTCTACCGTAATCCCTCCGGATACCGTACCTTATCGAGGAAGAATCGGTTTGCTACGTTCGTTGCCACTCCTTCATTCTTTTCTGAGACGGCAGCAGTGAGGGAAGAGTAGAGAGAAGAGACCTCGGCGAGGGAGAGGGCTGAATGCGAATTCGGTTATGCTTCAAAATTGCAACTTCACCGAAATCAAGTTTTGCAATTGATTATTTCCTAATATTCGTGTGTAAAAAACAGCAATTTCTGAAGTGATCATTATTCAATATTTCTAAAAGGTGTATCACTTTCAATTGTATTTTAGGCAACCTTTTCATGGGCTTCCGGCTTTTAAGATTTGTAATCTCACTCTTTCCCAGCAACGTCGTCAGTTCCTTCTGCGTGTCTTCCTTCGCTCCATCGTGAACGATGGCAAGGGCAGCACCTGAAAATTTATTAAATATATGTATATGTAATCATTTATTGTTTGATAATTATTATATTCAGTTCATGTTGTACTCACTCATAACTCAACTCATCATCTACTAAAACTAGTTTTCGCTGACTTTTGAAGAAGGAAAGTATTCGAGGATAAATACTTCCGAAACTCATAATCATTCGTTCATTTTCGCAGTGTGATAAGAAAGAAAGAGAGCGAAAGAGCAAACACTCATGGGAAATTTCCTGGTTATTCATGCTTATTGATGACAGGATGAGGAATTCCCCAATAGGGTTTCCGCTGCCATACCGTTACTCGAAATCGCAATATTCCCTGGTCCAGACTTTCCGCAATTTTCATTGCAGTATTGAAATTTAGCGACAGAATTCAGTCAGAAAAGAATGAAGGTTTGGTTCTCGTTCTAAAAAAATACAAAAAATAAAGGTTCTCGTTCTAAAAAATACAATAGAAACGGGAATGAATGAGACTGAACGTTTTTCGAAATCAATCGACTCTTCAGTTTCTCCGTTCGACATGCACATTCATTTTTTTTTGTAATTCGAAGAAATCTGTTTAAACTATCCGAGGGAGAAGGGCGAGATCACGAAGTTCTCTTTGGGCCCTGAGGCAGCGCGGAGGAGGGCGAGGGCGAAGTCGGTTGAAGCGGACATATTGAAATTGGAGAAATTATAATGATAACGAAATTTTAAAATCGATCCGTTATCAAAGCATGGTTCGCAAAAACGCTTGAATAGCCAGAATGGCAAACTGTAAAGAATAGCGAAAGAAACACAAGCGGGTTCTGAAAAAATGATTATGAAAAATGGCATTACCATTGAAAGTGGGGAGTGATGAGAACCACAAATAGAAACTGAAAAGACGCTTGTGAAATTCACCTTTAAAAAGAGGTGATAAGACCTGCATGCTTGATAAGATTGAACAAACGCTGTGATAGGAATGTTGGTCCAGTCACTCATGTTATGAAACAGATTGAAAGATTGAAACAACATAGACGCTGTCGAACACACATCATTTCCCTCGCAATCTGCCAACGGAGAATTATCGACATTTTATCAATAGTCGTGCTCCCACTCTTTTGATGGAAGAGTTCGTGCTGATTCCATTACAATTATTGAAAAACTTATTGAATAACGTCAGGAGTTGTGGCTTTTCTAGAATTGGTTTATTGAACTTACAAGAAAGATCGAAAAATCAGTGAGCACAGAGCGTTTGTGAAGAGCTGCATTCGTGTGACTAATTGTAATAGAAACCTTCGGGAGACCAAACCTCTACTTCCTGTGATCAGAACGGCACACTTCCATAGCAACAGCTTCCTTCAGAGGGGCAAAAGATTTCGACCCTGGCAGGACTCGAACCTGCAATCTTCGGATCCGAAGTCCGACGCCTTATCCATTAGGCCACAAGGCCGGGTGGTTCGTTCTCGCTAGAGCACACTCTCGTCTCTTCACTCCGCTCCCGCGTCGTCTCTCGGCCCATGAATAATCCATTTCTTGTGAAAGCAATGCTCGTTTCCTCTTTGGTTCCCTTACTGACTCATCACAGGCAATCACCTCACAAATATCGCTGTATGGAAACACCTCCGGGTGAGAGATTGCGCGTTTTCGAGAGGGTAAAAGACAGTGAGAGCAGAGGGAGAGACACGTAAAATAGCGCCAGTCAACAGAGAGGCATGGCTCAGTTTCACAAGCGTCCTTTTTCTTTCGCCATTTGTGGTCGGTTCTCGACCAAATCTTTCCCTTTTTCACCTTTTTCGAATCGTTCTGCCGATTAGAACTTTTCTCAACGAGTTCGAGATGTTTGCTTCGGCTCTTTCAAAGGGTAGAGTGTTCAAGAGTTCGATTTCCCTTCTCCCTCTCGTCTGCCTCTTTTTCGCCCTCGTCCCTTCCCTTTCCGCGTTCGATTGCGGTTGAGAGGAACAGCGCATTAGTTTGCTCATTTTTTCTGATCTTTGGCCTCTGTCATCAATTTCCCTACCTCTATTAGCCTGTAATTTCCCTACCTCTATTAGCCTGTAATTTCCCTAACTGTATTAGCCTGTAATTTCCCTAACTGTATTAGCCTGCAATTTCCCTAACTGTAATCTCTCTAACCTCTCATTCTATTTTCCAGCCATCTTCCGATTTGCTCGAGTCGACGGTTGGCTGTTTAAGTTTTTCCTCTTACTTTCTCGTTTCTACTAGTTCCTTAGCCGAGTTTCCCGTAAAAATGGCATTACTCACCTTATCATTTGCTGATTGTTATTATTGTTCCATCTGTTCTCTTGCCATTTCACAACAGCCCCTTTCGAATACTTTCGAAACAGTCCATATTTCACCAACTATTTACTGATTACGCGTCTATTTCTGTTCCTTACCCAATCTTCTTCAGTTCTGATAGATAATTGTTGATCTCTGTGATTCCTTATCCTTACCCTTTTGACTTTCGCTCTATCGCATGTTATCGTTCATAGCTAGACGCTGTGCCTAACCTTTCTCACAGATTTTCGATCTCAATTTTCTCCCGATGTCCATTTCATCCGAATTTGTTCATGATCTTTCATAGCTCCGTCTTACACACAAAGTGTCCGCTTTCACAAATTTCGTGCTTGATCTTTTGTAGATAACCGCTGTTTTCTCTGATAACTTACAACTGATCATCACTGACTCTTTCGGCAGAATTTTCCATTCCCCCGTATCCTTCCTTCTCGCATTTACTGGGGTCTTCGGGTCTATTTGGCGTATCATTCTTTCTATATTTCGTCTTTTCCAGAAGATGTCAGCCTCCACCGACTTCGCCCTCGCCCTTCTCCGCGCCTCTTCCGGACACGCCGAGAACTTTGTCATCTCGCCCTTCTCCCTCGGTTAGTGCAACGAAATTATATTTGCATAAAATCGTCAGATAATAAAATTAGTCGTTGCTTGTTCCTTCCTTTAAAGTTCTCGACGTTGGGCTAACAAGCGAATCGATACGAGTTTCCCTATGCGTAGTTGGACACAAAGTCTGTCCTTTCTTGAGTCCCTTTCCTCTCCTTTTTGCCGCGTTTCCCAGGGCGACGCGAAAACATTTCACTTGCCAAAAGTTGATTTCTAGACTAGGTTGATTTCTTGATGCAGGGAACAGAGCTATTCTTGCAGCAAAATAATGAATGTAGATGATAAACACAATTAATACAATTAAATAAATATCAAATTAAATAAATAACTGTTCAGGCGCTGCCCTCGCCATCGTTCACGACGGTGCGAAAGAAGACACGCAGAAGGAATTGACGACGTTGCTGGGAAAGAGTGAGATTTATATTACGAATCTGTTTTGAAAGCCTAAAAACGTGTGAAAAAAATCGCTCAAAAATTAACGTTCTCTTTTAATTTTTCTTCTTCTTTCCGCACCAATCAATTGGAGACTCTGCATACTATGAAATGGTCACGTTGAAACATAACCTCATTCCCCTTCAGCCCTCTCCCCCGCCGAGGTCTCGGCCCTCTACTCATCCCTCACTGCTGCCCTTTCGGAGAAAAACTCCGCCGTGATCACGAACGTAGCCAACCGATTCTTCCTTGACAAGGTACGGTATCCGGGAAACACGCTATCCGGGGAGTACGGTATCCGGGGATTTCGGTAGATCTGCCTGGCAAGGTTTTTTGAATGAGTACGGTGAAGATGCTCATGAATCACTAAAACTTGACAACGTTAATTGGGGTTTGATTAGCTCGAGAACAAAAGTTGATCTTTGATCTCTGCAGGAATTCACGCTCAAGGCCGAGTATCAATCCCACGTGGAGAAGGTGTTCAACGCCGGCGCCGAGAACATCAACTTCAAGGACGGCGATGGATCGGCTAATGTAAAATTTGCCATTTTTTGCTCAAATATTACGTTATCGTCGATTTGAGAATTGATAAATGACTGATTTCCAGCACGTCAATGCCTTCGTCGAGAAGAATACGGGCGGTATGATCCCGAAGTTGGTCGAAGCGAGCGCCTTCGGTGGCAACGCCGTTGCAGTGCTCATTAATGCAGTCTACTTCAAGGTTTGATCTTTGATCTTTCAAGCTTGATCTTTGATCTTTGATCTCTGCAGGGCGAGTGGGAAACGCAGTTCAACAAGGACGCCACGCAGACCAAGCCGTTCCACGGAATCGCCGGAGACCGAGATGTCAGATTTATTCTTCTTCTTTTTTTTGGACTTTGAATAATTTCTGAATTTTTCATAATGCTTGTACGGAAAGTCAGATATGAGTTCGTATGAGTTTCACCGATTCTATAACTGTGAAATTAATTGGAATGATTAGTAGCTTCGTGTGAGTGGCGTGTGATAAAAAAATATAGAAAAAAAACAATCATAAACTAAATTTCAGGAGAAGTTCATGATCGCCAACAAACTGAACACTCGCTACTCCCTCAATGACGATCTCACCGTCGTCTCGTTGGCTTACAAGGTACGGTATTCTGAATACTTTATCTCAATCTGCTCAACCTGTATATCTACCGTATCTAACCACAAAGATTCGATATCGTATATCGTAATATTTCAATAGTCCCCACCGTAATCGCTGCCGTCTTCTAAGGACCCATCCTATTCTCTCGTTGTTCTCATGCCATCGGGTGATTTCGGTGAATGGCGCGCCAATCTCACGGCAGAAACCCTGCAGGGAGCCATCGAGAATCTCCAGACCGGAAAGATCAATGTGAGTGAGATACAGTATTCGTTGATTATTGTTTTTTTTTAGGGATTATGGTATCAGGGAAGTCGATTTCACCAAATTTTGCCTTGTTTACCAAAAGAGAAGCAATCGATTATCTATGTTTCTTGGGATTACGGTATCTGGGCAATCGACAATTTCCAATTTGCAGCTCGAACTGCCCAAGTTCAAGATCGAGTCGACGACGGACGGCAAGGCTGCGCTGAAGAAGTGCGGCGTCAAGCGCATCTTCGAGGATACCGCCGACCTCTCGGGAGTGAGTACCGTAATCCTTTTTAATCGATGACTGATTTTATATCCGATTAGCTATCGAGAACTGATTTTGTACCTAAATTTTCAATTTCGAACTGCAATCGACAACTGATTTTATTTAATATTTCAGATCTCCGACAAGGACCTCTACGTGTCGAAAATCGTTCACAAGGCCGTGATTGAGGTGGGTAATTACCATTTTACGAATTCGATTTTACGGCTCTTCTTTACGAAACAAACTCTCGTTAATTTTTTGCTTTATTTCGTAAAGAAGATCCGTCAATGCATTCTGTGTTTCTATCGTGTGCTCACTCACATCGCATATTTCCTATCTATCAGTTGAGTGTGGGCATGGTGCATAATCGTACTGCTTTCTTGATGTTTTGCTGTTCACACTTTGGAGTTGTATCGAAGAATTACTGCGCCTAATACTAAGCTGGTGTTGTAGTACCAACCCAGGGAGTTTAGTTGTAATAATAATGACTAGGTTCAATTGCGGAATGATATCGTGGACTGTATGACTAGTGCTCGCCGGATATTGCGGACCACCTGGACTTTGATAACACTTTTGCACGTTCCATTATATCTTCCAATTGTCAATATTTTCAGTATGTCATTTTTAGGGTATAGGCCTAGGGTTAGCGTTCTTTGGGTCTCTTTCAAGTTCTTTTCACCCGCCATAAGTAATCAGCAACGTACGTCATCCGTCCACTCAGATCTCGGAGGAGGGAACGGTGTCTGCTGCCGCTACTAAACTTACCGTCACTAAGTGTTTTGGCGGTCCTCCCAAACTCGTGCTCAATTGCCCCTTCATCTACGCGATCGTCATGGAAAAGAATGACAAGAAAGATAAGAAGAAGAAGAAGAAGATCAGAAAGATTATGAAGCAAACCCTCTTCACTGGGCAGAAGGCTTGAAGACTCGCAGCATTTAGGAAGCTCCCTCGTGTTCGAACATTCCTTCATCTATGCAATCGTCAAAGACAAGAAGAAAATCGTTTTCATTGGACAGAACCCTTGAAGAGTCCGGAACCTCCCCACGCCCTCGCGATAAAATATGATGTATTGGCGCAAAGTTTTCGAATGAGCAATATATTTTCAAAACAACCGACATTCATGAGCGTTTCCAGTCTGAGTATATGCGTTTCCAGTCCACATTTTGATAATCTCCAGGTGACGGAGGAGGGAACGGAAGCTACTGCAGCAACTGGAATCCGTATGCACGTAAAGGGCTTAGGCCCCCTCACTCCCGAACTCACATTCAATCGCCCGTGTATCTACGCTATCGTCAAGAATAAGAAGATTAAGAAGATTAAGAAGCAAATCCTCTTCATTGGACAGAAGGCTTGAAGACTTGTAGCGTCTCGGAAGCATCTCCCCACAAGCTTGCGATAAAATACATATCACGAGCCCTTTCATAATTCTCTTTAGCGCAATTCATTTTCAACACAACTGGTATGCACGACTGTTACGAGCCAGCGAATTAGGGTGTGTGAAATCGGGTCGGGTCAGTCGGTTTCCCGACTGTGATTCTCGACTCGGGCCAAAATTGTCGGATGGCCCGACATTTGGAGAAAGTCGGGCGGGCGACCCGACATTGAGAGTGAAAAAGACGGGACTGTTGTCGGGTTCGGGCGGCCCGATACCCGACTTGGCCAGACATTTCCCGACTTTGGTCCGACTCTACCGTCAAGCGGGAGGAAAATGAACCAAACACGGGAAAATCCGGGAAAATCCGGGGAAAACCCGCACCTGCTGGCAAACGCGCCACGGTTGATGAAATGACTCAATATTTCGATTTTGGGTTTTTCAAGTGATTATCTAAAATGTATCGTGAGAGAATTTTAATTGGTTGGTTTTAAATAGTCAAAAGCGTGTATCCAAACGTCATCCGGGAAATTCAATTTTGAGAGCCGGGAAATGGCAAACTCACAATTTTACTGGAATTGATATATTTATGTTAATTGAGGTTTTCACTGATATCTAGAATATTAGGAAGCTCATCCCCACAGATTTTGGCGATTTCGGCGTTACACCATTTCCCGGCTCTCAAAATTGAATTTCCCGGATGACGTTTGGATGCATCCGTTTGACTGTTTATAATTAACCAATTTAAATTCCCTCACGATACATTTTAGATAATCACTTGAAACACCCAAAATCCAAAAATTGAGTCATTTCATAAACTCTGGCGCGTTTGTCAGCAGGTGCGGGTTTTCCCCGGATTTTCCCGGATTTTCCCGTGCTTGGTTCATTTTCCTCCCGCTTGACGGTAGGGAAGAGGCAGATCACTCTGGTATTTTTCCCAATGGTCCCCCACCTCACAACCCACTGGGGCAACTTCAAAGGTACCGACAGGGGAACAGTGGGAAAAGTTTACCCCACTGGCCCCCCAGAAGATTTCCCAGTGGTCCCCCGTCGGCACCTTTGATGTTTCCCCCACTGGGCAGCGAGGTGGGGGACCAGTGGGAAAAAATACCAGAGCAAGTGATCAATTCCGTCTCTCTCCCTCCTCTATTCAAATGACTCACCCTCTTCCTTGACATAATGACATATTGACATAATGTAATATGTAAATGGAAGGGAGAGAGACAGTATTGTACACGTTCTTCCTTAGAGTCGGGCCAAAGTCGGGTATCGGGCCGCCCGAACCCGATAACAGTCCCGACTTTTTCACTCTCAATGTCGGGTATCCCGCCCGACTTTCTGAACCCGGTCGGGCCACATTGTGATACATTAAAGTCCGGTTTGCTCGATTTCACCAACCCTACTGCGAATGCAAAACATTCGATAATCTCCAGATCTCGGAGGAGGGAACGGAGGCTGCTGCAGACACTGAAATAGAAATGTACGTGAAGGGAACGGAATTCCGCACTTCCGAACTCGAGTTGAATCGCCCCTTCGTCTATGCTATCGTCAAGGAGAAGAAGGATACGAAGAAGAAGATGAAGAAGATGAAATATATGAAGATAGTGCTCTTCATTGGACAGAAGGCTTGAAGACTTGCATCACATCGGAAGCTCCACGCTATTGCGATAAAATTAATAGTTTTATTGTTGCACCGTTATGAAATTCACACTAGCAGCACAATAATTACATCAGGAGTGTGACCGTATGCGCCCATATTTGATGCTCTACAGGTCTCCGAGGAAGGTACTGAGGCGGCAGCGGCTACGGGAATCGCCTTCGAAGTGATGTGTTTCATTCCAACTCCTGAGCTCAACTTCGATCACCCCTTCATCTATGCTATCGTCAAGGATAACAAGGACATGCTCTTCGTTGGACAGAAGGCTTGAACATGGCAGTATTCCTCCTCGTTGTCATCCTTACTATGAAATAAATACTTTTGTTGGCACTTCCTACTACGCAATGACTAAATTGGATTGAGTTTATCAGGATAGAAACTGCCATTAAATTCAGTGTAGTACCGTGGAATGTATGGCTCGATTCACTGGACTCTTACTTATCACTTGGACTTTCCTGTCACCCTTGCACCTTCCTTAATGACTTTGCATGCCTAGATTCTGCGAATGAGTCACATTTCATAATCTCCAGGTCTCGGAGGAGGGCACTGAGGCTGCAGCCGCTACGGGAATTACCTTCGAACTGTGCAGTTTTGTCCCTACCCCGGAGCTCGTGTTCGAATGTCCCTTTATCTATGCTATTGTCAAGGATGACAAGAACATCCTCTTCGTTGGACAGAAGGCTTGAAGATAGATGCCGCAGTTGTCTGCGTTCACCCCTCTGTGATAATATCCTTGTTACGCGATAAATATGTCTGGCACAGTCCCATTCTCTGGAATATGCGATTGTCTTCAGCTGCATTAGTTAGACATCTGCATTTCTGGTATAGGATAGACTGCGAATGCTACTAATCTCCAGGTCTCGGAGGAGGGCACAAAAGCAGCCGCAGCGACTGCTGTTATGATTGTTGCAACGTGCTACATTCCAACTCCGCAACTCGTCTTCAATCGTTCCTTCATCTATGCGATAGTCAAGAACAACAGCAATATTCTATTCGTTGGCCAAAAGGCTTAAAATGCAGTCGTTGACCTGTTTTTCGCTGCCGCTCTATAAACGCTTTTTATCGAACTCGAGAAAAGCATTGTTTACAGCCTTCAAACAATGTTTTCGTCGCTGCGACTCTTTGAATGTTACCGTGTGCCCTCTGTTTGATGATTTTTTACTCGTCTTTGGTATCTCCCCACCAACACTACTTCATTAATCAGTCAAAGTTACCCATTCGGAGTGAGCAATACCGTTGACCGCAGGTCTCCGAGGAGGGCACCGAGGCCGCTGCGGCCACTGGCCTCATCTTCACCACCGAGTGTCTCGTGATCGAATTCCCTTCTCCCGACGTCATCATCGATCTCCCTTTCATCTATGTCATCATCAAGGATGAGCAAGTGGTCTTCGCCGGACAAATGGCTTGAGGCCAACGTCCAAATTGTTCATAGTCACTGATGTAATCATAATAGGGCTGGACTGTATGGGTTGTATGCACCGATAAATCGAGTTACTCTTGAAATCTCATCAGTCCACACGAAATAGACCATTGGATCTACTGGTGTTACGGCTTCACACATTCTAATGGTTGGATTGTTAATGGGTTTCCTCATAGAGGGATGCATTGTCTATTAGGACGAGCTCAAGACGATCCTTTTTTTCTCATGAGAGGACCTCATATTGTATTCATGGAACAGATGGCTTGACTTGCTCAGTGCAGCTCTAGGGTTAAGTTGAGTGTTCGTGAATCGCACATTGCACGAAATCACTTGTGTTTCACTCGCATGATAACTGCACGGTTGAATTCGTTTTCATAATTATCAGTCTTTGCATGATATAATGAGTTCAAAAAATTAGCAATATCTATCACATAAAATTATGGACACACTTGCAATACGACTTAATTGGGCATAGAAATTAATTTCAACCATTCAAATATCCGGACTCACCCCTCGCAGATCTCCGAGGAAGGCACCGAAGCTGCAGCAGCTACTGCAGTTATGATGGCCGTTCGCTGCATGCCTATGCCGTCTCCCAAGCTGATCTTTGATCGCCCCTTCGTCTACGCTGTCGTCAACGATTCTGACATCCTCTTCCTGGGACAGACCGCGTAGATGTTGTTGTTGAGAGATTGTTGAGCTATTGCTTATTTGGGATGGATAAATACATTTGAGGAACTACTTCTTCTAAACGTCTACTACAATATTGCTATGCTTCATGCCGCATCACTAAAGGCTTGCGTGAAATTCTTTATTGGTTTATTTTTTTCTATTTTTGTCGAGAATGAGTCATTGTGCCGCTTCTTGATGTAGTGATTTTCGTTCCGACTAATCAACCTTCTCTTGAATTTCTTCGTCTACAACTAGACGTCTGTTGTAAATCTCGAGGAGCTTTGCGCTTTATTATAGTTGTGAAACTAATCAACTTCTTCAACTTCTCTCCTGCCAATCTTCGAATGATTCAACTAGATCCTCCCTTATTGTAGATATCCGAGGAGGGCACTGATGCCGCTGCGGCAACTGCCATTACTTTCTCTAGAAAGTGTGCGGTGATGACGATCACGAAAGATCTCGTCTTCGATCGTCCATTACTCTACGTTCTCCTAAAGGAAGACACTATTCTGTTCATTGGAGTCAACGTTTGAAGCGCGACTTGAATTCATCACCTAGATGTTTCGGCCCGGTTTGGATAGTTTTGTATAATCCTTGGATTGCAAATCCGGATAAATATTTTTGTTCAGCAAAATTCTAAGTTGATTTAAAAACGAATGTCAATCTAATGATATTCGATCAACATTTTCTCTACTTCATTATTAGGAAGAATCACATTTTCTCGTGAAGCTTTTCTCTGACCGTATTGGTCAGCAGTATGCCCGGTGGTGCTATAACCGTAACTCCGATTTTATTGCGTTGTTTCACAGATAGCAATACGACTTGAAGAGGAACCGACTTTGAGAGATCTTGATCAGAACGCATATTTCATTTATTTCACTTCGTCTTCACTTCTAAAATATTTTAGTAAAGTGCGATTGTGGATTAAAGTAAACAAACCTTTGTCGATAATGAATGGAACCAGAAATTTGATTCCTTCGGGATGCTTAAGGGAAACAAATCCTTCTTTGTATGTGAACAATCCGGCTATATGCGAGGCCTGAAATATAAATCGCTATCGAATAAGGATGTTGACGGAATGAACTTACTGTATAGTATCCAACAGCTACTCCGAAGACGATTCCAGTAAAAACGTCAGTCGGATGGTGGAAATTGTCCGTCAGTCGAGTATGACAGACCCACAGTGAAATCGCTAGTAAACTGATCTGAAAGATCTTGTTTCTTGACGTTTTCATCGAAAACTCTACCTGCATTACTCTGACAATTCTCGGCGACACTCCCCTAGTGCCCAGACGTGCTTCCAGATAGATCTGTGATAGATTGATCATTTTCCGCATATATTCTATAAGAACTCGCCGACAAAAAGACTATAATGAACAGCGCAGTCGCAGCATGTCCCGAGAAAAATGATAAGCGAGATTCGCGAAGGTTGTACGCGTGAGTACCGGAGCAAGTGTAGTTAGTTATGAATCTGCAGATAGTGTTCAGAATAGCTCAAGTTTATTGCTCCTACTGATGAGGAAACGCGCAATTGTATCCAGTGGGTTGGCAAACATCGAGAAAGTGCGGTCGCAACCGACCAACCGAGTATTTGGGAACCTGATTTGTGATTTTATAATTATTTTTCACCATTCTCACCTGGATGAGTCCTAATTGTGCGATGAACCCGATGTGTGAGTAGCCTGAAACGGAAATGGTTCATCTGAACAGTTCCGAATAGAAAACTCACCGAAGAATGTTAGAGCCTTGATTAGAAATGGCGGAATATTATAGTTCCGGTAGTTGTACTTCTCAGTTTCGACTGTTTTATCGGTGAGTGAAACGTACCACTCGCAAATTAGTGTCTAATACATTAGTTTTTTTTGCAAAATAGTTTCACCGGCAAATACTCACTGTAACAATGCAAGCCAAAATCGAAGCAATGAGCAATTGAGGAATTGAAATTGTGTTTTCCTTGAATTCCATCGTAATTGATTCATCATCACAGTAGAATCCGCGCTGATACGTGCCAGTGAATTCAGGAACTAGGAAGAAAGTGTACCCTAAAAACTGAATTGAAATATTCAATAGTCAAAACGCATTGGACATCCAAACACTACGCTAAAAATATGTATATATAAAACGAACCAAGTGCGTATAGTCCGATAAAGTTCAGCGGCATCGACGATAGGCTTATTGTTTTCATGATTGTGCTGAGATATTACAGAATACATCTGGATGAGCCCTTTTATTCTTCGCCGACTATTTCTTGTAGTTTGTCCACATTCCTTATCAGAACACATTCCGCGCTGAGCATGTGCCGAGAGCATTTAATCCCTGCACCAAAGATCAACATTTTGATAGGCATTTTGCACTTTTTGACTAGATGCAATAGACCAAAAGTGATTTTACCCAGGCAATCACAAACAATTAATTTACCATTAAATTCGGATTCTGTTATTTTCTGTAGTCATTGTAATCACGCTAATTTAGTACGAATCTGTGCTGATAGGGCGAAATGTTACTATCTGTGCAATATAAGAGATGGTTAGAGATCAATCACAACGTTTGGATGAAAAATTCCTCTTGAATGACTGGACTAGGAATCAACGTAGTCAAGTGCATGCATATTGTATTAATAGAATTGTAAACGGTATTAGAACTCGCCTAACCTTGTTGACTGCTAATTCAATAGGATACATCCTGTTAGGTCTCCGAGGAGGGCACGAAGGCCGCAGCTGCAACTGCAGTTGTGATGAAATGCCGATCTCGACCGATGGCTGAGCCTCCCATTCCCTGGCTAAGGCGAGTTGACAACACTTTCACACATATGTACCTATTTTCCTTTGGATTGCATTTGCGAAACTGTCAAAATTACTTATCAAAAGTACGATAATAGTGTCAAAAAGTAAATTTTCAGATTCAACAAGCCCTTCCTCTACGTTCTCGCAAAAGAGGATAGATCGAAGACATATCCCATGTTCATTGGCGTGATCGCCAATTGAAAACTGTGTTCACATATCTATCATTTATTGTATCTAACGTGTATGAATACGAATTGTGCAATGATAAATATTTTCTAAACAATTTATATGTTCAATGTGCTTCGTGTGCTAATTTCCTTTCGGTTTTTTTTCAAATTGTGTTCGATCATCGGATATTACCATAATCGTTTGAAATACAGGTATCGGAGGAAGGTACGAAAGCAGCTGCGGCAACTGCAATCGTTGTAGACAGAGCGAGATCGATAAGGATTGAACGACCCATTCCCTTGATTAGGCGAGTTCACTTGCTGTGTTTTTATCGATCGAAATAATAACCGTCTAAAAAATTAAGGTGCAACAAGCCCTTTATCTACATTCTCGCAAAGCAACAACAACCTGAATCGAAGAAACATCCTTTGTTCATCGGAGCGAAAGTCGAATGAATACTCATTGAACCCTGTCATATTAAGTTGTATTGGGGCAATGATAAACCTTTTTCCCTAACGTTGTTCAGTTGCCAATACAAATTATGAGCATGTTTGCCATAGCATGGACATTGAACCCCTTCCATAGTATTCCAGATAACGGAAGAGGGCACGAGAGCCGCGGCAGCCACTGCAGTGGTGTTCTGTAGAGGCAGATCTCGACGAATGACCGAAATCATTCCGTGGATAAGGTAAGTGACCATTAGACATTTGTTATTAGACTACTTTATTAATCGAAAAATATGATTATTTCAGGATCAACAAGCCATTCCTGTACATTTTGGTGAAGCAGTGCGAAGCGTCATCGAGAAAATATCCGTTATTTATCGGAGTAACGGTTGAATAGAAATTAAATCTCCGTAATGTGCATTTAAATTCTACTCGTGACAATAATAAACACATAATAACAAGTAAAAATTGTCAGATTTGAATGTAACTCTTGATATTTCCAAATTCACGAACTCTTTTTTTCTCTCCTTCATTCCCTCATTCGCCCTCCTTCCAGAGTGGTCAACTCGCTATTCATGGGCTGTGGTCAATTCTATTTTCCCCTCAATTTGTCCAATTTACGCTCATTTTACATTGCAGGATCATCCGCTCTGCTCTGTTTCGAGGACGAAACAAAGCCGTTGCCTGACAATGACATACAAGTTTTCCGCAGCCGATCGCTGTGAGTTTTTTGTGTACGCTTCAGGGTGATACAAGATTGATTGCAGCAATCGCCCATGATCGACCCGATTGACGTCGTTACTGCCTGTGGTCAGTGTTCGAAGTGTGATTAGGACATTTGAATGATGAATCCGTTTCTTCATCGTCGTTCAAAAACGAAATCTTCATGGCAGCCCTTTGTTTGAACTCTAGGGACGGCGACGCGAATTTTTGAGTACGGATTATTGGACTACACCCTCCGATGTTTTTCTTTCCAATCTACCGTAATCTTCTTTCAAATTTCATGCCTATTTTTCATTTAAAAATGTCATTTAAAAATAAATATCACTTATTTTGCAAACAGGAAGTGGTACGATGCCGTGCAAAAAATGGAGTGTTTTCAAAACTAATATTTGTTTCATATTTCTATTGATATTTATAGATTCAGATGCACAAAAATTGATTATGAAAACAGAAAAGAGGATAACACTAAAATTTAAGAGAATGAGGTCGGCAAAGTTCGGCAAATTAACGTTGTGATTATTTTATGGAATTTCTCAAAAACTGCCTAGAGATTCTTTATTATTTTTTTATGATAATTTTAGGATGACGGTTCGTAAGTATTGTGAAAATATTGAAAAGAATCTCTAGGCAGATTTTGAGAAAATGAATTTCGAAAATAACGTTCATGACACATCGCGAATACAGTAGTTAAGCCCTTGAGCTATGAACTTTAGCTTTGAGTACCTTTATCGATCGTCTGGAGGACATTTTCTGCCATGCCCTTCGACAAAAATGCGTCAATTGATGCGGGGAGAAGTAGGATCAAGGATTTGATCAAGGAGGATCAAGGACATTAAAATACTTAATAAAAATCAGTTCACGATTCCCACTCAGTTTGCGATAGATCTGTAATAAACATGACACGCGATGCGCTCCGCTTGAACTCAAAACGTCGGGTTTCGTACCTCCTTATTTTGCTGTTTTTCTCTTTATTTTTGACTTTTTTTGAAAAACTAAATTGTAAACATGAAATGGGGTAAGGTGAGCTTCCGTTTGCACATAAACTTGTGAATTGTTTTGATCATCTGTAAACATCGTCGCCGTCCCTATTGAACTCGTAGCTCATTGGGAAGCTCCATCAGGGGAAAATGGGGCTCTTCTTCACCATCAAATAGGGCACTTCCTCCGCCTCCCAACATGGCTCTTCCTTCGTTTTCCAACAGCGAAGACTGGAGAATCCTGAAGTGTTCGGGTGAGAACATCCGAAAGAAACGCGAAATGGAACTGACCACAACCCATTGCTAGCGAGTCGTCCACTCCTTGCGAGGGGTGAAGGATGGAATGAGGGGAACAACGAGAGAAATGCGCGTGAGAACGAGCAATGAATATTCATTTGCAAATTATTTATGTCTCGTGTTAAAATCGGGTATTATTGATGAAAACACTTTATTCAGGTTCATTCATGAACAAACAACGAGAGTCAAATATTATTTCGCAACAATTATTTACAGGAACAGCGAGAGCAGAAGCGCCGAGATCATCGACCCTGCAAAAGTGTCTGATATTACAGAATTTACATTTTGGGTAATCATCTCTTCTTTTCATGCACTTTTTTCTCTATGAACGTTGAAAGAGTGTTCGAAATGCAGAAACGTTTCCACCAATTTCGAATAAATTTTCTCATAGCTTACCAGCCGCTCTGAAGCCGGAGCTGGTCGTGGGCGTCGTGGGAGAGGGACTTGTCGACGATGACGATGGTGCCGTGCTGGATTCTGAATAGGTGTGTCATTGTCAGGAGATGGAATTCATCTATTCATTTAGTGTGTGATCTAGCGTTAGCTCGTAATTGCTAGAGTCATGATTGTCTAAATTCCCTCAATTTATCGTACCTGGTGTTGGCGACATCGCAGTAGTCTTGGCAATAAGCGCCGAGGAATATCTTAGCAGAAAACCTTGATCGCCCCTCATGTTTTGGAACATGACGGCAACATTCTGAATAAATATGTAATCTATAATGTGTATTTTAATTAATTTAAAAACTCACTTTCGCGTACGAGAAATCATGCCGTTGCTCTTGCGTTCCAGTAAACACAACAGGAATGGGATCATTGCGATCCTGAACCACCAACTTGTGCTTAGCGTCGAAATTGGGCACCACATCGATGGTTACGTTGAATTCTCTGTAGGTAGATAATTATATCTTAATCATTTATTTGAATCTGACAAGAATAGGGCTCACTCAGTGTCCAAGAAAATGTAAGTGTCATCGGGAAGGTCGTTTTGCGTTCGGAAGACTTGAATGCCTCCATTGTTCGGTTTGGTGCAACCATTCCATCCGGGAGTGTTGATGAATCCATCAGTGCCGATTTCGGGCATGGAACCTGCAGTGCGAGATTTTTATTTTTTGTGAGAAGGCATTTCTTAGCAAATGGCGATAGTTTCATTCATCATGTACACATAATAATACACATAATTAAATTGAACGCACTGTATTGCAAATCGACCGAGAACTGGATTGGATTCCTCTTGGCGATAACGAATGAGATCATTTGAGGATTGGAGTTGATCGTGAATCCGGGGAACGATGGCCCGTCACTGAAGCACATTTAATAATCAATATTATTTTTAATAATGCATGAAATCACGTACGGCGTTTTAATGTTATACATTTGTGAATGAACTTACGTCGTCTTGAATGCATAGGGACATTCGTCCTTGTTGTTATCCAGCGCACTGTCGAAACCAGTGAGCCTCGCGGTCACTGAATTTGGCTGAAAGACTCATTATTTGAAGGAGTAATCATTATAAAATGAAAACCGAAAGTATTATACAGAAAAAAATATACCTGAGTGCTCGCATCAGCATGAATTCTGTGCATCCAGCCACCCATAAATGTTACGATATCCGCGCTGGGAGTGAACTTCTTATTATTGGTCTAGTAAATGTCGTACACTTCGTAATTAAACTCTTCGGCTGAAGTTAAGAATTTTTAACGTGTGAAAAATAATTTGAATTCGAAATTTGAAAAAAAATACACACCTTTAGTTTTCTCGACGACGTAAAGGAGGACAGTCCAGAACACTTTCTCAGCTGGATCGTTCATATTCACTACGGAGATGTTTTTGTTTCCCTGGAAAGGAAACAGATTGGCTTAGTAAGCAATAGACTAAAGAAAAATATAAGTGATCTGATCTAAATAAAAAAAATAGAAAATCGCAAACTGACATTGATCGTAAGCGGTAACTTTCTGTTCTTTTCGTCCCGATTCTGAGAGAGCTCCGCGATACTGAAATATAATAAGTTCTTCAAATTATTAGCGAAGTTCAAACCTGTAAGTGTTGTTTTCATTATCGTTATCAGTAATGATCAGATTCATCGCGTAAGGATCAAGGTTGTCCGGGTATTGCTGAAACGCGATGATTCATGAGAGTCATAAAATTCCACCGCATGCAACAGTCATAGATCCCGTGCGATTTTTCCGTTTTGTTTCGATAGAATTTAAGCCAAACATAAGTTTAATCGATTGAAACCTACCACGAAACTTTCGCCTTGCGTCGCAGCAAAGATTAGACAGCCAAAGTCGCACTTGGTTAGGTGAACCTGCGTTCAATAATGTTTTATAATATTTAGTATGAGCATAAACCAAACCTCATCTATTCTATAGAAATCGTAGATATCATACAACGCCGAGTTTGTGAATTCCACAACCGCATCTGAAAAATATTTGGACAATACAATTAGAAACGCTATTTGAAGAAGAAAAGTGCGGTCAAAAGCTGAACTAGTAAAGAACAGTTGAAGTAAAGTACGATTAAAAACTCACTAGTCAATCCAAAAACCAGACAAAACAGCAGTGTATGTCGCATCTGAAATAGCAATCACATAGAATGAATCGGGAAATGGATAAAAATGGAGAAAGGAGCAACCACTGAGTACACACAATAGATTGTAAGCACGCAAATGCTTATCACTTGGATTTTCCACTTTCCGTCGCTGCGTCTGTCAGTCTTTTATACTTTTCTATCTGAGTCACCAGTTCTACAGACCAGAGCAGAACCTACAGAAAACTATAGAGATAAAATTGATGAGTAGCACGGATGATTAGACAAAACGTATGAGATATTTCAAACCTGCAAGCTGCACGAAAAGCATGCCACTCACAGGAATGTCCACTTTATTCTCTTTTTCCTTATGTACAAAACCAAGATTCTCTTATAATTTCTTCCCTTAAATTTGCCATAATTTTGTGAATTTCGTCTGGTCACAGTCCAAATCGGAGTCTACAGATGACTGTAGTTTTAAAATTCGTTATTTATTGTATTGTATTCGTTATTTATTGTTCGTTATTTATTGTGTTAGAGTTTTAAAATTCGTTATTTATTGTATTTCTAGGATGGAAATCAAACGATTAAATGCGTTCGAGATGGACAATCAGCTAAGATCGTTGGTGGAGAATTCGAACTGTGCGAGAATAAGGAAGGAGGACTGATTGTGAGTGGAATTTAGCGATTGTTTTAATCAAATTTCTAGCTGTATCTTGACCATTTCTTCTTTCAGGTCGTTGGAACAGCTACTTTGAAATATATTTATCAAATTAAAGCCGGTCTCACCACATTCAGCCCCGTATTCTGTGTCGCATGCGCACACTGCAGCTTGCCTCCATTCGTATCAAGCTGATTCACATCCCACTCGGAGAAGGGATCGGTGGACTGAAATGTTTCGAAATTATAGTTTTTTTTCTTGGAAAAATGCACCTTATCATCCCAGTTCCAGGTGCTTCCGTCATTCTGTATGCCGAGCCAGTACCTCTCACTTCACCTCCCCTTTGCCACGCAATAGCCATGTGCACTCTCTGCCTCTCTCTGCGCAATGGTTTCGTCTCTTCATTGTACCTTAACTCTAGTCAGTCCGAGAAACGAGAGAGTATTGCTAAATGAGAGAGACAGTCCATCCATCCTCCTCATTGCTCGTCTCTTTTCCTCTGTTGTAGTGTAGACTAACATTAAACGTGCGCGTGCCTGAGAGCTGATTTATGTTATCTCTACTTTGATCTCTTCTTGTGAATAGTGTTCGAATAGATTGATAGAAATAACATTTTGAGCTCAACACCAATTGGTAAGATATATATAATTTATGGTCATTGATACTGCGGTGAACAAAGAACGAACAAAGAAGCCAATGAACAATGCCTTATCGTCTCGTCATTTTGCCCTGTCTTTCGTGAATGAACGATGACCGATAGATCCGTTCTGTATATTATTTACTCTAACATTCCCTTTCATCCCATTTGCCCCTTTCTCCGTTTACAACCGCTTTCTCGTGGTCAATTCGAGAGATTATTCATATTTCCCGCAAGTGAGTTCTCGCAGAGAACTGTTCTGTAAAGAACTATTCTCTCAAAAGTTAGTGAGCTGTGGCTCATACCGACTGCTCAAACAAATCGGCTCAATTCCTTTTTTTTCCATTCCTTGCTTTCTGACAATCTCTGAGCACTGTGCAAGTCTCTATTGTTCGTCCGAGGTAGGGTGGAAAAGGGACGGAGGAGGAGATGAACGTCTCTCCATTTTCCATGCTATCTTGTCCGCCTGATCTGCGATAGAGCATTTAAAATGATAGATCAGCTATCCATAACACTGGGAGAGTTATGCAAATGCTCGCCCAGATGCACAGGAGAACATCGTCCCCATCTCTTGTGCGATCAAACGAATTCGTTCATCTATCTTGATAAAATGATGTATTTTCACCGCATTTTTTTCGCTGTCAATCTTTATTCCATTTATTTACCCCCATTTCAGGCATGTCCACCACCCGCCCCAATCACAAAGAGTCACTCAGCGACAGAGCCACGGAATCCCTTCGTCATCTCTCCTTCGGCGGACTGCTCATCTCACTGGGATGGGCGGGGTCGCGGGGGATGTTCCTCCTGTGGAATTATGGACCCTCGATGGATGACCTCATGGACAGTGTGTGGTCAATGGCGGACGGGGCATGGAGTGGAGTGGTTCGTTGTTTTTACTTTAAAGCAATCGTGAGTTGAGAAGTGTACAAACTATCATTTGCATTTCCTTTCGCATCGCACACAATATTACTCACTCGTTGATTTGATATTGCAATGCGAACCGGTGAATCATAGAGGCGTCAGGCTCGATACACCTTCATTTACTTTTTTAAAGATTGATTTCCTTCTTGTACCAATTATCTAGTAGATAATACAAATTTTCTTCCTTTTCGTTCTTCCTCATTCCCCTCATCATCTACTTCTTCATCGGTCTTGTTCTCTTCCAACTGGGCCTGCAAGTGTGTCCGTCCTTGAAATATGTGGTGAGATTTATGGTTATGTTAATCATTCATTGCAAATTCGTATCACTCACTTCTTCACCAAACTCATACCAGCATGTCGTAAAAACTGATATGAAAGCCATCAGACTCGCGACTGATTGGGCCATAAACGGATAGTCGGTTGCTGGAAATAACTTCTCAGCGTGAAATGCTCAATAAAGTCTAGAAATATATTTGAAGAGTATTAAGAGACCTGAGACCCATCCCACATGATTCTGATAAAGAAGATTCTCATAAAGAGACTTGAATTGAATGGAATATATTTGCAGTATGAGGCGTCAGAGAATAAGGAAGAAGTGGACGAGGAGGAGGGAGATGAAGAGAACGATGGAATCTGGGAGTGCCGTCTCTGCTACTGTCACGCTACCGTCAGAGTGGCCTTCACAGGTTCGAACTCATAGCCCCGAGAATTCGATTTTACTAAAAAGAAGTGACAATGCATAGAGGCAAATATTTCCAGTCCTTTGTCCTGGCAATGAAACTGATAATGTAACTGTGAACATTGCTGATAAAAGAAATGACTTCAGGTTGCGGTCATGTCATCTGTGAACCGTGCAGCCTGAAGATTTCGAGATCGCAGTGTCCCTATTGCAAGTTCAAGAGCAAGACCGTGAGGTTGTATGAGTGACGGAATTACCAAATTGTTAATTTTTCCTTTGATCTCATCAGTCAAAGAGCATCAGATTTTGCGAGTCAGCAGTACTTGTCAGTCATTCAGTAATTGCAAAGTAGATGTGATCTCATATTTACCTGTCGTTCATGCCAAGTTATTGTTTATTGTTTTTCAAATAGTATGTACGCAATGATAATTTCTAATTTTCTGTTTTCGTTACAAGATCTTGTTATTCATTCATAAATGTAAAAGTTGTGTTCAAATGACAATTGCGCAATCACTTACATGGAGATGATACGTAATCCACTAATCGACCTCCCATTGGGTCTCCCTACCAAGCACTTCTACTCTTTACACTAAAAGAGACAGGGCGATCGCCATAGGGACCATTCATGCCGACTTATCACCTCGCGATTCCTTCTGGAGAAGTAACCGATTGTGATAAGTGCACCAAAACGACCCTCTGACCACACTAGGCGGCTCACTTACTTTCATTACTTAGCACAACATCTGTGAATTGAAGATTTTATTGAAGTCGACAACAATGAAAAGGTGATAGGGAGAAAACAGGCAAAATGCATCAACCCCTGGCAATATTCAACGCGTTCTTCACTACAGCCGGCACTTTATCCAGTGTGAGACCTGCCGATAAATAGAAGAACTTGGCCACATCTCCCACTGGCGGATAGAATTCAATGTCGAAGAGGAAAGTAGCTGCGACCAGGGAGAGAATAGCGAGTCGTATACCTCCATCAACGGGGATAGATCTGGAAAAATGTATTTATTTGGCCCGCGTGAATATTAGGGTAAACCGTTCGGAAATCGGAAAGGCCGAAACTCAACTGGCAAAATCACTCTGGAGTTTCGGACAAAGGAATAGTTTCGGAAAATCCATTGTTCGACTCTTATTCCGGAAAGAGAGTGATTTTGCCAGTTGAGTTTCGTCCTTTCCGATTTCCGAACGGTTAACCCTAGAGAATATATCAGATAATGAAGGTATATTATTGTAAAATTTAGCATACTTTCCGTCAATATACAGATGGTACTTCTCAAAGTCGGGTCCGTATTTGAATATGAGAAGGTGTGTGAAATTTTCGAGATGAGCGATGGCGTCGGTAGTGGATGGACCCTGAAAAAAAATTCATTTCCTAGGAATTTTTTTTTGAAAGAGCTCAATAAAAATAAGATATCGAAGCTGAACTGACATTCAATTTTGCATATATTCCTGAAATTCGGTCGAGTGAAGAATTCGCTTTGAATCCATTGAAGAAGGCGAAGAGATGAAGAAGTTTTCGCACGTCGGAATCATCTTAAAATATTTTCACTAATTGTAATAGTATAATAAAAAATACCATTCTTGGTCATTCTCTGTTCGCACGAATGCGCTTGCTCTTTGGTCAATTTCTCGCTGATCATGTCGATCGAATCCCAGACTTTGTTATTCTCAGCGATCAGTTCTTTCATTCCCTTGCCGATGGTAGCAGCGAAATCGGATAGTATCTAAACATTATTCATTGAAAAGCACGGAAAGACCTAAAATTTATTTGACGATGCCATCTCGAACAAAATACTTACAATATCGGTGGTTGTAGTAATTTGCGGGAACTTTGTGAGCACAGATGCGTCCTTGTAATGCGTCATTCGTTGCTCTCTGCGATAATTGTTTTGAAATTTTTTTTTTAAATTGTGCATACCTCTGTTTGCTGAGCAGTCGTTCGGACGTCGCAAATGCGGATGTCAATTCGATTTTAGACGCTCGAGGGGCATTCTGGAAAGAACAGTTTTAGTTTCACTCAACTAAGAAAATCATTAAATTTGTCAAATAATCAACTCACACTGGTCATTCTCTTCTTGGATTTACCAGAAAACGAACTGAATTCATTCAGCACCTTCCCTCCCATTCGTCCCTTTGATAAATTAGTCACGAAGTCTGGGAACGAAACTTCTTTTCTGTTCCGTGCTGGAAACCGATTGGGTTCCACGGCTTTATTAATGCTGGTCTTGGTCGCCTGTTTGCTACCTGAAAAATATGCTTCGATTATGCTCGTGCAAGTAGACAGTGTGCACTGAGTGTACTAACTTTGCGCATGACTTTGTAGTGATAACGTTTTATCATAATAGAATTCACACCTCTGGATGTCGTGGTGATAGCGTTGAGGAATGCGTCGGAAGCATTCGGCATAGAAAGACGGTTGCTGGCTAAAAAAGAATTATAGTATACAAAATTATGTCAAATAAACATAATAATTTCGGGGCTAGAATTGTTTCTATCGTTCACCTTTTTCTATCTGACGAGTTGTAGGCACCATCACTCTTTTGTTTTTCGTCGATACCGTCTTCTTCGCTAAAAATAGTTATAATGTTGATAAAGTGGTGGTTCTTACTTGTTGGTCTATGCTTGGGCACTTTTCGCGGTATTTGCGATGGTTTGGCCACTGGGGTAACGAGCGAAACTTGAGGAACAGTTTCAGTTCGCTTTTCTTCATTGCCCGTCTCGATGACTCTGTCAGCAGGTTTCACTGCTGCCTCGGTTTCTTCTGAAAAAATTGCATTCATGAAATGTATGGTACTAAAAATGTAAATAAATAAACTCACTTGTTGTTTGATTACAAGTCGGAGACGAGAGTCCCAGCACCTCGAGAGCATCATTCAGATCGGATTCGAGGCTGGCTGTCAATTATTAATGTTTTCCGATATCTCGAGCGATTCAACAATGAAAAAAAATCAATTAAAAAATATTAAAACCTTGTCCTGCGATTACATCATCAATCAGGTGAACTTCACTGGAAAGACAAGCTCGTTCTGAAAATGATGATCAATGAAATTTTGAAAGCGATAAAGGGGAAAATATAGGATTCTCTTGTTTAGGGATGGCAATTAATGTCCAAGGGGGTGTCTGAGACAATTTTGATCTGAACGTTTGGGACACTTTATTGTCTCAGACACTTTAGTGTCCCAAATCTCGGACACCATTGTGTCTCAGACACTGGAGTGTCTCAATTTCTTCCCTCATCTCTTGCCCAGCGCGGTCGATTCGCTTTGTTACTAAGAGACTATAATTTTTTTGTGTCTGTCTGTCCGTCCGTGGGTATGTGGGTATGTATGTATGTCACGCTCCGGAAATCGCCCAAAATCGTCCTTTTCGCACATTTCCAAGCCTAAGTCCTTCGCCAAAAGTCTCCAAGTGATGATCAGAAAAAAATCGAAAATCAATAATTTCATCATCACTATGCAATATGACGAAATAGCTTATCTACAAACCCGTTTTTTCGCGCCGTTCTCGCCAGAAACTCAACCAAATCGATCGTGCTCGGCATCAAACTTCTCGTAATCAAAATTTTAAAAAAAATCGATAATCAATTTCGTCATCACTATGCAATACTACGTAGTAATGATGAAATAATCCGTTTTTTGCGCCGTTTTCGCCGGAACCTCAACCAAATCGATCGCGTTTTGCATAAAACTTCTCGTAATGAAATTTTTTAATAAAATCGATAGTCGCTTTCGTCATCACTATGCAGTATGACGAAATACTTGTTTACAAAAACGGTTTTCCACGCCGTTTTCACTGGAAATAAAGATGAACTGATCAAGCGAAGAACCAAATCTTTTTCGATTTATGACTTTTGTATCACTATTATGAAGACCAAAGATGTCGACAAGGCCAAACTGAGTTCACTGGGTCAGATTTATGATTTTTGTCATAAATCGATACCGTCCCAAGAGTACAGTACCCCAATCGGTTAGGCGGTCAGAAAAAATGCCCCACGAGCCTTTCGCGAGGGACGATGCCAACTCGGTCCGCGACTGTGAATATTTTATCCATTCAAGGATTGGCCTATTTCCTAAATGCAATACCCGGCGTTTGATAGCCTAACCTGCGAGCCTTTCGCAAGGGACAATGCCAGCTCTGTTTGCAACCGTGAATATTCTATACTTTCATAAATTGGCCAATAATTCGAATATATAACCCGGCTACGCGCGAAGTACTCGCATAGCACTATCACAACCCGGTGTCGCGCGAAACACTCGCAGAAGACTATCACAACCCGGCGACATTGCAGCCGCAAGCTGCTTGCCACCCGCAGGGTCTTGCCGGGCGTAGCCCGGCTATTCATCACAGAATGAGAGGGAGGGAAAAATGATTGGGACACTAAAGTGTCTCAAAATTTTGTTCTATTATTCTCGGACACTCCAGTGTCTGAAAAGTGAGAGATCATTTTTCATTCAGACTCATTCCTGTCTCAAATCGCGCGAGTAGTTCGGTCGGTTCAGACACAAATTGCCATCCCTACTCTTGTTATATTTAGCACAAAGGAGTGATCGAAACAATCTGCGAAGCAACTTACTCGGAATCGCCGCTCCTTCCGTCAGATTGATCACGTCCCTGATCACTTGAATGTCCTCAACAGCAGGTTGACCTGGAAATGATATTATATTCAAATAAATCAACACATTTTGAAAATACACACCAGCAGCGATCCTCTCCACACCTCGTGCAATCTCCTCCTCAATTAAGCCTTTCTTGCTCATTTCTGCACGATAAGTGGCGCATCTTGCCTGTCTCTCGGCTTCCTTTCGATCTTTCTCACGTAGTTCAGCGATTTCGGCATCGGTGAGCAGTTGCTGGAAGAGGAATTCTTGATAGAGCTATGTTATCGTCACTGGGACTATTGCGAAATGAGACTGATATCTCTCTTGAAGTGTATCACCCGGAATAAAATATATCATCCAAATATCAGAGAAATTGTCTTTCACACGCTCTTACCGCTCAAAGAAACGAGATAGTGTGTGAAATGAAGAGAACGTTTCCCGCATTTTTATAGGCTCACTAACCTGTCTATACGTCGTCATCTGCCAAGGCGCGAAAATCGGGAACTCTCCCCCGAGCAGCTCCTCCATTATCTGATCGAGTCGATTGCAGATGACATCCGTGCTGGTCGGGATCTCGAAGGGAGAATCAGTCTGGGCAACTGTGCCCGATAGACGATTCAAGGCAGGACCGTCCGGTGGAAGTGTCAATGGAGAAGCCTGAGTGGCCATCACTTTCTGCTCCAAATACGCCTGTTGATGTGGTGATGGCCCTACTGACTCCGCAGGAGTAGCACGAACGATTGGAGGGACAAGTGGGTGGTACTGATGCAGTTGCGGTTGCGGAGTAGGAAGGAATTGTCGCGGCTGCTGCAGAGGTTGTTGCTGCTGCTGCGGCCACAGTTGAGCAGGGTGAGGTGAAGGGGCAGTCGCATAGCGAGCTGTCATCCGATGCTGCTGAGAAGGGCTCAAATGCGAACCATTCATCACTGGAAACGGCGCAGAGCTGTGCATCGACTGCGACTGAAAGGGAACAAATTAGGAGTTTTTTTATATAACGCTTATGCGATTGCAACGAATGTTTACCAAAGCGTCCTGATGCCCGTTGAAAGTAGGATGAGCGAAATGATGCGGCAAGTTCATTTGTGGCTGCGGAGTCGTCGAGTATTTCCAACTTGCCTTATCCATTTTCTTATTGTAGCGAGATCTGGAAAAGAACATGGACATGTAAAGACGGATTTCTTGATTGGACTCTTACGACCTTTAGACCTCACAAACATCCGATGTATAGAATTGCCCACCGGGGACGCTCCAGTAAGGAATGAACGGAGAATTTGTGATTATCGTTCGTTGTCCCTTCTGGCACTGATGTGAATGAAGAACCAAAAGTAATTTGTGGCAATAACAGATGAATGAGTCCACAAAAGAAAGGAAATAGAAGTACACGTGAAATATGTAAACAAAACCTAAAAAAAAAAATCAAATTTGAAAACAAATAACACATTTATTCACTCTTCCTGCATCCTCATTCTCACCACTTCTCATTTCGATGAGCGGTATTTTCTTGCTGCTATTTCTCTTCGCTTTTTCGCTCGTTGTTCCTCTCTCGATAGATGATGCAAACTGCCCTGAAACTCAGGTATTTATATTTTAATGAGGTTACTGGCTACAGAGGATCAATGCTCGGTATCAGCATTGCCGATTTCTCTTGTACGCGATGTATACTGACTTCCTATCCTTTGCAAGCATGTCTTCAGATGAATTTCTGCGGCGAACAAATTTACTCCATTAGCTACTTGAAATCAAAAGTAAAAACGGATATAGACTGCAGTTCCTCAAGCATAAAGGCGACTTGGAATGTATTTCGCTTTGAGTGAAATTCCATTGATTATTCCTGAATATCATTCAGGACATTCAGGCCGAAATTCGAGAGGGAATGGCTGATTGAAATCTATTCGACTCGAGCAACTAAAGAATTCACTGTGTCATTTGACAATAAATTACTCTACGTTACAAATAGAGCAGCATCAGACGTGTCCGGCATTTTAGAGCCAGGACAAGAATTTCAAACTATGAATTATCAATGCGATGAATTGGGAAATATCACGTTTATGACGTTCAAGTTGTCGTCAGCAAAGGTGATGCGGATTGTGAAGTGAATAAATAAGAAGATCTTCATAGTGTTTACGATCAACTTCTGAATGGTGACATACAGTCGGGATTTCGTGCAGGACTAGTGCTAGAAGCGCAAGAAAATAAGAAATTTAAGAAGAAAGTTTTTTTAAAATTACTTCGTGCGTTTACTCTTTTCATGGATTAGCCTTTCTGCATGCTTTTTGAAAAATTTTCAATTATATTTGCAATCCTTCTTCTTCAGATCCGTGCGATAATTCCCGATTGAACGATGAGTGCGAAACTGGCAAAAACTGCGTAAAGGTTTTTGCATCATTTTTTACCTTTGCAGGCATGATCTTTTCAGATTTATGGAAACTCTTACAAAGCAGAGCGCAAAGCCCTCTTCTGGTAGACTCATTTTCTATTTGTTTTCTAAATATTGGTATGCATGGTTAATTACAGTTCTTCCACTAAGCCTGAGTATCGTTACGTAGAAGGAATTGTATGCAAAAGCGGATCATGGACTATTTTGAACGACACTTCTCCACTGAATAATCGGTACATGAAATCTAAAGCCCACAACAAGCCGATTCCAATTTCTTATTACAGTAAGACACTATGCACCGTTCAAGATCCAAACCAAGTTCACCAGCAAAAAAATAATAGCGACTCTGTTTTGTGCGATCACAGAAAACTGAAGAAATTCTGTGCTGGCGACAGTTGCACTGTAAATTAGGTTTATACTTTTTTTGAATTTTGAATTCAGCTTCGAATGGGCTACAACACTGCTACGTGTCCGACCAAGTTATGGTTGGTTAACTAACAAGATTATCTAATACGTTTTTTCTTTAGGATCGACACAGGAAACGCATTCATATGAAAATGGCTCTCGGTTGATCGAGTATTCTGCGAAAATGAATTGTGGAAATGGAAAGATTACAATGGACCAGAGTGGAAATCAATTGGAGACAAGTACTTACTTAAATAATAAATAATTTCAAATTAACATTAAATTTCAGTGAAATAGCTTGTGCAGCTACAGTTCCAGGTAAGTCTTCTTGTAGTTTTAAAATTTATTAAAATTATACTTTTTAGCCGATGCTACAACACTTCTCTATGCGACAATTGGAGGTTCTATCGGATTGGTCCTAATTCTCATGGTGAAAATAATCTCACTGACTCAACCACGAAAAGTGTAGAAATGCAACTTATATTTAGATTGGTTTTCTGTGGAAAACGCGATGTAGATCACGGGTGAGGACTCCTCTATCCACAGTGAAAACGAATACGTCGTCGGATCTAGGTAATTTAGAACTCGAAAATATCTGACTATACGACGGGTACAATAGTTAGCCCAGTGGCCTTTACAGTCTTCCTAATCGGCATGAAACAATGGTCCCACATTCAGGATCGATACCACTCAGTGCCGTTGATGCCAGCAAAGCCGAGGCGGAATATTTTACGATTTTTAGAGAAAAAATTAGAATTTTTGCATTTTCCCCGGGCTTGTGCATTCACGATTTATAAAGGACGCGCGTGCGGCGGGCGGAGGGGAGCGAGAGAGGCGGGAGGAGGGAGAGAGGCACACGCAAATTAGACTGCCTCCCCTCTCGTCTCGCGAGAGCCTCCCCTCTCGTCTCGCGTTTCCCTCCTCTCCCACAGTGCGTTTCGCGCGTACTTCTCGGTCTCTAGCACAGCTCAGAGGTAAGATATCAACAAACGGCCAAAAGTATGATGTTATTGGGACCATGAGGAGTTGTTTGAACCCGCAATTGACTGCATTGTGAAAAATCGGCATCCTGGGTTGTGGCCCCTAGTTATGGAAACAATAAGTTTTTAGTTTTAATTTTTCAGGAGTAAATAATCGTAACCGAGATACTCAATTCATCAACGTGACTGAATCACCGACATTCTTCAAGAGAAATCGTAACCGAGATACTCAATTCATCAACGTGACTGAATCACCGACATTCTTCAAGAGAAATTGGTCGTCAGAAGAAAATGAAAAGATAATATTTCACGCACATTCAAATCCTGAGAGGACTCGGAGATATCCCACCTTTGTCAACGATTCAAAATCGAAACTAAACAATTATAAGTGTGTAATTGAAAACGAAAAAAACAAGATAAACGAATTAGGCAAATGTAAAGTGATTGAATTTGAATGCAATAATACTCGAACAATGCCCTCTCTCCTTCCTCATTTCCTCCTCCTCCCCTCATTCTCCCCTCTTCTCCCTTTGATGAGTGGCCCTCTCTGGTTATTTCTCTTCCTCTTCGCTCTTCCACTCGTTTCTCCTCTCTCGATTGATGATGCAAAATGCCCCGAAACGCAGGTACGGAAGGCTATTGCTTGTGCGAACACGTTTTTGCTGTTCTCAAGTCTGATTCATTGTCAATTCATTTTCAGGCGTGCCTGCAGATGAATTTCTGCGATTTTGAAATACAAACCATACGCTATTTGGAATCTGACGCTAACGCAAATTTCACTTGTGAAGATTCACCGTTTGCGCAGTATTGGCATGTTTTCCGTATTGAGTAAGATGGCGCCAATACATTACTCGATTCGGCAATGTTTTCAGCCCGAAATCAAAATATGAATGGATCGTAGAAGTCTATTCGAACCGGGTGTTCGAATACGCCGTGTCATTTTCTGATCAAAAACTCTACATATCACCAGAAGCATCAGAAGTTAAGGGCAGTTTAGAGAATGAGATCAACATTAAAAAAATTGAATATAAAGAGGGCAGCGAACCCGACAAAATCACGGTTGCCTCGAGCAATTTGACATCAGAAAAGGTAAATTTATAAAATCTACATATATATATATTTCGAAATTAATGAAGCTATTCAGAGTCTTTACGATCAGTTGATGAAAGGGAACATATCATCAACACCTTCATTAGATTTCACTCAGCTAATGCTAGAAGGAGACGATGATATCAAATTTAAGACGAAAGTATTAGATTTGCTCAGTAAGTTTAGATATATATAATATATTAGTCTCCTTCATTTTCGGTGTTTATTGGATACTTATCTATTTTTTTCCAGGTCCTTGCGATATTTCCCAACTGAAAGACGAGTGTGAAACTGAAAAAAATTGCACGAAGGTTTTCATAGCCAATTTATTGTTAGTATTTTCTAAAAATGATCATTTCAGATTTCTGGCAATTCATACAAAGCAAAATGCGATACAAAATTCTGGTACTGAACACTTCGGTTTATTAACCAAAAAAATGTTCAGGGTCAATAACGGTTCTTCTACTCATCCTGTGTATCGACCGGTAGCTGATATCGTATGCAAAAATGGATCGTGGCGTGAAACTGGCGAATTTCCAATGGATAACCGGTTAGTATCGACCAAAAGAAACTATTAAATATTTACAAAATGCTTTTAGCGAGACAATTTGCTCTGCCTTTGACCCAATTAACGATCTTTGCGTTACTCAAGAAATTACGAAGAAATGCTTGAATAACGAATGCGATGTAATTGCAAAAATACATTTTTACTTCACCTTTGCAATTTCAGATGAAATCAACTGCAAAGAATATAACATGTTCTGGCGCAAACTCGAAAATTTGGTAAGAAAAACACTCGATCTAGCGTTGTGTTACGACTGTAATATCGTCGAATTTCCTTTACCTTTTATACCTTTATTCCCTGCATATATTTGGTTACTATTCAGGATCGTGTATGATCAAACCTTGGCGTTCACAAATTTGATACAATGTATGGAGAAAAAATGGAAATACAAAAATGACAAGGATGAAAACGAATATTTAGTTAAGAACACTGAGTATGTAATGAACATGAAAAGGGAAAGTAATTTATTACAATTTCAGCCGTTTCCTCTGCAGTGACAAACAGCAAGGTTCATTTCAACATCTCAACTGCACCAAGATAAATATTTTCAGCGTTCTGCGATATTGCCAAATTAAACGACATATGTGAGACTAGCAAGGAGCAAGGATGCGCAAAGGTATAATGTCCAGGAACCAACAACGAAAAAATATATATATTTACAGATGACTGCTAACTTCACCCAAGCAATATGTACTGAAACGAGCTGGTATAATCAATTATATTCTGTATTATTATTTAATACTCGTAATTCAGGATCAATAACGGTTCTGCGGAGCAATCTAACTTCATAAAAGTAGAGAGAATAGACTGCAAAGAGCAAGATTGGATTGTAGTAATAGGGAATCAATTGAAGAATGAACCGCTAGGCAAACGGTAAAAAAATTAGAAACATAAACGCAATTAGATAAATTGATTATTTCAGTGGGACCCTTTGCTCTGTTCAAGAACCAAAGTCGACTCTAAAAGTTCAAGAACCAAAGCCGACTCAAAAAGAAGAAATCAATTCCGATACTGATGTTTGCAATCACCGAAATTTGAATGAATACTGTGATGGCTATTGCACTGTAAGTGTCCTGTTAATTTTTCCACAATTTATTGTTCAATTTCAGCTCAAAATTGCTCCCCACAACGTTACGTGCCCGACCAAGCTATGGTTTGAGATGAAAATGCACATATTCCTTAGTACTTCTGTTCAGGATCGATACAGGAAATAGCGCTTTCACGCGACATTGGCTCTCAATTAATCAAATTAAATATGATAATGGATTGTGGAAATGGAAACATGATAGTGGAACGGACTGGAATTCAATCGGGAAAATGTAAATAATATTAATTTTAAAATATCAATAAAACATTTATTTTCAGGGAAGTAGCATGCTCCGCTACAAGCCTTCGTTTGTCTTTATTCTAAAAATTTGAAATCAATTTTTATATTGCAGCTCAAACTAAATGACTTCTCTACGGGACAGTCGGGGGATCGATCGGACTTTTAATCATCATTCTAATTGTGGTAAATATAATTAATTTAACAGGACAGAATTGACTTTTCAGGTCATTTTTCTATACAAAAGACGAACGAAGACTACGGCTGCTGTAACGAACACTGAGAAATCGAAAACAAACACGGAAAAGTCGACTGACAAAGGCAATTATTTTAATTATATTGTTTTTTGATATATTACCACGTTTAGGATCTCTTGTTCTCGGAGTCGCCGTAGATCCAACCAAAGCCGAGATGAAAACATGGAATTGGCCTGAGGAAACGGAAGGAACTCAGATTGGCGCAAGGCCCGAGGCGAAAACTCCGCCTTCGAGGCCTGATCAAAATGTTGCCAACTCACCACAACCCGAAGCGCTCACCGAAAGTAAGCAATATATTTTATCTCTATCTAAATGCAATTATTCATTTCAGCACCGGATAAAAACGTCAAGGACACCAAATTCATCAATGTTACTGAATCGCCGACAAAGAATTCCTCAAGAAAAGCTCGCCGTTCGAAGGGAAAAACTGTAAACGTGACTGAATCTCCGAAGAATTCTTCAAGAAAAGCTCGCCGACCAAAGGGAAAAACCGGAGATGTTCCTGAATCTCCCAAAAATTCATCAAGAAAAATTCACCGTCCGAAGGGAAAAACTAGTGACGTAAACGTGTCCCCGAAAAGAAAAAGTGATCGTCCGAAGAAGGGAAAAACTACGAGAGAAGATGTTCTGTGGTGAGAACAAGTCCCATTCTAAGAAGAACCTCTCTGAGATGTCCCACTTTTGTCGTCAATTCGAAATCGAAAATAAACAATTTGATTGTGAAACACTGCATGATATTCGTTCCATTTTCAATTATGCAGCGCAAAATATTTCAACGATTCACTGGAAACTTGCAAAACTGCCTAACATCATGGGGGTTCTGATGGAGCCTGGGAATTTCTCTGTTATAAAAAGGCCGCGCTTCTCTCTATTTTTATTCCACCATGAAGCTTCTTCTCTGTACTCTCTTTCTGCCTCTGATTGTTGCCGATCCAATGTGGAATGATCACTACGCCAAGATGTGCGACAGCATCGACAAAATGGTGTCCTTCGTGAGTGACCCTACATTAGAGTTCGAAATGCGGGTAATCGTCTCTTCATTTTTCGTGATCTATCATCGGTCAGAAATTATAGAGAGATTAAGAGACACTTAAAGATTAATCCCGTATTTCGAACTCTAACCTACATCATGGATTTTCGGCTCGTATTCGATTGTTTGTTCCGGCCTATTCGTTTCCTACTCCACCAACCGATCAATGTGGAGGAGATGGGGCTAAAGTAGAGAAGATTACCCAGATGACTACTGTGGGTAGTGCATTAGTATTTAATTTGCAGCTCGATGGCGACGTCTACCTGAAATGCAGTTGGAGCCCGAAGTATGGCGGAAGTATTGAGGTAGGACAAATTGTCCATTGTCATTGTCATTGTCATTGTCATTGTCATTGTCATTGTCATTGACAATGAGTTATATGCACGCATACGATATTGATCGATGGCAGATTATCGGGTGCCGATCGACATTCAAAAACGAAACAATGGTGCCTATCGGGAAGGAAATAAAAGAGGTGAGCGATGTGATCTCGAACATCAGCGATACTTTACTCAATTTATTGTCGTTGTTTGGGAGCATTTGCATCGCGCAATACGATTTCGAAGTTATTTCATCTGGTTCAGTTATTGTCTTATTATCGCTTGGAATCGTTTATTCGTATCTTCACCATTATTTCTATAATTCGTTACAGGAATTCGACGACGCTCCGGGGTTCGAAGAAACGTGCGTCAAAGATGGGAACAATGTGACGTACTCGAGCAAGACTCTCAAGAGCAGAAACCAAGCAGCGACGGACAAATTCTGCTCGGAAAAAGAAAGAATTAATTCGGTTTTCGAGCACGAGGGACTGCTGAAAAAGTGCTCGATCGAGGGAAGAGATGCTCGTGTTGAGGTATTTCAAAATACACAATTCACCAAATTAAAATAATCAATTCATTGAAAAATAATTTAAAAAACGATGCAGATTGTCGGATGTGTGTATAAATGGAAGGATGTAAAGAAAGCTCCTCTACAGTTGACAATCAACAAGACTGGAACCATTGTGAGCTAATGAGTTTTAAAATTCGTTATTTATTGTATTTCTAGGATGGAAATCAAACGATTAAATGCGTTCGAGATGTACAATCAGCTAAGATCGTTGGTGGAGAATTCGAACTGTGCGAGAATAAGGAAGGAGAACTGATTGTGAGTAGAATTTAGGGATTGTTTTAATCCAATTTCTAGCTGTATCTTGACCATTTCTTCTTTCAGGTCGTTGGAACAGCATACAAGAAGTGTGTTATTTCTAAGGATAACATCTACACTACAGAAGTGAGTGAAAATATACCTAGCGGAAGGTGGGGTGAAGTATTATAGGGGAACTGACTCAAGTGTTTTTTTTTCCATTTTTCGTCTCATTTTTTCGCCATTCTCACTTTTCAAAAAGTTGTAAAATAATGTTGTGTCATATCTACCATTATAGCTCGTTGGCTGCACTCGTCAAAACAAGAGAGGAAACACTTTGGAATTCGTAGCCCTCAACAGTACCGTCGCTTTGTTCGAAGTGAGATTTCAGCCCCTTTTTCTCACATCTTGTTCTCCAGTTTAACGCAAAATACAATAAAATCTCTAAAGTTCTACTTGAAATCGCAAGGTATCAATTGCCTGCATTTGAGGACGGCTTCGTCATCAAAAAGTGCGTGATCGATGGTGATACTGCTAAGCTCATCAGTGGAAGTGTGGACGAGTGCTACAATAGGGGACACTACCTCTTTGTAAGTGTATTTGTACTCTTATTAACAATTTTTCACACTCCGCTTGAATTCAGATAGTCGATGACGTGTACAAGAGATGCATTCGAGAAGGCGATCATTACAGAACCGAAGTCAAAATATATATTTGTTCTAAACAAATGAATAATCATTGCAGATTGTCGGTTGTTACAAAGAGTTCGAAGGTGAACTGGAAGGATATAATTACCACCACCCTGGGATTCTTTATCTCGGTCGACCCTTGACTCTGACGATTGACAGACATGTGACCTGGGTAAGTTGTTTATACAACGAAAAACTGTAATCAAAACTTATAGAATCGCTATGAAAGGGAAGAATTTCACTTTAAATGCGTTCTTCGCGAAAAAACTGCTGTCGTTATTTCCGGGGATTTGTCTACTTGCGAAAATCGCACAATTGGAGCAGAATTTGTGAGATTTTCGTAAAAAATTTTTTAGTCAGATTAGTTTATATTAATTAAATTTAGATTGATGAGAGGCTCTACAAAGTTTGCAATCTCAATGACACAGTGTACACTTCTGAGGTAGTGAAGTATTTAGATGAGCAATTTTGGATTAGACAATTAAGTGCAGGCTGTTGGCTGTGAGGGCACTCTTTCCAACCAGACCCTTCCTGTCGGCAAGGGAATTCAAGTAAGGCTGCCATATTTTCTATGCTTGCAATGTTTTTAGGTTGCGAATGAGTACAATTTCTGCGAGAAACGTGGCAACTCTGCCCAACTTTTGATTGGAGAAGAGGCGAGAAAAGCGATCGGTGAAGAAATAGTTGATCTTGCTGATCCCCTCAAAAGCAATGCTACGGAGGATGACCGCACGGTAAGTGTCTACAATAAATACAACGTGAGGGAACGCGAATTCAAGGAGTCTCAAAGCTTCAATGAGACGGCCGCAACATTCATCTTTTCTTTTCATCGGCGCAACTGCAGCAAAGACGACCTGGATAAGGTCCATGTAAGGAGCACTAGTTGTATTTTTTGGTTCACCACTCATCAAGCCGAAGAATACGCAGTATCTATGATACTAGTTGTGTTTGAACAAGGATTAGTTATTGGACTATCATCGGCACCAAATAAGTGTCAATCGGTAGGATCAGCTTGTACCTACAATAAAATTGCAGTCTCACTACGGAACGGTCTACCAATGTACTGTACAGAACGGACACTACGTTTACAAGGTAAACATATTTTTATAAATAATTATAAAGCTGCAAATAATAATTACAAATAACAAATTTAGCCTGTCGGTTGCACTCCTCTCGTTCCAGTCTACAATGATGATTCATTCCTCCGATTCGGTGTCAAAACGAACATTGTAAGAAATTAAACGATTAATTAATGATCTAAACTTAATTTTAGGTGGACGATGTTTATCAGCATTGTGAAATCGATGCTCAATATTCGGTACGCGTTCAGTTCGAGTACAATCTCTATTTTGCTAGAAGAACAGCATCAAAACCAAACAGCGCACAGCTGACGGTAATTTTTTTTTGTTGTTGTTTGGAATGGCTAACTGAAATGAAACTGATTCAGTGCCGGAGCCTCTCTGTAGAGAATGCAAACGTGAATTCTAATTGCATTGGAGAACAAGCAGAGGGATGCGTGGCAGAGGTCTTTTGCAATAATGGTAATCAGCGCAAAATCTAAATTTATGTTATTTGATTTTTGCAGCACTATCGAACTCGATCAAATTCGAGTGCGATGGAGATATGGGATGGATTAACGTGGAAACGCACAAGAAGTTTGACAAAGAGATTTGCGCGAAAAGGAAGATCGCTCAAAATTCGACGAAAACGGCACTTTTAGCCGAGAAAGTCGAGCATTCCGTGAGCTAATTACAATCTATCTAATATCTATGGACTATTAACAATCTATTAAGTTTCCAGTGCCCGAAACTTGATGAGATTGACAATTCGATAATCATCTATTCATGCAAAGATACCATCGATGATGGTTGCTTAGCGGATATTGTATGCAACGAAGGTCTACCTTTTCTGAAAAAAAAATATACATATTGAAGAGCGAGAATTTTAAGGCTTCGTGCTTAGAAAGACACAAAAAGTACTGAAGACATACATTTGTGACCCGCACAAAAATTGGATTGATCGCGAAACGAGAGCGGAAATGGCGAAAGCGCCTATCGATAGATGCGTTGCCGCGGTGCATCGGGGATTGAACCTCGCAACTGCGGTGAGTTCTGACATTGTGAATATCATTTGGGTGAACCAGTGTCTCAAGAAAGGGTGAAGAATCACATATAAATTTAATAGAAACATGGTTTATGAGACGAGAATAGATTAGAAAAACTGCTAGGAAGATACTTTCTAATGAAATGCGATTGGATGTTTCGGTCCATTGGTTCGTAGACACCCAACCGCCTCACGAAGGGTGGACCTCGTCAGTAACCCTCAACTTCGCATAAAATTATACGTACAGAGAGATGAAGATATTATTTTTTTCTCTCTGACACGTAGTCCACACCACACCACAAGCGACACCCATCCCAGAGACCTGATGGCTACTACACTATGGTCTCCAAGCGGAGAGATCTCGCATGGGCATGCTATTTCAACGGCCGACAGATCAACGAGAACCAGAGGTGATTGAATGGGTTTTGGAGCCTATAGGAACGATTTGCGAAAAATAAATTGATATACTTAAGCAAATATCAAATTTAGTGTCTTCATCAACGACTTTGTGTTCACGTGTGCGGAAAGCAAGGACGACCGACTGACGGTGATTTCTTGTCCCGAAATTAGAGTTCAAAATACGTGACCATATGTTCATTTTAAAGGGGGAGGGGCACGAATATTTTCTCACATAGGCTGAGCCTGTGGGGTAATAGGGATGCTATACCCGATCACAGATCACTTTATCCGAAGTTCTAGAAACGCCTCTGAACCTCACTACGGATTTTTGAAATTTCATTGATTGTGCAGGCACGATTTGGGGTACTGTATTCTTGTATTGATTTCACTAGATTGGCAGTCGAAGATAGCAGCAATAGTGAGGTTTGCACACGGCGGGAGTCGAACCAGCGGGTGCTGGATAGCGAGGCAAAAGCACAGCCACAAGGCTAAGTGCCGTCATATTCGTTGAGTCTAGACGGCCTAGATAAGGGAGAGGACAGAGTCAACCGCTGTGCTGATTACTGTAGTTACAGCGGGGTGCAGGCACGTCGTGGTGGGACCCACCAATTTCGATTCGTGCCCCTCCCCCTTTAAGTTATCTGTCACCGGTTAGAATGACGAGAAAATGCGTGAAATGAGGAGACGATTGCCCGTATTTCGAACTCTACCTACAATCATACGAATACAATACATCATTTAAAATTCCAGCTCCAATTCGAGGGCTGCTCCTCTGACAAACTGCCGGCAAATATCGCCGATAGTTTGAGATCAAGAAATGTGAGAGCTTTTCTGATTTTCAAACGATAGGCGTTACCCCCTAGAACACCATAACAACTACAGAATAAAATCGAAAAGCGATTAGATAAGAAATTTGCAGATCGCCCGATGCGACTTCTCCAAAGTGAATGCAGAAGCCGAGATGTTCATCGCCAATTTGTAATACAACTGCGATAATGTGATAAAGTCGTGTTCTTATTGTTAGGGTATTCTGTGCCAATTCAATGCGAGCGACAACAAAGCGATCACGATTTGTTTTTTATCGACTTTTGAGAGAGTAATTTCTGATTCACTACTGTGCTAATCACAGCTTTTTCATGCGAAGATTGGCTCATTCGGCCTCCATATTCTCTGACATTTCTCCCGATCCGATATCGTCTTTGCCTCCTCCACCCTCAATCTTGTCCCTCTCTTCTCTCATCGTCACCTCCTCCTTTACGGGCTTCTCTTTGCCAATGTTCGCCTCGATCTCGTTCCCTGAACGAGGTCCGAACTATTTGTTGATTTCATTTATCGATTTTAACCTAAATTATGCTCAACAAAGCTACCAGAAAGGTAGAAATTTGAGTATCAAACTCTTCACAATAAAATAAAAACAGTATTTTTGATACTGTATGACACGAAACACTCACTTTCTTTGTCTTCTTTCAGCACGATGATTTCGTACTTCAAATCCTCCGAAATTCGAACGAACGCCGCGTCATTTGGCTGCAATTTGACATTTATTTTAAAGGGGGAGGGGCACGAATATTTTCTCACATAGGCTGAGCCAGTGGGGTAATAGGGATGCTATACCCGATCATAGATCACTTTATCCGAAGTTCTAGAAACGCCTCTGAGCCTCACTACGGATTTTTGAAGTTTCATTGATTGTGCAGGCACGATTTGGGGTACTGTATTCTTGTATTGATTTCTCTAGATTGGCAGTCGAAAATAGCAGCAATAGTGAGGTTTGCACACGGCGGGAGTCGAGCCAGCGGGTGCCGGATAGCGAGGCAAAAGAAAAACCTCCAGGCTAAGTGCCGTTACATTCGATGAGTCTAGACGGCCTAGTTAAGGGAGAGGACAGAGTCAACCGCTGTCAACCGATTACTGTAGTTACAGCGGGGTGCAGGCACGTCGTGGTGGGACCCACCAATTTCGATTCGTGCCCCTCCCCCTTTAAGGTTTATCTTTTTTTTTGCAATTTCAATGCATCGTTATTAGGATGTTCTTGCGGAACAGCAATAAATGCAATCAGTCGAATCAGTGGAAAATGTCTTACAATCGCCGATTGGGCTGTTGCACTGAATACGAGAAGCAGACACGGCCACGGTTTGGCGTATCCCTTCGTCATCATCTATAATTATTATTTTTTATTTTATTTGACTAATATTTGTTAACCTGATGTCCTCTAATGAGCGACGTGCATTCGAGTTCCTCCAGAGTTTTTTCCAGAAAATCCTCGCCATAGTAAATGGAGCAGCCACGATTATCATTGTAGAAGAATCTGCAACGATCGACATTTGGAATAATTTGAGAATGAAAAAATATTGTAGGGATTCAAACATTTTTCATTTCCCGTATCGATGAATGTTTATAAAAACATCATAATTAAACAGGTGAAATTAATTCCGTTTATCTCCAACAGCCAGAAATAGGGTCAATACAGTTTTGATAGACATAAAAGGTATCATTAATTCTCACCCGTCAGCTCCCTTCGTCGGATCAGACCAGACCATGTCGTTCACGAGAATATCGAATGAGCTCTCCGCGATCGGCTTGCAAATCTGTGAAGTAAACGTTTTCGAAAATCAGACAATTATTATCCTGACCAATCTCAGCTCGTGTCTTGTCATTGGACTCGCACTGATGCCGCCATGTGCGCAGAAGATTTCGCCTCCTCAAATTATCAAGATTAAAACACATTTAGAAAGTGTAAAATATTCGTACCCACAACGGCGCAGATCGACAGATACGCGAACGACTCGTTCAACTTGTAGAAGATGAATTCGGCCGCAGACTGCAAAGATAAAAGATCAACTTCCATAGATCAAAGATCAGCATACCTTGCCATAGATGAACTCAATCTCCTGCATAGTTCCAGTGTGCCAGTTTTGCGCAAGGAACTCGTGATTGCCGCGGAGTAGCCAAAACTGCAAAATAGATTAAATTAATGAGTTGCACGGGAATAGCTATCTAGTACCCCTGGGATCGCGTAGAAAATGGTATACTGTAACCGTATAGATACTGCAACTCATTACATACCCGGTCGGGATAGAGAATCTTGAGAATGTAGACGGCCAAGACCACTTCCAGAATTGTCGTGCCTCTGCAGGCAATACATTTAAATTTAAAATAATAACATTTAAAAAATAGAAAAAAAAAGCTTTACCTATCCGCATAATCGCCGAGGAAGAGATATTTGCCCGTTTCGTAGCCTTGTTTGCCGTCAACGGCACTCGTCTCAAAGATCCGGGCGAGATCGAATATCTAAATTTATTTATTTAAATAATAATTAAAATGAGTAAAACTCACCTGTCCATGGAGATCGCCGACTACCGTAATCCCGGCAGGGACGTCTTCGATGAATATCGGCTCAGACGAGATGATTGGAATTATTTTGTCGAAAACGTCAATCACTTCCACAGGACTAAACAGCACCTGCAAATAGTGATTACTCGCGGACTCAATCATTCTGTGCTTACTTGCTCGCCAAGAATGGTTTTCTCGCTGAAAATGCGTTGCAGCATCTCGCGTAGCTTGGTCTGATCCTTCTCGGGTACGGGACATGTTGTGACCTTCTCGAAACTTCGTTCCTTGTAGAATGAACCGACGAATTGATCAATGAAATTGTCTCCCGACGAGGAATTTTCCCTCCCTTGAATTGGATTGCTCGTCACTGACGAATTCATCGAAGTGGGATCCTTGCTCGATTTGCTCAATTTCTTCATTTCCTCCTTTCCCAACTTTTCTGACATCCATTTAAGAAGAGATTCGTGCTCAATTTCGAGTTGCTCCATGTACACACGATATACTGCTTTCACCTGAATAGGAATATTTATTTCCGTAAACAACATCTAATATTACTTCGTAGTAACTTGGAGTTTTGCCTCGCCTCGGTTCGTTTGGTCTCAATTTTGCCGCCTTTTCTGCAGCCGTATCGTATACGTGTTTCTCCTTCCACTCTCGATTCTCGTCTTTTGCCTTTTTCTTATCAGCATATGTCCTTTTCCGCTCGGTCAAGTCAAGGTACCAATTCTCGAGATCCTACATGGTACATAGGTTTGGGTTATATAAAATAAACACCTACCTTAGCTGCCCGAAACCTTCGTTGGAATACCATTGTGGTAAGTCTTCTGTCCAGTTCCGTAAGGTTTTCAATCAGGTTGGAAATATCCGAGGAAGGCGATGGATCGAATCCATTGGGTCCTTTCTTTCTCACAACTTTTCTCCCTTCTTCTTCATCGTCTTTCGTCGATTTGCCAGTCGAATCAATCGCGTCCGTCTCTTTGATAATGCTCTGCATTTGTTCTACATTACTCGAGAAATTGAAGAAAAAATGTTCAGATAGCATCATTTCGCACAGTTTTTGCATAAATAGAAGAAAGCTTTTACTGAGTCACATACTTCCTTGAACATTCTCATCATTTGGTAGCAGGAATCCGTAGTGTTTCCCGATGTGCAATAGAATGTTCCCAACACGTAGCTTCTCATCAGCGAAACATCGCGCGTCTATAGAAGTAGTACAAAGTAAATAAATGATTTTTAGGTCCGCGCACATCATATGCTTTATATGCCATGTGAAACGTGTAGCACATATCAGAAGCTCCAATCGCAAAGTATACTTGATTCTTGACTGATCCGTAGTAGTAAAATCGATCGTCTTCAGGAATCTGAAATATCCCTGTTTCCTTTTGCAATCTTCAGAACCAACATCATCCTCGGGACACATCTTCGGTAAAAGGTCGATCAATTTCCGATGCAAAAGGCTCATGCCGACTCGTTGTTGGGTAACTAACGCCCATAGGAGACCGCAATGTGGATATTGCTCGACTGCGTTGAATCGAAGCGTCTTGAATCCCTCCAGAATCATCTCAAATTATTATTATTAAATGATTTGAGATGAATAACAATTTAAATAACGAACCTTCTGTGCATCAACATCGTCTCTTCTCGCAATTGCCAGGAATTTAATGGCGACAACTCGAATATATCCAGCGAAATTTGCTGAATTATTGGCTAGTTCTGTTTTTATTGTGATATTATTACTTTTCGTAATAGGATTTGGGCTGATCCATCCGTGTTTGTCAATAATCCTTTTCGCTTGGAGATAACAGTATCGATTGAATGCCTTCTGAAGCAGTCGATCCTTGGACAACGATGCAGCTTGAAATTTCCTGAGGAAAACCTCGAGCGGCTCTGGGAAAAATTACTATTATCAATATTCGATATATTTTTAACCCCAAATTTCCGGTTCCTCCGTGCTGCAATCCAATACCATTTCGATAAATTTGAGCGTGTGTAAAATGCCGTCGTTTGATTCAGTACTCTGAATACTTCTCAGCTAAATTTTTTTGGATATCCTGGTAAACCTTCAAAATTACTCCATGTGTGGCAAATTTCCGTTCATCAGGCGATAGTTGCATCCATCGCTGAAATTCAATTTCAATCGAGGGGTTTTATTACGATCCCACCGCTTTTTTATCAACGATGGTCTCTTGAATTTTTTCGACGATTTGCTTGCGCTTTTTAAAAACCTGGAGATAAAAAAATTGACTAAAATCAGTTGTCAATAAACGAACAATGAAATATATTCCAAGCATTAAAAGAGAAGCGACTATAGCGCCGATAAAGAACGCGGTGAATCCATATCCAATGACTGCATTTCGCGAAAATTGTTTCTCTGCCAATTTACCCGGCTTTCCTTTAATATGACAGAATTAGCAAACAGTGGAGGTGGGGTATAACTAACTTCGGCAGACGACTCGGGAACTTATTGGAATTGTAACTGAAGGGTTGGTTGAGCTTGCGAACAGTCCCGTTTCAGGATTGCACTTGAACTTCGTTAATTCATTAAGCATACTGCGACCGGAGTAGATTCTGAATTACCAGTTCTTCTTCTCTATTAATTATATCTAGAACATACATCAAGTCAAAATCATCCATCGACGCATTGCAATATAATTCTTCCCCGACCACAATTTTTCCGCATCCCGTATTTTCTTCATTGCATTCACTAATGTCCAATTTGCTATGAGTTATGCAATCGTCTAAAATTTTTGAAGCTGTGATTCTATCTCAAATTAATTCAGATACATTTCTCGAAGCATTGCCCTTCTTTGAGTTCCTTCTCAGGTTGGTCCGGGAGAGACATGAAGAACATCGGTTCGTTTTCTTCATTTGGCTTGCAAATCGGTTGGATTTCTTCGTAATATTTGTTGTCAATGAACCATTTCCCATTGGTGCACTGTAAAACGATAATTATCTTAACGAACGGGATAACGGTATACATTATACGACGAAAATTGTTCATTATTTCCAAGTTTGAAATGTGGGCAGTCTTTCGTACAATTTAACGGCGTTTCGGTCAGAGTTTTGCACACTAAATGAAACCAAATTATCTTCTATCAACTCGAATGAGCATATTAAAAGCATAAAATTAACCTTCCACCGCACAATATGCGTTGAAGGAATCCGAGATGTAGATGTCATCGCTTCCATCTAGATTGGGAACCGAATAAACGTGCACCAAATCAACCTTACTGTTAAAATTGAACAGATATGAGCCCCGTTTAGAGCATTTCAAATTTTCCACCATTACCGGGACGTTTTCTTCTAGTTCAACGCTGAACTCAATTTTTTTAATAAAATATTGCACTCTGAACCAACTATAAATTGTAGTCGTAAGGGACGCCAAGTTCAGATTTGTAGTGCTTACAGTTCAGTAAGAGCCGCTCTTTGAACCTTATCTGTAAACAAAGAAATCACACGATACATGATACCGTTTAATACAGGTAGGATATGGAAACCATGGCTGTAGCTCAAATCTCCAATCGAATCGGGGTCACAGCGAACTGAATAAGGTAATTTGAATATAGATAGAATTTGCGAATTAACTTTTCCCGGGAATGTGTGAAAATATAAGAGGTCCATCAATGTTATACTTATATATTTCGCGATCAAACCGAATCGTCAATTTCAAATTTTCATTCAAAGTCTGAAAAATATATAAAAAAATAGTTGTTGAAAATTAGAAGGCTTACAGTTAATTTCTCAATTTTCTCGACTGTAAAAGCACATAAAGCAGAATCGCTGTTGAAGTATGAGTAGTCTTCATATGGAGCTGAATTCAATTGAATATGCTCATTTCATTACAAAGTATTATAAATACCCACTTGGATTTATTGCTTGCAATTGGGGATTCGCAGTAGTAACGGTAATTTCATTAGTTGTTACGTTCTTTTGACAACTCAAAAGAGAATCATCTCCATAGAACAGTTCGATCTTCTTTGTTTGTAGTGTTTTGTTTTGAATTTGAATGAAATAAAGCGTTTTATCGTCTGTGAAAAATCTGAAATTACATTTTTTTGTTTTGCATTTTGCTTTTTGCTATCGCAAACCTTCTCTGCAAGATGAAGTGGCAAGATTCATTGGGGGCGCCCATATTATTCCACAAATTGAACCGATCAGCGGCTTCAGTGCTAATCATACATTTATTCAGCAAGTAGCATTCCTGTAATATAAAATCAACACGTTACTTTTGGACAGTATTTACCGTTTCAGCCTTACAACTGGTAAGGTCAATTTTGTATTTGGCACTCGCTCCGACCAATAACAGAGCGATGAAGAAACACGGCAGATGAATCTGCAAAAAAAATCTTAATTACACATTTTGTTGTGCTAACTGGGTTGCCCTACAGAAACCATACAGTAGATCTTCGGTATGATTTTCACGGCTTCTACAGAATGGCCACTACAGTACCCTACAGTATCCTAAATTGGACAGTACCTTGGAAGGGATCTCACAGTACCCGGGATGGTACCCCACAGTACCATGGATGCTACCCCACAGTACGATTGATGGAACCCACAATACCCTGGATGAACTCTGGATGGGAGCTGACAGTTTCCAGGATGGGACCCCACAGTACCATAGATAGGACCCTACAGTACCCTGGGTGGGACCCTACAGTATCCTAGATGGGATCTTATAGTACCCGAACGGTACCTCACAGTACTCAGGATGGGACTCCACAGTACCCTGGTTGGGACCCTACCGAATCCTGGATGTCACCCTACAGTACCATAGATGGGTACCCTACAGTACCCTGGAGGGGACCCTACACACGCTGGATGGGACCTACAGTACCCTTGATCCCGGTAGTCTCACTACGTTATCCAATACAAGTTGTTCAAACATTGCCGTCGTACCCTGTATCCCGAAGGGTATTGACCGGGATATCCCCAATCCTCGGAGGGAGACCGAGGGGGACAGCGGCCGGGAGATTGGACCTCACCATATCGGAGATCCGACGGCGTTACATATAGAAGGAGTGAAGAGCGAACCGATCGGAATGAAGGGAAGATACGAGAATGGACGAGTGAAAGAGAGGGCGCACCTTTTATAGTGCTCATAATTGAGATGCAAAATGAGATAATTAAATGTAAATTGAACTGTCCTCGTGATTTTTTTCAAATATTTTTTTTGATTGTTTTTGGCTTTGCTTTCTCGAAGCACAGACAAAATTAATACTTGCCGATATCAGTATGATTGTGAGTGGTGTAGAAATATTTTGAACCGCGATGTAATGTATCACAGTTATCACAACATTTATTATATTTATCAGCAATTATTATTATCATACAATGTGAGAGGAAGTTAGAATACAAAGTGAATTATGATTGTCTTGGAGATACGGAGAAGGGAAAATGATCTCTATTTGGGTAATCAATTATTATCAAGTGAACACAAGCCTAACAAATTAATTAACGATTAACGATTAACGAATTAACGATGGGCAAGGATAGTATAATGTGACCTATTGGACGACTTTAAGTGCCTTTTCGATTGATTTGGGCACTTTTTCGGCATGCACAATTTTCAGGCCGGCCGCAAGGTAGAAAAATCGGACTACATCTCCCACTACGGGGTGGAATTGCAAATTGCACAGACTGGTCGCGGCTACGACGCTTAAAATGGCCTCCTTTAGGCCTCCCTTCACAGGGATCACTCGAGAATCGATGAAGAGGTAGTGTTGAGTACGATCCGATGAACAGGAAAATGCGAGGGGATAGAAATCAGGAAAGCGCAGAAGTTCCGACTGTGCCTCCTCCGATGATGACTCCTGGAAGAGTGAATTCTTATGAAATAAATTTCTTTTCATGTTCAACAAAACGGTGAAATATTACACCGTTTTGTTGAACATCTTGTCTTGTTTTGCCTCCATCTTGTTATATATTCTCGAGAATCGATCGATATCGTTGTCGTTTCTGCTTCGATTCAAGAAGGCAACGACGTAGAGAAGGTTCAGAAGGTCGGAATCGTCTGTAATTGGAATTTATAAAAATAGTGAAAATTTAATAATTAAATAAAAATCTAACCATCATCAGCCATTTCGCTCTTGCAGTATTGCAGTTCTTCGGAAGTCAGTAATTTCTCGATGTTCTCAATGGAATTCCAGAGGGCGTCGTTGCTTGCGATAACTTCGTCCATAGTCTTGTTCTGAGAGGCTGCGAAATCGGCAATCATCTGAAATTAACAACGAATTATAATTACTTTTCTATCGTTTCACTCAAAAAAAAAATGGAAAAACCAGCTGACCATGGTTGTGTCGATATCCAGTTGCGGAAAAGCGTTGAAGACGGATTGATTTGTTTTCTTGTACATCTTCATTCTCTTCACCCTGAATGGAAATATCAATATTTGGTTGAAGAAATTAAAAATTAACCTCATTTTCTCCAGTATTCTATCGGGTTTGGCGACTGAGGTCGAGCTCTTTCTCTTTGATCTGAAATAAATAATGATAAGAAATGTGAAATGAATAGTAAAATTACCTAGACTTCTCAACCGGCTTATCGGCTTTGGCCACAGGTGAAGATGAAGCGGACTTGCTCTGAAATTAATTAAAATAGATTAATTAAAATAGTCAATTGAAGACTTTATCATAAATTGAAGACTTATGAAGATATATTAATTATTTCCCTCCTGCTGTTTCTTGAATGCTTCGTAGACTGCTGTGGACAGACGAAGTTTGGGGATTGACGGCAGCTCAACATTGCTTTCTTCAACCGCCTTGGTCGTCTTCACCTTTTTCACTGAATCATTTTTTTATTGATGAAAATTTTTTTTCAATATTACCTTTCGAGACGTTGATCTTACTCGGAGCTGATTTACGAGATTTACGAATGGGTGTGGAAGTTTCCTCTGTCTTCAGCGTCACGACTGAATTGCAGGAATTATATTAAAAAATAAAAACAAACTATTCATTCAAAAAAATGCAATATTATTATTATAATCGAATGAGCTTACTGTTTGGTCGAATCAGACTCATCGGAATTCGCAGCTTGGGAATGGGAAGTCGCTCTTCCTCCGATGTAAGGACGAGATTGGCTTTTGAATTTCACAAAAATTAAGTATGAATTACAATCGCAAGGTGTACCTTTAGCTTCGATCTCCTTCAGAACAGTGGGAGTGACCGAGCGCATATCTACACGAGTGGTCATCGCCTTCGTGTCATCAGTTCCCGACTTCTCTTCTAAATTAGTATGAAATTATTTGAATTGTTCAGGAGTTTCTCTTACTCTTCGATCGAGATGATTTTTCTGAACGAATTTTACGGCTGATTGAAGTTTTCTGCTTCTTAGGCGTGGTGGCATCTTCAGAATGCAACTCCTCTTGAATGATCAAATATTTCCGTTATTCATCTTTTTCACTTACCGATTGATAGATTGGATGGCTGAGCTGCCGACTCATTATCTGCTGGCATCGAAGCATCAGTGGACCGAGTACTCTCTAGAAAACGCTGATATAAAATCATTTTATAAAATCAAATGATTACCGATTGGTTCGCCATCGACTACAAAGAGGTCAACAGGAATTGGCTTCGCTGAAGCCTCTTCTTCAATATCCTCCATCACTTTCTCAGACATGCGGGGTAGCTCTAGAAAAAACTAAATAATGAAGTTATATTTCAATCATAGAAATACGTTATGAAAAATAAAAAATGACGGAAACTCACTGTTGGGAGATGGGTTCAACTCGACATCTTGATTCTCCTGGTCTGCCTTACCTAAAAAAATGTTTTAACAATTTTTGTTTTCGAAACTGTTAGTTTGTAAAAATATAACTCACTAAATAGCGTCATCAGATCCATATTGATCGTCTCTTCAGACTTCCTCTTCACGGATTTCTGCAGCTCCTGCTGGAATGCGAACTGCTCGGGGATCACAGATAACGAAGAATCGTGGTTGACCACTGAAAAGTCAGAATTGCATAAATCCATTCATTAATTCTCTATATTTCTCATTTTTTAGCTTTTGTTTCTAAAATAGACATACCAGTCCTCTCCTGAATGGCTGCAGTCTCTTCATCTGCCTTCTTCCTCTCCTCTTCCTCTTGCTGCATCCTCGCGAGAGTATTCTTCGAAGGGTAGAATTTGCTCTAAAAGTTCATTATTTTCAATTTTCCGAGAATTAAATATAAATTATAAAATATGTTTACGATTTAGATTGAAATGATACGCGTGGAACGGATGTGGTCAAATATTCTAAGAGAATGGAGAAAATAGAGGAAATAGCAATGAACAAACTCTGAGTAGAGCGGGATGTCGGGGCGGCTGCAGCTTAGGACGCTGAGACTGCTTCTGCTCCTCAACCTTCACAGTTCGCAGCTGCTGTTGCTGCTGCGTGGGCTGCAGCTGCTGCAGGAACTGCATCTGAGGCTGCGCGTTGGCGGGTCCGAGTGCGAAGACACTCTGATTTGGAGCAGGCATCTGTAAACCACAATTTAAAATGATTTGAATAATTTTAAAAACAAATAATACTGCTTACGATGCTCAGCTGCTGCCCGTTGTGATGGTTCATGTAGAAGAAATCGTTCATGACTGTGTTGCACTGAAAAAAATTTGAAAAATATGATTATCAAAAGCAAAGAAAAACTTTAAAAGGGCAAATACTAACCGAGAACATGCTTACGTGCGCGTTCAGTTGAAGTGATAATCAGAGAAAAGATCAGAGCGATGATTAATGTCACTTGGAAATAGATTGGAAGTGAATACGTTCTTCTTATACCAGAGGGCGAGTATATTTATAGCCAAAGCCTTCCGACCTCTAGACAGTAGACACAATAATCGTAAATGGACAGTGACAGTTCAGTCAGATCGGATGGTAGTGGAGATCAATTACCCTATGGGATGGCCCGGTGAAGGGAAGGGGAGGTTTAGAAGATCACGAATAGCGATGAAAGTGAAATGCCTTCTGGAGGAAGTGGGCGTTCACTTCAAAAAGAATTGAACAAATAAATCAATTGTATTGAAAAGCGATAATCAGGAAGAAAACGTAAAAAAATAAGTACATTGAGAGCAAAAAAAGATAATATTCATGAAAGTCTCGTAATTGCATCTAACACAATTATTCTAGCTCTCACTTTGGATTTTCACAAAGATCAATTTCTTTCTCACTCTTCATTCTCCCCTCACTTCCTCCTCTTCCTCCCGCGATGAGCGGTTCACTCGCCTTTCCGCTCTCCCTTCTCCTCTTCTTCCTATCATCATTGAAGTGCTCCTCGGATCTCAGCGAGCCCTGTCCGCTTGACCAGGTACCATATCTTTTCAGCTACTAGGTGTACTACGATTGCTGATTCGATGTCGAAACTTCGAATGGCGAATGGTCTCTCCAGTACTCGCATTATAATATAATTGCGAGATTGCATGCCAAATTAGAATAGTAATTGCTTGGCAAGACTTCCCTCTTCTCTCCTCTCTTCTGTGTTATTGACTATCGTGTAGTAGTGCTGCACAGGCATTGTGCTACCACTGACCAAACATTCCACTTCAGTCTTGTGTGCTCTTCGTCTTCGAAAATGCGAACGAGCTACGGAATTATCAAATTCATGCTGATCCTCAGAAAAAAAGCTTGCTTGATTACGACGCTATCCAGACAAGGCTGGCTGTGCCGCCCCCGCGTCCAAGTAGCGGGGTTAGTCTGTCCTGAGTAACTCAGCGACTTCCCACAGAGGACTATCCGCCCGTGTTGTGTGCACGTTGTGGGGGATTTCTGACCTATTTCTTAACCCCCTTGGTCTGGGTGGATCTGAGGGCGGGCGGGGTCGAACTCGTGACCTTTCGAATCGCATTCCTGGCACACAACCACTGCGCCACCGCGCCCTCTTCATCCTCAGAAGATCAAACCAAATATGAAATACTTTCGATTACATGTGAAGTGAGTTTCGAATTAATATAAAAAAACGCATGATAGTTTTATTATGCAGACCAACCAGTGAAATGACTTGGCATCTTACTGCTACAACAAATATACCTGTAGACGATTTTGAAACAATCGAAAATTTTTTGAAAGATAAATTTAATAGGAGTAGAATGGAAGATGCTGGAATCAGACAATGTATTTTTCACATTTAACCATTTGTAAATTGCATAAATATATTTTAAGATATAAATTATGATATGAAACGCACAGAATTAGCATCATTGAATAAGGTATGATTTTTTAATACCATTATATCTTAGATTGATCTAATTGGATTATCATAATGAAATCTTCAGAAATTAATATTAATCTTCGACGAAAAGACCGTTCTATCGGTGGGCCATTCGGAAGAAGAAAAATCGATTCTGCTCAAATTCTGGTCGTATACGCAAGATTTGCTTGGTTATTTTGATGCATTAAAAAAATTCAAATAAAAACAACAAATTTAGACGGATGCAGCCCAACAGACGTGCACGATCAATGCCCCTCTACAGAATGCGACAAGGTAAGCTAACAATACATGGGTTTTCAATAATAATGTTAACTAAATTCAGCTAATCATCACGCCAAACGAAGTCACTTGCGCGCAGAAAGGCTTGAAGCTGTGGTTGGGATGTTTGCTCGTTTGAAAAGGATAATAATAAAATTCAGGGTCGTCTCAGATGGTCGTTCCACGAGCATTACTCAGATAAAGTGCACTAGTAAGCAATGGAAATATTCACTGACAGACGGAACTGTCGCACAGCTGAACGTGTCGAAGTAAGCCAGCAAAACCGCACAAAATTCCAAAATTGATCGTTTCAGTTTCGTTCGTTGCTCGGCAAAGGATCCTTCTAGAGCCGAACCGCAAAGTTTGATGGAGTTGAACAATTAAAAACAGTTGTCGCATTTTCAGCCGAAGAAGGGCCTGTACATTGGTTGTGGCGTCGCCGCACTCTTCATTCTGCTCATGTTGGCCGGAGTTGGAACCCATTTCCTTCTGATTTCGACATAATCTTGAATTTCAGGGAGTATTCGTCTATCTCCAAAGACGCAAGAGTGGCGAGAAAATCTGTCCTGAGAGATCGACGACTGAAGGAGGTTTGTGAAGAGAGGTAGAGATTCGACCCACGACTCTCCTTTTGCATACTCTCTCGCCGACCAGACAGCGAGTGTATGCTGAATAAGAAGAGTGGCTTGTCCATTTGTGATCAATAGATGCGAAAATTATTTACGACAATACTAATCAATAATTGCATAGAATCCACCGTACTCGGAGTAACGATCGATCCGACGAAAGCGGAAACCAAATCATGGCGATGGTCCGATGCCCCATCGGTGCCTTCCAATAAGGATAATCATGCTGCTAAGGCGACCACCCTGTCTGATAAGGGCACCCTTTCGCCGCCCGATCCGGCTGCACAGGCCGATCAAGGTGGGCTATTTATTTAATTATTTAATTAATTTGCTATTTAATTTAATTAATTTAATCAGCGGGACTTAAATTTCAGGTCCTAAAAAGGACACGACATTCATCAACGTCACTGAGTCGGCGACTATCGCCACTCAGAGTGGAACAGAGAAATCGTGAGGAATCGTCATCTTCAATTGAAAAAAAACTCTGATTGCAGGAAAAAGAAGTAATTGTGATGAGGAGATTCGTCTTGCGATATCACACCTTTGTCACTGATTCGTTCTCGAAAATAAACAGATTGAATGATAATTTGTTGAATTAGATAGTATAAGCGAATTTTTATTTAGTCACTCAAACCAACAACAAAAAATCGAAACTGAATTTCAATGCAGTGAAGGGAAATAGTGCAGCCCATGTCTAAAGATGATGTACAGTCCTGGTGTTCCCCCAATGAAAAATGTCGCTCAGGTCGTCCCCGAACCCCCCCCCCCCCCCCTCCCATGGCTACATTTCCAAATTGAGACCATTTTGAGTCCTTCAAAATTTCTGCAATTACACATCTCTGCAAAAGTATACTTTGTGCGAACAAGAGATGACTAGGCACATTCGTATTCACAATCAAAATGTTTATTTTCGATTTCGAATTGACGACAAAAGTGGGACATCTCAGAAAGATTCTTCTTAGAATGGGACTGATCTGAGTTCCTTCCGTTTCCTCAGGCCAATTCCACTTTTTCATTTTGGCTTTAGTGGGATCTACGGCTACTCCGAGAACAAGAGATCCTAAACGTGGTAATATATCAAAAAACAATATAATTAAAATAATTGCCTTTGTCAGTCGACTTTTCCGTGTTTGTTTTCGATTTCTCAGTGTTCGTTACAGCAGCCGTAGCCTTCGTTCGTTTTTTGTAGATAATAATCACCTGAAAAGAAGTTATCCTCTTCTGCTAAATGAATTATGTTTACCACGACTAGAATGATGATTAAAAGTCCGATCGATCACCAGCGGAACATGCAACTTCCCTGAAGACAAAGGTTTTTATTGATATTTATAAAATTGATATAAATTACATTTTCCCGATTGAATTCCAGTCCGTTCCACTAACATGTTTCCATTTCCACAATCCATTGTCACACTTAATTTGATTAATTGAGAGCCAATGACGAGTGAAAGCGCTGTTTCCTGTATCGATCCTGAAAAGGAGTACTCTGGAATATTTGCAACAGTATATAGTAGGGTTGCCGGAACGAAGTCGGTTTCGATGTATCCCACACTTTGCCCCCTCTCTTCCCTCTCCCTCAATCAAAACCGCGCGAGAGAGGCGATATGCAAAGTTAGTGCGGAGACTCCGCACCCTATCCACCCCTCATTTCCTCTCAAATACAACGACGTTGCGGAGTCTCCGCACCCTCTTTGCATATCGCCTCTCTCGGTTTTGATTGAAAGAGAGGGAAGAAGGATTGGTGAGTTGCGGTTTTTTTGAAACCGAATCTGCAACCCTAGTATATAGTATCATAGCTTGGTCGGGCACGTTGCATTGTGGGGAGTTATTTTGAGCTGAATTTTAATTATTGTAGTTCTTGATTAAATAAATAGTCCACGTACAGTGCAATCGCCATTCATTCAAATTACGGTGGTTGCAAAAATCAGAATCAGAATTGATTTCTTCTTTTTGAGTCGGCTTTGGTTCTTGAACTTTTAGAGTCGACTTTGGTTCTTGAACAGAGCAAAGGGTCCCACTGAAACAATCAATTTATCTTATTTAGTTTATGTAGCTGATTTTTACTGTTTGCCTAGCGGTTCATTCTTCAATTGATTCCCTATTACGTCATTTCTTACATTTTTTATTCGACACAATTATGTTCTCATTTCTTACATTTTGCTAATGAAATGGTATCGACTTTTTTTGCAAGGAATACAATACATTAATTTATAAATATTTATTAACGATTGAAAAAACAATGTAAATTAAGCGCCGACAATAATCATCTCTGCATTCTTGTCAAACTTGGAGAAGTCACACTGGGCAATCTGCAATAATTGCATGAGAAACCAGATTTTGGATGGGCTCGCATGAAAAGTTCTCTTCATTTTGCACACTCTCGCCTAATGAAGAGGTGGGAGTGCAGGCGACACGAGGAAAGCAATTTTCAGCCCAATCACCAGACCTCCCACGGTATAAAAATAGACCACCCACATTCTTCGATCGCCCGATGCCTCCCACACTGGCTGGTCGTCCCTCCGTGAAGCAGCCCTCGAATTTCACCTACAGCAGGGAATTTATTTTTTGATTTTGAGAGGGAAAATAACCTCGAGTCGGGATCGATCGACTTCAGAGCACGTGAACACAAACTCGTTGATGAAAGCGCTGTAAATATTCGAATAAAAAACGAATTAATTTCATAGAACTACATTACCTTTCGCCCTTGTTGATCTGTCGGCCGTTGAAGTAGCAAGCTTTGGCGAGGTGCCTCTCTTGCAGCATGACAGCAATAATGTCCTGCAAGAATACCAAGAATTGGTCATTGGCAACCAAAATTTTTGAGATGAGTTTGAGCGAATGGGTACTACTATGTTTTTGACCAAGACTTTCCTCGCAGAGTATTGCCACATTCAGAGCGCTCGTAGTGTAGTAATGGTCGAGAAAAACATAATTTTCAACGAGGATTCACCATATTTCCATGTATCTCTTTCTTGTCCTCTTTGTCAACGTGATGAGTCTCGATTTGAACCTGGATCGACGTCTGGGTAGGCACGTTGCATATCTGGTAGAAGTCCGTTTTCTGAAACGTTATTATTGTTTTGATGTTTTTGTTGTTATTGTTGATTTGAACTTGACGCCATACCAGCTCCTTCCTCACTCCGATGGGAATAAACGAGTCATCGTCGTATTGTTTAATGAAGGGCACGCATCCGATTGGCTAAAAAAAATCTAATTTAACGAAGGAGAGGCACGAATGGCGCTGATATGCAAAGGGAGGAGGAGAGATCTCTACACTTGCACCTAGCTCGTTGCCTGCGCGTCAGGGTGACTTGGCAATCAGCCAATCGAGTTTATCTCGGTTTAGACGAAAATTGAAAATATCAGTTTCGTAAGCGTTATGGGACGCTCATGCCACATCGTCTGACATAGAGAACTCAGTTAGCCAGATATGCGTGCCACCTCATCTTTAAAATAAGAATATTAGAAAAAGGAGAATACTTTTGCACTCCTGAGAGATCCCATCTCGTCCAATGCACACTGGTAGACGATTCCTTTCAGGGTCTGAATAATTATATTTTTTGTATAAACTATTCAGAACTCACATAGACATGATCGAGCCTTTGTCCGAAACATAGATCGATATCTCTGTGGATTGGATTGCGGAAGTTTTGAATTGTGCGCTCCTTCGAAGCGTTTTGCCCTGCTTCCTCGATCGCCAGTTTAGCCTCTTCTCCAGTCAACAATCGAACTGAATCTCCCTCTTTCTGGCAGAAATTATGCTTGTTCGTGATCTGAAAATCAATTACTAATGAAAGAATGAAACGGCAGTTTTACCGAGAATCCCTTTCCAATAGAAAGTTTGCTGCCGGACAGATTAGCAAAGCATCCAACGATCTGAATGGACAATGAAATAGGAAAAAAATGGCGATAGTACCTCGGTCTTGTACATGAAATGCTCAATTCGGCAGACCTTGTAGAGTGATTCGTCGAGCTGAATAAAATCAAACTGTTAGCATCAAAAAAAGATTTTAGCTAACGAATTCTACTCCAATCGCTCGATTCACGCATAGCATCAGATCTTTTGCAATATTTGCCCCAGAGAAATCGGTTATTGTCGTGTTCTGAATATTTTTTTTTAATTTTTTAAAATATACTTTTTTTCAGAAAACAAGCAAAGCGCGTGAACTCACGTTATTTGTGACAGCTACATTTTTAGCCTCTTCCAAAGCCTTTCGAGCAGCTTCTCCAGTCAAAAGTCGTGCCGAACCACCATGCTTTTGGCATAGCTCGAAATTTAGGAGATTCTGAACGATGATCGATCATGATTTGAAAATAGGAGATAAATTACTCTGAATGATACTCCTTTGCCGATTGCCAATTTTTCGCCAGTTGGCTTCATTTTGCTGACGCATCCAACGACCTGAGAAAATTATGGGCGAAATACTCAATAAATTTGTGTACCTCAGACTTGTAGAGTCCTCCTTCAACTTTGCATACTTTGTACAGCGATTTATGGACCTGAATATGATTCTAAATGTTTAATTGATATGGAGCAACTCACAAATTCTTCTCCCATAGTTCGATTCTCACATTCCTTTAGGTCTCCAGCAATAATATCGGCGGTGTCACCCCGTTTAATGCACTTCATTTGAGCAGTCATGCCATGGACCTAAAGATAGGGTTCGTCAAAGGAAGGGGCGGAAAGTATAATTACTCTAAAAGTGTGGAGTGCATTAAGCGGAAGTCTCTCTGCGAATCGACCGAATTTGTGCAGAATCTTCAGAGACCCTTCAAACTTTCCAACGCATGCAACGACCTGATATATATTATATTCAAAGAAATAAATTATATTTAATTCTTTCCATACCTCCGTTGTGTAGTGATCACCCTCACGAATGCACCTCTTGAAAACGTTTCCGGAAATCTGAAAATTTAGCTTTTCTCGAAATTAGTAAGAGTAAAAAGCTCACAAATTCTCCCTGTCCTCTGTTATCGCACTCCTTGACTTCGCCTGTCACAAATTTCGCAGAATCTCCCTCCTTGACGCATTTCATGATCGCAAAATCCTGAATTGCATTATTGTGATGTAATTTTAAATTGTAAGATATGTATTCAAAATATAACCTCATCTCGTTCTGCGAACCCTCCCAACACTGTGAACTCGAACCCGAGAATTCCTGTGTAATTATGGGGAATCTCTCGAACGCATCCGACAACCTATTAATGTATAGTAATTGAACAAATACGAATAATGAACAACTCACTTCGATTTTGTATTCGTTATTTACCAGTACGCATCTCTTGTACACGTTTCCATCGACCTGAATTCATTCATACGAATAAAAAATAGACTCATTAAAAATATTATTTTGAAACCTCACAAGTTTCTGTCCGTCCCTGTTCTCACATCTCTCAATCTCTCCACTGATCAATTTCGCTGAATCACCGTTTCTAACGCATTTGTAGTTCTTGCCTTCCTAAAAAACATATTTTTCGGATTTAACAATTTTTTAACTCACGAATTTAGCCGATCAGTAGCGATGTGTCAAATAGCTTCAAATGTTTGTAGCGATATTCGCATCCAAGTACCTAGAAACGACTTTATTTAACAAAAGAATATAATATACAATAAAAACCTCAACGACAGCAAAGTCTCCATCATATCGGCAGTTCTTCACCACGCCATCTTCGACGAATTGATTTTTCTCCCTCGGAATCAAACAGGTCAGATTCGCCGCCAGCTGCTTTTCGCTCGGCAGAACCGTGCTCGTCAGGGTAACGCCGCTCTTGTCCCTCACGCACTTCTCCTCGTACCCGGGAGCATCTTTGTAGACCTGGAATTCGCAAGATGACAATGGTAAAAAGAAGAAAAAAATGGTTAAAATGCTTCGACAATAAAGGGGACGATATTACAGTCGTCATGAGAGCAACCATGTCTGATGATGTAAACAGGTCGACAGGATGATACAATTATCAAATTGTAAGACCGGATCTGTTACCTGTCTCCACTCCTCTCCAACAGGCAGCATTCGATCGACAAATTTCGAACGGCACCCGACGATCTACAGCGTCGATTTACTGATTTTCCATAAACCCTGTTGACCTACCTCCATGACATTTCTGAGATCTTTCCCTTTCTTGCACTGCTTGAAGTAGTCACCGTCGAGCTAAAAATATTATTGAGCTACCGTGATCGAGTCAATCGATAACTGAAAACCCACCGTAATCTTCTGGGTGAGCCTGCAGTTCCTCAAAATTGCCGTAACCGCTCTTAGCTCTTTATCGAAAATGTCCCCGCGAGCAAGGGCAAGGGGAATTAGTAGAGCACATAAAAGAAGAAGATTCATTGCGGAATGAAAATTATTGAAAGATAAGCGTTTTATAGTAGATAAATTCCCACGCTCCATCATCACAGAGGCCAAAGGTTGATTTCTGCCGATTCTGTTAAATTTGCTAAATATTTGTGATGAAATTAGGAGTTTTTATTGTTTTTAATAATCCAAATCTTCACTACTACATTAGATATCAATTGAATACTGTAATAAGTTTCAGTGATAGGGTCAACCTTTAAATTTAACGGAATCATTGATGTCCCCTCAAGAAGGTCCCGAGTAAAGTTCTCACAATCGGATCAGAGCAAAGACCAAGTGCTAATCTACTGCCTTTGTCGCGCTTCCGCCTTCTTTCCGCATATTTGATCTACCCTCTGGAAGCTGCCTAAAAGTCACTTCCTCTTCTGAGTGAAATCGCACCCGCTGGCACTGAGCTGGTCTTTGTGAAAGTCCGTTATGCTTCCCGGATCGCTGTTCTCACTATCGGAAATCTTCCTTATCCGCTTACTGATTATCGAAAGAACGCGTGTATTAGTGCCACTCACAATTATGCAATAACTGCACTTATCTTAGACCAAGGAATACCCCAATACACTGCCACCAGCCGGGATACGATAGGGGGTCACTGACCAAGGATCCATGCCCGCAAGCCCCGCCCCTCATCCCTCGCTAATCCTCCTCTCTGTCACCCACTGATCTCAAGGATCACTCGAGCCATTCTCTCCTTTTTTGTATCCTCTTCATTACCGTAGTACCCTCATTACCGTAATCTAATCAAGTATTTCAAGAGTGATCAATATTTCAAGTACCATACTTGGGCGGCGATGCAAGAAGCGACTTCGAACCAATGTCTCCAAACATCGAAGGAGCTCACCCCGCTGTACCCGGCCAGTGTTGCAACACCAGCAATAAGTTTCAATGCACAAGGTAAGTTGTGATCTCAAATAGACCTAATATTTGTTAATGATTCAGCAGAATTCCACGCTACTTCAGCAGCCGCAGCTCCCTACACGCCCATCACTGATTCATCTTGCTTCAACCCAGCTGGTAAACTATGTTTTTTTGCATGAATATCATTGCGTTATTTTGATCGTATGTAATAAAAATAAATAATTGTGTTAGTTGCAGGAATGCCGTACTTCTCTCAGTTCCCCGCATATCCTCCCGTCAATTTTCAGTGAGATTTTCATAGCTTTTTTAAAAAAAAGAATTATGTGTTCAGTAAACATAAAATATTTCAAAATTACAGATACTTCCCTTCCACTACCGTATCTCAATGGCGACCATCAGAAGCCTCATTCGCGACTTCATTGTCCGCGCCCTACCCGAGCAGTCAGTTTTCACGCCGAGTCCAAAGCGGTTATGGTCTTCTTAATCCCTTCACTAAATCCCACCGATATCCAACTGTCTTCAATGACAAACAGTGCTCGCTCTTCCTCGCGCTTCTCCCATCCTTCCATCAACGGCTTGACAGCTCCTCGCTGTGGGAGTCTAAACACGCTGAACGGGTGATGGGATGAACTTTGGCGCGACACCCTTCTCCTATCCTGGATGTTTGCCTTTCAGAAATACTCACTTAGACACGTGCATAATGCTTATCAAAATCAACTATACTGACGATCGTTATGCCCATTTTGTATTTTTTGTAACAACATTTTTGTTTGTTAGAGTTTTGATTAGGCTTCTCATGGACATTCATACATTCTATTAGCGCTCCCCTTACGTAATCCACTTGGCACCAGTAGCTTGCATGGAGATTGCTAACAACACGGCTTGCGCAAACCGCGGGCACGCATCCGGGTGGGCGGGTGGTAGCAACATATTTATACTTATAGTGAAGCCTAATCCGCTTATCCCATAGCTTCATCGAGTAAACTGCAAAAGAGGGACTGGTAGAAATGAGATCTGTCTTGAATAAGAATTTGAAGCAAAGTTCTCAAACCAAATTTGAGATGTACCCCTACCCTTCACTTCATCGTCCGCCGTCCCTTCGGGAAAGAGGCGCAAGGCCCGGAAATTGTACACTCCTGCACAGGTAAGTTTTACACGAGCTGGGTTTTCACTTCTTCATCCGCATATATATTTTAGTAAATATATTTACTAAAATTGACAATCTACGACTATGATAATTGACAATGACACATCTGACAATTGCCAATCTCCGATCCGCCCTTTCAGATCGACATTCTCATGCGGGAGTTCCGCGTGAACGGATACGTATCGAAGGAGGAGCGAGTGAGAATAGGGCGAATGACCGGGATACCGGAGGATAAGGTATGGATTGACTATTGATCGAAATTCCGAACAAATCACTGTCATCAATAGCAGTTTCAATGAATTTTTAAGGTGAATTGATGATGATGATTGGATCATAGAAATATGGAGGATTTTCAGTACCGAACTACAATATTGGACGACCGCATTTCAGGTCAAAATCTGGTACCAGAACCGTCGGTACAAGGAGAAGCACACGGAAGGAAGTGAATCGACGAGTAGTGAGGGAAGGAGGACGGGAAGTCCGAGACAAGAAGAGGAGAGGTGGGTTCTGTGGATATTTTATCCGCAGTTGAACTTTTTTGCAATTGTTTCCTGAGCTTTCCTGAGTACTCACTCGTGTTATTCGTGAAAATTGTGAAAAATTTCCTTTCAGATCTTCGAGCAGCATCTTTCCTTCCCCGCAGCGCCCTGAGGCTGCCTGGTTACCGGATTTAAACACTCCACCGTCTGCCGTGAGTATCTCAATGAATTATGACGTGTGGATTTCACTTTTTACTCCCAAAATGCGCGACTACCAATGTTGTCCCCATTGCAGCCTCCCTTCATGCCACCAGGCTACACTCCTCAATCCTTCACCTTCTTCCCTCCTCCCGCTTACCGGCCATTCATTCCTCCGCCACAGGGATATCAAGAATTCAGCGGGAATCCGTTGTTCCAAACAGTTGTTCAGAATTTGAAACAAGACCCAAGCGAATAAAGTTTTGTATAAAAACATTGATTGGCTATTATTGCAGCACGCCTTCCGATTAGTTGTCTTGATCCAGTAGCGGATCATTCTTTCAAGTATCTCTCATGCACTGACATCTGCGATCAACTCAAGTGCACGGGACAGAAATGAAAAGTCCTCTTCTCAATATCACTGTATACCCGGTCAGAGAAACGAGAGAGCATGGCAAATGGAGAGAGTGCAGTCGATATTTCTGAAGAGGCAAGCGAGTTGCAAGGGCGGCCCGGATGAGATTACAAGTGGATTACGCAATGAGGAGAGACATGAGAATGAGGCATGAACACCTGATAGGGATTGTTAGGACACGAAGTGGATTTGCAGTTTAGTGGTCTTACTCTGATTAGAAGAAGTGTAAAAATCGCACAGAGATGATCTGCGCTAAAGGACTATTTCATACATTTTCCTCGTCCATATTTTCTTTTCATTCACTAGTTTAGAACAGTTGGTTATGTCGAGGGAGAGTGATTGGACAAGTCTGTTCACACGCATTCACTGCACAGCCCAAAAATCACCCCGTTTCACACCTCTCCCTCATTCATCGTTTCTATCCAATCACTCGTGCAGAACAATTGCCTCCATTCACCCTCACCCCAGGCGGTCGGCTGTCAGTCTCTCCACTGCAAATATGGGAGCCAGGCTTTTGGCACCTATTCCTCAGGCTTGACCCCCTCTGGATCAGCCCCTGAGAGGCAAGGTGATCGATCATCTAGGAATGGAAGTGAGGGAAGGGATCTGTAACTAGCTTCTCGACAGATTCCAAAATGTATTTTTTTACCATAATGACGGAAAGTTGATAGAAAACTGGATAGGTAAAGTAGATGGCGGAATTGGATCGCCAAACCCCTTCCGATCCCCATCCTTTTTATGCACTAGCCCTCTGGCTGATTGATCAGCGGAAGAATAGGACAAAGAGTGGAAAGGCGCTAATCCACTTAGTCACTTCCGCGAAAGACAATACGGTTCTTTGTTCATTTCCGATCGGTAGTTCGCCTCTGGATGTCAGATGATCTTTTCCCAGCACTTTCGGGATGGCTCTAGTTGTCTTCAATACAATTCGTGAGACGACAGCAGAGTTACCAGAGAAACAGTTAATAATCAACACCATTTCTCTAACATGTGAATTCTTGAAATATCTATAAATGTATTCATTGAAAATATTCACGCGACATCAAGTGAACAAAATCTCTTGAATATTCAGATCAGAATGGAATGGAAACACCGACGTTCACTCCGTGATTCGTCCTTCCATGATTGTCAATGTTCACTTGAGCACCGCCGTGAACAGTCCCGCTTCCGACCCTGAATAGTTTCAAAATTGTGTATGAAAATATGTAGGTAATAACTGAAGGCTAAATGATTTTTTCCAAAGTTTTTTTATGCAAAGCGCTGTGCGAAACAGCTCACTTGGTCTGGAATCCTCCATTCACTTGCGTGTTTCCGTTGCGACCGTCGGTCGAGTGATTAATGCCGCCCGTCCACGTTGTGTCTCCGTTTCTGGGGATAGTTATTTTGAGATGATTTGGTCAAAAATATCTCGTTTATTAGTGAATGCTCATTCGCCCACTAACAAGATATAAACACCAGTACATGGAATAACGAAAAAAAAAAAGTTGATAAAATGTACTAACGTCTTACTGCCCTGCACTCCGCCACTGAAGATCGGCCGGTTTCCAGAGTTCTTGGTGACGTCAACTTTCACTCCCGCCTCCCTTTTCGGTCGCTCACTTCCAGGCGCATTCACAATTGGTCCGATTGTCCTTGATGAGTCCCCGGATCTAGCAGTGGTTGCCTCCGCCTTCCCCGTCTTGAGATTCTCAGTCAGTGGCATAGCGCCAGTACCGATCACGTACTTAGGCGTGACATGCGCTGTCTCATTTGCTTTCGGGCGCTCCGTTCCTGGCCTGATCACGATGGGCCCAAGTGTTTTCGAGGGATCTCTTTCGATTCTAGAAGTAGTGGCCTCGATCTTCCTAGGCACCACAGGCTCGGTGGGCAGTGCTCCGCTTCCTGATTTGGGCAAGGGTTTGGGGGAGGGGCGTGGAACGACGAAACCGGGTATGAGCCCGGAACCCTTGATCTCCTTGGGGCCTTGCGTCAGGATTGGCGCGATCGTCTTCGATGAATCCTTGGCGATTCGTGTGGTTGCCTCAACGCCAGTCGCGTTCTTGGGTGTGACCGTGGCACCAGTATCAACTACGGTCGGTCTAGTGCCAATAGTGCGACGGTGGAAGACGAACCGCTTGGGTCGGGCGGTACCGGATTGGTTCATCAGATCCTCCTTCGGTAGTCTAGGCGGAATGATGGTGTACAGCTTGGGTAGCCCGTGACTGATTGGATCGTTGGTTCTATCAACAAGCTTGACAACACGGGCAGTGGTCGCCTCTTCCTTGGGGAAGATGGGCGGCACGTGGGTTCGTCGGACGAAAGCTTCAGCGTGTGGTTTGATGGTAGTCGCAGCGGCATCGAATGCTCTGCGAGTGACCGGCTTCACGTAGTCGCCCTTGTCTACCTGAAATCAATCAATGAATTTATTATTCATTTTTTTAACTATTTACAGCTTACTCATTTCTGATATGTCTGAATTGTTTCGCTTTTCAACGAAATTTAAAAAAAAATGAAACTACAATCTCACCGAAATGACAGCGCCGAAGCATAGAGCATGCAGAACGAGGAGTCGAGTCATTGCAGACCATGATGTCTGTTGATACCCCACTCCTTTTATACACGGCAAGTTCCATCCGACACGTCAGAATGTCAGTAAATAATCAGCGCCCCGGGCGACCAATATTTGTTCCGGTTTCGTACAGTGATACTGCCATAAAACTAGCAGTGTTTATCAATCAGTTTGTTGGAGAAAACTCGCCGCCATCAGCCGAATATTATTGAATCTCCCAATTTGTGAAAATTTTCTTTTTTTTATATGTCTGCGCTAATTCAGACTTTCTTCCGATAGTGAAATGACAAACATTGAATATTTCTTTGATAAATAGTTAGTGTTCGATGAGTCAAAATTACTGTTTTTTGCGTAAACATGTGTTCATTGCATTTGCACATTTTGTTTAAAGTTGGTCGAAGTTGAATGCTCATTTATCACATCGTAATATGCTGATGAATTTTGGTTGTAATAAGACACTGTTTTCACATAGTGTGGAGATCTCTCGATAATCTCTATCGACCTCTCAGTTCTCAATGGAGAAGGAGTATGAAGAGGGCGATGTTGAGGAAGTACAGGGAGGATGGAGAGTGAGCAGAATCTAAAAACACACGATTAAAAATTCATACAATTACATGGCACATGATTTCAGGATAGCAGAAATATTTCAAATTAAGCGATCTTTTGAATGAATTTGAATTGGGATCTGAAGAGCCTATTCTTGTGCATAAAGTGAAACTGACCAGGATCATTTCCGTGATCGTGATTTGCATCCACACAGTACACATGTGATTCTGCCTCCAGACGCGTTCCATCATCATGCTCATCGAATATCCTCCACTCTCCGGTGGACTTGTCGCACTGGATGCGCTTGAAGGTTTCGTCCTGCAAATTTGATAATAGAGTTTGAACTACGAGCAATCGTCTTTCAATTTCACGTGCTCTCTCACGGATCAAAATGGCTAGAGAGAGAGAATGTGAAATACGATGTGATTCCCCGTATTTCGATTTCTAATTGATAACAACTACAATTCTTTGAGATCATCCCAAATTCGATAACCAATCTCAATCGTAAAATCCGTCTCACCTCTCTTCCCACGACTTCAATCTTCTTGTTCTCACCGCAGCTCGCAGGGGTGTCGTCGCTCAGAGTCTGAAGGAAATTCATAATTAGAAAATGAACAACAGGGCGCTGTGGCCAAATTAAATATACCACGCAAATTACTCATTTTTTTACAAATAATAATCATTTTCTAAGCCTTTCAGGAGCAAGATTACAAGATTCCTATTCTCACTCACAATCTCCATGCACTCCGCTTCATGTCCCTCGGGGCAACGCGTTTGCATCGGGCTGAGGCCCAGGCAGAATACTGAAATTATTGGAATACAAATTAATTGTTTTAAAAAAATGTTTTTGAAAATACTACAACTTACAAGTTTTCGCGCATCTGAATTTGGTATTAGCCGGGACGATATTTGCATCGACGAGGACTTTCCCTCGTTGACAGGTTATCTTCGCCGTAGATGACGAGATTCTCTTGCCGTCGCGTAGATATCTCAATCAAATTTCTAATTGAACATTAAAAATAAAAGCAAACCGAAGTTCGTTGCTTGCCGGGCACGTATACACGTTCGGCGTGTCGCTTACATACTGAATTAATAATTAATTTTAGCTGAATTTATGACAAATTAATTATAGCAAAACGCAAAAAAAAAGTTAAAATATCGAGCCATCATGCATTGCTCTGTAAAGGGACACTCGCTTGTTAGCCCGATGAATAGCGAGTGAATGTCGCAGTCCCCTAAAATACAATTAAACATTCAGAATTCGTTTGAAACTCACTAAATCTGCAGAAGATATTGTCTCCAGCTAGGAATTCCTCCTTTGTTTCAATTTCTCTTTTCTTATTCTTGATCATCCACTTCCCATCCAAGAGATTGCAGAACGCAGCAGTGAGTTCTTGCGTCTGATTTTAATTATTATTTTATTTATTTATTTGTAAAATATACCTTCCCCTGCCTAACGTGGATCAGTTTTCCTCCATTGCATGTAGCTGGGTGATGATCGTCTATGGAAACCTGACAATGAGAGAAAGTTTTTGGTCAAAGATCAAAGATCAACGATCAATAACCTTTTCGCAGAGATGCGATTCCCCCGGGAACAGCGATTGCATCGCCATCGTTTCATTGCAGGTGACTGTAATAAGGATTTATTTACTAACTTATTTATTTACTTTCCCAGAGTGAAAAATACGTCTCTTCATGTCGCTATTTCTCGTAACGGTGATCGATGGGCACTATTTTACTTTTCCTATCAGCCCTAAAATTTCATTCTCCTCCTACCAGAGCCTGAGAAAGAACAAGGAATGAAGACACGCATTTTTCATTCTGACAGTCCGAATTGTTACCTTCCGCAACGCAAAACGCATCTTGATTAGTCTCAATGCGATCCTTTCCATCCGCCGTCCACACATTCTTGTTTTGAGCCGGGTCGGGTTTGGAGACGCATTTCAATTCCGGAGTGACGGTTGTCGACCAGAACTTGTCGCCGACGAGGATCAATGGTGCGGCTGGGGCAGCGCACTGAGATGCATCATTTTTTTGGGTCAGATATCTAGGTGCATGAATCATGATAGATCGAGCAAAATGTTGTGTGAGATAGCGCAAAGAACAAAATGTGCAACGAGCGATCCATTTTTCAGGGACTGAAACCCGACTTTGAATGACGCGCATTCATTCCACTTGGTCGAAGCAGTGACAGTCAATGAGGGACAGTTGGCTGCGGAGCACGGTGCAGTGCATTCAGTGCATCCTCAAATATTTTTTGTATTTTAGTAATTAAAATTTTTAAATGAAATTTAATTAATTCAAGTGAATGAAACTGACGAAGTTTCACGCATCGAATATTCTGCGGAAAATCGTTGAAAGTTGTCGAATCCGCCAGTTTCGCGCTCATTTTGTTGTTTGTGCAGGATATCGAAGCCGCCTCATTCCACTGCTTGTTCACTTGAATTCTGAACTCGTATTTCATTTGATACTTCTCGAGCAAACAAACTGCAGAATCATCTTAGCATCCGCGCATTTGAATTGATTATTTGTTAGGTTGAGTGAGGGCTAAATGAAGAGCAGATAAAGTCGAATTCTATTTATTTTGATACTTTCTCGCATTTTTCTGTTCCATTGCACGTGGAAACGTCGATGCTGCTGTACTGAGTGAGACAATTCGCTGAATTAAAAATGAGTAAAGAAAAATAATGAATTTGAAACCCACTTTCCTGCATGCACCGAAAGCCGACTGGGACCAGGTAGGAATCTTGGCCGCCTATTCCCACAACGAATCGTTTATCCGCGCACTTGAGAGAGTCGATATTGCGCCAATGGCCATTGAGGGAGGTCTTCATTCTGTAAATTAAATTAATTTAATATTGTTTTAATCAATTTCTTACTGAAACACAGAGTTCGCAGGACAGGCTAGCGTATCCAGGGGCTGCGTGCACGTTTGCGCGCCCTCAGTGCAGTCAGTAAGAAAATAGTCGGCCATTTTGCATTCCTCTGCGAATCGATAATGATCATCGGCAACAGTACACTAGAGCTCGAGAAATGATACCACAGTCTTTTCATTTTACCCTCTCTCTCTCTCGTTGACCGACCTGGCGAGAGAGTTCGCAAAATGAAGTGACGACGGTATCTTTTCTCGAGCTCTACAGTATGCCAATCTCACTCTTGGTCCTGCACCGAAATTTGACGCCATCGTCGTTGTCAATCTCCACTGTGGGACTCGACGGGAGCGAATATTTGAATTTCATTTCAGACCGCTTCAAATTAGTGATTTCCAACCATGTGCCACCGTCGAGATGTTTCCTGGAAATTGAGAATTATAGGGAATATCAGGCGTATGTACAAATCGGCACAAGTATCTATCATTTCGAAAGCTCTCTGATTTATTTGCTCGTCGATAAAGCATACAAAATCAAAGAGTCTCGTGCCGATTTGTCATCACTAATCCCGACTCGAGAGTCGTATCCGTAGGACAGGAGGCGGTGCCGAGGATATTTCCAGAAGCATCGACAGAGTCGGCGAATACGGGCTGTAATTGCTAATTTTCCATATTATTTTTAGCAAAAAAATCATTCCTTGATCCGCGACACACCTTTTCGCACTTGTGACCGGCAGGGCAATCGGCCGGTTCCAGAACGAGTAAAACTGCCTGCTCTTGTTCTGAAAAACATATTCATAAGATATTAAACTATGAGAAATATTTAATTATTTTCATTAAATGTGCACTTACGTGTCATTTTCCGCACACATCGGGGGCTGCCAACTTTCAAATTTTGCCGGTCCGGATCGCGATACAAGCCGTGCTCGCACAGAATGCCGTCGACGTAGGCAACCCAAGCGCCCGTCGATAGCTTCACCCTCGAATTTAATCAATTAATTAAATTATTATAATTAAATTTTAATAATAACCAACTCGCGTCTCCATACTGCTCGAGGTACGTGCGCATTCGGGCACTCGAATCCCGTGATATCCTTGCCATTCTCAGTGCGTTTGAATTTTTCCAGGGCAGCGCATCTTATGGTGGAATCGCAATCAGTTTTGTTGAAAAAAGTCTCGAGACTCTCGCAGAGATCTGAAAGAATACTGGTTCTGAATCCAGGATTCAATTCAAAAATGCAAAATATCGTATCAGAAACACACCGCGATGTGCGGCCCAGCTCAATCGGAGTATGGAGAGACAAAGGAGTAAGTGAATGATCTGAAATGGGATTTTTAGGCTCAGATGATGAATGTACACATGAATACCTAGATAGTATCCTCCTCAAAATTCCCTAATTAGAGGATAAGCTCAGAGGAAATCTAAACTAGATCAACCAACCATAGTCGGCGACCGCTCGCGACGAACGAAAGAGAGACGAGTGAGGGAGGGAAAGAATGAATAAGAGTAAATGAAAAGTATAATTAAGTAAATCCACCACTTTGAAAATTAGTCAATGCGAACAAATTCTTTAGTAAAATAACAAATTTATCGTACTGTTGAATACATGATTATCGATTAGAATAGCCCATTCACTCCATCACTTCGATCGAAGATGTATCCATCTTGGAGAGATCGCAATCCGCTTCCTGGAAAAAAAATATTTTTAAATTACATACTTCATAATAATAACTAAAAACAGGTCGCACCGAAACACTTTGACGTCTTCTCGCGATGTTTTTCTTGAAAATTCGGATGGTGTCCTGTGTATTGCAACCAAGGAAACGGAGCTGTAAACACATTGATATATGAAAAAAAATATATAATTTTCCGAGTCTTTCAACCACGAATGCACAAAAATATTAAGATTCTTCTAACAAAAATGCTTGAAACGCTTCGCTCACCTCCAATTCCGAATGCTTTCGGGTTCTGGGAGCTTTCCCGATGAGTCCTCTCAGAGATCGATGACGATCATGAATGCACTCGAACACGAATTGACCGCCAACGATCACGCTGAAATTTGGCATTATTCTCTAAAAAAAGGTTGGAGAAAAATGGGAAATCTGTGTACGAATGCACCATTTGGTGTAAAGAAGTGAGAAAAGCGGGAAAAATCTGGCAACTCACCGCTTTCTGTACGGCACCTTGACGCCGTTGAAGGTGCAGTGCGGGTGGGGCTTCTTTGGATTGATCGGAGCCGGAGTGGACACCTCTTTCTGTAGTGTCACCCCGTTTGCATCATTATTCTATTTTCTTCATTCGTTTCATCACATTAATCACAAAGGGGTATATTTCCACTTGAGCTCGAGAAATGATCCGCCTTCACGCAAACTCTCGCTGGCTCTAGTTGCGAGAAAGTGTTAGAAATGAAGAGACGGCTACTCATTTCTCGCGCTCTAATGCCAACTTTTTCTGCTGTTCTCACCTCTTCCTTAATCGCCAGATGCACACCGCCCTTCTCGTTCTCAATGCACTCGAATGTGACGCCCCAGGTCTGAAAATGAATTCCTTTTCCAGTTTAAATGGTATCTCAAAATTATCATGCTTCGAAAAAAGGTACTCACCTCACGCGAGTCTCCCAGCTGCACGTACTCTTCGTTGAGCGCGAAGCGGCAGCCAATTGTCTGAATTGATGAAAAATGAAGAAAAAGCACAACAAAAATTAACGGTGCGGTGGGTCAGATGAGAACTTTTAGAGGCGAGCAGCAACTTTATGAAGAAAAACTTACTTTAATAACGACTCCTCCTTCCTCATTAAGAGCGACAACGCATTTCTTCGCTTCATTTTTCTCGAACTGAAATTATTAAATTCCAGTAATGATCTTATTTTTTACAGTTTACTTACGAAAACTTTCTCGTATCCCTTCTCCTCGCACGTTTTCATAATCTTTTCCACTTCTTCCGATGATGGAGGACCTGGGAGTGGGTTGCTAGGGGGGACGGGAGAAGACGTGTTGGACTGAAAAAATGTTTTGTTCTAGATTCTCCATGGTTGAACTCCATTGCAACCGTGGTGGCTTTTGCTGGGGGAATAGCCTTTTTTGGGACCAGGCTACCAAAAGAGATCCACTTCTTACCTCCTTGATCGCTAGATGCACTCCGCCTTTCTCGTTCAAAATGCACTCGAATGTGACGCCCCAACTCTGAAATACAAAAAATACTGTCACTTCCAGGAATTGATAATATCGGGATTGCAACTGATCACAACTATCAGTCGCAGTATCATATTTACTAAATAATTGAACAACGTTTTATGGCTTACTTCTTTCTCTTCTCCCAGCAGCACGACCTCCTCGGTGAGCGCGAATCGGCAGCCGATCGTCTACATTAATTATTAATGTAATTTTTTTTTATCAAAAATAACCTTGATAACAACACGATCCTCAGCCTCATGGCTGAAGTAGCACTTCTTCGCGGCGTTTTGCTCGAACTGAAGAGCATTTTCTTTGATTCAGCGCATTTTGAGGGAAAACAAAAAAAAGGACAACGTACGAAGACTTTGTTAAATCCGTGCTCGTTGCAGATCTCGCGAGCATTTGAATCAGAAGGAGTGGCCGGGGCGATGATCGGGGCAGGGGTGGGCAGCTCGGGCTGGAAATCGGGAATAATTAACTGCATCGTTGAGAGCTTCAAAAATATAGTCAATATCACACATTCCTTTGTCATTCAATCGGGATAAAAATGCGTAAAACCGTATTTTGGACTTTAATGAAGTGTCACCCACATAAGTTACATTGTCTTCGATGACCAGCTGCACACCTCCTTTATCGGTCGCAACGCAGCGGAAAACGACGCCCCAGTCCTGCAATATCATTTTGTTGAATTGTTACAGAATTTTGTCTTCGTTAGAACATTTTTGACGAATTAAAAACGAAATTGACTATGTTTTTTCACCACTCACCTCATACGTCTGTCCGAGTAGAACGACGTTTTTGAAGACGGAGAAACGGCAACCAACAACCTCAAGCTTATTATTATCAATAATCAAAATGTGCAACAGCTCAGACCTCGATTACGAGTCCGTCGTCACCCTTGACACACTTCTTCGCGACATTTCCCTCGAACTGAAATAGGGTTAAATTATTTTTTACATCTACAATTTAATGGACAACTCACGAAAACATTGAATTTATGGATCGCGCACTTCTCTCCGAGCTCCGTCGGTGATTCGTCAGTGGGAGGAGTCTCAGGCTGAACACAGGTGATTGTTTTGAGGGACAAATTAATTTTTTTTAAACTACAAAAAATAATTTTTAAAAAATCTCACATCTTCTACCACGAGTTGTACGCTTTCCCCATCATTTCCTTTCGGAACGCATCGGAAAGTAACGCCCCATTTCTGGAAATTAATTTGTTTTAATTTTAGTTGTTTTCGAATGATAGTTCCCTATCGAATTTTAGATCAGAAGCGGTCTCTTCACTTCGTACACTCTCTGGCTTCTGTGACCGGCACATTTAGTATTTTAGTTGTTGATATTTTCTAAAATAAACCAAACCGTGTACACTTCGTCAAGGGCGACCACAGTGTCGGACAGGCCGAATCGACAACCGACAATCTGTGATTATTTTAATTAATTAGTTAATTAATAATCATTATAAACATCAATGACGACTCCAATATCGGTTAGCTCCGTGTCCAGTCTCGTGTCCACGCATTTCTTGGCAACGTTGCGCTCAAACTGCAATTGCCAAAGATCAAAAGATGCTCAATTGGCTCCGAATATGAAATTTCTCACGAAGATGACATCCATGCCGTTTTCAGAACATTTCCGCCTAGTTTCCTCATCTTCTTTCGTAAACGTTTGTGACTCAATCAGAACTGGAAATGATAGCTAATTTCATATTTAGAGACCGCAAGCTCCGCCCACTTGGGAGGGATAGGGAATGGGGGCAAAAAATGGGAACGAGGTTTAGCGAATCGAATACTCAACCAAATTGGTCGTTCAAGGGCGCGATGGATAGCTCTCAGCCTCACCTTTCAATGCACTATGTTCAGAATATTTTAAGTTGGTCAAAATCGAGATAAACTAGTCCGGGATAGTCAAAAAAGGCATTTCTAATGAACGGAGCAAAGTGCCCATTGCGCAGATTGTTCTTTTATTTTTATGAAGAATTTTAGAGAAGAAAAATCAAGAATCGAAAGTTTCCCCGAATTGCTAAACTGTTTTGAAGGTTTTAGTACGCGCGTATTTATTCCAGTCCGATTAGCGCTAAACACAGTGTGAGCTATAGTCAAATGAGGGAAGAGGGGTGAGAGACAAGGCTCTTCCCTTCTCCCTCCGCCCTCTCTCCCCGCTGTTTCTATCCCGTCGTGACTAGCACACACCGTCCCTAGACAAGAGGGAATTTCGCTCCTAAATTGTCTCTCACGACTTGGCGAAGCTATCTTCGTCGAACTTTGGGAATTAGCTCGGAATAGGCACCGCCCCCCTTTTGGCTCGTCCTGGTTTCAGACACTTTTCTGTTGAGACCAGATCGCACGGTTTTTGGCTCATAACTCGGTTCAAAAATGAGATATCGACAAACGGTAAAAAGTATGTTCTTATTGAGACCAAGGGGGATACTTTGAGCACAAAACATGACCTTACGATTGATTCGGTCTTCCCCGTTGCGGTCTCTATTCATATTATTAATTATTCGAGAAGGTCAGTATTACAACGGATTTGGTGGTTTCCTCGACCTCGACCTCGACTTCATCGGGAGTAGTGGAGGGACCTTCCTGCAAGATGCATAATTATTTCTAAAAAGATAATTCATTTGGGTGGCACACCGTCTCTTCACTCCTTTCTCAACGATTAGAGAGGCGTCCGATAAGGTGAAATGAAATGCGATGCATGCTATTCTAAGCAACGCCAATCACGCACCTGCTCTTCCTTGTACAATTTCGCCCCGATGACTTGACCCTTCTCGTTGCGCACCGCCTCGCATCTTTCGATGGCTCCGTTATCCTGAAAAAAATTGATATTAAAGTTCCCTATTCACGGCCATTCGAGGATCAAAAGGCAGTTGTTTTCCGTTGTTTTCTGTAAGTTTCGTACCGATTCGAATCGAGTATCCAGCGAGATGACGTTACCCTCGCTTTCCTTGCTGATGCATCCAATGATCTGTAAAGGCTTTATTTGATCTGTCCGGAGGGACATGCTTCGTTTTTGACAGCCTCGAGACAGAGGTAACCGGCAACGCTCTACTAGTATGTGCAACTTGCCTCCAGAGTCGCCGGGTTAACTCCGTTCTTCTTACAGCGTTGGTAAAGTTCTTTGTATTTCTGGAAAATATTTGAATTATGCAAAACAATTTGAGCTAGGGATCTGCTAAAAATTATTAGTTATCTTCCTCTCGCTAAGTCACGGTCTTGCTTACAAATCTTTGCAACCCCATTTCTAATTTGACTTGAAACATCAACGCACAAAAACAGCGGTGAATCCTTGCTTCTTGCAAAGAGCAGCAACTGCTTCTCTCTCGATCTCCTCGGGAGCCAGTTTTCGATATGAATAGACGACTTTCCAGACTCCTTTGGCATCTTTCACTTTTGTGCACGACTCATACATGTCTTTCTGCAATACTTTATTTTTAAATTAATTTTCATTTTTCAATATATCTAGAAAAATTAATCGTACCGGATGATGTCGATATTGCCCCACTGGCAGGGGCGATAGCTTTCCATTGGCTTTGCACGCCACAATCTGTAAATTATTGATTTTTATTCACTATTTATTTTAAATTTAAGTCACCTCAACACTGCCTCCCTTGCCCTGTTGATACTTGCACTCTTTGTACAACTTGTTCTGGAGCTGCAATTTACGGATATAGATCAGTTTAAATGGGTAATCTCGTGCCAGAAATGATGCGATACTCACGAGTCTCTTCTTCAATCCATGCTTCTCGCAGAGCTTATTCTTCTTCAGGAATGCTGCGTATTCCTTCGTCCTTCTCGATCCCATCCTGTACCGGTGCTCACCGTCAATCACCTCGCAAATGTCCGTTCTTTCCTGGAATTTAATAGTATTTATGTATATTTAAAAATAAATCAAAATATGTTTAACCTCGCCCTCGCTCTCCATGATCACTTTGCGCGTCTTGGCATCAACAGCTGTTATTTCCTTGCCCGTGGGCACAAATCTGCCTTGCGACGGCTCGGAACATCCAACAATCTGAAATTAATTCGTCTCTTTTAAATCGTCGATGCTTAGATGCATTCAACGAAAACAGGATTGGATGTTATCAACTTTATGGCGAGGGGCAGGAGTATAACTATGTTAAAGTTCACCGAGCGGAACTGGGCTCTTTTCTGCCATATTACCCTCAGAGTATTCTCTCCCTACCCTTTGCTACCGCTCCATATTCAGAACGGTTGTTGCTTTTCCCAAATAAGAGGAAGTTCCAGGAAATGCGTACAGCAAGATATGATAGTATTTCCTTACATCGATTCGTCCTCCGGACTTCGGGCTGTAGAAGCACTGCTTGTACACGGGGTAGTCTTGCTGAAAACGAATATCTGATTTCAGAAGATCAGAGATCAAAGATCAAATTGTTACTACTAAGGATACTTACGACTTACTAAGACCTAAGGTTACGGTTAAGGACTTACGAATGGTTTATGTTTCTTCGCTCCATCGCACACACTCAAGTATTCGTTGTCCCATAGAGGATCGGCTCCAATCAGAGGCAGGAGAAGAAGGAGAAGGGAAGAAGAGGGAAGCATCTTGTGCCTTCTCAGCCGAATTCTCCCTTTTTATTGGCTATATTTCTCCCACACTGATCATTTCTGCTAGTTCACAAAGATGTAAACTTGCAAGTATTAATTCTCTTCCTAGAATCAATCTTTAATTAGTTGATCTTTGATCTCTTGAAATTCGATTCGGCATCACCAAACAAACAAGTCCAGCTGTCACGAAGCACGTTGATAAGCCTTATCACACGCGCATTGGCAGTATCCTGTCCGCACGAGTGGACAACTGTATTAGTTTGCCCGCAAAGTTCACCGATTCTTTCTTGAATTCCATTTTTATGAGTTTGTTGTGACGTGAATCACGGTCGCTCCTATGAGCGATCGAATGATAAATAATTCTTCCGTTTTTTTGCATTCCATGCCACTCTATTTTACCTTCAAAATCGTCTTTCTTGGTTCATTCTTTTCATTTTCAAGAAGTCATTCACTTCAAAATGTTCTTTTCATTCAAGGTAATGACCTCGCGACTTCTCCTCCTGCTCTGCTGCTGGACAGCCCTGGCGAAGCATCGGGATGGAACGGAGAAGAAGTACGGGATTTCGTATTTCGATTTCACCTTCGAACTGTTTGATTTTCAGTGCTCCTTCTTTCCTCGTTGACTACGAGAACGATCGATTCTTGCTGGATGGAGAACCATTCCGGTAATATTTTGTCACATTGTTTTCCGCGACACTAATTTTGATCTTTAATTTTGTACTATCCGCAGTGGAATTGGTTTCATTAGGCGATGCGGATTGAACAGAACCCGTGAAGCATATCTGAAACTTCCAATCTTTCGTGTTGCCCTTTCCCTTCCCAATCAAATACTCACTATATTCCAGGTATATCTCCGGCTCCATTCACTACTTCCGTATCCATCCCGACCAGTGGCTTGATCGATTGAAGGTTCCATTTCAGAATATGTTATTTTCGACTATCTTTTCACACTTCCAGAGGGTCCGGGCGCTCGGCTTCAATGCCATTCAGTATTATGTGCCGTGGAATTGGCACGAAGTAGAGAGGGGAACGTGAGATATTTATTCAATTTCTTTATTTATCAGTTCATTGTTTAGCACTCACACTTGCTTATGTCTTGATTGAAGACATACAATGAGGCATATTCGCAGATTCGACTTCACCGGTGGACGTGATTTCGCTCGTTTTTCTCGTCTGGCCGAGAGTTTGGGCATGTACACGTTGCTGAGAATGGGCCCTTACTCGTGCGGAGAGTGGGAGAATGGAGGTGTGATTTGTTTTTGTTTAGACTATCCACAACATGAAAGTGATGTAATCGTCAATGTGAAACATAACTGAGAAGTCAAATCTTAACTGAAATATTTATTATCGCAGGTCTTCCCTACTGGCTCATCGCTAACGATAAGGACATCGTACAGAGAACGAATGATACAAGGTATTATCATGAGATGACAACGCTTTCATAACGCAAACTCTCTCACAACGGTATCTTTTCTCGGGACAAAAAATATGCAATGATTGCTAACCGACATTCAATCTCTCCAGATTCACCTCCGAGGTGTCCCGTTGGTTCTCCGTTCTCTCCACTCAGATCATTCCTCTTCTTCGTCGCAATGGCGGACCCGTTCTGATGGTGCAGATCGAGAACGAGTATGGGTCGTATTGTGAGTTACTCGCTAATTCCTAGACGAGAATGCCCGCCATCTCATAAAAATGCAACCGCTTGTCCGTAATTTACTACGTATTAGTATGAGACTTTCAGACGCGTGCGACCACAACTATAATAACTTCTTGCGCGACGAGGCATGGCGACTGCTCGGAAAGGACACGCAGTTGTACACAAGTGAGCCCATTTGACGTTTCTAACCGCGCCGACATGTCCCTGTGTTTGAAGAGTGGTCTCGTCAAATTTGCTATGTGTGCCTATTTTTCCTGTCATTGAAAAATAACAATAACTATGTACACATGTCTCTCCAGCCGACAACTTTCCAGCGGATGGCTCGGGCGAGGGTTATCTCAAGTGCGGCGCCGTCGATGGCGTATTCGCCACTGTCGACTTTGGTGAGCTGTTGTCTAACTTGAACGTCTTACTCTGTCATTCTAGCCATGACAAATGGCTTTCTAGTAGTGACCTGCTTGTTGCTTGTTCTTGAGCCTTCTATCACTACACAAAGGCGACACTGTGCAGAACTAAGCGTGCAATATCTAGTACTTCCGCGAACTCAAAGTGCTGACAGTCTCCGCAATGCAGCTAAAGCCCTATAAATATATGTGCATTTTCAGGCCCGACTATCCCTCAAAATGTTGACAAATACTTCGCGATCCAGCGCAAGTTCCTGCCCAATGGACGAGGTTAGTTGTAAATTTTTCAATCACAGAGCGATCGTTAAACATATATTTCTTCCTCGTGAAAATACGCAAGCGGTGTGAAACTCATTTGATTCGACAATGCGAATTGTTGTAAAATTGAAACTTTTTTCATTTTGCCAATTCATTATCATCGACAGCCAAATTCTCAGGCCCCTTGGTCAACTCCGAGTTCTACCCGGGCTGGCTCGTGCTGTGGGGCCAGCGCGAGCAACAATTGCCGTCGGACGAGGCAATGATCGCCACGGCCAAGGCAATGTGGGACAAAGGTAGGACGTTTATATTTTCGGCATGAGAGTGTCGGCAATGGAGCTACTACATGCATACGCTGTCTGTTATTATGGATTTCAGCGCGGAGTTAAAACGTTTAAAGAATATGAGATTCAGGCGCCTCCATAAACTTCTACATGATCTACGGCGGCACGAACTTTGGCTTCTGGAATGGTGCGGAGACGAATGCACCGGTCCGGATATTTATTCTGGAGTTCTCAGATTGGGCTCTCCATCCCAGCATTTCGCATTTTCTCACTAGCACGAATGGTGAAAAATATTGCGCCAAGCTCAGAAATAGTGTCCGTAGTTTCGAATCAATTTCAATCGATCAACGTTGCTCGAGACTAACAATAGATGTTGGTGTGAACAAGGGAACGATTGCAAGCAATTTGATTCTATTAGCGATTACAGGTGATAACCTCCTACGATTACTCTGCGCCGATCTCCGAGAATGGCGATTTCACCCCTGTCTACATGAAAATACGCAACTGGATCAAGAGCATTCCCGGATGGAAGAATGAACCGACAAATCCGCCCAAATCGAATGAGTAAGGAAACAGTTACCCGAATTTCGAAATCTGGTAGGGTGCAACGTTTCTTGTTGAGAAGAAAGTGTTCGTTTTCCCGGAACCAAATTTTTCAAATGACTATTCATGTCATGTTGATTTTATTATTTAATTTCAGGAAGAAAGCCTACCCAACTGTATCGATGCAGTTAATGATGCCCATCATGCAAATGGAAAAGGCGAGGTTTTCTCATTTTTTTCTCTCCGAATGTGGATACCAATCGATAAGTTCCGTCCACGAGAAAATACGTAAGCGGCTTGAAACTCAATTGGGATTGCATGATTTTCGCTTCCCCCAATTTTTCTACAACACTTTCCATTAAAAAGTGTATTCTTTACTCAGGATTGATCCAAAAAAGCAAGCCGATATGAAATAACAAAAGTAAGAACATATTTGTAGGCCTCCTGCTCCGCGTCCACGAATCCGCTCTCGTTCGAGGATCTGAGATGGCAGTTCGGATACGTACTGTACTATACGGTAAGCGATTATTGGCAAGTGAGCTGAGTCAATAAGACTTCAGCTACACTTGATGAATAAACTAAGTTCGCACAGTTTGCCGTTGCTGCTAAAGTCACCGTTTGATTGATCGAGAAGACTAAAATAAGGAATACATTTTTTTATTAAACAACTCATTTCGCTACGACAGCGTTACCGATTTTTTGAATGCTAATTTTTTTTTGTCTTATGAGCGCTACATGACATAAAGATAATGGTTTCAGAAGCTGAAGACGTGCGGCACAAATCTGACCATCGAGAAAGTGCACGACTTCGGATATGTGCGACTGTCTGGCAAACCACAGGTAAAGGATAATTTCGAAAGAAAATATCGAGTGACAGCAAAATACGTTTCGCCGATGCTATGTTGAAGAATTAACTGGAATGTGTTCGATCGCGCGCGCGATTTTTCCTCTAAAAAATAAACATAATTTTTTTTTTGTCATTCGATAGTCGAAAGACATGTGGCAAATCCGCAGATTAGTTCGAGCCAGCTTCGTGACAAGAGGAATGAATACTCTACCGATACCCCCAAAGCGAAACGTAATGTTTTTTTCAGGGCCGCTTCGTGAAGAACTTCTGGGACAAGAACACCACTACTATCAACTTGAAAGGTTGATTAATTATGTAATTAGTTAATTACCATAATTAATTTCAGGATGTCAAAATGGTGACACGCTCGAGATCATCGTCGAAAATCAGGGCCGACAGACATACGAGACCATCAATGATTTCAAGGTATTTTTACTCTCACGAAACACGAAAGGATGAGCTTTCATCGATTCATAATCACTTTGAAGATTTGATGAAACATATTTGCACGACAAAAAGGTGATTCTTTGGAAAAATAGCAATAAGAATGTGTAAAATATAGAAGATTAGACAATGAATGAGGACATTTTATTTACACCGATGGCGGAAGGGAGACGGGCGTGGATGCGAGCCATTGGTTTATCTTCCCAGATTCTCCATTCAGTTTGGTCCCTTCCTGCTCCTCCATTCTCCAGTGGCAGCACGGCAGTCTGTAAAGGTTGCAGGAGAGGGCGGGGTGGGTGGAAGCGGATCCTGAGGGAAAGAGGAGGAGAGTGTCGGACAATGTCGGGGTGCGTCAGCTGCTGCTGGTCGTAGACAACGGACGGATTCTGAATGGCACAATTGGCTCACCATTGTCTCAAGTCAATCATACGAACGCGAGATGAGAGAGAGATACGCAATCATCACCCAACCTCGTCATTTCTTCCTGATTTCTTCACCTCTGGAGGGTAGTCGTCATCGATCTCTAGAGAGGGCAGCGACAGCATCTGAGACCCATTGGCGAACCGAAGCATCAGCAACTCCTCTTCCTCCTCGGCAATCTGAAAGCTGAATTTATCTGAATTTCATCTTCAAGTTATCACGAGACGCTACCTCAACGTCAACGTCGTCTAAGATCAACTGGAAATAAAAAGGGGGACCACTCAGGAGATCGTTCATGATGGAGAATGAGGTTGGCTTTTGCGTGGCATTTGGTTAGCCAAAATCAGATTTCATGCTATTCAATTCGTGATTCAATTCGGAGAAAATGACCTCCGTCTCCAGCGGGAACTCGGACACGTCCTGTCCCGGACTAGCGTAGAAGCTGTCCCAGTGTCCGACGTGCTCTCTCGTGAAGGGCCGCGGACGGTCGGTCACATGAACATCGATAAGGCCTGACTGGACTTCCTGTGAGCGGCTTGTCACTCGTCTACTCGGTTATCGATAACGACAGAAAGCCAAATGAAGGAACACTTCAGAGATGGCGATAAGTATTTTGATTGTGTTTACTGACCTCGTTGAGCAGTGATGGGTCGAAGGTGAAGAGACCAGACGGACGAGGGAAACGAGGCAGTGGAGGAGGTGTCTGAGGAAATTTGTTTGATCGATAGTTTGGGGTGGTTCTAGACACTATCATTAATCGGGAACGAGATTTCATTGAGTCTATGGGGAAGCGTTACCATGGTTAGATACGGAGACGGGCTGTTTGGATTCACAAACTGCATATGGAGATAGGCTGTTGTGCTCGAGGGAATGATAATGCAGAGCATGGGACATTGTAAATGAAGTCGACTTGATAAGATAGGGGAATCGCATGGGGATTGCAAATGCAGTGCGTACTCCATTGAGGAATTTAGCAAATGTTGACTGATTCGGAATGAAAACTAACGAATGGCTTGCGGAAAATCGCATCCTCTGACATTGACATTCGTAGATAGCCCACTTGATGATCCTAAAAAATCACCACATGACGGAATTTATGGCAGGGCGTTAGTACGAAAACGGAAGGATGTGAACTATCCTTTTGAGGGGAAGGACGAGAAAGGGGAAGGGAAATTGGGTGTATTCTCGGCGAAAATTAGCCCGCATTTCGATACACTGGAGCACTGATTCTTCCCTTTTCGCGTGATGCAGCTTGGGAAATATTTCATGAATTCGAGGATAAAGTGGAACAGCTGCTTTATCAATGAAAACAATGAGTAGCATAACAAAAGTGTTGGCCAGAAAAGCGAAATTCAGGTATACATTTAGAGCGTAAGTCTCCTTTTGAGATCTTGGTGGCACAAAGGATACCGCCTAATGCTGACGATACATTTTGAAATAGAAGTAGATGAAAAAAGAAGAAAAGGATTATGATGTCTGTTTCATGGAATTCTGTCTCCGGTCCTCCTCGATGGACATCCAGTGACGGAGTGGCTGCAGTGCGGCATCGATGGACCGTTTGAGGTGGGCTGAGTTGTCGTCTCTTCATTTCACACTCTCTCTCGCCTCTCTGACCGGTGAGAAAGTGCGTGAAATGAAGATACCCGCATTGCGCACTCTAGTGAGCAGCCTTATTGTCTCATAATTTTTCCTTGTCTCTCATCAGTGAGAAGAGCATGGTAGTGGAATTTTATAGTTTGAAATTGAAGCCCACAGATTATCAATAAACCAACAGTGATCAGCCAATTGATGAACCGGTGAAACGTAAAATTTTGAATTTAAAAAATACTTTTTTTTCAGAAAATAGACCAGCTTGGCGACTTCAGCAGGGAGGATAATGACCAGGCGGATGGTGATTCGGGAGAGGAGGAGGAAGCGGCGGGTGCAGCGGGATTGTATCTGGGAGAGTTCAATGTTGATCAGGTGCCTTACATTTTACAATAAACAATCCACAATAAACTAGTATGTTCCCAAATCTACTCACTATGGTATTTTTTCTCCAAAAATGCATTTTACGTTTATTGAGTTGTGTTTCACAACTTTTACAAAGCTTCTGGGATGAGGAAAACTTTAGTTTCGTATTGAGAGCAGGTTCTAAAAAAATATTATAATATCATAATTGCGATGTTCCATGCAGGTAGCGGATACGTGGGTGAACATGACTGAGTGGGAGAAGGGACATGTCATCGTCAATGGACACAATATCGGGAGATACTGGAGCAAGGAAGGACCGCAGGTGAATTGTTTTCTCAATATTGATATTCTAAAAGAATGTTGCTACCTCTACTTTTGTTATAATGCTTGAATGGAGCCATCAATTGGATCAAGAAGGTCTACCGGAGACATTAAAACAACGGAATAAGTAATCATTTCAGTACAACCTCTACATCCCTGCTCCACTTCTCAAGCAAGGAAAAAACATACTAGCCGTGTTTGAGTTGGTGCAAGTGAACGGATGCGGTGAAGGTAATCACGATAGTCTTCTCAATTACTCTTTTCATATTTCTTACAAGCAAGCCCATAATCAGCAATATCTTTGCGTTTGGGACTCTTTCTGCCCAATAAGTTTAATATTTCTCCCATCCAGAATCCTGCCCTCTTCCCTTCTCCGCCACTCCGGACATTCACTTCGACTCCGTCACCTACGCCGATCTTCACACGAGCTCGCGTCGAGCCTTCTGGAAGAACAGATACCCGGCCAAGCACTAGGCTCACTTCCGAATGTGCCTATCATAAATTATTTATCTGTCAAACATCCTATGCACTGCTTACTATCATATATCTTCCGTATAAAGTAATTATTGCGGTTGCTGTTGAACACCATTAATGTGTTTAATGCACTCAATTTCAACTCATGACCACGCAGCGATCAGAGAAACGACAAAAACATTTCGATCTCAACACCTCACAGAACTGTGTTATCGCTTTCGCTATCAGCGAACCACAAGCACATACTGACTAGTCTGTTCGCTCTAATTCTCCTTCTTACAACTCTCACATACTCGCATTCACGCGTCTCATGATCCGCTCCGTTTTCGTCGTTTTCTTCGTTCTTATCGTTTGCGGACAATCCTGGCACCTGGGGTGAGCATATACTTCTTGTACTTCTTTAGGGTGTTTCTCATTGGAGTTTTTAAATCTCAGAGTTTGATAATTTTCTATTATTTCGAGAGTACCATAATTTCGTTTTTCCAGCGCCCTATTCGGCGGTCCGATGGGCGGCCTTGTCGGTCGGCCGTATGGTGGAGGGCCGGGCTGCGGAGGGTGGTGGTGAGTCCATTCCGCTTGTTTAGTCCCTATTAATTATGTTAATCATTGTCATTGTTCACCTCTGCGGCACGCTCGATAAGCAAAATGCGTTCGTGAACAACAACATGCATGAACGATATTACAGTTAAATATGCGGTTTTGAACGGTCCCCTGTTTTGTATCCTTCTTTCCTCCCCTGTAAACAGAGGCAGAGCGTCGCTCTCGTAAAGCGAAGGTCGCAGGTTCGATTCCTGCAGTCGGCAATCTCTTTTGCCTTTTTTTTTATTTTAAACTAGCATTTTTTTCAGGAGCTCCAGTTGTGGTACGCGTGCGCCCTCACCCTGTGAGTGTATACTTGGATAACTGGAAGTTTCTGTTCGGCTATCATTTTTATATTGTGCTCTTCTCGCGAATAAAATCACTTGCCGAAACACAATTGTTTCTGAAAACGTATTTTATTCAACATTATCAGGGGAATCACGGTTCCTACAAGTGGTGAACAGACTTCAGTCTGGATGGGTTTCCATTACCCTGGAATCAATATTTTAACCACATAAATAGGGACCGCAACGTGATTTACCGAATCAATCGTAAGGTCATGTTTCGGTGCTCAAAGTATCCCTCTTGGTCTGAATAAGATCATGCTTTTTACCGTTTGTCGATATCTCACCTCTGAACAAAGTTATGAGTCAAAAACCATGCGTGCGAGGCTCAACAGAGAAGTGACCGAAACCAGTCCAAGCGAAAAGAGGGCGGAGCCTATTTCAAGCTCATTCCCAAAGTTCGAAGGCGATAGCTTCGCCCAGTCGTGAGAGACATTTTCGGAGGAAAATCAGACCTTGCCTAGGGAGAGTGTGTTCTATCCACGACGGGTAAGAAAACAGCGGTAGGAAGAGGGTCTGTGGGGGCGGAGTTTGCATATGGGAAGAGAGGGGGAGAAGGAAAGGGACGAAATTTGAATACGCGCCAGCGGTAAACACCATAAGTCGGAACATCGTCACGCGCGTAAAGCCGATCTTTGAATGGAGCTGACAAATTCCAAACACTTCCAATCATCGAGATTTCTTCTCTGATCGTCTCCTAATAATCCAAAGAATGAATTACGAAAGGGGGAGCCATGTCCGAACACTGGAAAGCCTTTAATTACGTACTCTGCACCCTTTCAAGTCAGTTTTGATCAACTCAAACTAGTCCAATCATTTTCCCTCATTGGTCATTTGTGGGGAACGATAGTAGCTTCAAAACGCGATGTTGAACGTCCCAATCGGTTACGAACTACGGCTGTCAGCTCTCGGCGCAGTTTTTCCCCTCTTCCCTGTCCCTCAAAAGTGGGCGGAGCTTGCGGTCTCTACACATAAAGTATAATTATGAAGGCGAACGCCATCCACCAGAGCACGTTGTACTTAAAATTAGATTTGTTTTTTTAATTTTTTTAAACGAGTTAATTAATTATAGAATATAATATAATAAAGATTGCAAGCAACTCACGTTATTTCCGACTCGACAGCATCCACATATTACATCCGGATCACTCTTCTGGCAATTTCCTTGTTCCATTCGATCGACCTTGGACATAGTACCTATCTACGAAAGAAAATATCAATTTGCCAAGCAAGTTAGAACTGAAATTAAGAAATGAGCTTGTGAGATAAATAAAAACCACATCTAAAAGTGTAAAGAGTTCTTTCAGAAGTGCCCCTCGAGAGATCCCATGCAATCATTAGATCTTCCACGTGATCTCTCCTCTCGCTTAATTCCCTTGGAATTGCAGGCAGCTGTCGTGCAGTCTTGATTGGAGAAGGCAAAGTTCAGATCGTGAAGTAATTCGAGAGATCTCGACGGGAAAATTTAAAATATGCAGGAAGATATTTTTCTTTTCAGGTTGATACTCAACGTCGCTTTTCCCATTCGTTTTTAATGAAGGACTGCAAAAAATGCAGCTTAATATAACGTTAGCCGCATGGTCCAGTACGTAAGAAAAAAAAGAGTCCCAGTTCATAAGGTTGCGTTGGTGTACTCACAAGCTTCCGTAGCGCAGTAGGCAGCGCGTCAGTCTCATAATCTGAAGGTCGTGAGTTCGAGCCTCACCGGGAGCAAGCGTTTTGCCAAGTTTAATTTAATACATTTTGGCTAGTTGATTGTTATTCTCGGATGTTGTTATTGTTTTTTCCTCGATTAACAAAATCATAAAAAAAATTTCAGCTTCAGTGTATTTTCTCGTATACTTTGTCCGAGCAAAATTGTGCCAAAGCTCAGCTTTCGCTGCCAGTAGATAAAATGCTTGTCAATATCCGTGGAAAGGAACAAGTGAGCACAAAATACCACGGTCAATTGGAAAGGCAAATATAAAGAGAGTGGCGAGAAAGGCGGTATATAACTCGCTCAGTGTTTTCTGCAATGACTCTGACGGTGGAAGGTGAGTGTTTATTCCTGAATTGTAGTCCACTCATTTCCCCTCGTTTGTATTTCTGCTTGAACTTCAGAAGCAAAAGCGATTCTCGCTCCAATTCTCGCGTCCTACGACGAATGGCTGGCAAAAGTGAACTATTTGCGCAATTTATATCGATTATTTGAACAGGGCGACGTCGATGGTGTCTCCTCTCTCTACTCACCCGACGGAGTGCTCGTTCACAAGGGAAACAACTGCGCCCATGGGAGAGATCGTGAGTCACTATCCCATTTTGAAACGGCATCATGAAAGGCCTAAATTAAATTCTGTCAGAAATCAAGCACGCGCTCGTGCCCTTCGCCATTCCGACTGAATCTACGGCAAGTATCATTTTGTTTTTGTTTTTATTGGCTCAGACGCCATTTCACATCACGAATCATCATTACGAAGCGACTAGTGATCACATCATATTCCATGCTGTGTTCAGCAGTAAAGTTATTGCAACGTGCGCGGTGTTCGGAGGTTCGTTGGAATCATCATTTTCCCAGTCTGTTTTGAATGCAGTGCACTATTTCGTTGCAGGCAAATTCGAGACTATCTATCGGAAAGAAGGAGATCAATGGCTGATTATCTTCGATGAATTTCAAGCTTGACGATGTGATTACATGCAATTTCGATGTGAATTTAATAAACTATTGTGTATGTACTCTACCTATAGTAAATATTTTATGTAGTAATTTCTGTCTTTATACGAGCTAAACGCACTCTTCAAGGAAAAGTCGTGCAGGAAGAAGAAGATTTAGTAAATTGTCGAATATTTAGCTCTAAACGCGTATAGGGAAGTTGGCGGTCAACGGGGAAAAGGCGCCCGACCGCACCCAAATACCACACCATATACCGTTTGCCGAGTAATCAGCTCTTTCAGGCATTTTGCAAGCAAAATCACGTTGAAATTAGTTAAATTACGCTCTATCGACCTCTCTATGCGGTGAAGGATAACGACTGCGTTACAATTGCAAACGTTCTTGCATTATGCCCTCTGGATTTGCTTTATTGCCCACACTTCCAACGAACACCCAATGAGAACGGAAGGCCCCAATGGCGTATTGCCAATTGCATTTCTTGTTTTAGTCGTTCAAATTTATTACGCCTTTTTTCGTGCGAGATTATTTTGATCGATAAACAAATATTATTGTTGTTACAGGCTTCATCAGCATGACTGCACAAATTCCGAGTACGAGAATTGAAGAGTCCTTGAGAGTGGTAAGAATTTTGTTTTATTTGTATACTTATCCGACGGCGTTTGTTTTCAATTTTACGTGTATTTTCTTTTTGAGATGGTGAATGAAATACTCAATTTTCTTTGCAGGCTTCAATCATCAGCAACTCGGACCCCACGATCGGTGGGGTGCTTTTCAAATCAGTCAATTTGCTATTCAAGGCCCTGAACGATGGCGTCCCTTCTCCGGTAATTAGCAAATTGTTATATCTTTTATTTCAATTAATTGATTATTAATTATTTCAGACTTTGGCCTACGCATCAAACGGTTTAATCAGAGAGACGCAAGAAGCGCTGAGTTTCGACGAGAATAAGTGAGAATTTTCCCGAAATCTAGAAAAAAGATAATAATTTATTAAAAATTTATTTTCAGGACTGAGCCCATCCGCTATCTAGTCTATGAAATTGGCGATCTGCTGGGACTTCTCATGAAAATATTGAATGACATGAAGAAAGAAGAGCCCATTGTGCATCAGCAAACATTTACTCCCGTGATACCGGTTGGTTTTGCTGCGCAGCTAACTTATCATTCCAATTACCGCCAATACTGAAATTAATTTCAGGTCGACCGCAATCCGACAGGCCTTCCAACGACGAGAAATGACGACCCTATGCAGTACTATAGTCATCTCTTCGAATCGGTAATATAGGCATTTTATACTTGTGAACTTGAAGGGAAAAGTACGAATGAATTAATCGTTCTCAGGAAATCACTATGAAAATAAAGAACTCTTTCAGGATCCTTCCCAGCCATCATTTGAATTCGCCGACGTCAAAATCGAGGGAATGGTGAGCATATTCAATTCATGCAAGGCATGTTCTCAAGTTTAATTAAAATAGTGACTCGGAAAAATATACTTACAAAAGATTCACAGCAAGGAACAGCAAATATAGAGCAGTTTCAAAGAACATAATAATACAATATTGCAGCCTCTCGAAACGGGGGATGATTCGCTTGAACTGGTGTCCATTCCCGGCTCCATGGATCCGAACTCGTCCGCTGAAAGGGAGCAGGAGGAACAGCCCAGCACCATCGCAGCTCAGGTTAGACAGCACTATATTACTTTCAATTGAACTAGAATACTAATGTGCCTAACGCACCAAGTTAGGGCGCAATTTTCAAAGGATTTTTTTTTTAATTTATCGAAGACAATTTAAGAAAGAAAGAATATCTCATTGAGCCCTCATCGCGTCGGCGCGTTTCGAAAGCGAAGCGTCTCTACACGCCAATGGACGATGAAGAAGAGGATAAACCGAGGAGGAGCAGAAAGAAGAAGAATGATGATGACAGTGATTTTGAGGAGGATTTGAGGTAGGGGCAACGTGGACAAATAGTAATGTGCACCGTGCACCGTTGAGCCTAAGCCCTAACCCAAAGCACTAAGGTGCATGGTCTGGTGCACCGGTGTACGATGCACATTACTATTTACACGCAACGTGTTTCATCGAAACTAGGGAGGGTGAAATCGAATAATCTCGACATTCGGATAACTGAATTTGGTTTCCTTTGTTTTCTATCCGGATGTATTCGCTATCCGGTCGGTTAACCGAGTGCGAGACGGAAGACCCGGTTAACCGGATGAAACCGGTTTGGCACGTACACAGGCAAGGGAGGCAGAGGTCAGAGGTATCGACCGTCATTGTATGCTCTCTGAGACGGCGCATGAGGGAAGATATCACACATTTGATCTGCCCTTCCGTTGCCTCCCTTGCCTGTGTACGTGCCAAACCGCCGGTTTCAACCGGTTAACCGGGTCTTCCGTCTCGCACTCGGTTAACCGACCGGATAGTGCCCTTTCTTTCGTATCCGACCGGATATTTTGAACACCGGATAATAGAGTCGGATATCCGAACCGATTTGGCACACCCTAATCGAAACTACCATTCAAAGATGTAAAAAGATGTATTGGTGCCGTGTATTCCTTTGGTCTGAATAAGATCATGCTGTTTACCGTTTGTCGATATCAAAACGAAGTTAGATTTTTAGAAAGGAGGAAGAAGCAGTGCGAAAAACGAAACAGTGTCAAGTCTGCCAGCGGTTCTTCCTCAGCGTAGGCCATTTGAAGGATCACATGTACAGTCATACTGGTTAGTTATTTCCCCAGTATTTCTACCACTAGTTCTCTCTGGTGCCCATAATTATTATTTTTGCATGCAATTAAAGAACGAGTGAAATTGAAAATAGTAGCCTCAGTGATCGTCATTCAAGTCGACTGTAGAATTAATTGAGAATGTATGTTTCTCTAAATGACGAGAAGAAACAAGGCGAAATGAAGAAACACTGACCTTTTTCTAATTGTGATATTCAGGTGAGCGTAATTACGCGTGCTCTCAGTGTTCGAGAGCGTTCTCGAATACTTCCAAGTTGAAGCGACACGAAAGAAACGTCCACGGAATTGACAAATTCGAATGCGAGAAGTGTGGATTTGTCTTCCAGAAGAAATACGAGCTAACAGCGCATGTGGAGGAAGATAAATGCAGATAGGAATGATGATTGTGAATATTTAGATATAGTTGATCATTGAAATACGAGTTTTAATCATGTATTTATTTATTTGAACATTGATGATTTTCTGCAACGCTAAATTATTTAATTGTTCAATTTTCATTGCGTGTTCGTAGTAGATGTGATGATGAAATTCTTGATTAAAATGTCTATTGAATATTATTTGTGATTTTTTTCATACTGAGTGCAATATATAATCAATTCATAAAAGTTGAACTAACAACTTCTGAACAAATTAATTACCACAACTCAACGCAAATGTCATCAATCAACGCAACACAACGTGGGAATATATTAGTCTCGAGCTACGAGTATGCACCTGCTTCCACCCAACACTGTACTCTCATAATACCAGTTACAATTGCGTGCTTTTAGTGGCTTGCCGTTATTCTCCCAAGGGCAAATTCATAAACAGGGTTTCGTAAACATATGTTCTGCTGATTTTCAAAAATACCTTCTCGCAATCACTGAATACGACGATTCTTTCGCACGGCTATATACCCTTTTGCAAAACATGTTTTGTAAATCATAGTTCTAATTCTCAGGTAAATGGCATCGAATGAAACATCGCTTCGCTTCGGACTCGGAGTCGATCGGGCATTCCTCTATGAAGTCTTCGAATAGTGAGCAAAATTCACGATGATGATAATTGATAGGGAAATAATTGCAGTTATCGCATCATTCTGCCCATTTTCAACACGCTGACCTTGCATCCCACCATGCTTCTGCTATTACACGATTCCAAGGCCATGGCGTCAGATATTCGTCTTGGATATCTGCTCAATGAGGTGTTTCCAGCTCTTAAATAAGTAATTTATTGTCCTTTTCTAGCTCGCCCTCATCTTCTTCGATTGGACGTTCAGTTTCGCACTTCGAATGTACCCGATTATGCCTTATTCGGCATTCTTCTGTGGTGGTCCGATATGCGAGATGATCGGGCAACGCTGGATTCACATGGTACAGTTCATTTTCATAATTTTTGCGTTTCACAATTTATTGTGAAAATCGGCATCTTTCCAGCTCGTGCTCTCAGTAATAATTACTGCGAATATTCCGTGTTTCCTCTATCTCACGATGAGCATGCACAAAAACACGAGCAGCGGACTGCAAAGTACTCTGAAAATTACGAATCGGTAGGTTTTTGAAACAAATTGCTATTTGCCGTTGTTCTTCATTTTACAATAAAAAACTTTCTGAATAAAGGTGTACGAGAGACCCGAACGGTGTGAGTACTCGAACCCTTATACTTCCACCTACTTTTGTATGAACAGAAGCACTTATCAGACTAACTGATTCCGAGTAATTAATGTCTCACGTTTACTTTGTTCCCAGAAAATCGAAAGCAATTATCTAACGATAATTGATCGCTAACTTGCACAATCCGTGAATAAGCGAGACAAGTTTATTTTCACCTGCCTTCAGAAGAATACAAATGTCGCGCAAAAACGTGAGGAACTGAAAAGACGTAGAGATTTGAAGTGACGTTGTGCATTGAACACCCAAAATTAGATATAAAAATAACACAGGATTGATCTATTTGCAACTAATCGAAATGCATGAAAACGCGGAAGGAAAGAGCCACATTTCGATGAAAAATTTGATCAGGCAAAAGCGAACAAGGGCATTTCGAATTCAGAGTGCAATTTGGTCAAAGTGACACACGCCTTTTCGATTCCTGGCTTCACAGAGAAAAGAAGAAAACGGGAGGAGGAGTGGAAAATGTTTGCCGAAATAGCTAACAATAAGCGCCCCCTCCCCTCGTCGAAAGAATAGAAACATGCCCCATGAATGACTAGGGCCACAAGCTCCGCCCACTTTGATGAGACACGACTCCCCACAAAACGCGAGAAATCAAAGTCGCAAGGTTCATTCTTGACCAAATCACTCATTCTAAAGTGCGCTGGATAGCTACTGGGATTCCCAATCGATTGAGCACTGCCCAAAATGTGCACACCTTCACTGAGTAGGTCAAAAATGAACCTAACCGATGGGAATAGACCGTTTTAACGGGTTGCAGTGTGCACTTTTTGGTTGGGCAGCAATTTTCGACAAATACGAATATTGTAGGAAGTTTAGTGAAAAAAACAGAATTTTATCATGCTTCAAAAGCTTGCGACTTTGTTTTAAAGGTTTCAGTACGCGCGTATTTCCTCGCTTCCTACTCACGCTAAACACAGTGTGAGCGCCAGAGGGGATAGTCAAATGAGAGGAGAGAAGCGAGAGACACACCACACTCCCTCTCCCTCCGCCTCGCTCTCCCCGCTGTTCTTACCCGGTGGGACTAGCGCACGCTCTTGTCTATATCTCCCTTCTATTTCGACTTTGAGCGTCGCAAAGCGCAAGCTCGACTAGGTGGAGCTATGGCCGGCTGAGATGCGGGAAATGGGCAGAATAGGCTCCGCCCCTTTCCCTGTCGTCTCGCCTTTCCCCCCTCTCCAACGGTGCCTTTCGCTTGTTCTTCTCGGGCTGTAGCGCAGCTCAGAGACAAGATTTCAACAAACGGTAAAAAGAGTGGTTATTGGGTCCATTAGGGACAGTTTGGACATGAATTTAACCGGATTATGACAATTCGGCAATCTACGTTGCGGCCCCTACATATGACTTATATGAATTACAGATGGCGTTCTTTTATGATGTTCATTCACTTGTCCACGATGGGTATCAATATTTATGGTTTCCTTGCGTTCGCCATTGAATCCGAAGATGCGACGATTATTAAAAATGTACCGTGTTCAATTTTCAAAAACAAAATAACTAATAAAATCAATTAAATTATGCAGGAACCAGAACTTCGCTGGTTAGTCGACCGTGGCGGAAAACTATTCGTATTCGGCACTTTCGGACAATCACAATACTTTCACAAAGGTAAAATACCACGACATACCGTAATCAGTTAATTCCCGATTCAGAATTGTTCATCCTCGGCGCATCTATACTCACGAACGCTCCTGTGCCCATCATAATCACATTCGATGCTGTAAACAATCTGAAGAGCATGAGAACTGTGAGTTCCTCATCGTCTTTTTTTACAATCGCTTGCATCTCAGGCAAATCTGTCCAACAAAACAGCGAAAATGACGCAGCAATTGCTCAGCTTGTTCATAATTCAGGTGCTATTTACCTAATTCGAAGAAGTTTTATTAATTTGTTCAGCTCAATCTAGCCATGCTCAGTATGGTCATTCCGCTAACCGTCCTTTTCTCACCCTTCCTAGTCGATCTAACCGAGAAAATTCCCGGACCCGCACACCTTATCACGCGTATTTTCGTCTTGGTGAGCACTATTTGAATGAAGAATTCGTCTCTTCATTCCATTTTCTTTTCACCCTATTTAATCTGATAGGTGATAGACTGTGCCCCAATTCAAAATGCGTTCATATTTACAACCACAGTTACAGATATTTCTCACCGCCGACTCATTCCAATTTCCACTCGTTTTTATACTGAAATGCTCGGGCGGTGGAAAGGCAAATTTTGTCGCGCGATTTCGCCGAATTTTTAAGAAAGGCACAGGTATTTTGACGAGTATTTTTTCGAAATAAATGAAATGCGAAATTTTCAGAGCCAGTGCTCGTGTCGGCATTCAATAGCAGCCCAACGTCGGATTTTACTCGAACATAAGTGCAGAAAGAGATGAAGCAGATTTAGATAAAGTTATTGTGAAGTCCTTTGTAAACGCAGACAACTTTGCAATGACAAGAAGATCACACACTTCAATTATATTTATTCTATGATCAAAAAATGTATTCCAACTGAGATGACAACGAAGAATAAGTAATTAAAATTCATAAGATAATGCAAAAAACTATGACCTATTGATATTATTCAAAGAAGTTTCATCATAATATGATCACAGATCACAGCCTTGGTATCATTAGAGAACTTTTTGTATGCCGGAGAATTCTGAGAAAGGAGATCACAAAAATAATATGTTAATAAATCACCTGGAACACTTTGAGCTGTTGTACAGTCGTGTATATTTGGAGACAGTTGTGCTGCAAATTTTGAAGTTGTTTTTGTCAGTTATTTCAAGAAGTGAAATGCAAAATATACCATGAGCTTCGGAAAACGATACGCGTCAGCAATCTGTAGCTTCTTTTCAACGGTGAACTTGTTTGATGCGATTAGATGCTTCTCACACCAGTGCAAAACTTTCTGAAAGGATATTGTAACGAAATGTCGAAAAAATTGGCACTAACCTTGATTAGAAAACGATCAGCAAGCTTTGCAATGTGGAGTACGTTCGTATCTAGAAAGTGTATTGTTTACATTAATTATGCCATATTTTCAGTCGTATTCATGCGAAGCTAGAAATAATTATATACAAAATTACCAGAAATGTCATGCCCATCCGGAAAAATAACGAGAAGAAGATCAACAAATTCCTGAAATTAATTATGAATACAGACCACGACGAAACAAAATTACCTCGAAATTTATTTCCTTGATCTCTACTTCATTTTTGTTCCTCTCAATAAAATCGCAGAAGAACATTCTATTAAATACAGGCGAGTGCATTGCCAGATACTTAACTCAACAATTAGAAGGAAATTCATTCTATTTTCTCAAAAGAGAGGAGATAAAAATGGGAAAAAATTACCTCTTTCGAGGCAACTATTTTCTTCTCGTCAATCAACAGAGTCACATTATTTGCCTCAATCGGGGAAACGAATTTAGAAACATCTCGAGGTTCAACAGAAGGCCTCACGCAACTAAAAATTCTCAAATCAATAATAACTCGATTTCTTTTGCTCTTACCCTGTTGCAGAACTGTTGATGATCGTAAGACGGAATTCGATAGTGATCGTATCATTCAAGCAGTAATGCTGTATTGTATTAGTAATGATGTATTGGATAAGGATATTTCATAATCTCCATGAATCTCGTAAGAAAAGTCAAAAGAAAGCATCGCAAACCTCCGAACTATTCAAGTACTCCCAGACATTGCGTTGCCTAAATTCAACAGCTTTGTTCTTGTTATCGAGATCGACCGTTCTCTTCTAAATTATTATTACCGTATTATGGATATAAATATATATAACATTACGATAAGGTTCGCGATGCTCATTTATTTCTGTAATATACATCACGACTAACCTCCAGAGCCCGTGCCCATACACCGCCATCCATGAGCACAAATATCTCCACTTCTGCTTCGCATTTCCAAGGACAGTCATGGTCCACATCGCATTGAAGAGTGTAATCAGCCCAAAATCCATTCCACCACTCTTCACTCTTCTTCACGGATGCGTTCCTGAACGAGGGAGGGGGGGGGGGGTTAATTTAACAGAAATTGAACAACGAAAAAAATAAAATTCATTCAAAACACTAGGCTTACCACATGAAGCCATCATGCTGCCATTCCTCCGAAGATGCTTCCCCTCCAGCCAGAGTGGCGCGAGCATTGTTAATTTGCCATAGAAGGGTCAACTTGACCATTCTGTAAGATTTAATACGTAGGTGGACAATATTTTCCTCTAAACATTCAAGACATGACTGGAAAATACCACAAATTTATGAAAAAACAAGTTTTTATGATAAATGAGACCGAAGGGAGAGGCGACCTTACGTGAAAGTGAATGTCAGTGCGATGCCTCTAACATAGTGTCTGTGCCAAGATCGGGTGCATCCAAGTTCACCAACCTCGTCACCGCATAGTCCCATATGAATACACGACGGCATCCGATCAAAGGTCATGCATGCATACAGTATGCTGCATACGGAAAGGAGAGCTGCCAGAAGGCGTGTTAAGGTACGGTAAAGAATTTTTTTCAAAGAAATGGTTACTCAATCGTTTTCAATTATCAGTTTATCGCTTCAAGAATATGGTTATTGCTGTAATGTTGAGGGTTGTGGGGTTGAGAAGAAAGGAGAGCAAGATGGATCACGGGACCTGTACAGCGTAAAGACACTCACTGTAGGGAGGGGACTCAGTCATAATAAATGTGCTTTCTGAATAAATGAACCTCTTCAGAACTCTGTGTGAGAGTATGTAAAATGAAGTCACGAGAAGCTATTCAAAATGCAGTCAGATTCACGGATTCATAAATGAAAAAGGGTTAAAAACTGGACAAATTAGTATACAAGACAGGATTATGTGATGGTGAATAGGAGTAGTGGATTGTGAGAGCATTAGGCCAGTGCAGAACTCGATTTCGTCTCTGGCAGTCCTCCTCTCAGGGCGGCCATCGGACACTTGGACGACATTGAGGAGCAGTCGAGTGCCACGCCATTCTTGCGTTCGATCTGGAGATTGAATTCAACTCTAAGCGTCGATAGCTAATAATTGTATTGAAACGGACGCCAATGATACACCATCATGTTGTCGCTTCCACAAGATTTGAAAGTAGTGTGAAACATAACGCGGTCTCAAAAAGCAAAAAAAATACAGTTATTAGAGCTAACTATTAGAGTCAACGTGTCAACTCTGTCTCTAATGAGATTCATGTAGATAGTATTTATTGAATCTAAATTGCTTACCAAGCTCTCGGCCACATCCTCCAGCTTGCAGTAGGAACGACGACGCGCCTCCGCACTTACCGATCGCTCCGAGGAAGAGGGAGAATCGGAGATCTGGGGAGGAGGATTGGCAATTATACAGAAACATGATTTTGGAAAATAAAAGGAATATAGACAGTGCTGGGAAGAGACTAGATGTGAGAGACTTTCTAAAGAGAATTGTTTTCTCTACATGCATTATGCTCAAAATGAGAATACAGAACCAGCGATACATCACGCGGTTCAATGTGGATGCAGCAAGGGCAATAAATGATGAATGGATGACTGTGTCAACTACAAACCTTGAGTGAGTCCATCTTCAGATCGCCCCCGCTCAATCTTCTCTCCATGCCCACTCGAATCTCGCCGTTCGACCCGCGACGTGTGCCCGAGAAGATGTCAGCGACGGAAGCTGAGAGAGGGAATGTTGATCTTTGATCTTACCAAATCTAATTCGTAACAATCCGCCATTGATGCAGATGAGGAAAAAAATCATCATGCTGGGAAGCTCCCAGTGGGAACCGCGTGCAAGACGCAGCCTCACCTCGGGGACACTTGGGTGCGGGTGCGGGAGGCGCCGTGAAGATGTTTCCCGAGCCGAATATGCGCACGGGAGCGACGTTCAGCTCCTCTTTCGACTACAAGGTGTTCACAGTCATAGTTATTTCAATTGAGGCACTATCACCACGACAAGCTTCAAAATTGATGCAGATAATGGTAGATGTTCATTGGTGGCTCAAGGTAGAGTAGCGCAGGAATGCAGATCTAGATTATCGATAAATAGAGTAAATGGCTCACCCCTTTCACTGCAATCGTTGAGATGGAGCCGCGTCGCGGAGCCGCTCTGAATATGTGCGGTTCAGTTTGCGATTCGATTACCGTAATGGCATATCGTAATCGATCTACCGAATTTTAGTAATCGATCAGACTGCCCTAATCTCAAATAGCCTACCGTAATCGATCCACCCAATTTCATTTTGCGATTCGATTACCGTAATGACCTACCGTAATCGATCGACCATAGCCGCAACGAGCAGGGTCCAGGCACGGCACGCGTCGGGATACGCACGAACGCAGTCCTGATTATCGAGGTTGATTATCATTTATGGGCCATGTTGTGAGGGACCCTAAATACTGGCGAAATCCGCACGGAAAGTATAGATTAATATATGTGCCAAGCATAGCCTGATTTTGTTCGATTCTCTCGTCATACGCGTGATAATTCTGTTCTAAAACTGTCGATTCGTTAAGCAGGTTATTACGATAGATAGATAAATGGAACGACAAATCATGGAGTTTCAGACAATCGAAATGTTTGATCTGTGCCAACTCCTGTCCGACTCACAACTCACCTGAATGACGACCATATCGATGAAGTATTCTCCAATCTTTTCCCAATGCGTCGACTTGAACCCGTACTGCTTGAGGTACGCGTGATTTCGACCTAAAGTTCCATATTTGCATATATACATATTGTATCGTAAAATAATAAACCGTTCCGCGTAATCCGATTCCTATCGTTCATTTCGACTTTTGACTGGAGGGTCTCCGACCCTAGCTCTTTTTCCTAATCGTTTCCTACCGGCACTAATAGCACTTACTGAGAAAATGAGAATTTTAGTATTAATCAATATCGAGCTAGCGAATAAAATGTTCCGTATTATGCGCTAAACACCGTAGCGTCTCCGCTGAGTATTTGAATGTTACGATACTGAATGCGTACGCTTCATCAGACCGTATTGAGTTTTCGAATAAATATTCCCTGAGCGAAACATAATATTTTATGACGAATTGAATTATCTGCTCCAATGAATTCCCTTTAACTATTTTACAGTAAATCTCACCAATCTTATCCAGATGCGCGAACATTTCTCCCGGGTCGTTCTCAAGATTCTGAACGAGTTGCGAGACGAGTGAGACGAAGAAGTGTGTGTGGTCCCTGAGATGAACTGATCTTTGATTTTTATCTTTAATCTTTGATCTTTGACCGTCCTATTTTGCTATTCCATCTCTTACTGCGCAAATTCTAGGAAAGTTTCGCACAAAAAATAGCTCCTCGTGTAAAATCAACTTTGCCAAATCGAGTCGCGCAGCGCTATTCAATTGAGATTTGAGCTCTTTCTATGCTTTCGAGGAATTTCGTGCAGCTTTGGAAAGCAAATCGAGAAGTAATAATACAAAGTGCAAAGATTGATCTTTGATCTTTCCCTGCTTACCTCAGAGTGGCAATCGAGTTCTGCGATCTTCGCCTCTCGCACCGCTCCTGTGTGTGTAAATCGGGATTGGCTCGTCGCTAAACGGGACCACGGAGCGATTAGCCAGTTATGCGATTGAAAAGATGGAGAAGATATTCAACGGAAATTAAGTTATGATTCTAGGCTCTATATCGGCACTCGCGCGCTTCTACGGACTGTCGGGTGCATGATTAGTGTGGTTCGTGCAAAAAAATAGCAGAAAAATTAGAGAATTCGCGAAAAACTCATTGTCAATATAATTTGATGGGAAATGGCCATGTCCGGAGAGCGCGGGAGTATCGATCTATTTGCCATGCACGTCTAGGAAAGCAACTAAAAGCGGGAAGCGGGAAATCTTCGACAAAATACCTGCATGCTATCCACGAATGCGGCCTTGTAGAAGATTTCCTTGATCGTAGCGTCTTTCTAAAAAAAAATATTTCAATTAATAAAGTGGTTCATTTCCTTGCAATTTCTTCTTTTTCGGCACTGATTTTCCAATTTCACTGACGTGCACGAAAAACCAAAGAAGGTTCGTTGTTTTTGGTCCCTTCCCATCAGTGTCAATGAATGGGTTGTTATCATACTCTGCAAATGCAGTATTCCTGGGCTACACAAAATGCTTCAATCTCACATTTCGTCGTGCTTTTTCGGTCGTTCTGATCAGTGAGGGAGCATGGGGAATCGAGAGATTGCGAGAATGCTGCTTAGATCCCAGCGGTCTTCTGTCTTTCTTCCGTTTACTTGCTTTCGAAAGTGACTCGACCCCCTGGGGACATCTTCCCTCCTTCAGCTCTCAAGACGCATTATGGACTCGCAAATGGACATTTATCTTGTCTTCTCCTCCTCGTGCTGAGGAGGCGTAAGAGGAGTATGGGACAACACCATCCTTCTTTTTAGCACAATTTTAATTACAAGCACTGGCTTTCGAGAGTATGGGGAACCAGACTGTTGCTGTAAACACGAATTATTCCAAGTATGCGAGTGGGCTGATTTGGACACATGTCAGTGACAGCGAGTACAAAAGAGTTATTTCAGACATTGCGAGGGTGTATTTTCTCCCTTGGGATTTCAGCCCGCGGGCGCGTTTTCTAGACGTTTGTTTTAATACGAATCAAGAATCACGAGCTGTCAGAGATTGAGGGGTAAGATTCTCGAATGTGATGGCCAAATCTGATGATCCCGAATTCCTGCAGAGGCTTCTTTTTTTTCAAAGTAATGCAGACAACACAGAAACACACCAATCAAATTTGATAACACAAAGAAAATATGAAATTGTCACCCCATCAATCTTGTCCCACACTCTCTCTACGAGAGCGACAATGCCCTTGCAATGACTGCGAGGCGGCTCACACAGACGAGACCACGTCATCTTGATCGCACGCGTGTGTGGCGGCTTCATGTTCCATTCCGACGCCTGATAATTATAAATATTTTTTATTTCAGGCACTTGTGCAGAGATAAGGATGTGGTACTTTTTACGAGTTGAATTATACAAGATTCCGCCACTGAGATTACTTCAACTCTGTTCTTTTTCTTCCTTCATTACACCCAATAACTTTTGATATTTTTGTATGGACGCCTGATAAATTGGTTGACAAGTGCAATATTTTGGTTGACTTTTTTTCGAAAGAAGTATACCAAGCAATGTATTCCACTCCAAGCCCCTCCATTTTGACCCACCGCTGAAACGCAACTGAACGTGCGCGTTTCCGAGCCCACTACTTTCTAGAATCGGTGGTGCGCAGAATGCCCAGGCTGAATGGAATGGAGAATAGGAAAGAGAAGCTCTTCAAAATACATGGTTCGCTTTCTCTAAATTCGCGCATGACCGCTCCTTTCCATGTTCGTTTCTTTCAGTCGGCGGATACGCTTCTGTGATTCTGTGAGGTCTTCTTTGAATAGACTGTCTGTGACGTCGACTGTCGACAAATAAGCAAATTATTCGGAGAGAAAGAGATGGCGAAAAGAAGAGGTCGTCTTTATCTCCACAACACAAATCATTCGAGGAAGCGCTGTCGAAACTAACTTTAGAAAAAGCAAAACACGTCATTGGCTATTTTTACCCTATGTAATCCCATCTCCACCCTCGCCCACCCTCATGGATTATGAGTGATTTAGTGCGCACATGTAGAACAAATGGCGACTTTTACTGAACATGCCGAACCACGAGCTCTTTTGATCTCACTTGGCTATTTTTACTTTAGAAATGTCCCTCAAATTTATATTTTGAGCTCTAGTTATCACGGTAAAATCTCCGAACAAAGACCCTTCTCACAACAAGGAAGTAGCCCGCCACCAGTTCCGCACCACAAACTCGCTCTTGTCGGCAGTGAATTTGGACTAATACGGGCGCACTTTGCGCGCGCTGGCGCCCGACGGGTACATTGCGAGAACTCCATTCCCTCTTCCTTTGACAGAGGCCGCCGACTTCAAACGATCGGATTTGGCAGCCCCTAACTGAATAGGCGCATCGAATTCTAAGAGAAGCCAGGAACTAGCGAGAGCGAAGGAAGGAATGAGCTGCGCGTCTATCTGGCTTTATTTTCGCTTCGATGTTGCGCATAACCTCTCGAAAATCCACAAAATCGCACATGATGGTGAGGCTAAGCGTACCACATTTTGTTATTGATTAAAAATACTAACCAGAGTGACCATCTTGATAGCGGGTACTGAGCCGGATCTCTTCCTCAGTGGATGCATATCAGGCACGGCAAGAGAATCCCTGCAAATATAGTGATATTTTGACAACGAAATTACGATAATACGCTTTTAAATGTTTTGGAAAACGTTCTGACGACAAATTGATCTCATTGCAAACTTCATCCCTAGATCCTCCCCGTGAAACATATCTGAACACGGCTCATCTTCTACATTTTTCACTGTCATGATCTTTCTCTTATCATCCAGTAGATAGAACGAAATTGGGGGGGGGGGATATGTATTAGCCTCACCGACTCTTCGCCCGTCTCATGAAAATCAGCGAGTTATTAGTAATTTTTGCGACTCGCAAGATGGAAACGAACACGATTTCGGATCGAATTTCAAGATGCCCTATTTCCTCTTTCGATTCACCAGACAATTTTCGAAATACATCCAACCGGCGATTCACAGATTGTTCAAAGACTCCTCGAATCACAAACAAGATTGAATAGAAATTCCAACGTACTTCATTGTATCGTTATAGGAGAAGGCTATAGATGGTGGGACTGTGGATTGGAGAGTTTGAGAGATCTAGGGAAAGGGTTGCCTGGCGATTCGCAATACTCAGCCCCATCGCGTCATGCGTTCGAAATGCAAGAGACAGCTGATTTCAGGCTACCCACTACAATTGCGAAAATGAATCGAAAGTACCTCTGCGCCCAGCGAACCGTGTTCTTCCTTAGCATGGAGAGGGTAATGACTAGGTCAAGGGTACGGTAGGTTCAGATGACTACGGTAGGTTCGGCCGGTCGTCGACTAGGTCAGACCTGTGAGTGTTGGTCGCAGCTGCGGTCGTTGCGCTCTTGGTTGAATCGTCCGAGGCAGAGCTCTGCTGAGAGCTGATCCGCTGAAATCAAATGTCCTGTTTTACCATTCACTGTAAATCCGGCAAATTTCCTCCGAAAACCGTGAATTTTGCACATGATGAGAGATCAGTGTAGCGGTTCTCCATATTGATTTGATCATTTTGATATCTTTCCATGCGGCATTCCTATACATATTCCATTTCACTCAAGTCTCACTCATTTGTCCGCTCATTGAAACACATCTGAAAGCGCTTTACTTTTTTTCGCCCATTACTTTCCTTAAATATTTTTCGCGGTGCCTGCTAACCAATGCGAACTTTTCGGGGATTAGGAGGAGGAACAGAGGCATCTCAAGTGTATGGGAAGAAAAGCGTCTTCTTCCACCAAATGTTTTGGTAAATACTCGAAAAATGAGAGAGGATTTCGTATTTCGGCTATCACATTTTTAAAATGATACGATTGTAATTGCACACCTATTAAACTATTCCGCGCGGCAAACGCGTTAGCTCCGCCCACTTTCACTTCGTTTTACGCGTTTTCAGCCTATTTTCACTATATTTTCTTAGTTTTTAATGATAAAACACGATTTCTGGGATGGTTTCGCGTTCATTTAGCACAAATTATATAATTAATGCTTAAGTTTAAACGCGACCATAGTTTAGTAGCAATTTTGTTAAGCGCGGAACAAGAAACAACTTTGAGACAAAATGTGATACGTTTTAGACCCAACTTCGCAATTGCGTTCTTCCAAAGGTTCAGAGCTCTGAAGACTCAGATGTCTTCCTATTGAAGAATGGCTAATGAACAATTCTTAGAAATGCGGCGTTCGCTCGGAAACGATAAATACTGCGCTGAATTCATTGCATTCATGGTCATTGCTCGTTATCACTCATCATAGGTCCATTTCAATGTAAAGCACAGATGATGCTGTGACAATGCGTTCACTAGGCTACACTTTTCCGATATCTTTCTTCCTTGGTCAAATCATAGTCGATGTTCAGGAACTGCGTTGACTATTCAGCACAATACTGAAGTTCGTGCGCACGTCCACCGATTTCCGATTCTCCCCTGACCACAATTAAAAACATCTTTCGCACCTTCCCAATCCCTTTCTTCGTCGGTGTCGTCGCCGTACGCTTCTTGTAGTGGTTGATGCGGCCGGCCGCACGAGCTGCTGTCATCATCTAAAATAATATTGACAATTACTTAATTATTTAAATATAAAAAAGTGAAGTTATCCCGTCATTCTAGGCACTGGCATTCTGTGAATCACTGCCATATAGAGAAGGCTTTCAATAATTAAATATAAATAAAATCAATAATCCTACTTTGAATCAACTTGTCTTGTCGCCCGTAGCGATGTGAACACGAGTTCTGGAGTGAGTTTCACTGAAGATGAGTGAAATCGGCGGATCGACGACAAACTCGGAGGGGGTGGAAGAAAGGGGGCGGAGTCAACGACGACACCGATAGGGTTTGGAATAGGGAACAGTGTCAACAGTGGCACGGAGTACCCTCTCACTTTCGCCTGCTCTCTCGCCTCTCTGACCGGTGAGAGAGTATGCAAAATGAAGAGACCATTTCTTTCCAAGCCATCCCTAGTTTGGGGGAACAGTGGCGATTCCGAGTATTCTCTCAAATTTGCATGCTCTCTCGACGGTCAGAGCAGCCTATTGTTCTAATTCCATTAGGCCTCCATTTGCACATCCTCACACTTTCTTTCTGCAAAATGAGTTCCCTTTGTTCCACCCATTCGAACTCGGGAATGAAATTCAAGATGAGAATTCCAGACAAATCTAAAATCGCGGAACCGTTCGCTATATCAGTGCGTTCGCCTAAGAATCGGACAATTTCCGAGATTTTCGGTACAGTTAAAAATCACCATATGGGTTTTTGCTATTTTATGATAGGTCTAGGTGCCCTGCAGCGATTTCTGTTAATGAGATGGTCATAATTAGCTAATTTGCATAATTACATAATCCCAAAGTTTGACCACTTTTTCACTTTGATGGTTGTAACTCAGCGGAGAGATGTCCGATCTTCACAAAAAAATGGCTCTAGACTAATCTTGATGTGCTGAATCCGTGTATGTATTTTGTTTATGCAAATTCGATATTTGAATTTTCCACTCAAATTTCAACCTCCGATTTCTCGAAAACAAGGCCGAACACCTCTCTAATTTTTTGATATGTTGTGTGTTTTTACTTGGGCTATCGAACGGGCACAAGAAGAGCTCAATCGGAGGATGCGTTGAGAAGTTACATGAGAAAAACGGAAGACTTATAATGGAGGAAAACTCATCAATTCACCCCGCTCACTCAGCCTGCGTGGTCAGAATGAGATTGGCGCGACGAAAAGTGAAGAGTTTCGAGGCGCTAATCCAATTATTCTCACTCCAATCATTCATTCTTTGCCGCGCAGGCTGAGTGAGCGGGGTGAATTGATGAGTTTTCCTCCATTATAAGTCTTCCGTTTTTCTCATGTAACTTCTCAACGCATCCTCCGATTGAGCTTTTCTTGTGCCCGTTCGATAGCCCAAGTCCAAACACACAACATATCAAAAAATTAGAGAGGTGTTCGGCCTTGTTTTCGAGAAATCGCAGGTTGAAATTTGAGTGGAAAATTGAAATATCGAATTTGCAGTAACAAAATACATACCCGGATTCAGCACATCAAGATTAGTCTAGAGCCAATTTTTTGTGAAGATCGGACATCTCCCCGCTGAGTTACAAACGTCAAAGTGAAAAAGTGGTCAAACGTTGGGATCATGTAATTATGCAAATTAGCAAATTATGACATATCATTAACAGAAATCGATGCAGGGCACCTAGACCTATCCTAAAATATCGAAAACCCATACGGTGATTTTTAGCTGTACCGAGAGGGATCCGATTCTTAGGCGAACGCACTGATATAGGCTCGCGCGTGGGGATAACATGCGGATCTCCTCGTCGAATCAGAATTTATGGATACAGATTAGAATGCGCCAAGCGTATTTTGGGAAAAAAACAACGTGTGAGGTCCAGAAAGAGGCGTGGTCACAAAATAGCTAAAATTAGCTCATGCATGCGACCCATTAATCTCGAGCTCTTATGCTGAAATCGTAATCTGTAAATGTCTGAGAAGCCACATAATTGACCGTGTCTCTCGGCCGAAAAGAACAGACTCCTCTCAACGTCGCCTTTTTTTTCGTCCCAGAACACGGTCTAGACGTCGTCACCGTTTGCCCCATTACCTCGCCCGATCGAATCGTCTGGCTCTCTCAATTTCTCATGCTCTCTCGCCCTCTCTGCCCGACGAGATAGTATGGTGAAATGAGAGGGTCAGGCGATTGTTCTCGTCCCAGTAAGAAAGTGCAAGAACCTTGGCCAGGCCTCAAGCCTTCCTGTCCCGTTTTTTTTACAATAATAGCCGATCTTTGGCGCGTTCGTTCGGTATGCAAAACCTGCAGCGCTTTCGTCTTTGAGAAAACACGCAAAACACTGTGCTTGCGAGTGTTTGTTATTGTTCACTGTGAACAAGCGTGAATCGTCGATTATCGTGGGCGGAGAAGGGAAACGACGACGGTTCCGGCGCCGCTGCTAGAACAAATCGTTTGCGAATGAAGCGGATGCTGTTGCATTTTTGAGTAGTTTCCAAGGAAAAATCGGAAAATGCTCGAAAACATAAAATGCGGGAATGTACTACCGCGGTCCGACGGCGCTGCGAACTATTCTGTTGCGAATCCAAACCAATCTGACCCGAAAGTGAGCATTTCAAAATGGGAGACTGAGAATTTTGGTCGTCTGTGTTGAGATTGCGAGCGGCACAGATGAATATTCGAGAAGATCGAGGGATTGAGCAACAGACTACGCGCTAGGGGTGGGAATGATGCGGAAGCAGCTGATTCGAAAATAAAGAACTAAGACATGATCTTACTGAACAATATGCGTCGGCTTTTCGTCTACCTAATTTGTCTGCGCCGTACGAATGAAATCTCCTGCGTTTTCTGCACTCAAACTATTAGCGGTTGAAAACACCATAATAATGAAAAATGCGTTTCTCATTGCTCTTGTCCATGGAAGGAAGCCGATAATGATGCACTCATTACTTCGCCTTGAGCTGTCCCGTGGACCGGGAAGTTCCTTCACACTTGAAAACAGCCGAAGGCGCGTGTATTATCCCTTTGCGGAAAACTTGAGAAGCTCAAGAGGGGCAATTCGAGGAGGAGTGGAAATGTCACATGCAGAATAAGAGAAAAACACGAGTAGACAATCGAGAGGGGGCAGCCCGATTCGAGCACTGATTCAATTCCAGACACAATTGCGCGCCCCGCGACATGTAACCTCCTTTATTCCCCTACCCCGGGTGACTCGGATCTGTTTGCGCGAATATATTTCAGGAATTTTCGCGACCGCCGTAGAAAATGGATGGGAAATGACGCGCGGCGTGAGGAACGAATGGGAGGTCGAAGATGGGGGATGACTAAGTATTTACTTTGTTTCAAATATCTTCATTTATTCTGAATGCTGGCGCTTTAGATATGGGGATAATGTAATGTGATGGTAAAGGAACGATTAATGACGCGCATCATAATGCTGATAGAAATGAATGCGGAGGTCATGGACGAGAGAACACTTGTATTCTCAATGGCCCTACATCTAAATCAATGTGATAGAAAGTGGGAAAATGACGTGCAGCATGAGAAGGGGCAGTCGGATGAAGAATGACTTGCCCCTAAATCAAGCTAATAAATGAAATTATGCCCAGATGTGAGCGAGTGTTTTCGTTTTCCACAGAATGAAATATGCGCATCTGCATTTCTCGTACTTTCAAAAAAAGAGCGACGACATTGTAAAGAAGATGAAGAGACAGGTCCTTCAATCTGTCTACAAAACAGGCCTGAACTCTCAGAGATCGGACAAAATGAAAAAGGAAAGAGGGCAACGTCGAAAAGAATAGGACTGAGTAAACTTTGTGCGAAACTCAATCCGCAAAAGGGGCGCGGATTTCCCGGGGATGAGGAGGAGGAGGAGGAGGGGAAATGACATGCCGTCTCGAAGGATGAAGATGATGAAGTCGTGACAGACACTGAGAATCTCTTGTCTCACACTTGTCTTCAGCTGTCCAATCTGGTCTGGTTGGACTGCACACGAAAAGAATACTATGCAAAAAAACGAAAAACCCGCAGAAAAAACGTGCATTGAATGCGGAAGGTCTCCGATTTGTTTTAGACTGAACGGGGGAATGGAGACTGCAAAAAATCATAGCTACATATAATTCTCGGGAGTTGTCTGACAACGAACAATTGCTACAGAAAGCAGGGTTGGCATAAATTGTACCGATCCCTTATCGAGTTGAGAAACAGAAATGACGTGAAGCTAGAAATGATCTATCGGAACTCCAATTTTTGTCTATTTTTAAGAAAGTCGTCATTTTGAGTTGGGACAGTAATTGTCATTTATTGTCTAAACTTTTACGACAATTTTCGTCTGAGACAACGACCCGACCCGAAAGATATTGTCTGAATGTAGGACAATGCATCGGAGTATTTTTGCCAACCCTTTCGGAAAGGAACAAAACTTCAAAGAATGCCGACGCGTGAAAATTATGAGAAAATTGCATAACGAAGTTGCGTGAAGTTTCATCCATTTCTTCCACCCGAGTGCACTCATCACAATACGAGGAATTTACATGAAATGCGCATCAATTTTTTTTTTTGCACATACACAAAGACCATTCACGGAAATGAATCTGCCCCCACACACATTCCCCCTATTTCATGAGAAGAATGGGAAGGGGATGCCGTGAAATCTCGGCCTCATAAAACCGAACATGCATACGTAAAGAGCCTTGAGCAATTTCTGTTTTGTTCTTTGCTCATGGAAAACCCACGAGAAAGAAGAGGCAATGGGGGTCGTGTCATTCTCATAATTGATGAGTTATAAACACGCCAAACATCCGGCAAAAGTCGGAAAAAGTGGGCGAGAAGCCCCTACGACACTGGAAAGTGCTCCCCCGAGAGCGACGCTTTCTCGAAGATGAAAGAATGATTTCCCTAGACTTTCAAAGAAACACAGCAATTTGGCGTCTGGGGGATTCCTCAAGGCGAGTGTCATCTGGCAGAATGATTATTTCGTCTCTTCATTCCGCGTATTATCTCGCGGATCTGAGCGCTGAGCGCTTGGGTGTAAATACAGAGGCGGATTCTGCATTCTCACAACGTGAATCTCACTGCCCACGTCGTCGAATGCAAGCGGCAAAATAATTTCTTCTGCGAATAGAATTAGTGGTTCTGCACAGCTAAGTTGTGTTGGTTGATGAATCTCTCTGGAGAGTGACCAGCGAATGAGATTTGCATTCTGCGGTCTTCTGAGCAACTGACTCGCTGTAAACGACAACGTGTCAACGTTCCATCGAAGAGTCATTGCTATTCAGGTTGTAGCAAAATTTTAAGAATCACACTTCGCGATGTTCGATTGTAATTTTTGCGGATCGGGATACTTTCTAATTTTCCTTCTAACAAGCTCCCACTGATCTAAAACAGAGAACAATAGAGAACATTGCTGTGCCTGTATCTAAAATAGGGAAAAACTACCGCGAAAAGGGGCAGAAAAGGTGAACTCGGTCGATTTAACACTGAAGCAAGGCATGAAAACAATCTAACAGCTTCGTCCTAGGGGAGAAAACACGAGCAGCTGGGGCAAGGGAGTAAATAGAGTGCACTTGAACCGATGAGTCGGAATTGCCATTCTTCATTCGTTCTCTGCTTCAAGGGACCGCGTGACTCAAACGGGAAGGAGTATGCGCTAATTCCGGGCATTCCTCTGAGGCTCTACTCTGGTATTGGATCACTATTAGTACACTAATAAAAAGGGGCGTGGCCGGTGATCACTAATAATACACTCTTTAGTGTACTAATAGGGACAAGGGCGAGCTCTGACGAGAATAGATTCTTACCCGTAAAACTTATGCTGCCTATACAAGGCTGTTACGAGACAGTTCGCTAGCATGTCTGCTCTACTCGCCTATAAGTGCCCACGTGGCTACTATCTCACGATCTCATTCGAGGTTGTTTTTGGATGTAATTTTCGGCACATGGATGTTTCTTTTTTTTTAAATTAGCGTGACAATATCAATCGATGCCGATGACGCGATTGGTTTATCCTTATTCTTTATTGAGGATAAGTGTAAAAATATCACGATTAGGAGTAACAAACGCCCCACACAAACCCGCTTCAGAAGTCTAGTTCACTATTAGTGCACTAATACGACCCCCTCCCCAACCCCCCCCCCCCTCTCAATTCACTAAGTATGTACTCCGTCTAAACAGCTGGCCTTACCAGTGGGTCCCACCTAGCGTTGTCGTACGACTGTAAAATCGCTTGACGTGGATACACCTTTACCTTTTAGTGTACTAATACCAGAGTAGCGTTCTAGTTTTTTTTCTGTGATTGGGTAAAGGAAGGGGAGGTGAGCGACGACTTGGAAGTCCTATAATGTTCACTTCCCTGTGGAGTGCAACCATATTAGCCTGACTTTAAAATCGAGAGACGAACTAAAGATTCTAAAATTACGACGTACAATTCGCGGATCAAGTTCACGCATTGATGTGCTGACGAAAGAAAGACGAGGAAGAAATAGAGGGAACATGATCGAGAGATGCTCTAAATATCAGCCAGATGTGATGCTGTTACCGCTCACTTTGTGGGTGGAAATCGCCGTTTCCTCTCGGGAATTATCATGTGAAAAGACGAGCAGAAAAGAAAGATTGTCATGATAGATGGACAGGAGGGGGGAAAGGTGGATAAAAATAGAAAATTGTTTATTTCTATCTCCTTTAGGTGTATGAAAACTGCAGCGCTAGGGCTGAAAATTGGATCACTTTGAGCTACCTTATTCGTCTCTAGAGACCGATATCATGATGATTCGGTTATGGAGGGGTGATAAACTCGGCGGGCGGGGGCGTTGAAAAAGACACGCGCGCGAGAGGGACTGAAGTTGAACAACTTCCCCCATAAATTAGACGAGCCATAAGGAAAGAGATGAGCTTTATCACCGAAATTCGACGAAGATCCTGTTTCTGAGCTTGAAGAGTCTCTCTTCCGTCAGCTCTAGCCGGTTAGAGAACGTGGAGAATCGAGATAGACATTTCGAAAAGACAAAAGGCATGAGGAACTAGCGGATGATTGTTGGATGCAGTGGAATGAAGGGGAGAAATTACCCGGAAGGAAGGAAAAAAGGAAAAAAACGGCTCTGTAAATGAGCAAGAGACGAGGAGAATTCTTTCAATTCTAATTACTCACAAGTCGAATTTATGGGAACACCCGAGAAACGCGTACAAAATCTGCCTGCGACAATAATAGCATGTTGCTAATCGGATGAGTCTGTTCCTTTTAGTACCTATCTTTCGTTCCTTATCTGATCGTATACTAACTAGGGTTCGCTAACAGATACACTAATGCTGTTTTAGTTTTTCGGAAAAAGACTTGGAAAAAGCACCGGATTTGAATTCCCGCATTTTCCGTTTTTGATCAATATCTCGGCTACCAACTAAGCAATCATCACAAAAATTGAAATTTAGATTCCCTGATGGGTAATACATGCGGAGCCAAGTTTTTGTATCGATTGAATCATCAGGAACCGAGATATTATGCAAAAACGGAAAATGCGGGAATTCAAATCTGGTGCCTTTTCCAAGTCTTTTTCCGAAAAACTAACACCACATAAATGTGGCACGTTTAGCTCCCTCTCCCCCAGCTCATTCCCAGTTGCGCCACGTTGAGAGTATCTTTTAGCCAACCCTATTACTAACGATCTATTCCCACCCGGTATAAGATGAGCCCCTTTCGCATGGGAGGTCAATACTTTCCGTTTCATGCTTACATATTTTAGTTTCTAACCCGCGACATGACTAGGTATATTTTCTAACAACCGGCCTTACCTATAGCGTTGTCGTACGACTGTAAAACCGCGTTACGTTGATACACCTATACCTAACCTTTTTTTCTAGACACAATGCAGTGGCACGATCAGCAAATCTGGACTACTGTGGTGGAGGACAATGATTATCGCAGAGAGAGGGACACACGCTCGGAACTGCAGCAACGGTACATTTTTGAAAAATATATTTTTAATAAAATAAATACTAGATACTATATTTTTTTAAATAATACTAGATTAGATAATACTAGATTTTTTCCGTACAAACTATATTTATTTGACCCTAAAAAAGTAATGATGAGGTCACCAATTACGCTATATTGGCGCTTGGTTCTAGAAGCTAGTGGAAACAGATGATCGTAAACTATGAACAGTGATCCCGAATATTTCAGACAACAAGCAGCAGAAGAGGCAAAACGATACAGGGAGTTATACTATCAAGCGATGGCTGAGATGCAAATGATGAAAATGAAGCTAGGAAAGGATTGAAGATCTCATCAAATAATGTATTTATTGTTCCTTCATATTGTTTATCAACAACGTTGAACATCCCGTTTGACCAAATATCGATTTTCACCAGAGATCATTTGCCTGTATAATAAGAGTATTTCTGTTTTCTGCAGACTAGAAATGTTTGTTTTTCCCTTTTCTTCCTCTAGAATCAGAAATCACCACGTTGTGGTTGATAAACGTTGCAAGATTTTCCCTGTAAATAAAGAGTTTCTCATGATAACCGTCGTTCAACTATGCGTGTTCTACTCTCTCTTTTCCTTACTGCTATTCTTCTGTGGTCGATTGTCGAGGCTGATGAGGAATATACGGTTAGCTGGTTGCTTTTCACGATTAGTCTATAGTTTATCATAGATATTGAAGGCACCCTACTGCACTGATGGTTCACGCCTTATCTGCCCCAAAAGACCTCTGTGCACATGTGTCAGCGGCACGGTAAGTATCTATTACCGAAAAAAAATAAAATATATATAGCGCATCCATAAGCTTTCCTGTGAGCCTTTGCTTATTCGCATAGCCGAGAGCGCGAGATCGTAAGATAAAATCGATTAACGGTATTCATAACGCTTTCGCTTGAAAATGATAGAGTAACATACCAATATTATTCACACTTGCCAATAATCTGATAGAGTAATATACCATTTTTCTTCACACTTGCCAATGACTTCTACTATCCTTTCAGATCGTTTTCCCACCAGAGGTGAGGTGCAGAAGGGGACTTGACTATGACTTTTATCGAAATATGTGCGTCAAGGTAAAGTTTACGCGAACTTTCAGGATCATCTTGCTATTCCAGAAAAGAAGAGGCGAAAGAGGAATCTGGCATCACTGAAAGAATTTTTTTCGTGTTCAACTCTGATACGTGTTTGTTCAAAACAGTGTGTTTCGAAATGAAAAACTTTTGTGTGTAATAAAAAAGAACACATTCTTCACATTCTTTTTTCTTCAAAAAAATTGAAGTGTAGAAGACAGGATCGCGTTGAATTGACTACTATTTCGATAGTATTTAAGACACAAAACGTTTTTATTCCCCCCTGGCATCATGCCAGAATTCAAACATCATCAGGGTCTGTGCACTCTCACCACGACTTCTACCGTACACCATGTGCGCGCTCTAATTTTGGGATTTTCCCTCCCTTCGCCTCGCGCGCGCTCCCCACTTCATTCCGCCACGGAATCATCCTCTGAGACACCCCTCGCCCAAGAGCGAGTCACATCTATCAAGGGCCAAGTCCCTTTCCATTCATAGATCCCCAGGATCTCATCCACGGACGACGTGCTGTCCAATCCCATCCATCCATTCCCATCCATCCATCCCTTCCCTATCATTTATCATTGTCGTAATAAACTTATAATAATTCATACCCTCGTCCTATCACACCTTACCACACTTGGTAATCACAACACCTCACTAGCACTCTAAGCTGCTCCCTGCTCATTGACTCGGAGGTGAATCGAGTATCTGCTCGTTTGCATATGTTCTTTCAATCCTTCTCTTTTTTGATCAGTGATCAATGATCACTATCACCCTTCATGGTCCGAGTGACAAGCGTGCTCTATTGTGAGTACGAGGGATTGATACGGAAAGGTACTCGTTGTAGATCTCGCTTATCACACTGCTCACATTCTATTCGGTATTTTTTGTTTGCTGATCATATTATCTTTTATAGAGAATTTATTTATTCCCAACTAAAACAACCAAAAGTCACAATTCATTGTGCATTTCGTTCAATCCAGAAAAAAATCTATGTTTCGCTATCTCTTCGCAGTCCGGACGATCACAGTCGTTCACACTGGTCATCCAATTGACAAGGTGTTCCTGAAACAATGGTAACGTTTTTTTTTCGGTTCAGGCTGCGGAGTCCATCTCCGAATTCTGAAGAGAAAAATTCGGAATGAAGAGACGCATCATTCGGCGCTTCTGCCGTTGGGGTGATCCCACCCTATTTCACTTTTCCCTCCCTCTCATTCCGCTCTCCTCCACTGAGGAGAGCGCTGTCTCCTCCTCACAAGAGACCAAGTCCGCGGGGGCGAATGCTCCCCTCCCTCTCCTCAGGTTGGAGAGGGATGGACTGAACCAGAGTAAAGAAATCCACACCTTTTATAGAGTGAGATGAGATGTAAATGAAAAATGTAAAATACCAGCGAGAGACAAGAGACATAATCTCATTCTGGACTAATTGATTTGTTGACGAATGGTCGTCATTCTCATTCCTCGATTATTCTAAGCTAGACGACCGTGCGGAATGCGACGAATGAGGCGAAATAAGAGGGAGGGAAAAGTGAAATAGGGTGGGACCACCCCAACGGCAGAAGCGCCCATCATTCATCTTGACAACCCTGCCCTATAACTCACCACTTCCGGATATTGGCTGAGCACGGTGTTCGAACGTCCAGATCGGTAGTTGTCGAAAACCTGGGAATCACGGTCGATCAGAGGCCAAAGATGATCTGATAACAAACCTTATCGACTCGGTTTCCATTCAAAAAATATCACAGTGATCGGTCAGTGTCATCACAAAATAATCTACACAAAAAGAGTACCGTTGAAGCGAGATCTTCCGACATTGGGACCCATAATTCAGCAAGTATCAGTCCTAGTGAGAAAATGTCCACTTTCGCCGAATATCCTGCCCAGCCTTTCTGCAATCATCTTCGTAAAAATATGAGTAATTGAATGACGTTGAAACCTGCTCGGGAGCCATGTACTTCACAGTTCCTCTGTCGTTAGTTCTCGAAATCGGCACCTCTTGATCATCAATTATTTTACGACTGGCCGATATACCGAGATCACAAATTTTGATTAGAACATCCGACGCGAGCAGAATATTGCTTGGCTGAATTATTTGCCTAGTTTGCCCTGTATCGAGTTTTACCTTCAGATCTCGGTGTATCATTCCTTGCTCGTGGATGTATGCCACAGCTGAGAGCAATTGTTTGAACCACGACTTCATTTTTCCCAAATCTCTAACATTATTTGTCGGATCGGAGAGCCATGTGGATAAAGTGGAATTGCAGAGCTTTAAAAAGTATATTTCAAGTATTATATTTTGACTAGAGAAGCTGAAGGAAGGGGTGAGGGAAGGCCCTGCCGCTCTCTCGCAGTGAGGAATGAGAATGAGGGAAGGGGAGGGGGTAAAAGGCGACCCCTTGCGCAAGGGTTTTGAACCCTTGCGCAAGGGGTGAGTCTGCAATAGACCGTTTTCGATCGTTTGACGTCGGTTTTTCTGAATATTAAGCATGGAATTAGTGTAACCACTTCGGAACAGCAATACCAGCACGTTTAACATTGTTTTTACCTATTCGCAAGAGCCAAAGTGAAAAATCGATATGAAAGGGATATAAAGTGAAATTTGGTCAATAAATAGTTCAAAACCCTCAATATCGGTTTTATGGAGTCGGTAGAAGTCTCAGGAGCTCTTGGTGTCCTCAAAAAAGTGTTTTGATGGAAAAAAAAACGGCGAAGGTATACGGTAACTCCCTGTTAGAGATCTTGTTGAGTGATTCGGCAATATCCGCATCGTCGTCCATTTCTTGTCACAATTAAATTTAATCTCCGATTAAGAAACGTAAAAAAAATATCGGGTTGCTGCGAAAGTTTCGCTACAAAATTTCGATCTGCGCTTTCAACCTCCCCTGCTTTTCCTATTAGATTTAGGAACCCATGCTTTTCTGTATTTGAAATGGGGTTGGATACTCTCACCAGCGCACTTCATTTGAAAGATATTAGATTTTAATGACCGACGTGGCGATGAGTCTAAGTTAATTAATGCGATAATAATGCAAACTCTTATTCAAGATGCCATTAATTTTCCAAGTGGGATAAGACAAAATCTGAACCTCCTGGGTGAAGGACATTCACTGGACATGCTTTCGAAAATATGTTCATATTCCTAACATGAAATCCCATCTAGCATCTACAGCTGATTTCGAAATCCAGCGCAATGAAAAATTGAATATTTTAGTTTCAGTCATGGTAAATTCAAGCCGGTAGGAATTGATATATCAGTTGTACTGGAATATAAAGTACTATCCCTTATGAGCTTACACTTTTAGTTTGAAAGACATGTGGCTTCGCATTCAGGCTTTAGATTTTTTTAAACTCAGGAGTTGACTTTGACTTTCCATCGAAAATGACACGTTTGATACTTTCCTGCTCGCCTGAGTGTTTCGAAAAATATTCAATTTTGATATAATGAATCATCAACCCTTGCCCAATGATATCTCAACTTTGCTTGAATTAGAAATGATCTGTTTTGAAAACAAATATGTTTAATCATAACCATCGAAAATCGCACTTTTTTCATACATTTTATAGAAATATTTTTTACTCATGTTTCAAACATTTTAAAATTGACTCCAATATATGATTGTGATGCTTATGTATCCCCCTAAATATTACAAAAAGGAATTTCGAAATCAATTGAATACACCGCAGTAATATACAAATATGTGTTGTAGCGAAACTTTTGCATCAACCTAATAATCAAATTAAAAGACCGAAGAAAAAAGGGATTAACGTGAGAGCCAACGCTTTGACGCTAGTTATCACTCACGAACTATGTTTGCGTTTCACTCTATCGATTCTCCGTTTGAGAGAACAACTAGGCGGTGTTTACTAACAGCGGGTAGATTTCGAAATATGTCTAAACGAAATGCGAAACATGACAATTCTGATATCGCCCTTCATCTGACTCTACAGCTCTATTGGATCTGTTCTTCGATGACAAGCAACAAAGAGCTGCATTGGAACATGTCGGAATCCGAACCGGTGCAGAATTGGCGACAAATCGGCACGACATTGTCCTCATTCAATGTTCATTAGTCTGTCTGTCTGACCGGCGAGATATTATTCAAAATGAGGAGAGGCGCAGCCCCAATTATCATTACAGCATGCAGAGCTTCTCGTTGGAAATGTTCGAGGATACAGTGGAGATTCCGTCCTCATAATCGCTCTATCGCTATTATTTTTTCAAGTCCTCGATTTAGTTGTACGTCTGCGAACGAGCAGCCGTGTCACTCTTCCATGCCCATTCCTCTCTGTCCTCGAGCAGCCGTGTCCTCACCCCTTCCTTTGTTCCTTACACATTGCCCACTCTTCTTCTCCTCCTCTCGGGCGCATCGAATTTCCCTTTATTGATTACCATTCGTGCTTTTGTGCTTTTAATTAAAATTTCTGAGCCAAAACTTTTATTCAGAGCTCTACTCGCTCTCGATGGCTGCGGATATGGGAATCGGTGTGTTGTATTACAAGTATCGGTAGATGGCTTCCATCAACAATACATTTTTTTTCAGAAAAACGCCGGAAAATGAAGATTTCGCTAAAAGTGTTCTATGGATGGAGTAGGAATGTAAAACTTGTCATTCTAATCCGAACCATCCGCTCTGTCTACCATGTCGAATATATCACGGCAAGTACGACGATCAACCACAGCGCAGACCATGAAAAATGAAAGTAATGGTATTCGAATCGTTAATCTATTGCATTGATATTTGTTGATAAATGTATGTTGATCAAAACGTTCAGTTGTTCCGCACATCTGTTGGTCAGTGGATCACATCTCTCGCTTTTCCCCCATGCTATCTTCTCATCCTTTCTCTCTCTCTCGCTCTCTCTCTTCGCTCTTCCTTCTTCCTTACACCATTTCCCACTCGTCTCACCATTCTCACTACGTGTTCAATAATAGGCACTCAATCGATCGCATTCTCTTTTTTGCGCCTGCTCCAATTTACAAACATATTGTGTTTTCAGGGCTCTACATCCCCTCAACTATCTCTATCTTCGATGAGACTTTCTTTTGGGAAGATAAGTAATCAATACTAAGAAAAGTTTATCAAAGGTGAGCATACGTTCTAGTTATAGGAATTCCAATATGAGATTGCTTTTCAATAGCGATCAATTCCGATAAGTTTACTCGAACCATAACTGAGCTTATGTTAGATGGCAATGGGTATGATCGGAGCGGGCGCCATGTGTCTTGATGCAGGAGTTGAATACATTGAAAGTGTTTCCTCACGTTTCCCGGAATGATCGAAAAAAGTAAGGAGAGAAGAAATTTAAGAATTGGCACTAGGACACTAATCGGTCACTAAAAATTCTCAAATATTCTGCTAATTTGCAGGCCTATGCCAATGGATCAATGGAGGGCCCATCGAACTCAGACATTCATGGTGGTCTACTCTCCACACACAAAATAGGATTCTAGTTAACTCTTTTCGGTAATTGCTTTATTGGATGAAGCAAGTTCTTTAGATGTGTTGATACACCACAAGCCGACACGAAATGGAGTAGAATTGGAAACATGCGAACAACATGATCCTCGGGAATTGTGGGATTGAATTGGTTCTTTTCTCCTTGCTCATCTGAGTTTTCATCAGTAGATGACAAAAGATGCTAGTGAAGTGTGATACACGGACGACTGATGTACAAGATTGGGTATTTGTATTTCACGAGAGGAAGCGGGGAGGGTAGAACTGAAATTCATAGAGAGATCTCGAATTTGAGAACATCTATTAGGTTGGTGCATACGTTTCTTTCTTTTTCTAAACTCAAATAACTTCGAGCTTGCTTCACTTGAGCCAAATTCTTCTATAGTAGATTTTGGGGGTAGGATGTGGGGTCGCAGTCGTATATTATAAATGGATCGGGTTTGCATTGAAGGAGAGATAAAAATTTCTAAAGAGCAAAGAGTGAAATTTTCCATAATTTCTGCACTCTGGATGGTCCCAGTTGATAACATATCCTATCAATGCCGATCAACATTGGATTATGCCTTTTCAGGTAGTGATAGGGGAAGGGTTTATTGGGAAGAAGGAAGTCGAAAACAAGAGGAGAGATGGACGATTTTACCTACATTCATTCCTAACTAACTCACTCCTATCTTGGGATTCCTGGGATCGAGGACTGGGACTGGGATTCCGATTTGGCTGAAATTTTGAATTTAGACTATTTTCGTCATTCCGGTCCGATCTGTGTAGGTCTCTCATCTTGCAAATGCTCAAATCAAAAGATGCCCGTTCTAAAATTATATGAATTTTTCATACAAAACGAAGTAGACAGGCGTGTTCAGCATGAAATTCTACCCAGGGAAACTTACTCCCTTAATTTTAGAGAAATGAGGAGCTCAGAAATTCGACAAAAATCGTTTTCGACGTGACGTCGTCTGGAGCCAACGGGGGCTCAAGGACCAAAATGAGTATGCTCACCGTCATCAGCATCCCCCAGAACCCCGATTCCGAGAGTTTCAGAGAATCGACATTTTTGAGTTGTGCCAGAACTTGCTCGACTCTCTCGCAAACGGCCTCATGTCTACTTTGCGTTCAACTCTTCATCATGCGATTCTCCAATCCACTTTCACCATAAACCTCTTTTCAGTGATTATTCCATCTCAAACTTCTCCCGTCACTGTTCTGTGACACAGCCGATCCCTCCATCCGAGCTGCATTCACCTCTTGTGGCCATATCGTGTGCATCAATTGCAGTAGAAGATTGGAAGACGATAGATGTACGTACTGTAGAAAGATCAGCAAGGTCGTGCGTCGTCTTAATGGCGAATCGGTTTGGGGGTTGGGGCTTCGGGGGGGGGGGGGGGGGGGGGGAAGCAGCAGGTTGGTTGCGCAATTACAGCCATGAGAGTCGGAAGTAAATGATGAAAAGATGAAAAGCCTTTAGATTCTGTTGAATGACTATAGTGTGCAGATAAAAGCATTGTGAATTAGACAATCGATTGAATGAAGAACGAACAAAGTGTGAAGCAGCGAGTGAGATAAAGAAAGAGCAGAAGTTAAACAAAATAGATAGCAAAAGAGAAAGAAACTAGATAGCGACTGAAGATGATGAAAAGAAGTCAAGCGAACAGTAGAACAAGTCAAGATGAAGTCGCAGAACCATCCCATTCTCCCATTTCTGTACCCTTCCCAAAGCACTGTCCAACAACACGATCCAGTGATCTAACATTCAAATTTTATTGCGAAGCTCAGCCGGGGGGAGACAGGAGGGGATGGGTAGATTGCACACCACACACCGCACGCACACCGTGCCTGCAAGTAAGAGAGGTTGCTGTATGAACCGTAATATCCAAGCTACCGTACCCCTCAGCTACCGTACCCTCCCCTACTACCGTAATCCTCACCGGTGGGTCCCGTCACACCGGAGCCGCGTCAGTCGTCGTCTTAGAGGGCGAGGGGCGTGTTGTAGTACACGGAAGAGGGCGCGTTGCGGTGCTCCTCGAGGTTGCCCTGAGTGCCGTTGCCAATGCGGATCACCGTGCCTGCAAGGAGGGGAGGTTACGGTATGAATCGATGAATCTACTTTAATACCCAAGCTACAGTACCCCCCGCAGACTACCGTATTCCTCACCGGTGGGTCCCTGCTCGATGGCGGTGATCACGGATCCGGACGAGTACGAGTTGCGGGCTCCGGGCGCGCCTGCGGCATCGTAGTACCACGCGCGCTTGCCATCGTAGTAGATGCCTGAAGAGGGGGTGGGTTACGGTAGGTCTAGGTACTGTCAAGCTACCCAAGGTGAAGATACCCACGGTAGGTCAATGTATCCAAGGAGGGTACGGTAGGTCAGGTAGGGTACGGCAGCTCACCGCGGATGTTGTCGTAGAAGGCGGGCTTGCCGGCCAGCTGCGCCTGGATGTCAGCGGGCGCGAGGTAGCGCTGTCCGTAGCCAGCGCCGTAGTACTGCTGACCGCCCTGCTGCGCCAGCTGCTGCTGCAATACCGTAATACAGGTTTCGCTGGGTCAGATCCTATATTACAGTAGCCCAAGGGCCAGTTCGCTAGGTCATGAGTGTCGACTACCGTAATACAGTTCATCCGATCAGATTACTCGGGTACGGTACCTGCTGGAGCTGGGTCTGCTGGAGCTGCAGGAGTCCCGCCTGGTATCCGGCCTCGTACTCGGCAGTGTAACCGCCCTGGGGCAGACCGGCCCCGGAGATGCCAGCCTGCACGCCAGCCTGGTACTGGGCACCAGCCACAAGGCCAGCCTGGTAGCCGAGCTGCTGCTGCTGGTAGCCGTAGGCCTGGTTCTACAATGCGTGTACGATAAAGAGGGTTCGTTAAAGCAAAGAGCGAGGAGTCTGGGGAATATGGTAGGAGAAGGGGATACGGTAGGTGGTACTCCTGGGTACAGGATGGCGAGATCGGGAGACTGGGATACGGTAGTGTATACTCCATGGTACGGAAGGGGGTATCGGAGGGTCACAAGGCGGGGGGGGGGGGGGCTCAAACTCACGGTGCTTGAAGCGGAGCGTCCAGCGTTGTAGGCCATTGCTGTCGGTGAGATGACGAGTCGACTCGGGAGGAGCGAGAGGAGGTGTGAAGAAGGAAGAGTAGAGAGGCCATTTTATAGTCGGACGATAGGGGGCGAGAGAGCGAAGAGATGAAGAGAGTGCAGTGACCGCCATTGTGCGAGCGATGGTAAGGAAATGAGAGGATTCGAGAGGCGAATGAGGAGATTAGGAGCAGTAAAATGAATGAGGCGACGTGAGAATAGGAAAAGTGAAATGAAACGGTGATGAAGAAATCTAATGAAAACAAAAATAAATAAATATAGGTGAGTAATTAAATAGTTAAGCTAAATTAAGAAAATATAGTAAAAAAATAAAATAAAAAGAGGTTACGATAGAAAAGCAGAAATACCGTAATTTTAGCCGCGTGTGCAGATCAGTTTCTGTAAAATGTGAAACGTCGACTTAGTTTGGTGTGCAGGGTTTTCGCTTGAACTTTGAACTTTTAATGCGAGTTTCGCATTGGTCCGTCAGTAATTTAATCGGGCACGCTCAGGTACGTCCTATTTCACCAGATTTCGTTATTTTGGCGCTTCTAAGACATTGCTCGGTCGTTTTAGAGCCTATTTTTGCAGTCTCGCTTCTGTCGACTCTTCGCTCGTTCCGCTCACGTCTCCGTGATGACTGTGACTGCTGCTGCGAGCGAGGCGGCCGGCACCTCGAGCTGCATCCAGATTCCGGCCGGCGTCCGAGGCATGAAAGTGCTCGACCGGGACCAGTTCAGGTTAGGTTCCTACCCTTTTCGATCGTTTTCGGCCTTATATCACTTGGTTGAAGGGCAAATAGTCAAATTTTCACGTAGTTGATCTGGTTTTAACATATTAGGAAGTTCGCGAACCTGAATCCATTCAGAGCATCCTTCAAGTTCCCCGTGCTTGCGGTAGAACCGAAGGAGGTGGGCAGACTGCGCGGCTGCCTCACCAAGTACACCATCAAGCAGTTCGGAAAGAGAATCAAGGTGAGTCCACTTCAACTCGTATTCCAACTGCTCAAAATTGCATGATTTGACGGTGGATTTGCGACTTTTATTATGATTTAGATTTAGTGTTGAGCGTGAACCACCAACGACAGATTTTTCGGTGGTAGAAAAGGGTTTTTTTTCGGGGAGTACGGATGAGAAAAATCAATATTTGCGCATAATTTCCGGGTATACTGGGGACCAATCGCGGGGGTACACACTAAAGTTGGCGGTGTAGCTCAATATTGTTTAGATTGCGTTTTGGTCAATTTAAATCACTAATCAAGTATTTAAACTTCCATTTTCCAGCCTATCATGGACACGCCCGACAAGCAGAGCAAGCTGTTCGTGCTCAATCCTGATGTCGTCAACTCGGATGAGGTTCGTGTCTAGTTTCAATTATGTGCACTACAGCAGAAGCCCAGAACGCCCTATGCCTAACAATAAGCCTCATAAAAGCCATTTCTAAGCACATTGGGTTACAACTACTCGTTTTTAGACTAGCCGATTTTTGACCAATTCGGGCTTGTGCAGTAGAGCCCGTTTATTATGATCACAGTCAGCTAAACCTCGAAAGTAATGTTTGAGCATCTTCCAATAGGTCTAGTGTATTTGAGCAATTGAGGCCCGAATCTCGCATTACTAACCGTGCTAGTCTCAAGGTTTTAGAAGATTCGGTAACTAGAATTCAGCTGGATTTTGTGTGAAATTTGGCATCCTTGTAAATAATAACTTCTTGCTCATTCAGACTCGGCAAGCGGTGCTCGAAGCGGTGGGCGGAGCTACGGGCAACGCTCAGAGGGAGATCACGGTCAGATTTCTTTAAATTTGTTTTGTAAAACGAGAAAGGCGATAGATACTGGCGATCGCAATATTCCCAGCTCATTATAATTCTCTGGTACAGCGATACTGCTGGTACCTCAACATGAGTCTTTGTTGGTAAATTGTTAGTTTATATCAATAATCATTGCTTTTGGTGAATATTATTGCACAATGTAGCTTGATTGCCGCGATCAACATTGTTATATGAGACCGTTTGCGATAGAATCAGACAAATCCGAATAAGTCTGGCACAGGCCAAAAATGTCAGCTCAAAAATGTCAGCATGTCATTTTTGGCCTTTAATTCGGTTTCTGATCTAGCTAAATTTAGGTGAGTATGACCCAAGGGTCAGAATTTGATGGCGATCACGACGGAAACATTCATTTTTCATTATTTTTATTAATTATTTTGTAAGATGGAACTTTCGGCAAAATACAGTGCCCAAGTGGAGAGTAGGATAGATCGGATCGGAATGTCACGAGGATTCCAAATCTGTCTTGAACTTCAAAATCCATCATCGAACTTTCGAGATATACAACTTATAGTGTACCTGGCTTGTAAGTAAATTTGACCATCTTTCCCTTGACGACTTCCGATCTTTTGATCTACCCGAGTCTCTCCTTCGTGACCTCTTCCCACTCTCTGCGCTCTCTCGATTCCCTATGCTCTCTCGCCTCCCTCGCGAGAGAGACTTCGATCGATAAGATGAATTTCTGACCCTTGGGTCATACTCACCTAAATTTAGCTAGATCAGAAACCGAATTAAAGGCCAACAATCGATTTCGACGTGACATCGTCTGGAGCCATTGGGGCATCCATGGGCAAAATGAGTATGCCTATCGTCATCAGCACCCTCGAGAACCCCAGAACGAAAAGTTTCAGAGAGCTGACATTTTTGGCCTGTGCCAACACTTGGCTGATTCTCTCGCGAACGGCCTCATATGTACATACGATTATTAAATATATTTAAATTATTTAAGTTTAATAATTGCAGGAGACGGAGTACTCGCTCGGATTCGACGAGTGGGATCAGCGGGCGATCTTCCGTGCTGTACTGCCGGAGGGACTCGAGTTCAGGTCAGGATTTTATAGATTGGGGGGAACTTTCACTAACTGATCACGCTCTTTTACTGGAGTGAGATTTCAGAAAGGATGCTATTAGTTGTCCATTGATCTGCGCTGCGTTTATTGAGCTGTCAAGTCTTTTCTGAACTCACCAGGAGTATCCCTCGAAAAGATTCATTCCGATTTTTTTGCTATTTTTTTTTGGCAAGAAAAAGTAGGTTTCATTGAATTTGTGAACCTCTTTTTCACTTATCAGCTCTACGCACCCATAATTCACCGGGAGTAGTCGTCAAAATTGCTTATTCTATGAAAATTTTTTGCGCTGTAAATAAGAAAACCGGATCCGATTGATCTATTATAGCAGGGAAGCTTCCACTTATCTTATCGGTATGGTGTATGCACAATTCACCAGGAATCGCTTTCGAATTTGCTCATTCCTTGTTTTTTTTTGTAAGCTTTTGTTATGGGGTCCAATTGAACGAGTAAAGCTCCACTGAACGATCTTCACTGTGTTTCCTATATTTATCGGGGATAGCCTTCAATCTTGCTAATGACTTTTTGTCGTGAATGAACATACGTGGGCGCGGTCCACCGGCAGCAGTCTGCACTTTTTTGTGACGCTAGTCTGCGAAATTTGTTTAGCCTGAATAAGATTTAAGCATGCTAAAAAAAATTTATTATGAAGGCGGCAGTCTGCAAGTTTAGGCAGTTTAGCGGGTAACAGGCTGCAATTTTTTTCCGGTGGATGCCTGCCCATGTATGTGAATGATCAGGAAGAATTGAACTAGCGGTCCTCAACTTAACTTAAGATCATAGCGAATACACAATTCACCGGGACTAATTTCTTCATACTAAAAAAAGTCAGTTTGCAGTTCGTTCACTCAAACGGGCCACCTCGTACACTGCAATCTCGTCGATGAGTTGGTGGAGTACGGTAAGATCATCGGAGAGATTCTACTCGCGAAGAATGCAACTTGCAGGTGAACGGATTAGAGTTTGATTAGAGATTGAATGAGTGGGGTTACGGTAGCATAGTCAACTAGGTCAGTCAGGCATTATTGATTGATTATCCATTCATAGAGTGACGATATCTCTTAGACAGTGATGTGTTCGAGGCGAATCTAGCTCATGCTAATCCATCCCCAGCGTTCGAACAGCATGTCAAATGCTACATTAGTTGTCCGACGAAGCCGGACAAAAATTTAGTAGAGGTGCCCGAAAAGTGGAATTTTTATTGGTTTTTAGGTCTTGCTGTCCGACAATGTGCCCAAAAATAGGATTAGGTGCCCGACGGCAAAACACGTTTGACATGACTTTTCGACAACTGCTAATCCCTCTCCTTTTGTCCTTGTAATAACGTTGCATGTTCCACACATAACTTTGATAGGAGATGTACACAGTACGAGAGACTATGGGAAATGAAGAGAGTGATGAATTGCAGGACAGTCGTGAACAAGCCGGACATGATCTCGAACACGTTCAGGACCTTTGATGTGAGTGATTTATTTTATTGTAATAGCGGGGAACCGAACGGCATTGAGTCTTTCAACCTCAAAGTTGATATCATGATACTCTGAAACCAGAGTCCTACTGTCTGCCAATAATTCTTTCGTAAAGTCTCCACAAAATGAATTACTCAATTGCTGTTTTAAAAAAAACTGGAGATAAATCAAATCATGTAGCACCGACTGCTCAATATGAATTCCCTGAAACCCGAATCATCCTGCTCTCCGAACAATCGAATTGCGCAGGTTGATCTGCTGGCGGGCGAGCCGAATTACGTAGTGGACACGATCGAGGACGGAGTGAAGTATCGAATGGACTTCACCAAGGTACGGTAGGAAGGCAGAAGAAGGGGTGATCGGGAACTGATTTTTTTGATATATCGGAATTGTAATTGTTTTTTCGCCATTGGACAGAAACGTACCCACCTTAAACTATTGTTAATTGACCCCTGATTGTCGGGATGAAAATCAACTACGGTAGAAGATTACGGAAGTTACGAAATGCCCGAGTTACGGTAATTATCGATCCACAGGTGTTCTGGAACTCGCGACTGTCGCACGAGCACGCGCGTGTGATCCGACAGCTGTCTCCGACCTCGCTGGGTACGGTTGCTTTTGAATATTTTGAATTCCCTCCAAAAATTGTCGAGATTTATTGTACAAGTGAATTTTTTTTCAAAAGTTAACAAGAGTGGAACACGCAAGTTTTGGGTTTCTCGATCATGCTTTAGTCAATGCATGAGCAGCTAGGTTGGTAAGATTTACAGTAGGCGTCCGAAATATCTGTTGTATTCCTTTTGAAAATGCTCTCTTTCAATGTAAGAATTGCTGTGTATGACCATTAGTCATGTGTCTGACCTTGCTCAACAGCCCTTTGAAGTATTACTGTAAGTAGTATCGTCAACCTGCGCAGCCACGCAGGCTGCGTATCACGTTGCTCTGGAACATTCCCCGTTCTAACGTGTTTCCGACCTCGCCTAGTCCTGCGAGTTGGTTCCCATGTAACTATGATTGTTGGTAGCTTAGGGGATACCCGCCCGGCCCGTATAGGTCCCAATGTAAGGCGCGTATCCTTACCACCATCTAATCCCCATTACCTTTCCACTAGCTTTTCTCTCTTATTATTGTTCCGTATGTAATAAACTGTAAGTATTACTATCCTTACTTCCACGCGTATAATACACCCAATACATAACAAGAATAATCGATAATCACGGTGGATTACAGTATTCGACGCGTGCGCGGGCATCGGCCCCTTCGTGATCCCCGCAGCGAGGAAGCACAGTGAGTGCAGGGTTTCAGGGTTATGGGATATTCGAAATTGGTTTGTAAACAAAAAAATCGTGAAACAATGCGAGTTTGCGTTTGTCCATCGTGCTTTAGCCACCAATCCTACCGTACCAATTGGTTTCTACTTCATTCCTTTCTGATTCACCCATTGCAGAGGCGCTGCAAGTGATCTACTCGAACGATCTCAATCCAGAGAGCGTGCGATGGCTTAAGGAGAACATGAAGATCAATGGTGTGAGTGGGGGAGAGATATCTGAAAGGACCATATGGATTGGAGGGCAGAATTATGGTATTGTTTTGTAATTGTTTCCATCTACGAGATGTTGGTGCGATCGAAAGTATTGGTAACCACCTTTATAGGAGTCTCGAAACGGAAATTGGGTGGGGGTAAAATCGATGAGGATGTATTCCAGCAAAATGTATTGAATTGAATGGATAATATTTATACCGGTTAATCATATGCAAATTTGGTGAGTATTATTGATTAGGTCGATGCAATCATTGGCGAATAATGATTTTTTTCGTATCGGTCGCTCGCTTCCATTGAAAACCTTGATAACCACCGTTATTATAGGGCCTTGAAGCGGAGAAGTGATTGGTTTCGTTAGGTTTATTTTTTGTAAGTAATTTGTGATTACTGGCGCGCGACGTCTCGCAATCGTATTAGGGGCCCGTTGATTCATGAAACTTCCTTCTCGTACTTGTTGATTTTTCAACTTATCGTCACCACGGTGTCCCCTCCACTAATCGATATTCCATTCCTACAGTAATCTCTCTGCCTCTTCAGTTGAGTGAGAGCGGTATCTCCGTGTTCAACCAGGACGCAGCGGCCTTCATTCGGGGTCCCGTCGCGGAGTGCATCAGGAAGCATGAGGTATGGTAGGACGACTAATTATCGATTTTTGAAAAGAGCGGTGCAACTCGATCTCCTACCACCTGAATTCCCATTTATGTTTACCCCGCGAAACCAGAGAATGATTGGTGTGCACAATGTTAGTTTTAAGAGAACTGGTTTTTCCTCGTTGTATTGATATCCAGCTTCTATTCCAGATCATAGGGCACCCTTGAAACCTCAATTGACAAAGTTCTCGAAGCGATAACTTCAATCTTGCAATGCAGTCCCTTCCCTCCTCCGCCCTTCCCGAAGCAGCGCACATCATCATGAATCTGCCCGCCCTTGCAGTGACCTTCTTGCCCGCGCTCAGGTTGGCGATTGTTATTATTGTTGTTGTTATTTTATTCACTATTATTATGTAAAAGTAAAGGTGAAGTCGCCCCTTTAACCAAGGCAGATCACTGCTAGACCAGTGATTTGTGAAAATAATTGAAAATTGTGTATCCGAAGATAATGGAAAAAATCGTTCACCTAGCCTACTGGACAATTTGGCGTATCAGTGAAGCGTCAAGTATCCTGATAGTTGGCGAGGAGCGATCGGTCTAGCGTCGATGTTGCAAATAATATTATCGCGTGGTTCATTGCAGAGGCATGCTGCACATGTCGTCGTTGCAGCAAGGCGGTGAGGAGGCTGCAGCAGACGCGACACCTGCAGCAGCCGCGCAGCCCTTCCCCGTCATCGTCTACTGCTACTTGTTCGCCAAGGTACGTGAGGGGATTCTGGGGGCTAATCTCGCATAATAACGCTATTGTGGTCATGGTGAATTGGGGATCCGCGATTTCGATAAGATCAGAAGAGTTCTGGTTTTTATCAATTATCTCTCGTTAACTGAGATTAATAAACCGCTAAATGTTCGCCAAGGTTTGTGAGGGGATTTTGATTAGAAGAACCTAGAAACCGACTCAGTACTATTAATGTTTTACTATATTGATTAAAAAAAATCGATAACTGTTTTTACAAAATTCAATTCCCCTAATTTAGGCGCACGAAGACGTGCCTCCCGAGTGGTACGCGACGCGCGCGCGGGAGATGGTCGAGGAGCAGCTGCAGTGGGAAGGAGGAGTGGAGATACGGTAAGTGAAGGGTACGGTAGATTGTGGATACGGTAGGTGGTGCTTGATCGATAGTGTGGGGGATGTTACGGTACGGGGGAAGGGGGGATACGTTAGGTGCTGGGAGATCAATAGTGTGATGAAGGAGGGGGATATGCAGTGGGAGGGAGGAGTGGAGATACGGTAAGGTAAGTTAAGGATACGGTAGGGGATCAGTGATACGGTAGATCGCGGGAGATCGATAGTGTGAATGAAATAAGATAGACAGAAATGAGCAGTATCTTGATATTTCTCGAAGCAGGTTGTTCGCCGTTTCAATGTCAACTCATTATTGGAGTTAGCGGTCTATGAATATTGAATCCGAAAATTACGTGCAATAAATAATTTTGAAAAATAGTGCTCAAAATACATCAACTATTTGACTGTTTTCGTTGCAGGAATGCGCATCGCGTGCGTACGGTGTCGAGTCGGAAGGAGATGTTCTGCATGGAGATCGTCGTGCCATGGGAGCTGATGAGGGAGGAGAGGAAGGAGGTAAGGGGGAGAGCTTGTGCTAGACGTGCCGGGTTAGAAAGAAGGAGAAGGGAACATTGGAAAAAAAGGAGGGAATGCGTGTTGCTGAACTGCATCATTAATGTTACACGGAGTTCTCATATGCTTTGGTGAGTAGGGAGCTGCAATTTGACAACGATGTACAATTAGATTAAAAGAATATTAATGCGAGATTGTGTTTGTATTAATGCTTTTTTTTCTGGAGATTTTTCCAATAATACTGATAAACGTCGGTGAAAAAGCGCTGTAATGGTTTATAGTATGATTCATATTACACGCGGAATAGATGTTTCACAGAGCTCTCATAGGCTTGATCGTGCAGGAGACTGCAATGATTCTTGTGGTAGCGATTCTCTAAAAAATAAATAATTGTTAGATTGTAGAAGGAGAACATTTTTTTAGACCGACAATGGAATCAGTGAGGAACCAAGTCGGAAGAGAACAAAGATCAGCGAGGAATGAGGAGTATCGATTGGCTTAGAGATGCATGTTATTCGATCAATTATTGTTTTTGTTGTATTGGTAGTCTTGTGATTACGGTATATTGTTATGTTATTTCGAAGGTTATTGCGTTGATTGTTGAATAAATATTCTTTTTTCCATGATTTGCCTCGTGCATTGTAAAGGTTGCGAGCCTGGTCATGTATCTTCACACGCGGGATTTGAGTTTCGACAGGATAGTAATGGTTGGGTAGATGCTGCCACGGTCGGTGCAGCAAGTGTGCTGCTGCAGCAGCGGAAGAGCTGCAGCCGGGTCGAGGTTGCAGCAAGGAGGCCGCACGCAGCAGACCAGGTAAGGGAGACTAGGTGGATTGATGCTCAAGACGGTATTGATAGGCAGATGAGCGCGTCTTCAATGATAACAAGCACCATTCATGTTGTTCACCTAACCATGGTCAACCAGGCGAACTGTGGTTCCGTTCATTTATAATAAGCAGTGGACTTGAGAAATACTCGCTGAACCTGTCATAGCTACCCGTAAAAATGAATGCCGTAATTCGCTAGGTGAATCCACGTTCAGCACTTTCTGGATAAGCGCTAGGGTGGGAAATAGTTGATCAGACTTCGTCAGCCTAGTCAAAATAAAACAATATATTGAGATGGATCGCGTCGTTCCCGTCCTTCCGCGTGGCCAGTCTGCGACGGATCATCGCCGAGAAGACATCGAATAAGTTAGTTAGTGATAGATCGAATAAGTTAGTTAGTGAATTTGGGTGGAGTATGGAGATGACGTGAACAAGAGATGTGACATAGTGAGTAATGATTTTGTACTGAATTGGACATGGTTGCGGGGGTAGAATTGCTGTAGTAGATCGAAGTACCATATATTTTTTTTATTCCGTGGTGTGGTACCGTAGAGAATGCAGCCACGAGGGTAGGTACATCATACTTTAAAAAGTGGAAAGAAGAAGCAATCAATGAGCGAATTTTTATTCTTATTGAAAAGTAAAAGAAGACTTTATCAGTGCGTTCGGCTAAGAATCGCACCCCCTGCGGTACAGCAAATAATGACCACTTGAGATAAACGCAGATTATAGTAGTCCTAGGTACCCTACATCGATTTCTGTTATCGCCATGCTCCTATCAATCTCATTTGCATAATTACATGCATCCAAAGTTTGACTAATTTTCCACATTCCATTGAATAATGTCGCGGAAACGCGTCCAAATTAGCTGAAATTTTGGCTACAGACTAATCTTGACATGCTGCATCCACCTGTGTTTTTAGATTATGCAAATTCGAAATTTGAATTTTATCAATGAATTTCAAGCCCTGATTTCTCGGAGATAAGGCCGAAAACCTCGCTAATTTTTTGATATGTCATGTCAATAGGTGTAGTCTGCCCAGAAAAAAAATTTCAGCCAATTTCGATGTCAGACTGAGGAGTTACAGAACAAAAACGATCATGCGTATTAGAGAGAAACCTTCTCATTTCGACCCATTCGCCCACCCGAGCGGCGAGAAATGATCTATTTCAGCAAATTTTCGATGCAACTAATTTGATTATCCTCGCCCATTTTCCACTTCACGCCGCGCGGGTGGGCGAATGGGTCGAAATGAGAGGGTTTCTCTTCAAAAGCGCGTTATCGTTTTTGGGCTGTAACTCCTCAGTCTGACAACCTAATTGGCTGAAAAAAAATTTCTGGGCGGACTACACCTATTCACATGACATATCAAAAAATTAGCGAGGTGTTCGGCCTCATCTCCGAGAAATCAGGGTTTGAAATTCATTGATAAAATTCAAATTTCGAATTTTTATAATCTAATAACACAGTTGGATGCAGCATGTCAAAATTAGTCTGTAGCCAAAATTTCAGCACGATTGGGCATGTTTCCGAGAAATTATTCAATGGAATGTGGAAAATTAGTCAAACTTTGGATGCATTATGGAAAGCTATTCCACGAAGTAATATTGACTTGATGAAAAATAAATCAGCATTTCGTTTCAGCTTTATTTTTCCCAGATTCATCGAATTGCAGGTTATGTATAGGATTATTATGGGTTTGTGTGTGATTTTCCTATATTTGTGCTATTTCGATGAAATAACGGTGAAAACAATTTTAGGGTATTTTTTTCTATTTACATTCTTATTTATCGTATTCTCAGATTCAACGAGTCTCGCGTGCACGAGATCGGGCCGGATCTCGCGGCCCTCGAGTGGCTCATGGAGTGCGGAGCGACCAAGGTACGGTAGGAGGGGATGTGAGAAGCCACTGAGGTACGGTAGGAGGTGGGAGTACTGTAGTCGAAGATTGGGAGATTCCAATACACGGCACAGTGCGAGGATAATCTAGAAAAAGAGTGTATTAGGCGAAGAATATTACTAGCCAAGGCGTGACGTGTGCTGCAGGCGAAGAATAGTTGTGGTATGGTGGGAAGGTGAATGCGCATCTATTTGATTTATGACTGGATTATGATTGGTATTTAAAGATAGAAATTGAAGCTATATTGTAATTGAATAGATGATTATGGTTTTGGTGCGTTGGAGAAACGGAGATCCTCCCGGTAAGTTTATAAATTTGCTAAACTTGCTTGCCACTTGGTCTTCTGTATTATTCTCTCAAGCAACAGTAAAGAATCGATAAGCGATCCTAGTAGGAGTACTGTTTCTTCTGTCTAGCTACAGTAACCTTTCAATGATCGTTCCTACTTGGAGTAATGTATGTTTCCATCGTACTGTAACCAATCACTAATCAATAAATATCGAACACGTTGATTTTTAAGGGGGTACGGTAATCAATCAAATCAATCAATAACCATGATCAGGTTGACATGACGGACGGGGCGTCGATTGGTAGCCAGCGGGAGATGCGTGCGTACCTCGCGCGGAAGATGGACCCCGTTGAGGTGAGCGAATCTTTCATTGGGGTGATGGGGTTGGGAGGTATTCATTAGATAGACAAATATAGTTGAGGTGTATTGAAAATGCTGTTATGCTGAACGTTATATATTTGCTAGATGAAAGGGAGAAGCGAAAATAAATGAAGGGGGGGTGGTGGAAATTTTCCGATGCACAAGGAGGATGACCCCGACGGAGATGAGAAACTTTTGATCGAAGTAAAGAGGGCATCGGAGATTATATCGATGGTGTCATCATTGCCCATCATTAGATGATTGGGCGAAACTGTAATGAATAGGGTAGAATTGTTCGGATTGCACTGAAGATGGACCCAGCTGAGGAGAGAGATACTTTTTTTGTTGATGTTGACATTGACAAGTATTGATATTGATGGTGTGCTCAACATTAGATGAATGGGTGAAACAAAAAAAGGAGGTTGACATCCTCATCTTCCCGAGGATGCAACCGGCTACTGTGGGGGTTGAGAAGGGTGGAATTAAAGCAGAACTGAAAATATGTGGCGTACTCACCATTAGATGAATGTGCGAAACTGTGATGAAGCGGGTTGGCCTGGAGATAAATATGGATGGGCTGATCACAGATCCGATATAAGGTTTTTTCGAAACGAAATGCAGCAATTGATAAAATAATATCTTTCCCGCTTTGATGCGATGAAGAGGCATGTATCTGCCAAGTACGAACTACTAATACGCTCATATCAAAGAATACCTTTCAGTCCTCCATCGTCTCTTCTAACAATAAGAGGATTTTTTTGCGAAATAATTATATAGAATATTTTTTGACAAGTGCCCATTCAACTATTGAACGTGATGTTGATATTGTGGGTTGATGCAATGGGGAAGCATCAATCTGCCAAGTGCGAATTACTAATGTGTTCATAACGAAGAATACGATTCAGTCGTCGATCGCATCCTCTCCTTCCCTTCCTTCCGCCCTCTCCCCTTTCCGCTCCACATTGGCCCATGGAGACACGGCCTTCCTCAAGAAGTGGCCGAATGCTCCCAATGGTCAGTAATTAAAATGATTTAAACGAATTAGTTTTATTATTAATTAATGACATGCGGGTGCGAAAAGAAGAGTACTAACACCCCTGAGGAGGTTAATAATCAGGACAATAAGAGCTGATGGTGCACAAGCAAGGATCGGGGGTTAGTAATGGGTTGGGATAAGAAGGAGGATTGGGGATGCAGGGTCTCATTGTAATCACCCTGAGAAAGAGGTGATGATTTATTCTTGACAGGATATTCCAAATAAATTTGTTTCGCGCACTTATTTGTAAATATTGATATAATAGGCACTTTGAGGGGTATTACCCCAAATTGTAAAAAATATATTGGAAATTTCATTTTGGAAACGTTTTATTGTAAATAACCATTGGGAAATGACTTTTTAGAAACTGCCGTTTTGTAAATTTCTTGTTGGGAAGGTAGATCAAGAGCGCCTCTCCCCTCTCTCCTCCCTGTCTCTCTCCATTATCGATCCCTCTCCCTACGCTTTGACCCCTCTTCCTCCGCGCCCCTTCCCATCTAGCGTTTCCAACAAGAAATTTACAAAACGGCAGTTTCTAAAAAGTCATTTCTCAATGGTTATTTACAATAAAACGTTTCCAAAATGAAATTTCCAATATATTTTTTACAATATGGAGTAATACCTTTTGAGGTTGCGGAGGGTTAATAAGTGTGGTCTGTTCCGTAGGATCTGCTAGTCCTTTATCTCTAAATCTTGCTCAAAACAGCCCATTTATCTTCCTGTATCAATTGGGCAAGGAAGTTTGAGGATTCAGTTGTTTATTCAAGACGTTCTAATATAAACTTAGTCATTGAAGAAGTCGAATAATGTATTAGCGTCGTTTTAAAGCAATTCCCTTTATTCCCTTCAGGCGCGCATCTCCTCAACGTGGACGCGTCCGATTCGGCCATCGCCAATGAGGGATTCAAGTATCTCAGAGAGGTACCGTAGCTTATTTTTTTATTGATCGTTAGATTGATTGCAATATTCATTTTTGTTATTGGTCGTAAGGGAGATCGCAGAAATGGTCAGATTTCATGCCAGGCACATTCGCGTTCATGCACTTTCATATTAGAGTGGTGTTTGGTTGGTTGGCAATAACTTTGTGTTGTATGTGTTGCATACAAACGCATCTAATAATTCTGTTTCTGTCACATTTTTTTGTTATTGATGCTAAATTCGCCCGGCAGTTTTGTGGTTCCGAGATGGGTCTTCTTCGATCGAGGAAGCTTCCTAGCAATCACATGAAGTTATGCGTCTTGAAAATTAATTTTAAAAAATGCCTTGTCAGGTTCGTTCTCTTCGGAAGCTGAAGCTCAACTTCTGCGACTACTTTGGGGACGAGGCATTGCGGGAGTTGGCAGGAGGAAGACCAGCGAGGACATTGGAGGATATCGTGAGTTGTCTATCTATGGTCTTGGAGATTTCAAAAAAAAACAGTTGGTTGACTTGTGCTTCAAGTATGAGTGATAGGACGGGTGCATATCTTTCCAACGTTGCTCTCATTGTAGCTGGAAGAAGAGAAAAATATTTGAGCACATAACAATTATCTTCGAGTTGTTGGGTAAGTTGAGTGAAACTTGCCTATTTTTCAGAAACAATATCCCGGATTGATTTGAGTCTCATGAATGAGTGACAATCGTAGCATTTTCTTTTTGAACAATAATATCACATCCGACTTGGGATAAATGTATAAACGTTATCGCTAATGTGATAAAAAGAACAGCAATAAACTTGGATGTTTGTGTTTCATGAACCCGTTATAGGTAACCTGTTTCCATTTTCAATGTTGATTATGTTTTTTCTGGCGATTAATACTAACTAATTCTCCAGGGATCCTCGTTTTTTGGTGGTGGCCAATGTGTGTTTCATGAATCCATCATAGGCTTGGGTGTATTCATTTTCAGCCTTGCTTGATGACTTCGAAGGCGTAACAAATATCAATTCCATTCCAGGAGATCGTGCTCAACCCGTCCGTGTCCGACGGCGCCGTCTACTGGCTGGCGAAGATGACGGCGCTCAGGAGGTGAGCATATTTTATATTCAGTATCTTTAATTTAATTTAAATATTGATTCTCTCGGCTCATGCAAAATATTCAATATTTTGGGTTTTGTGGATCGGTGTTTCACGAATGGGCAATAAGCGTAATTTGTAGGTCCCTGAGATTGTATTCAGTATCGGGGTGGCAAAAACCTAAAATAATTGAAATAAAACACTGGATTGTTGATCATGTTGTTTCATTTTTCATGGATGGGTGAAATTCACATTAGACATTAGGGATGGCAAATCGGCTTCGGAACACGGCGATTTGTCTTGAAAGACGCGCTAATTGATTGAAGCCGGCTTGGCCAGACATGTAAATTGAACCAAGCCGACTTCGGAGTCACTCTTCTTTGCATGCCGGGTTGAAGCCGGCTTCAAGCCGGCCAAATTTCTAGCACTTGAACTCAATCAACTAGATCAATTGCTTATGGAAATCGCCTCATATCGCGGCGATCCGTCTCTCATTGGTAGATTTGCATGCGAAGCCGGCTTGAGAGGGGGAGAGGCGTATGTGGCCGGCTTGAGGCCGGGTTGAGAGACTCGACAAGCCGGCTTCGCATGCAAATCGATCAATTAGCCGACTTGAGGTCGTGTTCCGATTTGCCATCCCTATTAGACATGTCGCCAGCGATTTTCTTCTGACTTCAAATGACGAAAAATTCAGTGTCCCTAAAAATTCAAATTCAGTGTGTTATTTTTATCGTAAAATAATGTATTTACAGAGCTCACTTCTACTTCCTTCCGTACGTTGCGAATCGGACAGCATTCATCAGGGCGATCAAGATGGCCGTTCCCAGGTACATAAATTAACTAGAATTAATTTAATTTAGAATTTCCTGGTGGCTCTGAATTGGGGTATTTAATGTTGTGCTTTTTGCTCAAAATCACACATATTGTTCTGATATGACCGAATATGATTTGTGTTTCACGAATGTGACATAGGTGTAATGAAACGTTGTCCACTAATAGCATTTGGAAAGCGACATCTAATACGAACTACCAAATATCGATCGATATTCTGCAGGTGTACGGTAACGTTTCCCGAGGCGATCAACATTGGCTACGGTTACGATGAGAAGGAATTGGAGGGAAAGAAGAAGTAGATCAATCGATTGGAAGAGTACGGTAGTGCAACAGTATCGTCCGATGCAAACGTGTTCTTGTTTCTAGTCAACACCTTACTAATGCTAGGAAAATTAGTAAGTGGCACAATTACTAAGGTCGATGAGTAATCTCGAGATTTGTTGTGAACTTTTTGCACTGAAAATTAGTGCCACTGCCCTGATCATTTCTGGTCAAATTTGTGTAGGATAGATAGATTTCAGGCTGTTTGTTGTTTATGTTATGAGTGTTTACAATTAGGCTGTTACGGGTGTATGTAAAGAAACTTTATCGAACTGTATCGAGTATATGGAATGATAAATTATCACTGATTGTGAATGAGCACCGAAGGATTTTCACGCTACAACGCTCGTATTTGCACTATGAGATGAAATGGAGGTAATTTAATGAGTAAGGTTTGACAGATATATATGGGGGAAAATAGTTAGTCATTGATTCAGGTTCACGATTGACAGCATTGAAGGAGATATGAGTACTTGGGATTGGGTGCGGACAGGGATATAGGTAACGAAAATGAGAACTTTTAACAAAGGCAAAAAATGATAGCTGGTAATTATAGCTGTTGATATGAAAACTCTTTGGACAAATTTTCGTTAACATAGCGATCGTCGAGTACCGGCAATGCGGCTGGTGCCTGACAGTTCATGAAGAACTGCCCGAGGGGAGTGTACTGGTCGGGTCGGACACGGATTTGGGTCAGGTACTGGGGCGGGGTCTGGTAATCGGGCTGGGTTTCAAACGGGAAGTTATTGAGCTCGGACATGGTAACGTGGTGCGTCGGGGTGAATCCGGTGTTCTCATTATCAATCACCTCTTGGAGGTCTCGGAATCGACGACGGGGCTGCTGGTTCAGGTGAACGGATACAGTAACGGCCGGCTTGAACTCTTGGTACTCCTCCATGCAGAAACCAGTGGGCCGAGGCAGCTGAAAAAAGTAGTCAGTTAGCGATCGGAGTGATCGGACCACGGTAGTCTCACCATCTGGTGCTGCTGGCACTCAAAGGAAGACGATGCGTAGGAGTCACGGCTGATCGAGGAGTTGGGCGAGTCGGATTGCTCGATCCTGCGGGGATTGATTGGGTTACGGTACGGGATATTGATCGATACCTGCTAGCCACGGATTGGGGAGGAAGGAAGTCGGGTCGGGCGGTTCTAGCGCGACAGAGACTGTTGTAGAAGTGTTCACGATGATCCTACAATAATTATTTATTCAAATGTTGTTTATTGATTGAATTAACATTTTCGAAAATGCTTACCCTTGGAGAGAGGCAGGCGTGCGTTAGGAGGAAATCGACGACTTGCTCTTTCTGCAATACTATTTTGTTATTTGATCTTTGATCTTTAAAGCTAACCTCTCTCTCGGACTCGGTAAGTCTCTGCTCCAGATCCTTGAATTGTGTAGCAAGATGATTATACTTAGCTTGAAGGATCGGGAGCTCAGTCACGGCGGCCTTCTGGCGTTCACTGGAAATGGATCGAATTTAAATAAATGAATTAAATTAATAAAATGATCTCTTTGGCGAAGTGAAATAACTCATTTGTGATACAAACGTTCGAATAATAACTATATAATCTCTATTATTTACCGATGTCTGGCAGCTGATTCGTTGTTCTTCGCTCGTCTGTTCTTGTACTTCTTTCTTCCTTCCATATCGAGGGGAGTCTTATTCTTGATTCCTCTGACCATTTTGATGGCTGAAAAGAATTACCATTCCATTGCACAATTTATTTGAAAGCATCGCGGTAAATAATATTAAGTTCGCGGAGTGTTGATCAATCAGTTTAAAGAAAACATTCGAATTGTGTAACGTGATAGCCGTATGAACCAATGGCTCTTTTATTTGATCCGATAAATGGGGGCGGAGACAAATATGGATCAAAACAGCCTAGCAGTCTCACGGGGACAACTTCCCGATAGAATGGGTAAGGTTCGAACATTTCCAACTCTGCGCTCTCCAACAATGTTGTTTTCTCTAGCCTCTGTTCAATCTCAATAGAGAGTTCGCCTTGCGATGCTCTGATACGATCGAAAGAGGGAAGTGTCTCTCCTTTTTGTTGTGTTCCATCTCATCAATGTTCACTGAGAGACCACTGGTGAGAAGAGGGCGCTGTTCGCTGAGAGGGAAGATGGGGGAAGGCAGAAAGGGGACGGTTGAGTCACGCGATTATGCGATTACTAAGATATCGATCTGATAATTACGCATCGCTATCGGCTACGGCGCAGCGTATGATTTTTCAACAATCAAATAATCTATGAAAATCTTCAACCCTATCGTTCTATTCACGCTGAAAAATGACAGTTACCATGAAAAATAGTCAACACCACAAGATTGAGTAACTCGGATTGCTCAATATTGGTGACGATGATACACGGGGAATTCATGTGCTTGTGATGACGAAACGCTGAAAACCATTGATCTAGAGATCTAGAAACGAGGGGATGTAGATAAGGACCGAAAAATAGCAGACTGGAATGACGGCGACAGCCGCACTGGAGCGGACGACTCAGAAGAGGAATTGTTGTGTAAAATAGGGCCTCGTCCAGATATTGGAAGACTCGACAATTAATCACTGGATCTCCCTTGATTTCCACTTGGAAAGATACGTGCGAACATGACAGTAACAAAATTAATCATAAACTATCAACTGATGTATCAACTGATGCTTGAATGCTTTCGCAATATTTCGAAAAAACTCTGCAATGCTATCTGAAATTCACTTCTGATCAGAAATCGTCTCAGACATTGAAAAATATCATTCGTCAACTCCGGTTTACTATCATGTGCATCCAATAATCATTGTTTGATAAAAATATCCGAGCCTTTCGATTTCATGATCCAGTATTCAAGTTTTCAGGGAATACTCAACGTGCGACATTCGAAAATAAACTCGTTACTTACTCGCCTTTCCTATCTTTCAATCGATCAAACTTGTTTGTCCCATCTTTCTAGCGCGGAACCACCAGTCAAAGAAAAAGTCAAGCGAGAAGGAGAAATCTCTACAGTGCACATCACTGAGTCATTACGATGTATGTCGATCTATCTGCGTTTCGAATCGAGAAACTCCATATTACTGCACTGGAAACAAGGGGAATAGCTGAATTTCATGCTAGCGCGCTAAACATCGACTTGAATTAGCTGAACAAGTTCTCCCCGAACCTAAAAGCGGTGTTACACACTGTTAAAGGAGGTGTCCCACGAATATCTGACCAACATACAGTCCTGGCGATTCCCCCAGTGAAAACGGAGCGCTCCGGGTGACCCCGGGTGACCCCCAGTGACCCCCAGTGACCCCACGCTTCGTTCTCTTCCAATGATTTTCAAAAAGTCGCCAATTTGTTTGTGTCGTGTTCAGCGTTCAATTCTGCATCGAGCCATGTGAAAAAATAAAAAAATTGCGCAAGGTTGAATCAACTTGCCCATCTTCCGGTTCCGATTGTCTCGAGATTGATAGCATTCAAACTATAATTGAAATTAGTGAAGTCAGATCTCAAGTGAAATTAGATCGAATTAGCACAAAACTGAAGAACTCACAGCAGAGCCACGTAAACCTGTTGAAAATACAAGGTTTTGTGATGATTTTTGAGAACTTCTAACCGAGATCGCCTTTACCATGCACCCTTCCTGAATTCGTCCCTCCAATTTCGAAGCTCGTGGTTAGAACAAAGGGGGAAAACTCATCATCATCCGAGCATCCGTCCGCCAAATTGCGCATTGTCCTGACTCTCTCCATTATGCGTGCTCTCTCGCTCTGTCTGACCATCTAAACAAGATGTGAAATGAGGAGATGTCTGACTTGCTCTCACAAATGAGTTCGACTGTGGGAGGAGGAAGGGAAATAATGACTTTGTGCAGACAGAGGAGGGCTCCACTTCATTTCTCGCCAATTTCAACTTTTGTGTCCTCGGATGAGTTCGAATTCGGTTCACCGTCTCGTTATTTCAAAACATTCCGTAGATTTGTTGCTTTCCGCTGGTTAGCCTCCATTCACCGCTAAATTGCCACATGTTCATCGTTAGTTTTACGAAAGAACAAGATGTTAGATCGCTGTTTTGCCGCAGCGTTTGCAAATTCCTCTGGTCCACGTTAGAGTAGAGGTTGCATCTTGTGCATCCGATACCCGGAAGTATCTTCTATTCTCCAGTCGAGAGTAAAGCAGGAATCATGTTGTCTCCTCGCACGAAACCTCGCTGCCATAAGCTGATTTATCCTCACGAAACCTTTTGCGTGCCCATCAATCGTCTCCCACACGAGCAAATGTCTGTTCACAAATGTCATCTGAATGCTGACAGTACAAGAGAAATGTGCAAAGTCCTACTCAGAACGAAGTGATTTGTAGTCATGAAATTCATCGGGATTCCTTGAAATAGGCCGCAAGCCTCTTACGCCCTCATCATCCTTCACTTCTCAAGTGCTGAGGCTCAGATCCTTTTTTTAAAGGATTTCTCACAGTTCAGTTAGAACGAGATCATTTGAATATAGGATGGATCTATCATACACCTTCTCATCTAGAGAGGCTCAAAACGTCGCAGATTGCTCCAGGAGCCTGATTGTGCGCTTTTTTATGCAATGCACACGTTCGAATTTCGATACCTTTCCCTCGAAAATAGATTATTCGGCTGCGCATCGGTCTCATTCCTGCAGAAACAGAGCCTCTGTTCGTGAAATTACTTTCTGGCATTCCGGCTAATCTTGGATTTCGGGCAGGATCTCATTCTTTCTGACTAGGAAGAAATATGAGTAATGATGAGACACCGTTGATTCCTCCCGAGAAGGCTCCACCAGGGCTTCCACCCTGGAGGCAAATAGCCAATGGTGGGGTTTCAGCGCCCCAGAGATGAAATTGATGACCTTTCACTCTGCGCTTTTAGGCCTTTCCGAACGAATTAGTGGCCTTTCTCGCTTCTAGATACCCGTTCGTTCAAACAACCAATGCAAAAATCATTGGTAGGAAAAGGTAGCGCTACTACGCTTACTTTTGTTGTCAATTTTCCACAACTTCTTGTCTGTACACCTGCCTTCCGTGACTCAGCAGCATACTACGAGCCTCCCTCTATGCAGCCATATTATACTTTCTCGCTCTCAATATTGTCGCAATGTTGGTCACCGGTGTCGAATGTCTATCTCGCACGTTTCCGGCTTCAACAAGCGAGCAACAGTCTCTGACTCTTTCCATTTCCCATGATCTCTCACGAGTCAGACAGCTTCAGAGAATGTAGCTAGTGACAACATCCAGAGGTCCTGAGAGCATGTATCCGCTCTAGAACCAGTCAGTCCGATAAATAACCCTGTTTTCATTACTGACTAGCAGTAATTTACTTCCAATGCTGCTGTCGCAGACTCATAATCGCTAGTAAATTTATCACCTTACGTTCTTGTTCGCCTCTGTTCTCTTTAGAATACAAAAAAAACCATTTACTCAAATCACAGTCAATTTACAGTAACTATAAGTAACTTCCTATCTCGATTAGGCACCAGGAAGGGTCGAATTAGCAGATACAAATCGGGCAGGATGTGAGATTCCTTCATTGCCTCAGAGATCACGTGAATTTGCATTTTCTTCATATTTCTAATTTCCTCATTCAGCGAAATTCATGGAATTCGTTGGGTAATGTGCTGAATTTCGCACGATCCATAGCGTTATTTGCTAAATTATTCAGAAATGATGCCATTCCTCGTGGGATAGAGAACAGATTGATGGCCTCCGTTTATGCAGCGAGTTCCTTATTATTTCCTTTATTCCCTTGCCCCATGCGTCTCTGAGGTTAAACTGCAGTTGACAAGCCGGGTATTATCCAGCCGTTTCCTCATCGTGAAAGTCTAGCAAGTTCAGCCTCATGTGACTATTATATTTTTGTAAAATACATCTGCCTCGCGTAAAAACAATCGCATTCTCATCCAGACATCGGTCTGGCCTACAAATTAGATGGCTTCTTTCCTCCATAAATCACCCGTCGTTCTGGAATCAGAAGGCCACATCTCAACTCTCTTAAAAAAATCGCCCGACTCTCTCATTTCACAGCGCTCACTCGTCAGAGCAGCGAAAGAGCATGGAAAAGTGAGAGACCATCCCTATCCATTTCTCACTTTTCCGTTGCTGCTCCTTCTCCATTCTAAAGGACACGCGCCTGACCCACCCGAAGTCTGGAAGGGTGGCAGTGCTCTCTTGTTTCCACACGCTCTCTCGCCGCGTCTGCTCCCGAAAACATAAGAAATGGCCCGATTTCCCGAGAAATAGGCAGCGGGAAATTGAAGTGTTTCCGTCCAATCTTTTTTTTTTGCTCGTTGGCGCTTTTTCTTCAGGAGTTTGGTTGTCTTTTTTCGCACGACGAGCTGGATTTCACGCATTAGTTGGTGAAAATTGCGCGTGTGTGAATTTTCTCGTTTCCGGGTGCGAGAACAGTTCAAAATGCGTGCAAAGCAAGAACAAAGTGAGGATTTGCTACAAATTTCGGATTCTATCGCATACCCCTAAAATTTGCAAATTCGTAGTGTCACGACGAATTTTGGATACTAATTAATACTACTTATGGTATCCAAAATTCGTGTTTTTTCATAAACATTCTTGATAACCTCCCCATTTCCATTCATTATCCGCCTCTTCACACGACTTTTCTCTCAATTTTCGCGCTTGTGGGAACAATTTCATGTTCATTTTCTTTTTTTCTCTCTCGAGGGAAAGAGAACAAATGAGTGGCACGAGGCTGTTATTCACACCTCGTTTCGACGAAGAATTGTCGATGACTCTCATAATTTCATACACCCTCTCGTCCGCTCTGAATTTGTGATGTTGTTTTAAAGTAGAAATCGACGAGTAATCAGCATTCGATGATTACGTACCTTCATAACTCCCGAGTGAAACTCAACTTGTTTCGATCGTTTGTCATTTAGCACCTTCACAGCCTGCCATATTGAATAGGTTTTTTGTTCGTCGAAGCGGGCGTATTTAAATGATAGCGAGAATAACGACGAACTATTTTCGTTCCATCCTGAAAAATTATAAGGTAGACTGATCTCATTGTCAGTGACCCTCCTTCGTATAGTTCTCTAGACCGATTTGAATTATTCAATTTGTAACAAACCATTTGTCCTGGACAAATCAGCATTTGTCAGGCGCGCAGCCTCTTGAATTCCACGTGAAACACACTTGCACAATATTTCCAGTACTTGACCATTCTGAAACAAATTGTGCGCCTCATTCGTGATACTGTTGCAGAGTAAACTGCGCAATACGGGCACCGTCTCTTCATTTCATGCACACTCTCTCGACATGCCTTGTGGTGAGAGAGTATGCGAAAGTGAGAGACGGCACCCGTATTGCGCACTCTGCTGCAGAGATGACGACACGAAGACGTCGTCGTTGTTGTTTCGCGCCAATTCGAAATTGCTCGTCTCTCCTTCTCACACTTCCTGACTACGTTGTTCCGCCTTGCATAATTGCACTCTCCCTGCAGCAACGGTCATCTCTGGATTAGTTTGGTTACTCATTGTCAGTCTGGTACCAAGTAACGTAACTTGATATCACACTTCTAGTCTTCCTATCATCGAGCCACGTCGATCTAAGTAACGTACAGCGCTCTCTTGTTTCATGTTTTTTTTTGTTTCTTGTAAGGAATGGATTCGATCACCATCAACGCTTGCGAGTCCAACTGTCTCTTGAAATCCAATTGAAACATACCTGCGAATTATTTCCCGTCAGTATTCAGACTGCATCTGTTGAAAATACGAGTTATGAAGCAGGCAGTACAAAAAGTGCATCTCCACCCTTCCTTGAATGAATGGCCATCTTCTGATTAACACTAACTATTTTCACTCGAGTGCAATCACCGAACCATTTCCACGATAACATCTGCCCTTTTCCCGTATGCTTCTGGGAAAATTCGAATCAATACACAGCATTCTCCTCTAACAGAGAAGGGGGAGATCTTTGCATATCTTCTCGCTCACTTTGCATGAATCGAACTACTTGTAGTTCGTTGTTATTTGTTATCCGTTGTTATTTGAATCGAGCGGGAAATTGCAGTTCTTTCGTGTCGGGATTTTGGCGCGAAATTTGCTTTCTTTGCATTTGCATAGTTCGCCCTTATCTGGAGAGAACAACGGGGGTCACAACGCTGTGAATAGATGAGAAAACCGCATTTTCGTCCTCCTCTTCAAAACGTCCCTTTCCTTCCTCTTCCACTAATATATTCAGTTTCTGAGAGCTCGTGTCTTCCTTCTCTTCTTTTCGCTCATTTCGACACCGTTTACCTCATATTTTCGCTCGAGAATTTCGCACGAGCTAGGTGAAAACATGAAAACATCACTTACAAATTAACGCGGAACCCGATCATTAGTTGCGCAGTCCTGTGCGTATGTCTCACTACACATCACATTCCGCCATTAGTCATGCAAACGTTTCCTGTTGTTTTTGCTATATCGTTGAGAACTCAGCCAAAACGAATTTAGAATCTACCACATGATCTTTCGTTCATTTTTCGTTGTTTTTGCTACGGCATGCCGTTCAGTCATGGTGTATTGGTAGATGAGTTTAAGAATGTGCATGAACTGCTGTAGAATTGCACATTCTAGGAGTCACTCATGACCATTCCTTCCGTATTCCTAGACAGCTCACAAAGAGTCGAACTGCATCCTTTGTCATGGCTCTCCTTTGTAAAGGGGCAGCTGATTTCTGTTCCGGGCATTTCTGATTAGTGTTGTCCCCTTGGCTGAATAGCCCCCACTCATTGCCCATTACCCTCATGTGAGGATGACAGTATACAATCGGGTTCAGCCTGGAATCTTCGTCATCTCGCAAACTTCGTTTTTGTATGTGCGATCCCTCTAGGGTTGTCTCACCGAAGAGAATTGGGTCTGAAATGGTCATGAATTCCGATCTTGTTTTGATTGACGACCAGTCAATGGGAAAAAAGTGTGTGGCTCTGACTACAAATTCGTTTTTCCCAGTAGGCATGTTCATTCAGCCTTTTTGTGCGAACTCTTGATCGTTTACTTTTCTTTTCATTTTATTCACCTCATTTCATCCACTTTTTACAGTCGGCGGGGTATTCCCTTGACAAATTATAAGTGAAGGACGTGGTGAATTTTCTTAATTGCGCATGATCTATTATCGCGATAAATAATAAGAAAAGGAGAGACTCGGGCAATTGCTCGAACGTTTCAGTCTTTGTGCTATCTTCGCTCTTAAAATATTCATATCGGTTCTCTACTATTCTGCAGATATCTCCGATCAAACCCTCAGACGGAAAGAGAAATGAAGATGGATGTACTATTGTTCTAGTGGCTGATCACGTATGCATTAGACTCTCCCCTGGAGGGGGCGGACTTGGTCGCGATGGCCCAAATTTATTTGCCCAATTTCTCTATATCGGTACGCGCGTGCCTCTTCCTTCTCTCTTTGTTCTTTTTTTATTATGGTATGGTTCGTATCAATTTGAGAATTGCGAATGATCGCGAAAGTGATCATTTGTATGAGGCGGAAAGGTACGATTTGTAAAGGTACGATTTGTTTTGGACCTGCGAAAGTTGCGCTATCCTGATGCACACTCGAATATGTTTCAGGCGTCTCATTAATTCATGATTGAATAAAAGACTTCAGTTGTTGAACCCAATCTTATTCTACAATAAGCCGCTTCGATACAGCTCACCACCGCTTCGATACAGCTCACAATTTGCCGTTGGAAACCTACTTAGGACCAGGGACCGGTAACGGGATGCACTCTCTCTGCCTCTCCCCATTACGCCTGATCTCTCGCCTTGTCTAACTGGCGAGAGAATATGGCAAATGGAGAGACAGTCGGACAATCCTTTGGAATTGTCTAGAATTTCCTTGTTTCTTCTTCAGCCCACACTCAGATTATCCTTACCAATCTCCTTTATGTCTCAAGCAATGAGACAGATCCATTTCAGTCGAGGTTTCTGGTGCTTTCGAAAGCCGCATTAGCTGGTTTATTTTGAGACCATTGTCTAATGGGAAAATGCGGTCTGGGCAGTATTACGTTCACTAGAGGGGCCTTCGCAACGCCTTTTTTTGTGCTTCTACCGTATTCGACCGCTTCCCTCACATACTTTGCATGAAATTATTATAGAAGGACATTGGTCTTCTGAATATTTCTGCATCCGCTCATTTCATAAATGTCTTGTTAGGAGAAACATCGACGCTGATGATCAGTTGCGCTTGTTTCCACGGATTCCCATTACACGTTCTCTTGTTTCTATGGTAGAAGAGATATCTTCTTTCTCATTAATTACGCCTGTGAAGTATTGCAACTTTGCTTTATCATTCCTCTTAGAACCTCAGCATTTTCTAGGAAGCAAATGGCGCTGATTACAATTTGCTTCATCTTTATCCTACATGCACTATTTCTTCTCTTTCCATATCGTGATTGAATCGTACTGTACTTTCGGAATAAACCTGCTTCTTCGAACTCGAACTTATTGAAGATCGTTTCTTCATTTCGAGATTATGCACGGTTTTTAGAATAATAATCTTATAATCTTTATCATGTCAGACGATTTTCGTCAGATGAGGATGGGTCGATATGCTTCTATAGGCGCGTTCCACCAGTTGTCGCCAATAGTTCGTCGTAGATCGTCTCGCCAGCGAGCTTTCGGTTGACCTTGGGGGCGTTTCCTGTTATACGGTATCCAGACAGTCGTAGATCTGCTCCATTGGTCGATATTCATCTCTCGGAGCTTCAGTGACCATGCCGCTGTTCTCCTTAACGCCTCCTGATTCCAGTCACGGATCCCGGTTACTGCTCGAATATTCTCATTTCTCCATTTATCCAACAAGGTTATTCGTAGCATTTTTCGCTGTGTGACTGCGAGCCTCTCTTTTTCACTTGCACGTAGGGCCCACGTCTCAGATCCATAGAGTACTGTAGATGAGATACAGCTTTGGAATAGCCGCCGTTTCGTCTTCATACAGAGTAATTTCGAAGTAAGGAGATGTGAGAGTCTGCTCTATGCAAACCAGGCCAATCGAATTCTATGTTCAATTTCGAGTGAATGATCGAGAGGGAGGGAAATTGTTCCCCCTAGATAGGTTGCGGCTTCTACGAATTTGAATTGCATCTTATCGATATTGATCGGAGCTCTGGTTGTAGTACATGATGTGAGAAGTACCGTTTTTGATGCATTTACTTCTAGTCCAGCACGAGAGCACGCGGCCATTAGCTTCCTCAGCATTAGTTCTAATTCCTGTCTGCTCTTTGCGATCAGCGCGATATCGTCAGCGTACTCGATATGACTGAGATTTCTTCCATCCACTCTGATTCCGTCATTTTCCCAATCAATTTCATTCATTGCCATCCTGAGTACGGTATTGAATAGACGTGGGGAGAGCGTATCTCCCTGACGAACGCCTCTGTTGATCGCGACCGGGACGAGATCTTCGTTAACTTTAACTCGAGTTCTCGATGCTTCGTATAAACGGCGGAGAAGAAGCACTAGTTTTGGGTGAATTCCAGCGATCCAGAGTGACTGCCAAACAGCGCTCCATTCCACACAATCAAAGGCCTTGAAGTCGACAAGTCCAATGTACAATGGGATTTGATATTCGTGGGCTTTTTCAGCTAGCTGTTTGATTGTATGCAAGTTGTGAACAGTGCTGTATCCCTTCCGAAATCCTGTTTGAGTATGTGATTCGGCTTCCTCTAGCGATGATTCCATTCTTTTCAATACTACCCTTGTTGTTGCTTTCAGGGATACGGTAAGCAATGAGATTGGACGAAAATTGCTGATATTTGCAGGATCTCCTTTTTTGTGGAGGAGAGAAACGATGGCATCGACCATATCAACTGGTACTTGATCACCGTCGACGGGTAGATTGAGGAGGTCTGCCAGAATAGGTGCAAGGTGTTCTCGTGCATGATAGAGCACATCGGGAAGAATACCATCCGATCCAGGCGAATGGCCGCATTTGAGCAATTTCAGAGCTTCTCTAGTCTCATCGGGTAAGAAGGGAGGAAGTGGATCCTCGGAATCGAGTGGGATAGCAAGTGGTAGCTGCACACTAGGACTGTAAAGATCTTCGTAGAAGGCGCGGAGAAGGTTTTTAGAATGCGTGCCGATAAGTATTTACGGATTCATTTATCATACGATTCTCACTGACATTCCTACACATTAGTGATGCTCTAATTTTAAAAATTTGAGGACATGCGTAGGTTATCGTGAGTTAGGTATTTCTGACAAAACTCAAAACGAATAGTGACTAGATCTTTCACGCACACCCCGTGCCTGTATCGTATTGCCACTTTATTCCGCATTCGTATTCTTACACCATCTCAATAATCTGCATTTCCTTGTTTTTCGGAGCAACAATCCCCGATGATTCCACGAACCTACGTGTTGATTTATGCATCGGTTTGCAATAAGCAAAAAAATCGTAAATGGCGCCTGTATTGGCACTTTCTTATGCACATTTGTAGCCTTCCCTTCTCCATAGCAATTGCTTGCGCCTTCCTACAATCTTCGTTTCTCCATTACCCGTGTTCTCTCGCACTGTCTAACCGGCGAGAGATCACGCGAAATTGAGAGATTCTCATTTTCATTTCGAGTCTCTGCACGAAACACTCGTAAATCTTGACGACCTCCGCCTTCAATATCACCAGCCGATTTATGGGATTCCATTTCTCGCTCCTGCAATTGCCATTTTTGTCCTTCGTTTTCCACCGTAATCGCGTGACGACTCGCAGATTGTAAATTCCCAGCGAAATCGTATGAGCTCACCGTCGTTTTTTTGTGATGCAACGATGGTCGTTCTGTGTGACTCTCCTGCTTTCACGTGCTCTATCGTCTCTCTGACCGGTGAGAGACTGTGTACAATGAAGAGAGTAATACCATGTCATGTATTCATAAGCGTTTACTCGCTTTCGGTTACCGGAAATGCACCAGCTGAAAAGCGTCAGCAAAAGTGACGATGGGCACGTGATTTCTGTGTATAATCAATAATTCAGCTGGAGGTAGGGCACGGCGCTCTCTTCATTTCGCATATTCTCTCATCACTCTTGGGCTCTACCAGATATTATTATCGCACTCGACAAGATCACTGTCAGAATAGGACAGCGTACTCGTCGTTCAGCTAATTCATTATTATTTTTCCCTGTGTCCCCCGGGAATACACCTTGTCAGTATCTCATTTCTTCGCTTCGCACGTGCCATTTTGACTGTTCCATTTTCTCTCATTTTTCGAGCTTTATCTACCAGGTGAAACGAATCCGAATGAAAGTGAGGCGCAATGTCAGCACCTCATTCACTCATTTCGCACGTGCCGCCTTGCTATTAATGATCTCTCAATTTCACCCGTTCTCTAACCGGTCAGAGTAAGCGATAGAGCACGCGGAATGGAGAGATTCAGACACAATCGGTTATTCGCGATCTTCGCCCTCCTTGTCATTTCTTGTCTAATTTCCGATGACTTTCTCTACGCTATTTCTATTTTCGTGATCTCTAGCCACCAGACAAAGTGATAGAGCATGCGGAAGTGAGAGAGACAGACAGACTCAGGCTCATTCATTATGATCTCCCTCCTTCCTGCCTACTACAATGTCCAGTCGTGCCGGCCAACAAAATTACTACTCGTTTCGTGGCCAGAGAGTACTCGGAAGGATTCGACTTCATTATTTTTCTAAAAGTTCCTTTGTCGAGACATTTCAACTTTTTTTAAATACTTTTTTTCATGAACATTCTCGTCGATAGATGATTTCAGAACACTTCTGACAATCAGGCGCATTTATCAACCCTACAAAAAATCCGAACTATATTATTTAGAGTTTCACTGAATGCGCTAAATTCTTACCCGAACTGTACCTCACTTTAATTCGAATACGTTTCACCTGCTGCATGAAAGCTCGAATAATTATTGACTTCAATTTGTAAGTGGATCTTTATTGTCTAAACAAAAACTACTTCCTCGTCCCCCCGCGCCCACAAAGACATGTCTCATGGCCCAATGTCATGTTGCCGCTTCCAAATTCCCCTCCTAAGCCCTTCCCTTTGTGCTACGTGATCCTTTCGACGATACTTTGGAAGGAGTGGTCATGTGTCTTTCTAGAGAGTAATGGGATGTACAAACTAGTAAATGAATCGACATCGTTGTTTGATCTCGAGTAGAGGCTCACAACCGTGTCTCCACACTGAACGATCTGTCTGCATTCCACCTATGCATTCCATTCTTCTATTCCGATATCTCCGCTATACGGATAGGCAAAATGCATCCTAAAACAGCGATATCATCAACGAATTAGTGTTTCCTTCTCACCTCCAGATCGCTCTCATTACCCATGCCACTCCCTCTTCTCATTGCGATTCATTTCCTAATGCCGATACGCTCTCCTCATTCCGCCCGCACTCTCGTCGGTCAGAGAAACGAGAGAGCATGCGATATGAAGAGAGTCAGACGATTATTCATGCAGAAAGCTTCATCAGAATGCGCCTCTGACTAATGCAGTTAGACTTTTCGTGATGTGGCTTCGGCCTCAGTTTCAGCGATTTTCGAAACGAAGCTCACCTTTTCCCGCTCACAGCCCGAAATTAGAAGGTGTTTTCGAGCGGGGGCAAGGTGTCACTCATATTCTCCACTACTTCCTCTCCATTTGTCTGTTTCCTAACCATTAGAGACAATGCGAAATCGAGATACAGCCTTATTATTGTCCATTCGCGAATAAATCATGCAAAATCGAATTCGCTCGCCCACTTCCCGCCTTTCCCACTTATTCATGGACATATTTGATCCGTTCGGCGGCTGTGAAAAACACGGAAAGTGGGAAATCCCGGGGTTCGCTCTGCTTGCCGGCCTTATTCTATATCGTAACGCGATGATCATTGAGTCTTTCGCACTTGTAGTTCGCACACATGTGAGAATGTCCCACCTCCATCCCATTCTTCATAATAAGAAATCAGTTGCCTCTACCGATAGCCATCGCCAATAACATTCTAGATTATACTCTTTGATGTTTATGGTTGTGAAGCCCTGTCACTGTTCGCAGCTGAGTCTGACAGGATAAATGAAATCAGTACAGTCGAGCGCATACAAACGTCGAATCGACAACACGCCTTGTCGCTATTGCGAATTCAAGAGCCGAGTTATGAGAATTTATAAGATTCCTCGCTCAGTCATTCTACGCTCTGATTCTCTTCAATTCATCTTTCTCCATTTCTCACATTGTCTCGCCTTCTCGAGTGGTTTTGCTGTGAGAGTCGCTCTGCTGATAACTAGCCCTATTGTTAGACTTGAGGAAGGCCCACCCTCTCTACTCCCGTCAGAGCATTTCAACGAGACCAAAGCGTGGGTGACACTTCTGCTCGACATTTTTGAAGATGAGAGAGGCGAGAGAGCGTGCGGAATCGAGAGAGTCGCTGTCTGCTTGTCGGCAGTCGTGGGCCCAAATCAGGGGAATCCCTGATGTTATCATTGCTGATGCTGAAACCGCTCATTTGCTCGACCATTTTAATAGAATTCTACTTGTTGCTTTTCTCTTTCCCTCGTACTTCGCTCCAGTTCAATACGTATTACTTTCTAATACTTAACAACTTATCGTTATCGGCATATTGTGACGCGCTCGTGTTTTATTTTATTCAATGCTTTTAAATATAATTAATTAAATAAAAATACAGATTCGCAATGCTGGAATCGGCAGTGAAGCGAGCCGAGTGCATCGTGGGAGGAATAGGAGTGATGAGGAAGAAGAAACCAGTTTTGGAGAGGTGCTTGGAATTATCGTAGTGTAATAATTTGTAAAAAGTTTTTACAAATTGTATTGGACTATGTGAAGAAATTTGATGGAAACTCTGCTAAACTGAACAATTGACAGATGGAAAAAAATGTAGACCGAATACGTTTCACATGCGCATTAGAACAGTTGAATTAGTAAAGAGGCTATAGTAGCATTGGTGTCGAATATAAAATAATAAATATGCCCTCTTTCCCTTGCAGGACGCGCGCGATCTCTCCCTCGCCCCGTCCCATCTCTCCGTGCGGATCGGGCGCAGTACTATCGGCACCGGCCAATCCCACCCTCAGGTGATCATCACTCCCAATTCAATAGTCACAACGCCTGTCCGGTCTGCGCAAGCTCCACGTTCCCGGTCTGCGCATTAGTCTGCGCACTTTGCAATATCAAATAATGTTTCTATCTTGCGCCTACACGGCAATGACTGGAGTAGTCACTCTGAACATAAACGATGGCTCGTTACCCCCCCCCCTTCTAACCATCACGATCGGCGAATCAAGACACCTCTCGACAGGCTATCCTGAAGTGAGGATGGCTGTCTCCTTTTTGATGGCTATCGCGCGTTGTCTCACTGATCTTGCAATTTCTCCGACACTTTGCTAATAACATCAAGAAACCCCTGAACTGCGATCATTCTCTGGTGTCCGGAATCAACTTGGAATCAAGTAGAAATGGGTTTTCAAGTTGGAATCAAGTACAGTACCCCTGCTCCATTCCCACAAGTTATAATCAAGCGGGCTTACGTACCCGCAGCGTCCAGCACGCACCTCGCCTATAAGGTCACTTTTTGCAGTCCTATCCTGACTGCCTTCGGGCACGAGTGCGCTTGACTATCCGCGGAGTGGGACCGCCTTTTGGATGTGACCTTCCCCACATGGTCGTACCATGTGAGGCTTTGGTTACGGTATGGGGAGACCCATGCTCTCTATCAATCAATAATAGAGGAAGCTACCGTAATTCTCACCGATTTCTAACGTCCCACAAGTTGGAATCAAGCACTTCCCACAAGTTGCCATCAAGCTTGATTCCAACTTGTGGGAATTGCTTGATTCCAAGTTGATTCCGGACACCAGAGTTGTAACTCATCTGATAAGCTCGTCATCCGAGTTATGGCATCGAATTTGGACGATGACAACAAAGAACGGGGATCAAAACTTCCAAAATATAATTATTTTAATATTTTTTCCACCCGCAATGTATACAAGATTGGTTCCTGGATGTTTCCACACTCACGTAAACTCGTTGAAACATACTTGAATATCAACCATCTATCAGCCTAAAAAATATGTATAAATTTCATCAAATTCAGGAAGCAATCGTCATCGAAGGGATCGGGCGGATCGAGTTCACGAGAGAATTCGAAGGAGGATGAAGTCGGCAAGAAAGTGATAATTTTTAATTATTTTTCCAAAAATCATTCTCATCATTAATCGAGCTCGCAACGCCGAAGAGTTGGTGAACCATTTCGAAATATTCAATTTTAGTCGGCCAAGCCGCGACCCGACTGCGACTCCCTGTGGCGCTACTTTAAGGATCAGAGGAAGGTGCGTATTTTCTACTTTTTCTATCAATTATTTGTTCACGAGCTCCATCGAAAAGAGGTATATTCTCAAATTGACAGTCTACACAAATAGTCTCCATTTTTCCTGCGTGTTCCTTCTCAATTCCTCTTTTCGTTCCTCGTTTCGCATTGTCCTTTCTTCTCGTCTCCCCATGAATATCCACGATCGCTTCCAAGCGAGGAGAACTCTCCTCTTACCGAATGGTCTCTCTCCAGTCTGACGGAGGGAAGCCCCCCCCCCCCTCTTAGTTTGTCCAACCTTGCACTTCCCCTGCCCTCATCAATTTTAATTCGATGACCTCGACGTCGAATTTGACTTTATTTGGAGAAATATTCGGCCTAGACAGGAGTCTCAATGTGCAAAAAAAATAGTGAAGAATTGAATTTTTTTGCATCAGCTGCATTATTCTATTATTCTTTCCATTCTTCAATGGATATTTATGCCTACTTGAAACCGATCTGACATAAATCTCAGCTGATCGTTGATGTGGGAGGGTCGTTAATGATACCAACCGACTAGATGTTGCATAAATGTACTCTTGAAAGTACCAACACGAAAAGAGAAAATATTTTAATGTATTTTCTAAAAAAAGGTCTCTTTTATATTAATTTTACCATTCGTCTCTTATCGTACTTGCTCGAAACCTATTCAAAACTGAGAGAGGAGCTGGCTATTTCGGGGTAAACTGGGAAAAGATCCATTGTCTTTGCCTGCTAGGCAACAGAAACCTCGCTCGGGAAGAGAGCTCATCTCGGAGATCACTGGGAAACAAGAAGGAGTTGATGAAGAAGTTCAATGGCTGTGGCCATTTTTCGTCGGACTCTCTCGATTACGCCTGCTCTCTCGCGCTCTCTCTCTCTCTAACCTGTAAAATAAAGCACTGAAGAGAGTCGCCCTCTCGAGTCTCGACTGTTCATGCATTTCTGAGAACGAGCGATCGAGGATAAAGGAGTGCTCTTGAGGAGGCGCGAACTTCCTTGTGCACAATGGATTCGCACCACAGTCCGTTGTTGTTGTTATCTGCGTACCAGTTCACTTTCCCATTGATTATCTACCTTCCATCAGGATTATGATTTCGAATAGGTTTCAAGTGATTATGATATGCGGTGGTGAAGTGAAATTAATTCTTCTCGTTCTAATTCATAAAAAAATCGTTTACTGGGGTGCATCCTCGTATGATTTTGATGAAAGTCAGTTGTCTTGATAGCGAATCGGCCTGACAATCTAACTGAACGGTTTTCATGACTCCCCGCGTGATCTTCGTTCATCATCCCAAAATAGACGCGCCCAGAGTGCACAAACTGACGGGACAGTGCCTAGAATACTAAAACTGTACTCGTTCATCTAAGAATAACCCCGCGATATTTCCGTTTCACGCTCTTCCCCGCCCGCCACTTCACTCTTCACCTCTTCACTGATTTCATCCATCGTCTGTAAGGCAGATTCTTACGAGGAGCTGTCTATTCCCGTGTTGCCTCATTCGCATTAGGAAGCACTCAGAGGAAGCACGGAAATCGCAGATTCCCTCGATTTTCGCATTAGAGCGATAGGCGCTAATGATATCATATGCGAATCCCCCTGGCTCTTTCGATAAACAATGCCGATAAATATACGCTTCGGTCTCCTATTCTCTAGACCGAAGTCGGGGCTTTCCCATATGCTTTGGTGTTCGAAATGCGTGATTTTTGACGTCATCATTTGGAAAACGCTGATGGAATCAACCCAAAAAGATGACATCTTTAGGCCCGCGAGAGACGAGTTGACTGAGAGATTGAATTCCCTGGAGAGGTTTAGTGTGGCCGTGGTGATAGGAAAGCGATGTTAGAGATGAGGGAGGGAGGGAGGAGTACCCCGGTCTAAAGCCACTAATGAGACGATTTTCATGTACTACTAACTCTTCTGCCTTCTTCACCCTTATTTCCTCCTCATAGCTGGCCTGGATACTTGTCTTTTTGTTTATCAGCCTCTCTGCGAACCACATTCGAACTCTTTACCTACATATCAGACGCATTCTCCCATGTCCTCCTACTGAGATCTAGCCAATCCGCTCCTAGTCACGTATAAATATTTATCAGCCTCTCTGCGAACCACATTCTAACTCTTTACCTACATATCAGACGCATTCTCCCATGTCCTCCTACTGAGATCTAGCCAATCCGCTCCTAGTCACGTATAAATAACAGAGATTTATTTATGATTCCCGATCCGTCTTTTTCCGTGACGGTCTCGCCTCACAAAAAGAAAAACAAGAGGACGTTAACAGTTCACTTCGGGGCCATAAATGAAATTTAAAACTTTCCACACATTTTCGCGTGTGGGAACTGAAATCACGCGATTGACGTTGGCTGACTTACTTTTCATCCTCACGCACTAGGTAAAGTAAAAAAATCTGTGATATTGCGCACGAAGATCCCGATGTTTTCTACCTTGAATGATGCGAGGATAAATCTATTTTCACCTTCTCATTCATCATCGCTCACGCTCTTGAGATGAAGGTTTCGAATGTTTCTTACCACTCGTTCTTTATTCCAGGCTTGAACATACGTAATTCATGTAGTGACACGACCTTACGTAATTCAATTACTTTCTGGAACATTGAACTAGTGTCGGCGCTGCTTGCCAATCAACCACGCATATTCCATGTTTACCTCTTCATTCGTCATTACTTTACTTTCGCGCAATGTCTTTATGTCTTTTTTATCCTGAATTATCGCGTTGCCTGCCGTATCCCCACAGTATCATCGCCCTAGCATACTGTAGGATGCCAATATTCTCCTTCTTCTCTCGTCGTGGACGACAAAGAATGACAAGAACGACGACATCGCCCGGATTGGTGAAGGAAGACGTCGAGATGGTTTGTCAAGAATGAACGCTCACGTCTTACCGGCTAGAGATAATTCGAAATTAGAGAGTCGATCAGAATTTCGAGGAATGTCGAATAAGAACAGTTGGATTTTTCAATCTCATTTGTGAATGAGTTTCATTTGCAAGCGTTTAGTGGTGAGAAGTATGCGAAATAATGTGGTGATCAGATATTTCAGTTGAAAAAATCATGAATACACCGAATTGAGTATTCAATCGAAATTATTGTATAAGCCTAGTGTCAGGACTTTCCTAGGAATATCCACGGCTTCACTAGCTCGTTATCAAACATCCATGAATCACTTTTCATTTATTAGAATTCTAGAAATAATCTATCAATGGCTTGTGATTGCGATGCACATCATTTCTGCCTCTTCTAGCGCACTTTTGCCGATTTCGAGTAAGGCATAGAACAAACAACCTCTTCTTCAAGTGATTGTTCAGGAATATCTACCACGAGGAATTACTTTCTTTGTCAGACTCAAACGTAGACACATCCACAGGAAACCCGTGATAGAACATTTCTGTGAATCACAAAATGATGAAGCTGTAGAAAAACCGTCTCGATCGAAAGCTCTCGAGATTATCGTTATCACTCAGATAATTTTTCCGTGAATCTCCGATTTTCTCTCACTCCCAATTCCTGAAAGCATTTTTCTCAGACCGCGCATATAAACAGGCTATTCGTGACTGTTTCAATGCGTGAACCGTTTTTTTATCCGTTTCAATTCCTATTCAGGTCATCTTCATTTCTTTGGTGTTTATAAGTCAAAAAAAGTCTTGCAAATAGCTCTAATCGGATCTATGACTCACTTGTGAGGGTGGACAAGGTATCTCCGTCTCGTTTCTCCAACAAATAATCTCCCACCTTCACCCAATCGAGCCGTTGCTGTAACGCTGCCGGAGTAGAGAGAGAGAGAGAGCTATTCTCGGTCTCTCCATTCCACCTGCTCTCTTGCTTCGTCTGACCGGCGAGAGAGTGTGCTGAATGGAGAGACGGGGCCTGACCAATCAATCTCACTGGGGGAGGCACGCAGGTGATTTAGCAGGCTTTCTGCCTGCCTTCGAGCTGGTATAAGACTGCCTCAGGCTCCTTCTAGATTTGTCACTTTCATGCGGTTCTCTTTCGATAAGAGCTCTTTTATCTTTGCCTTCTTTAGATTGTTTCTGTACAGGAGGAGGCTGTTATAAAATTGAAAATTCCCCAACCAGATCGTACACATAGACTATCTGAAACACATACAATCGTTCACTGTGAAGCGACCATTTTTGATCCTCTTGAGCTCGTTCACTCATTTCACTCGATCCTGTGTAATATTAAAAAAAACTTCTTAAATGCTAACTAACAATCGTTCATTGCTAGTTCTCTCGACCGTCCATTTGATTGTAGTCTTCTACGTATCATTTCTTTCCCAGCAGCTCTTGGTTACTTTCTCAGGGAACTTCTGGGAACGCTATCAGTAGTATTGACAGAAATGTTTGGTTATTCAGACCTTTGACGCACTTTTCATCCTGTCCGGTATAGTATTTATAAAGTACCGAAAGATATCACTCCCTCATTTTGTATCCCATCTCGCCATGGTCAGTTCACTACAAATGGTAGTGAGTGCGCATGAAATGTATGACGAGGTAATAATCCGTGATTCTCCTGTCACTTTGAGTGACCGGAGACAGGAATACAGAAGGTCTTTACCGCTTTTCACGGCAGGAAAACGGCACAAGCTTCGCTTCTCTGACCAGTTATATAGAGTGTGGAATGTAGACCCGGTGTATTTCTCACTCTTCTTCACTCCTGGGAAAAGAACGAAAGGAAAGAGACCTCTTTAGTAGCCAAGGGAACGATTGCCTCACTTTCAAGAGCAATCGTCTCACTCTCTTCATGTACCACACTCTCTCGTCCTATCTGACCGGCGAGAGACCATGAGACAGTGAGCTCTCTCAATTGTCCATGCTCTCTCGTCGATCAGAGAATACGAGAGAGCAGGTGAAGTGAAGAGAGCGGACAACTCTCCAGGCTCACTTTCCCGCCTTGTTTTACGCCCACTTTGTATGGATTCTTTTCTCTCGCTTTCGAATTCGCGTTCGATGCCTAGGAACGGAGAGAATACCGTTCGCAATCCAACAGTTCCATAGATTTTGTGGTGCATCCCGTTACTACTCGAGAATGGAGTGACTAGACCGCCTCGCGAGGATATTGCCTAACACCTTTACCTTCTTTAGCTATCCTATCATCCAAGCATCATAGATAGTGAACATTTGCCAAATTGAGATGCTTTTTGAACCATACCTGTTATGAACCATCATTCCATCATTACTTCATTTTGAGAAACAGATGTAGTAATTTGTCTTTCAGTTCTAGGATACAATACATAGATGCAGTCATTGCACTCCAGCCCAGTGCTCACGTTCTTTCCATCATGCAATGATCATCCGCGTCTTCCTGACCGACGAGAGAGCATGAGAAATGAGGAGAGGCAGCGGTGCTCATAGCCTTTCATACACATGTCACGGCGAAATTCGAGCTGTGCCGCGACAATTTCCGCGTTTTTGCTCGCCTCCTTCTCCCTCTCACCTTGTGACTACTTCCTTGCTAGGGCTTGAAGAAACGCTTGAACTACTCTCGATTACGACAATCGAGACTAGACTCTAGTCCCGATTTGTCCAGCGAGACGATAATTAATTGATCACGTTATTCATAGTGGTTCATAGCGGTCACTTTTTTTTGGGAAGGCAGCCCAAATGTGCAGTTATTTCTTCTATGAAGTTTCATACACGTGAAGCGTAGGCTAACAGATCTGTTCTCTTCGAAATCCTTTCAAAGTTCAACTCAATCGTGCCTTTCATATGGCTGATTTGTAGCCGCAGAGGTGGTAATTCGGAGAAAGAGTCTGCGAGTTTCGAGTGTGTTCTCTCACCTCTTTCCCAATAATTAAATAATCAAATCATCAACCGAACTCTGGAGTGCTAGAAACGCGGTGCTAATTGAGGACATAGAGTTGGACTTCTGGTCTGTGGATAACTGTGGATCCATAATTTCTGCGAAGCATTCTGTATCTAATCCTGATTCAGTATGGCTTGTTGATTTGTGCTGCTTGAACTGTCCAAACGTCCATACACTTCTCTAACTATTTATTTTACCTTTGTCTCTTGACCCCTCCACTCCTAGTAAACATCCACAATGAAACAACGTGTGGGAAGAGGAGAAATAATAGAAATTGGAGACACATTGCAGGGTCTTATGAGGGGCAGTCATTTTGGAGGCAGAAGGGAAGAAGGGAAGGCTTCTCCTCCCACCCTCTCACCCTTCCCCTGCCCCCTTCTAATTTCCTTTTGTTCTCGTGCCTTTTTTCACGGTGCTTCGAAGCCTTTCCGGGCCTAGGTCATGAATCGTTAGGGAGTAAGCTCATCGCACTGGAAATTTTTCGCCTAGATCTATGCCCGAATGTCGTGCACCTCGAGAAAGTCGCACATTTGCTTACAAACTTCACACCGACAACGTAGTCATTTGCATTTTTTCGTTGCTAGATCCTGGGTTTTTGAAAATAATATTGAAAACTGCATGCTTTTCACGGTGATGCCGTTTTGTGCATTTTCGGGAATTTACTTCGTTCTTCTTTGTGCCCAGCTCAGACATAAATTCAGTGGAGATGAGGAAGTGGGCGATATTTCATTGGCCGGCCCGGGGGGCGTATCCACACTCTCTCTATTCTCTCTGTTCTCTCGTTCGCTCTGACCGTCGAGAGATCACGCGGAATTGAGAGATCAGTCACGAGTGCCTTTCCAACCACTCGGTTGATTCAATCTTCCCGCTCCCCGTTTCCACTGGTGATCCGCTCGATGGGCTTGCATGCACGGTTTGCTGGATTTGCTACATCACTAGTTCACTGCAACATCACTTCTTCTCCTCTTGTATTCTCCATGCTAGAAACGCTAAGAAGTCTACAATACATCTTAATTATGAGGCGCAGATTGTGAGCGATTCCCTGTCCCCTTCGAAGTGGGCGTGGCGTCTCTAATTATGACAATAATTACCGAGTACCCTATATTGATATCAACAGTAGTACCTACAGTACACTGCCGCTATTGTTAGCGACGGTGTGGATGAGTTTTCTTCCTTTCATTATTCAATGTTCTTCGAGAATTAGTACCCAAAATTTGTAGGCCCGATTACTGTACTTGGACCCATTCTGAGCATGAATCCGCATGACCGAATCTGCCTCAATAGTACGCTCACATCTTCCTTCTTTGTGTTTACCCCTTGCTACATCATCATCTTCCGCAGGTGTGATTTCTAGTCCCCTGGAAGTGTGGAAAGAAGGATGGAGCTAGAATCCCCCTCCTCTCCTCTTCCGGCACGTGTGAATTTGCTGCTGCCTGCTGCCCGTTTCGCTTCCCCATTTATGGGCCCCGTTTCTCTGACTCTCTCCCTTTTGCCTGATCCCTCGTCCACTCTAACTAAGAAGTCAGAGCGGTGTCAGTAGCTCATAGAGTGGGCGCAGGGGGGGAATTGAATGAGTCGGCCCCGCGGGAAGGAAGTATCCACGGAGAAACGAACAAGTCGTTCTGTTTATTGCTGCCCCGAGAATGGGCCTCGCGGATCAGCCACTGGATCTGCACTAGGCAATGACTTTCCGCCTGGAAATGACGAATTTTGTACGAGATCTTGTCTTGATGTATTGTAATCACAAGTTCTTTGTGCAAAATATTGTTTGCTATAATCATTATAGATTTGTCCTCTAATCTATTCTTCGATTAGCCTATCAGTCACTAGATCACACTCGGTATTGCCGTTAATTTTCGCGCTAGACGGTCAGAAATTAGAAATAGTTCCGAACCTGCAATCCTACCATGTTGTCGAGTTTCCAATTAGCAAGATGCACCTGTACATCACCTCAACACCTTCATTCTTGCCGTCGTTCTCGGCCACCGGAAGTGCCACGGCGCCTCCTCGGGCAATTGCGAATGTGCACGAGCGCACCGATGACGCCGTCCGCACTCTCTCACTTTCGCACTGTCTCTCGACATCTCTGCTTGTCTGGACTCTCCTCAATGCTCCCGCTCTCTCATCTCTGATTGTCTACGCTCTCTCCAATATCCACACTCTCTCGTCGCCACGGTTCATCGCCTTCACAAGTTGACGCCTTTCGCTCACTCCGAAACATTTTTCATCAAACTCAAATATGTAAAGCGCATTCGAGCGACAAGCAGTAAATGCTCAAAAGTTTGAACTTGTGGGCGGAGCGTGATCTTTTACGAGGTCCCACCACGAATTGTGCCTACCGTAATCATTATCGATTTTCCTAATTGTTTTCCATTCAGGAGTCACGACGATTCGGCGGGGTGGTTCCATCGATTGAAGTTACGCCAAGCAGGAGAGTCAGCATATCCAGTCCCCTCAGGTGAGCGAAAAGATTGAATGCATATTTTATATGTATCTTAAAAAACCGATATACGCCTCTCACCTAAGGATCGATATACGAGTGTGACTTCTCTGGTGTGCGTCCACAACTTGGGCCCAAGCAATAGGTGTACCCAACTTGTGCCCAACTACAGTACCCTCGAATCGGGAATCCAACTTGGGCCCAGTCCTGGTAGCAACTTGGGAATTTGCTTGGGCCCAAGTTGGGAACGCACACCAGAGTTTATTTATTTTTCACGAAATAAAAGGAGAAAATCAAAATAGTTCCGCACTCCCCACGCTATGTGTTGTTGATGAAACACATTCATTCTCAATTCCAATTCTCGGAATAGCTCAGAGCCGCAAAAATAATCGAACTGAGCCAAATCGTTCTCCTTTTGTGCCGGTTCAGTGGCTGACTGTTTTTGATGCTTAAAATCTCGGGAAAATCATCGAACCTCTTCCATTTTCCACTTTCAAATCGCCTCGATTCGTCCGATGCGCATTAGGCAGAGTGCGTCAAGAGATAACACTTATTTGTAATTCTCTCATTTACCTCTTGTCTAACTCTCTCGATTTCGCCTACTCTCTCGCCTTGCCTAACCTACGATCCCGGAATAGTCTCACTTCTTCGAAAGTCCTCACTAGGGGCTTCCTCGGTTCGCAATCGCTCGCCGATTTAGGCCGCCGGATTTTCCCGGTTATTTCTGATTTTTATTCGGATTCTGAGGGCGTAACTTACGCCGCGTAAGCATCCATTTGCGCGATTGGTTGATGTAAATATAACGCCATCTACTACATCTGTAATATCGATGTGTATATTTCGAAATAATGGTAATCGTATCTTCATTTCACATACAATGTCGCCTTTCTGAAGCTGTTTGAAATAAAGATACGGTTACCGATTCTTTGAACACACCTTATATCACGAGGCAAAATGAGATATTGCAAAATTCGGGTTGGATGACCTCTATCCGCCATCTCCAATTATTGTGCTATCCTTGGAACACAATCATTTCCAATTCCATTTTCGGGCTCGTGTTGCTGAAAACCCTAATGAATCTTGAAATGCATTTAACATAAATTCAAATAATAAAATGGCCTTTCAGATTCACTCGTACGTGCAGTCAGGACAGTCTCGAGTCGCTCGAACGAGTGTGTAGGAAGGAACTGAGGAGGAAGTTGTTGGAGAGACCACAGGTACCCCTTCTTTTCAACATTTACCTTACTTACATTTACTTTGTTCTTACTGTCCCCAAGGGTTGCACGTTCGGTATCAGTCGAGACAGTTTATCTCAAACCATTTCTCCCATCTCTAACAAAAACCGTTCGCATCAATCGTACTGTGTAGTCGGTAGAACCGAAACCTAGCCAGTCATCCACAGCTCCTAGAATTCGAAATACGGGTAATCGTCTCTTCATTTTACACGCTCTCTCACCGGTCAGAGAGGCGAGAGAATGCTAAGAATGAAGAGACGATTACCCGTATTTCGAACTCTAACAGCTGCCGATGAATGAACTTGTCGAAAACCCACGAATATTTATCGTATAATACTTTGAATAGCAATTTTGAATCTTTAGTTTCAATATCGACGTTCGAATGAGTTTCATAGAGAAGTCAATATTTCGAAAATGTTTGATGGTGTTGGTGAACGATAAGGTTGTAAAAAAAAAACTTTTCTTATGATTTGCACTATTTATCCGTTATTTGTCCGCTGATATTGATTTGGCGGGATTCAGTTAATTCAGTCTCAAATTCAGTCTGTTCAGGCCACGTCGCTCCACAAATTGCGCACCTTTTTCTATTTTCTGTATTGAATAAGACTAGTGATAGCAAACAAACTCATAAAGAGAGTGCGTACTGACTGGCTGACTGCGCGGAACTACCACCTATCTCACCTTACAGATAAAATACGCCTGACAGAGAAAACTAGCGGTTTGCTCGAAATCGACTACTGAAAACGACTATTTCTGGAACCCTTCCCCTCAATGAATGCAGAACTAGGTCACTGACATCTTCTACTCCCTTCCATGCACGTCTCCCCATTCCATCATATTCATGAGAAGCGCGGCACCCGAAGTGAGAAGGGGCGAGAGAGCACGTGAAAGTGAGAGACCGACCCTACAAGTCAACATCGACGACTCCTCTTCTTCAATCGGGGTTCTCGCTCTCGCGATAGATTGGGGAAACGTCAGAAATGCGTGCACCACGCCGAAAAAGCGACACAAGTTTGGCGGCTAATTTGGCAAACGTCGTCGTCATACACCACACCGGCACGTCATATTGTAGGGCTATATTTTCTCGAATATATTGAGAGGGGCGAGAGGCGCACATTGTGCATTGAGCCGGCAGCTGAGCCGGCAGTGGCTCTCGGGTCCTACTGCGCTCTCTTCATTTCGCCTTGTCTCTCGCTTTCTCTGACTGGTTAGATAGAGAGTGCGTGCTGACGGGAGAGCAGGGAGGAAAGTGGTCCGGGGCGCGGTTTCTGAGCTATTGCCTTTCATAGACGACTGACTCTGAGGCAAGTGTCGTTCGGCTCTTACCACGGCCTTCTCAAGCAAGTTGTTGTCGATTTCATTTTCTTCACAGATTTGAGGTTACTGAAACATTTCTGCTTTAGATAGTTGTTTATTTTTAAATTAGCACGATTTGTTGGATACAAACTATTCCTATATTCCCTGCGCATCACTTTCATTCACGTATATCACTGCTGAAACTCAACCCTTCCGTTCACTTCTAGCTGAACAATTCTCTCTCCATTTCGCGCCGTTTCTCGCTCCGGGCGTGAAATTGAGACATTTTTTTCCGAAATAGTCCCGAATACAAGAGTCCAGAGATGAATACATTCCACATTTTGGACTATTCTACTCGACAAACTGCTTCGTATTACTCAAGTCCCACCTTGCAAGCACCTGTCTCTCTCCTTTCACAGAACCATTACTATTACCTCGTTTTCAGCCTATTTCGAGGGGTCGAGAAGGCGAGAGATAACGGGAAAGTGAGAGAGTCCAGGCAACTAGAGCTAGCTCCCACTCATCATTCGTCGATGCAGGAAATTGTTTCATGAATATCTGACGACTCGGTCGCCCGTCGTTTCTAGGAAGTGAGAAGAGGGAATTCGTAGGCTCTTCGTCCGATTAGGTTTCCCCTCCTCTTTTGACCCCTTTTCCATGATTTTATACGTGACATTTCGCGAAAGGTCACTCGCATTTCTAATTCTGAAAATGGCGATGACTTCGTGTAGAGAATTTCAATTTTGCTGAATTCCGGCGCGAGATTCAAATTTGAATTTAGGAAGCCGGAATGTCGCTGTTGCCGTCGCCGCAAGCCATGGCCATGTCGCCGTCGCTGTCGGACATTGGCCGATCGAACACCAATCCCGAGGGTACGGTAGATGGGCGGGTTACGGTAGTTTACAGGTATCGATTGCAGGCGTTGCCTCGTCTCCCGTGGACCTCACCCGGCCGGCCACTGTTTGTGTACGGTTTATATTATTATTATTGATTTTCCTGATCTTTTTTCACTTTTAGCCGTAACCAGAATTTCTAAATCATAATTGCAGTTGAAGCGATCGGTCGGGGACGTCCGAGATCCTCCCTCGCCCACTAAGAAGACCCTCAGCGAAATTATTGGTACTATTTTTTTATCGTTTCGAAGATTCCGTTCCTGTCCTTTGTTAACAAATTCTTTATCAGGTCTGACCGCCTACCAACAGAAGCTGCTGATCCAGTGCTGGCCGAACATTTACTCAACTGGACCGGGTAAGGCATCGTCATCCTTTTCTTGCATTCTAGGAAAATCCAACAATGTTGCCAAATACAATGTTCAGTAGTGCACAAGTTGTGAAGTGTAGCTTGCTAACTTCCACGGAGAAGCATGTGTGAAAAGAGATGGATTCATAATATTGATATCCCTAATACTAGCAATAAATCAAGTTATTACAATGCTCCTGAACTCCACTTGTTACTGAACACTTGAACTGAACATGACATAGATAATTCGCCCGTAGACTTTTCTCCGCCATCCTCGCGCTTTCCAAAACAAACTTCCTTTCTTTTGTCCAGGGGTGGCTACAAAAGCAGCCGGCTACAAACCGCCTCGTGACTAGTGAAGTCATGCGCCTGAAATCAGAGGGCCTTGCCAGAATATTGTGGAATAACAATAACAACACGATTTCAGGAGGTCAGTTCGCCTCAGCAATCTATAATCGACTACAGAACTCGTGTCCGAAGGCGAAGCAATTGCTGGCTAAGGTATGATTCGGGGAATATTGATCTTTGATCTCCCTCGCCACCCAAGAAATGAACAATCAATGATCTCAGTGAATTGTTTGCGAGTTTCCTGTGATTGTACTGTGAAAAAATAGCAAAAGGATAGTTGATGGATACCCTGTTCCTCATTTCGCAAAGCAATCTCGGGATAGTAACTTGATTTAATTGTAAGTTTATTAACTTCAGGCAAACGGCGTGGCAGTCTTCGCCAACTCTGATGTCGACTGCACAGCGATGCACTCCCGGGTCACCATCGAGCTGCTGGACACGGCCATTAGGTAAGAGTGATCTTTGATCTCTGATCTCTGATCTTTGGGAAATTTTTCTTTTATAGGCAATGAGAATGGTAGGAGAGAGGTGCTCTGTGACAAAAGGCTGGAAAAAGAGATTGCCGATCTTTGGTCTCCAATTCGCTCGCTGCTGTATTCGAATTAAGTTTTCTACAAGGATTTGCCAAGGGACCATCGAAACAGCAAAGAAATGGACAACTATACCATCATTGTGAAACGTATCCGAATCACAATTTCAAATTGGAAAAAAATGTTTAATAATTGCAGAAACCTCGACGCCGACCACGCCAAGCTGACGGCGTACTTGATCGAGGTGAGCCGATGATCTTTGATCTCGATTTTTGAACCTTGATCTTTGAACTTTGATCTCTGACCCTTGCCCTTCGCAGGTCGGCCGCAGCCATCGTCCGCTGCGACAGGAGGGACTAGCGATCGCCGTCTGGGACGACCTGGGTACGGTAGGATACGGTAGATAGGAGGATTACGGTAGTTATCGATCGACAACTGATTTTATTTCATCTTTCAGCCGACTCTCTGATGGAGTGCGTGTGCCGGTACGACGCCGTGAAGAAGCACAAGGTTGGGGAGTTTTATCTTTGATCTTTGTCCATCGAAGGTTGATCTTTGATCTTTGTCCCTACAATATTGATCTTTGATCTTTGCAGGAGCTTCGACGCGCGTGGCTCGCCCTCATCGCCTACATTGTAGACAATCTGAAGAATGTGAGTTTCACAGTCACCCTTAAACGATTTTTGTCTAAAAATATTCAATCGGCCGATCGTTTTCTGTACAAAACATTATTTCTGATTCCAATGTGCAATTTTCTGGTAAAGAAGTCTCGATCCTGATATTTGATCGAGCTAAATTGTAGGGTCAATCCATCTTCCGATCGTCTTCCAGCTACGAAATCGCCGACAGCGGTAGTCCCGTCGGCTCGCTCAAGAAGTAGTACAGTGTTCTCTAATCTTTGATCTTTGATCTTTGATCTCTGATTCATCTCACCCCTTTTCCCGAGTGATCTCAGCGCCTCTCTTCCCATGTTCTCCTCCGAGTTACACCGTACTATGCGATTGATTATTGATTTTTCTGAGTACATATTTGAGCAGAAAGTTGTACATACCGTACCATACCGTATACCCACCATCGTATTTTCCCACGCATTATCAACTATGTTGAGCGATAAGCAAACTTCCCCAATGCACACCCCCATGCCATATTTGAGAGATTTCTAAACACGTTTTCGATGTTTCAAGCACCCTCAACATATCAGAAAGAGCTATATTTTATGTGTTCATCAACTCGATAAAGAGCGATTATTGATCAGCTCCTATTTTTATATATCGTTCCTAACGAAATACTCAATATTGAACAACTTCGAGAAAACATCGATCACAGCCCTACTCTGACGTCTGGTGCGGTTCGTGGGTTCGTGGTGGCACATCATTAAGCCATGTGTGTAGTTATTTTAAAGGGTTCAAGCAGATCGGAAAGACCGGATTTTCAACAGGTTCCCACATAATCAGATATCGCCATACGTTTTATGATCCGCTTTATGCTGTCGACGAAGATAGTCAAACACTTCCGTATACGGTATACCACCCTAACTACGGTATACCAACCTAACTAGTGCAGAGTATAGATGCATAGTAAGAAGATAATAAAGAAACTGATGTAAATATCTACATTGTATCTCATTATAAAGTTCATTATAAAGTTGATAGTAGCAGAATACTGATTCATTCTTCACGAGTATTGCGTTAATTACCATCTTGTTTAAGCACTCGTGTAGTTACAAAAAAAATAGTTCAAATAGTTGTAAATTACGCGGAAAAATAAAAAAATAAATAATATATAAAAACCGATGAAATGTAGCATACGGTAGTTGTTGATTTGGTCGTGTGATTGGACGAGCTTCACGAATGACAGAAACTCTCACTGCACCCGATCGCACACGCCGGCTGTCTCGCCGTTCTCTCTCGCTCCTCTCGCCTTTTCTGTTGACATTTCCCTCTTCTTTCATGATCCGCTATTACCACCGTTGCCTACCGTACCCCTTGAACGTGGTACCGTATTTCCAGCCATGTTCCCCTTCTTGATCGCTCCATATTATCGTGATCATCTCCGTTAGTCCCGTTTGTGCCGTCGCGGCTGTAAAGCAGTACTAATCAATGAAAGTGATAGCGCGGGTTGGTCGAGAGTGAGTTAGATACTGCGCGCACACTCCTTTCCCATCAACTAGTTTCATTTCGTCTTTCTCTGTTACTCTCCGCCCTCCAATCGTCCCTCCTTTTCTGCCCCCGTTACGGGTGTTGATCCTCGTCGCGTTCTGTATACATTAGTAAGTGACCTCTAAGTAAGTGCGCGGTTATTGCCAGATTGCCCAAGATTATCCCTGATTTATGGCCCTTCTCCATTATAGCCAAAGAAGATCTCGTTTGCATAAGTTGTCTTCCCGATAAATATTCTCAAGAGTAGGTCGAGCGCCATATCAAAGAGAGTGTTAGTCATGCGGGAACGGTTGGTCTGTGTGTCCATATTACTCAGTGCAATCGCTGTTTGGCATGTTCCTAGCATGACCTTTTCTTCAAAGAGGTGTGAAAATGCAACAAAAAAAAATCTAAGGTCTCGCGTTTTTCACCAACTAAAAGCAGGTTCGTTATGCATTTTGATCAGTTATTCGATCCTTGATCCCCCGTCCTAAAGTTGTCGCCGGCTAACGCTGCCAGCTGTCTCCTTCCCGTAGTATCCCCTCTCTTTCGCTCTCTTTATCCCTCTGTCCCTCTTTTCTCTCTCCGAACTGATCCCATGCATTGAGTGATTGATCGGTCAAACGATGCCGCGTGAACTTATTTCTTTATTGGCTCATTGGAGATCGTCTAATATCGCATCAGTTCTCTTTGATGATTCAACTAGGTTACCTAACGTTCCCATTTTGGCGTGGTCGTGAAAATTTCGATAAAACCAGCCCTGATGCATGACCATTACGCTAATTTATCTCCGCAATTGTTCGACTATGGCGTTCTTATCTTGTATCTCACACTGAATTCGATCTATGACGATGCACACCTCAAAATGGATCACTGATAAAAATGTCTAGTGCTTTTTTTCATGCTTTGTACTGGAAGGAATTATAAAAGTGTTTATCGCGCGAGCTCTAGAATGATGGATATTATTGTCGCCCTTGCGATCCGTGAATCTGTAACTGTCCACTGGCGAGTTAGATCTTTCACAACAACGTGTCGTGTTGTAAACTCATCGTTTTCACCTCTATCCATTTCACCACACCGCGAGTTCTCGCACAAATTCGCCCCTTATTCTCCGCGCTAAGTGAAATATTCACGCTACTTTCTCGTATTGCTCCCCTCGCTCGCTCCACACACTCATTCATCATTTCCGTACTATGACTCAGCCAAGGGGCTACTCCCACCTCCTCCTTATTTATTGTCCACCCACTCCCACGTCTTTCAGTGATTCGCTCGGATCTAGGACTGTACCCCAGATTTGCCCAACCTCTGAAACCCATAACCCCCATGTTTGAAGCAAAACCAGTGAAATAAAGCAGAATTTACCCCCCCCCCCCCCCCCATTTTGGTTGTTTGTCCGAGGATCTCCTCACTAACGTATTTCCTTCTTTCCAGGGATGCCCCGCGACTCCTGATTGTGCGGATCAATCGATAATCAGGTACCTTAATCGATAAGACGCGCCTTTGAACGTTCTCGGGGCGAATTTATCTAGAATGAGACAGAGCGACGATGTTAGCTAATTCGATTATCGAAGAAGGGGAAAGAGCAAACCGCTCGGCTATCAGTAGATAGATCAAGGACTGTGGGGCCTTGTAGTTCAAGAACTGATTGCAACATAATCAGTTTCAAGCTCGACCAGGGCATTTGGTTTGGGCGTGAAGCGTAAGAGTTGCTTGTAGTTCACAATTTAATTTTCTCGCAGTACCCCAGTTGTTGTCAGATTGAATTGTGAATTTAGTTCTTTATAGTGGGCGTGAAACAGAAGTGTGACTGGCACATTTTTGACTAATTGCAAACCTGGAATCAATTTGAATCTTTTCTCGAGTTTTGTGGTGGTCATGAAACTGAAATACGACTTGCAAATTTTCAACAATCATTCCATACTTTTCTCATTGATTTATCTTGAATGATAGCACTGCGAAATATAAATAAGTCAATTTAAGATAATGGTTGAGCCGAAATCGCCTCGGTCGCCCCCATCGACGACCTCGCACACGCTCGCCAGCTGTGGAGACTCGCTCGATGAGAGGGTCTATCGGGTCAGTCATTATCGATTGATTGTGGGGGTACGGTAGTTTCATGTCTTGTCAATGTTCTATTACACACGTCTGTCGGTTGAACATTTCAGTAGGTGCATTATGGAACAGTTGAGTGCTGCATGGAACCTGAAACTTTCGGTTGGTAGACGTTTTCCTTATCATTATCACCCTGGTATGTTATTTTTGTTCGTATGCACCGACGATGCGTATATCCCAGTGACCTAAACACAAGAAAGTTGAGTAGTATCTGAAACGCAAAAGTGGACTGTTCAGCACGCCCCATTACCCGCACACAGACGAACGCGCCAAATAGGTTGGGGGAATTAGGTGACCATGCTACCTTTGATGTACCATAGTAATCGATCCGAAAGTTGCCCCGTGCCCCCTCTAAACGCTCTCCTTACGGTAGAGTTCGAGTATTCGTCTCTTCATTTCCCACACTATCTCGCTTCTGTGAAGGTGTCAAATGAAGAGACGATTATCCGTATTCTGAACTCTCCTTACGATGAACCCCGTTAGAAGGGTAATGGGATTGGCTGAGTCGGCCGCGGACCTCTTTGAATGGTGAGTGGGATTAGGATAGTGGAGTAAGGTCACGTGATTCGAGGTTGCGATGATGATACATGTGCGAAGAGTAATGTTGTGTCTAATAATCTGGACGCTTTGAACAGAAATGAATATATGTAAACCAATAATATATTATAAAAACCGTGAAGATGCAGCATGGTTAATTCAGGTTTGGAGGTATTGTATAGGCCACGAGCTGTTATTCGTTCAATGATTTTGAGCTTCTATTTCGAAAATTTGTATTGCTAATAATATCGTTGCAGGCGATCAAGGAGAAGCATCCGGGAATGGAGATCGACGCTGATGCCGTCGACCACATACGGAATCTGATGGAGAGATTACTCAGAGAGGTCAGGGGGAGGTTGATCTTTGATCTTTAGACTTTGATCTTTGGTTGAAAATATAGTTTAATCACTGACAATAAGTCATCTGTGAGTTTCGACGCTAGTGACTATTTCGGGAAATGAATAGAGGAGATGATCTTTGATTTTTGGTTTTTGATCTTAAGTTGAGAATAGAGAGGAATCAGTGATCAGTTTCTCTAAGTGTCGACGCTAGTGCCTACATATTGTTAGGGAAAGGAGTGGAGGAGGTGATCTTTGATCTTCAATTGGATATTTAGATCTCTGATTATCGTGGTAGCTTCCTCATTCCCAGCATTCCCAGAGACCAGCGACAGGGCAAAAAATAGAAATTAGAGCGGGAAAACCCTTAGATCGTGCACATTTCGTACGTGTCGGCGAGCCCTTTGAAGTCGGGCACGCGCCGATCAGGGATCGGCCAATTAGGCAGTGCAAAAGCGTAATCAGTTGTGACAGCCAGCGACGCCCATCCCTTGTTGGTATGCGTTGTTGTTGAGGATGTTGATGACGAAACCATCGCGCTATTGTATGAAAATAAGAATCTGAACCTTAGTAGGGAGGTGTAAATACAGATATTATATTTATTTTCCTCTGAAGACCAGGACACATTAGTAAACTTCCAACCTACGCGAATATGGAGCAAAGTTGAAACCTTAGTCTTACCAGATCTAGGAATTTGTTGAATTTCGTAATCACTTGTGACAATGAGCAACGCCCATTCCTTGTTGGTGTGTGCGTTGTTGTTGAGGATGTAACCGTCACGGAATCGTGCAATATCATGAAGCTGGGATTTTGGTATGCCGGAGAAACTGGAAACTGTTTTCAAACATGGATTGATTAGCCAAATGACAACCGACACGAATATGGAGCGAAGCTGAAACCAGAAACTCGATGCCGACATCATGGAGTGTTTTTTCCAACAAGAGAAATGGATTCATTAATCCAATTCCAACCTACTCGAATATGGAGCGAAGTTGAAACCGTAGCTTTGCTGGATCGAGAAACATTTTTTAAATCTATTTTTATAATTAATTATATCTTAGATGATGTCGGACTGCCCGGGGAACGTGTACGAGCTGGAGAAGAAGTGCGCCGCCCTCTTCTCGCCCCAGAAAGTGCAAGAGATATACCAGGTACGGTGGGGAGTACGGTAGGACTACGGTAGCGTAGAGAAATATACGGAAATACGGTAGAAAATGTAGTGAGATTAAGAATATACCATATTTGGAGTAAACGTTGGAGGTACGGTAGCGTTTGATAAACATACGGTGATAGGTAGAAAGGGAAAATTCGGAATCTCTACACAATTTAACCAGTCGCGTGGCAGTTTCGGCTGTTAGTCATTTGTGATGAAGCAATGCCTTCTACGATGGTATGGGTTAAACAAATTTGAGATAGCGAAGTGCGTTTTACTACGTGATCGCGCGTTTCATATTTTCTACATGGCGTGAATAAGTTTGCGATAGTTATTACCTTTTTTTGAGAATGTTGAGAAAAACTAGTCTTTGAAGTTTCAACCTGCCTCTAACCTCTTGTAAGTTTTTATGTTGTTGCTGCAGCTGTGTAATGCGGGGTCATTATGTGATCACACAACGGTTCGTTTTTATAATGTAGAAATGCTTTTCACTAGGTGAGCGGGTGTTTCCCAGTTACTACAGGGTGCGCCATAATTACGGGCCCACTTTTGTTTGTGTCTCCCTCATTCAAAAAGAATGCGGGTTGCTCCTGTATTGGTATAATTGATAGTACGTATTATCAGCATCGTAAAACTCATTTTGGTTTGGTTCATAATTTCAAGCAGGTTTTCAAATAACACAATGAAAGTATCGTGGTCAGACATGTCATTCCCTCGAAAATGATTCCAGTTCTGAACTGGCATATATTAGGTATAGTCACCCTGTTGCCTTTCGTTAGTCACTACTTGATTGCATCTAACACTGTTAGTTTTTCAGCTTTATTCAAATATAGGCGAAAATTCCCGAAATCCATGTTTCGACGTATATTATTTTTTAGGAATAGGTTGATTCAGTTCATTCTATTTTTAATAAATGCATAACGTAATAAGTAATTGAATAGCAACATTGAAATATTTTAAATAAGGCACTCCGATCGTATATAAATTTTGAAGTGAAACATGACCGAACACGCGGCCCTGGAAAACACAAATCTCTATTAATCAAGCCTAGCTTCATGAACTCTTTTTAGTTCGCGGTCCCTTCCAAAAATTATAAAGTCTAGTTATTGATGAATAATTCATAAAAATTTGACTTATATCTTATCGACGATTAGCAAGATATGTGCTCTGTTATGTTGTAGAATACTGATTTCGTTCATAGTCTTTCCCATATGTTTATCAAATCCTCTAAATCCGACATTGCTGTGAAAACTGCTTTCATTATTTCTTCTTGGTCAGTAGTCCCCTATGCTATAGTGAAATAGTTATTAGAGCTGTTAGTTCGAGTGTGGCATTTTGATAGCAATCTGAGTCTCGCCTTGAAACCAACATTTGTTGTCATTGGCACACTTCAATCGGTTGTTTCAAATCAACGAATTCACCGATTGTCCTCAAACTAAATCACACTTTTTTACTAATGAACGCTCGTGAGAATAGTCAACTTGAGATGGCTTGTCATCGCTTCATTGGCCATAGCAGGCAAAGAAGTGGGCCCGTAATTTTGGCGCACCCTGTATAATGCGGCGACGTTGTATACGCTCTAATGAAATCGATCTAGCTAGCGTAATTAAATTATGGCAATAAATGCAACATCACTGTTATTTACAGTATCTTGTAATCAATTACTGATTGATTTCCAGAAATGGTCGGAGAGCTGCGATCGATGGAGCTCGCGACTGCACAGGGCGATGGTGGCCAAGGATCGACAACTGCACGAGAGACTCGTACTCTTCATCAAAGTACGGTACATAGTATGGTAGGATGTGAGGTGAGGGTACGGTAGTCATTACGGAAGGGTGGAGGTACAGTGCAGTGAGACCAGATGTGACGACGTTTATTGTAATACTTGTGATTCCATTCGTGATATGGCAACGATGAAACAGCAAACTGCCGGGTTGAGCAATATTTCTAAACGCATTTACTTGATATTTTAACTGCATACTGTAGTGGGGTATTGGTCTTGAGGATGCTGTAGCACCCGATTAATAATCGATGCCGATCTCTCCGTACAGTAGACGCTCGAGATATCGATCTTGAGGGTACTGTAGCCTATTATTGATCGATATTATCCGTGCAGGAGACGCTATCGAGTGCGGTGCGTCGAGATGCGAAGGAACTGGAAAGGATGGCACTGTACCTGCTGACGAGTGTCGATTGCCTCGCCGTGGTGAGCTAATTAGTGTTAATTAATTAGTTAATTACTAAATGGTTTACGTTCAACGATGTGAAGTTGTGTTTCACGAGATTTATACTAGAGCTATAATGTGGTTGCATTTGTTCTGCCATTTTACAGACAGATAAAAAATCCAATAGTTCACTGAAAATTGATCGGCTTTTTCTAAATTGTTTCACTTTCTTCTCAATATGAAGGTGGTCGTGCTTCATTATGTGCTTTTGTGTTTCACGAAATTTACATTACAGCAAAAAAAAGAGGTTGCATCAGTTCGCGCTGCAGATTTAAGCCAAAAAAAACTGCCAATCAATTTGTTCTCTTTATCTGGACTTGATCGTATGGTATAGATAATATCATTAGATGACGTTGCGTTTATTCGGAAATCACGTAGTTTCACTCTCATTCCGGAATGAGAATGACACAATGGCCATTCCGTATCGATGCAAATTCGTCTCACATTTCAATTGTCGAGAGAAAGAGCGGCGATGAGTGGTAATGATTTGCATCGATTCAGAATCGATACGGAATTTCCATTGTTCGATTCTCGTTCCGGAATGAGAGGATAATTGATTCAACGTTACGGAATTTCCGAATTCCGTTTCCGAATGGTTAACCCTAATGTACAACTTTCAATCTCACCCTCCACTCGTCAGGACCTGATCACATGGGTGGGCAACTACGTGAAGAAGCTGCGTGAATCGGGAGTGAACATCATCATCTCCCTCCAGAATGTGAAGATATCGCTGCTGGCCGATCCCGTGAGTTGGGTTACGGTAGCGATGGGATACGGTAGTCGGTCACTTGTACATCGTATGGAAAGGACAGCGGTGACGTGTCCCGTGAGTTGCGGTTTCGGTTTACTTGGGAAGATTACGGTAGCGATAGGATACGGTAGTTATCATTGTTGGATGGAAGGGGGAATTTCGCTGCTTGCCCATCCTGTGAGTTGGGAGGGGTACGGTAGGCGTGGGGTACGGTAGTTGATGTCATCAGTGCACTGTAATGGAAGGAAATGGCGAGAAAACACGGGTGTGATGGTTCTGCGCTGTCGCCATTCATTCAAGTAATTTTCGTGTAAGTGCGTAATGTACAAGCAGTTTGAAGCTATATTGGTTCTAGATTAGGTGTGGGGTTCTAGGAAAGACAATGAACTTTTACTAAAATCATAATTTTGATTTCCCGTATATGTATCGTTTTCTGTACCTCGCACTTCTAGGTTGCATCGTTGGGTTATAGACTCGAGGAGAGAAGGGGGAGACAATAAGAAGTATTCGAACGCCGTTTAACTTCTCAACCTCTCTCCCGATTTGCAGAGTCTGATGCAGCTGAACGAACTGCTGCACCGGCCGGATGACGACGCGGGCACGAGTGGACAGAGTGAGTCGTGTGCGGGGGGGGGGGGGGGTACGGTAGAGTGGTGTGAGGCAGGACGATGTTTACGAATCGTCGTCGCTGTGAGAAGATGTATAGAATTTGGTGAGCTAGTGTAGATGAGTAGGAGGTAAGAGCTAGGGGGTGTTGGGGGTACGGTAGCAGTGGTGGTGTGCGAGGGGACGACGTATTCGAATCGTCGTAGCTATAGAAATTTGTAGGATTTTGGTAAGCTAGGTTAGATGAGTATGCGATATGAGCGATCTTATTGGAATACGGTAGCTCGGCGTATGATGTGGTAGTGGACCGACGTCTCATAATCGTCCCACACACACAAATTGTCAGGCATGATCTTCGACTTCGACACGAGCGAGCAGATGTCACCGCGTGCGATGCTCAAGCTGGGCGCCGCGAGGAGGAACAAGAGCTATCAGGAGGTGAGGGAGTTTGGAGTTTGATCTTTGATCTTTGGTCTTTAGGAGAGTTGACTAATGTGCTAATACAGGCGGTCATTGGATGGGTTGATTCAGTGGAGAAGCAAAGTGGACGAATTTTTTTGACCTGGTGAATTCGCGCTTGAACTTATCTTTAGAGTGCTTGTGGCACTAAGCCTTTAATTCACAATAGAGGATGTGTTTTACAAAAAATAATTCAACACTGTGGGCCCTGGTGAGGCAGTGCCGCAGTGCATGTTTAACATCGTAGTGTGCCTGTGAATTCATCAATTCCGATGCGAAGCCGATTCCGATTAAAATAATATTTGCAGAGACTTTATTACTGACAATTTTTTTTGTAGTGACCCCGCCCCGGCGAATGAGAGATATAATTATTCTGCGGTGTCGCTAAATATTCTGTCAGGACATTAGTATCGCGTAGTAAGAGGGTAAAAATAATTGTTAAATTGCAGGCAACAGCCCAATTCCTGTCCGAGGAGCGCGCGTACCTTCGCGAGCTGAACATGCTCGTAAACGTGTTCCTGCGACGATTCGAGAATGTGATGCAGACCACGAAGGAGGAGGGGGTGAGCTATATGGGGAGGGTGAAACAGGGAAGTTGTTGGATCAACATATGCTAATTTTGTTTGACTAGAGATATTCACAATGTAGCACGATGGAGGAAGGGGTGAGTTATAGGGGGTGGTGAAACGGGGAAATAGCTGGATAAAAGAACAGTTAATAAACTCAAACTCCAAGTTGGTACCGTGCACATTTAAGTTTCATTGCTTGCACTTAGTCGTAGTTGTGTCAATCTTTCGATCGCGATGAGTAGTCAATTTTGAATAAAAACACACATTCTTTCATTCCAAATTTAGAAGGATATTAATTGTGCGCTCAATTTTTTTCATGTAATAGCTTTGATGTTTCAACAGTTGGGTATAGGGACATTGTTGACAGAGGTTTGATCCTGCCTCTATGGATATATCGGCACTTCTCTGTTTTTTTTCGGCCCAGCCTTTTGAGTATTCCCTCCCTATCATTCTCATTCCCTACCCACACCACATTCAGAGCGGTCGTAGCCCGGGCCAGAAAACAGAGAAGTTCCGATATATCTAATGAATCAATCAATCTCTCATTTTCAGTCGTACATGGAGGATATCTTCGGCAACATCACCGAGTTGCACGAGCTGAGCAGGAAGCTGGAGAGGGCGATAGAGGATGCGAGGTTTGATCTTTGATCTTTGGTCTTTGTAGTTTAGCAGCCTTAGGAATAGAGTAGTTCAGTGGAAGATATGCTTGAAAGCTCATTGGTATCTCTCATGTGATATTGCTCATTGAATAAATAGAATGGAGGTGTTGCCCCTTGCATATCGTAATCTCACCGATACCGTAATTTCGCCTGATACCGTAATCTCCAGGGAGCTAAACGATCCGTTCTCGGCGGGCGCAGGACTGTGGGAGCTGGCCGAGGCCAACGAGTTTGACGTCTACCATCAGTATGTGGTGAGTGTGAAACACGAATTGGAAGGGGGGGGGGTACTCTTGCTTATTTTTTTGTGTTTTTTTTATTCAAGATGGAGCACTTATTCGCCGGGCGCGAAATTGTTTTTCTACCTGCTATGAATTTCTAACGTTATGTAGGGAAAAATCGAGTGATAAAAAAATGAGTCCTTGTTGTATAGATGTTGATGCAACAATGCCAATACATTCTATCGCTGAAGCACATACCTTCTCGTGATATATTCCAACCCATATTGTAAACGTTGCAATGCGAGCGACGACTGTTCTCACATTTACAAAATCGACATAAAGCATTGCAGAAGAACCTTTCCTCCGTGCCTCATTTTCTGATTCATATGAAATGTGTATAACAATTGGTTCAGTAATTGCTGCGCTTTTGCCAAGAATTATTTTCGATTTAACAAAATCGACATGAAGAATTGCAGAAACACAACTCCTCAGGGGAAACATTTCCTAGCCCTATAATATTATGCACTGTGTTAGGAATGCACTCCGAAAACGGTATTTCTTTATGACTGAACCATTCTATTGTAGTTACATCCGATTGCAGAAACACATCTCCTCCGGGGCGTATCTGGACATGATCGCGAAGGTGCTCACAGTCCGCAAGTACGCGTCGTCCTTCGAGGTATGCCATTTATTATTTATTTATTTTAAATATTTTTTATTTATTGTAATTGGAAAAAATGGTTGGCGCATCGGTGCTGCACTGATTTCATTAGTAAAGCGATTCATCCATGTAGTAATACCAGTTCCTTTTGTCAAAGATCCTCTTGTATTTAACTGGTTGCATTAGAGAGGGAAGGGGCCTTCTGATTCGTTTATAGATACATTGAAGCTTGGAAAAATAGTAATTTATTTTAGCGCAGTGGTTGTGTGCCAGAATGCGAATCGAAAGGTCACGAGCTCGACCCCCCCCCCCCCCCCCCCCCGCGCCTGCAGATCCACCCAACCAAGGGGGTTAAGAAATGTTGGTAGTGCCTAGTAAACACGATCCAAATTCCCCGCCAGCGTGCATACAACATGCCGGTTAGTCTTTAGCAACAGGCCACTGTTCTCACAGGTTAGGCCCCGGTTGCAGTTCAGACGTGGGGTAGTCGACGACGCGTTACGCGTTAGTAACCGACTCAGTACTTAACTTAATTATTTTAATTAATTACAGTCGGAAGCGAAGCCGTACACGCGACAGCGCGATACGCCCGGCACAGGTGAGATGGCGGTTTCAATGTCGAATGATATTATACAACATAGCTGAGCTGAGATGTTACTTGCTCCTATATTTCCCAATATTCTAATACTTCAAGGGAGAAGCATGCTTCATGCATTATACTTTATCATGTCATGGGATGTTTTGCTAATTATTCGTTAAATTTTGACCCAAGACTGTGATGTTGACGCGATATTGGCCATTGACAAGGAATATTTCCATTCAACGAGTAGGCGTACCAACAATTCGATCGGGTTTCAGCCAAAGATCAACATAATTATTTGTATTCATCAGGCGCCTCCTCGTACGCGGCCTCGTCGGCGTCCGCAGTGGCGACGAGCGCCAGCTTCTTCCTGGCTGTCAGGTACGGTAGGGTACGGTAGGGGGTTGAGGGGAGGGTACGGTAGTTTGCCTGGTTACGGTACCTGTAGGATTGATCGTCCTTTAATCATTATTTCTGGAATTGTTTTGTTGTGAAGAATCGAGGAAGCATTGTGCTCACGCAGCTTCTTCGGAACATGTATTGCTATTTAAGCGCGCATGCGCCTTGTTCTGCTAAATTTGAGTGTGTCTCTATCGAGCAAACAAATGAGGTTAGACGAACAAACAATCAATCTAATGGTGCTAATTAGTAGCTAATTAACGTAATAAAGTAATTATTTAATTAATCAACTCTTCAGATACGTGCTCCCCCAACTCCTTCTCGTGCCCATCGTTCACTTCTTCAAGTACGTCGAACAGTGCACGAGACTGCACGCGATGAGCCAGAACGATGACGATAGGGGAGATCTGGCGGTGAGTATTACGGTATGAGTACGATAGGATAGATGAATGAGAGGGGATAGGGTAGATCCAAGAGTAGTGTAGAATAAGATTGGGGGGGGGGGGAATATGCGAGCCAGAACGACGTAGAGGGGATCTGTCGGCGAACGAGATGGTTGAGAAAAGTGGGTAGTGTATGGTAGAAATATATGTTATTGTACATAGGTTTTTGTTTGGAATCGTTGTACGATTGTTGCATGGGAATTTAGATCTTCCACGAAACATCAAAATCACATGACCGTTGTCTTCGATTCCAACTGTTGTTTATTATTATTATTATTGCAAATTGCAGAACACGCGTAACACGCTGACGGCGCTCGCGGTGCGCATCGAGAAGACGTGCGCGATGAATGGAACGATTCAGAAGAGAATGAAGATGTGAGTGAGCGTTAGAATGTGCACTTTTAAATATGAGAAACTGTGCCTTCGTCCTAGGCTAATCGTAATTCGTATTAGTCCCGTAATAAGACGAGTACGCATTGCGTGGAAGTAGGTAATTGTTAGTTGAGAAGGAGAAGGGAGTGAGTTGTGTGTTGAGACTATTCCCTTGAGAATTCTATTGCGCTCTGACTAAATTGCTAATTATGGCAAGATTGTGAAAGACATTTGTGCCATTCATGAGTGAAAATGGAGCGATATGACTGTTCGCTCGAGTTCAAATCTTCGTTTGGGCTAATTGATCATTCTTTTCTCGGAATTCATTTTTCGGGAAAGGAGATTAGCATCGCATCGTTCCCTTTTGTATTTGCGCTTCAGCCACATCACTAATTGCTGGTGATCCTGAAATGTGCAATATCGTTTGCGTTCTCCGCTTCAATAACAAATAGAACCACATTATTCCTTGCAATTTGCTTCCCAGCTAGGTTCACGTTTCACTCACCTGATGTATTGCGTTCACAACAGAAAGCAATGTTTAGTACTTCTTTTACATTAATTAAACAACTAAATTGTCCTTGCAGTGAGCAATCGCTGCGCATGGCGGCGGACTCGATGCCCGGATCGGGCGGGACGCCCTTCGATCGCATACTCGATGTGAGTCCTGATCACGCTGTTCCCTACGGAGCACGGGTTCCTAGATCTATAAGAGGGTGTGTGCTAGGAGGGGATACAGAGAGAGAGAGAGAGAGCTGAGGGGCGGAGTTAGTGAGGGGCCACGGCAAGGACCTCCTTCGATCGGATACTGGATGTGATTGAATGTTTGTAAGATGGATGGTAGCAAGGGGATACGGTAGAAGTGCAAGTGGAGAAAGATTTGTAGATGAAAATACCAGAGACAATTTAGCATAGTTGTTGGTAGGGGACAAATTATAAGCCGCTGTCGAAACCTGAAATCGTCTATATCTGCGATATTTTTAGATGCACTCAAAAATTCAATATAGTTTCCTGATTTATTCGTGCTTCATCTCTGGTATGCATTATCGAAAATCTCGAGAAATGCGAGCTAGAGTTGATGATTGTTGGTGAAAGAGCTCGGTGTGCGAATTACTGATGTTTGATTACTTAGTTAGATGTAAACAACGGCGAAAGCCAGGAATCATTTTGTTTAATGCGACAGAATTCAATTTGGAGTTTCACGATTCATTCGTGTTTCATCTTTAGTAAGTAACAACAACGAGCCGGAGAAATACAATAATTCCTCAACATGGCACGCAATATGCTAAATCCTATGATTGATCTTTGATCTTTGATCTCTATGATTGATCGTTGACCTCTATTCAGATCGAGAAAGGCATTGACGGATACATGGGTGAGCCCATAGCGAGAACGTGCAGGGAGTTGATCAAGGAGGGAGATCTGAGGATGGTCCGACCGAGTGTCATCAGTCTCACACAAGGTTAGATTCGTGATGTTGCATGAAATTAACAATAACACAATAATAATGGCATAACATACTGGTATTGATGCGACCTAGTATGACGAGAGAAGAGAGTGAATGAAAGTGGAGTGGTCATTTTCTGGTGGTTGATATGAGTTTCAATCATATCTGATACGAATTGCTTGCTTAATGGAAATGATCTGCTCGACACAGTATTCTAATTGTAACCGCAAAAGTGCATGTCTTCTTCTCAGAATTTGCTAAATGGGGTTAGTTGTTAAAGCTTTCTAATGCGAAGATCTGGTGAGACATCTGTGTTTCACGATCTCCACATATGTGTGCCTCGCTCGCTGGTTCTAATGTCGATGACGGTGACAATATAAAAAATTATAATCTCAACAGAGAGCCATAGGCCACACCATGATCGTTAATCTTTGATCTCTGATCTCTCCAGAATCGCTTCGTCGTCGTTGGTCGACGGACCGGCACGTGTACGTCTTCGACCAGCTGATCGTCCTGTGCAAGAGCCACAAGACGGGATGGAAGTTCAAGGTGAGAGAAAGTAACTGATTTGAGCAGACGAGAGTGGTGTTTCATGGATTGGTGATCATTGAATAGGTTGATCGCACTTCAATTATTTCTCGTTACTGTACTATTTCAATAATTTTACAGGATGCAAGTTCAAGATGAGAACGAGACCTCGAAATATGAGCTATCGTTTCTTGATTACGTTGCGTATGCTCTCGCTGTTTATCTGACCGTTGTGAGATTATATGAGCGGGAGGGAAAATTGCACAACTCAAGGGAGAAGATGTTGACGATTGTATTTAGGAGGAGTTGTGTTTCATGGATTGGTGATCATTGAATAGGCGGACTGTGTTTTAATGTGTTGACGCTTGGTTGATTTGCCTGTTCTTATTGCCTGTATATTGCCTGTTCTTCGAGAAGACACTGAGGACATCCAACTATTCGTTTTGTTGAGATAACAAATCATGTCTTTCTTCCTCGCAGGATCGTCTCTCCCTTCGGACGGCGGAGATTCGCGATCTCGAGGACACGGAAGTACTGCAGAATGCATTCAAAGTGGAGGGCAAGGAGAAGGAGAGAGGGAAGGGAGGGGCGGAGACCAGTCGGTGAGTATTACGGAGTCGTTGGTGGGGTAACCAGATAAGGTTGAAATACTCTGATAGCGAATGAGAATTGTTATTTGTGTTTGCTGATGCCGCAGAATTGCACCCGTGTGGAATTTACTGTCGCGTTACCTTAGATCGGAAATATGTAAAACATTTGAAACTGTAACCGACCGTGAATCAAATGACCTCATCTCATTTTTTTATTTGTTCTTTTCTCGCAGTCGGAGATCGCATTGCATTTTTGAAGCAGACACTCATAAATAGTACCAGTGAGACCTGAATTATCCCCCCCCCCCCCTGTGCTAAATGTGCACGAATCGCATTAATTCAGACTTTAGCATTTTTTCCTATTGAAACGTTCTAATCTGGAAATTAAAATGGATAATAATAATAAAAGCAATAATAACAATAACATCAATATTGCAGCCATTACGCGTACACATTCGTGTGCGGGACACCCGAGGAGAAGGAGGCGTGGATGGAAGCTATGATTGGGATACAGAGCAGGAGGTACGATAGGATATGGAAGGAAGGGGTACGGTAGGACGAGAAGGAGTACTGTAATCTCTGTTGGGCGGGGGGGGGGGTAGGTGTAGCCTCCGACTTGCTCGGAAAGATTGATAGGCATTCAGAGTAATAGGAGTAGTATGATACGAGTTAGTGGGTGTACGGTAGGGCGGCAGATGTATGCTAGCCTCCGACTGACTGTTACAATTGAGATGGGAAAGAGATCGTGCAAAAAAGCTTGTTATATTTTTTTGAGAAGTGGAACCTCCACGCGATCGAACTGATAGTATTTAGAATATGCCTGAAACACAGGTGCTCAGCTGAATGTGTTGCGGTATCGATATTTTATGTTGATTGCTCCGTACTTTTTCACTCCGTACTTTCATTGAGGTAGGCCTCGAGTATGAATGATCGCTGAAGCACGAATTCACACGGCACACGAAATACGAATTAGATTGGGATTTATTTGGAATGAATTGGTCTAAATTCTCCCATTGCAGTCTGCTCGATCGCATGCTCGATGCCTACCTCAAGGAGGAGAAGCAGAAGGTGGGACACATTTTTTTGTTGTTTTGTTTTCGAAATGTATGATGGACAGTTAGTGAAGGAGCGTGCTGTAGTCGGTTCGTATGATACCACCGAAACATGACTGTGGTTAGGAGGACAGAAAAATTTGTCAGTAAGTAAAAATCGAAATGGTGCAGGCAGAAGAGGATTAGTGAAGTAATAAGTGATTATTAATTGAATAATTTGATCACATGATCAGGTGCCGCTGTTGATGCCACCGCACGAGCACTACCCATTCGCGGAGCCCGATTCGGACGAGAATATCGTATTCGAGGTGAGAAATTCAGAGAACATGTCGAATGAGAAGTCTAGATTGATTGCTTGAGCTATTGATATCGTCTTCAAGGGGAGTCAGAAGTGTTGAGATAGCTCGGTGAATCGATGCTCGAGGGATAATAGAAAACACATCGAATCGAATAGTGCAGAGGTGGCATTCATGCTGTGAGAAAAAAGAAATAGTGGTAGATGAAGGCATATCCCGGTAATTTGGCGTTCAACGATATGTATAGGAATATCGAATAGCAGATCGGGAACGATGCGTAGTTGCTATCTATCAGAAACAAAACAAACGTGATTTCTGGACTAGTTGATGGTTGGTGGCTCCGTGTTCCAGTGAATGTATAAGTACTGAGCTGTGCGTGGACGATTGCTATTCTGAACATCGTTGCCTGAACCATTAAATAAATCGTTACGCTGGTTTCAGGACTACACGTCATCCAGCGGGATGCCCGTGGTGAAGCACGGCACGATCGTCAAGTTGGTCGAGCGACTGACCCATCATTCGTGAGTTGCTGGGGGGATACGGTAGATATAAGGTCATTCGGGGTAAGGTCATTCATGCTCAAAGAATCCATTGGCAAAAGTGTTCACAGTAGCGTTTAATCCATGATCTCGGTAGATATTAGTACGCCAATTGAAACGTCGGTTACGATAATCCCATCGGGTTACGGTACTCGCCTCGTTGCAGGACGATTGATATCGCGTACGTGCGCACGTTCCTCATCTCGTATCGGTCCTTCTGCAAGCCGTCTCGACTGCTCGAACTGCTCATATTGGTGAGTATATTCTATTCGATAGCACCACGCGCTCTAATCAATGTGATCCACTCGCCACTGAGGTAGTGTGACGATGGACCGGGAATCTCGCGGGTTTAGAGATTATGGAAATATTGTTCTGAAGCTGGTAGCGGGAAATAATTGCTGCTGGTAACATAGCAGAGAGATGTAGTAGCGGGGAAACCGGATTGCAGTAGGGCAGATGAATTTAGGAAATTCTTTTTTTTTGTATTTTTTTAATGTAGAGAGAATCCAAGACTATCTGTTGATCGTGATTTGGAGCGGTGGTAGACCGGGGACATGGTGTTTGAAGTATAATTCTGGCGGGGTTTATCGCTTTTAGTACTAATGAATAAAACAAAAGTTAATTGCAATTTTGCAGCGCTTCGATGTGCCGCTGCCGAAGGTGCTGCAGCAGGGCAGCGACGCCAAGTACGCATTTATTTTAATTAATTTTAATTAGTCATTTATTTATTTTAATTAGCATACGGTGTCGTGGTAAGAATTAATTGAGATGTAATTGAGCTCTAGGGCTGAGAAATTGAGAAAGCGTTCACCTCATTCAGCACCTGTGAAATCATGAGAGCATTTTTTTTGTGCTGTAATTCACGGTTAGATCCAATTCCCTTCAGACCATCACTGTTCGCCTCGAGCAACGCCTTCCGGGACATGGCCGGCAACGGGTCGGCTGCTGCTGCAGGCACGACAGCTGCAGCCGCAGCTGCTGCAAACGTCGGCGCGTGGCGGTTAGTTTTTTTTACTGTTTTAGCGGGAACAACAAAGTTATTCGAGAAGAAATTTCGCGCAGGTGAACTAGATGCGTTGAAACGCGCGTGTTCTAGGTGAGAAATAAACATTGAGAGTCTGTTCGTATTCTTTTCCCTATCGTGATTATCACGAGCTTTATTTTCAAGCGATATAGATTCACTGAAACTCGAGTTACCTGGGTGATATATTTTTTTATAGTAATAATTCAGAAGTGGCGGTCCGCTGGCGGGTCGCTTCGACACGGTGCAGTCGCACGGACTGAGTGGCAGCCCGAATGTGGGCGGAGCCTCCGGTGGCAGCTCGTCTGCACGAGAACCGAGTGAAGTTGACTTACTGTTATAGATCAGTGCTCTTTTATGGTCTGACCGTATTCTTGATAGTATAATTTTAGCAATGACAGTCTTGAGAAAATTGACTTTTTCATGCGGCTCAGTTCTTATATTGCTCGTGAAACCTAAATCGAGTCAGATCCAGATAATCGAATAATGCATCATTCGCAGGTATCTACACGGGTTTCCTGCACACTTCACTGGTCGATCAGTCGATTCAACGATTCAAGAAGGAATACGTCGGACCCGTGCAGTTGAGGTCAGCGGGGATTTGCTGTTATTCGGGAATTAGGGAAACCCTGGAAGTTGAGGTTTCACAGTTTTGGTAAAGTCGCATCAATCGTTGGTGACTCAATAGTTCTCTGGTTCTAAGTCTAATCCAAAAAAAAATGTTGGTGATTTCACAGTTCACGTTATTTTGCGAGCGATTCCTTCAGATTTCGATTTTCACAGTTATGCTAAAGCACCCGGCAATGCGTCCCTCACAATTTCATTATAGGTTGTGCGAAGGACTATTATCATCCTTGCAGAGTGCTGAACGTGCTGCGGAAGTGGGTGGTCGACCACTGGTACGACTTCGAGGCCGATCACGAACTGCTCGAGGGCATGCAGGTATACGGTAGGGGAGTATGGTAGTGTTCAGAATAGATTAAGCTTACTCAAATTGCCTTAAATTAGGTGGAATATCCGGTATTTGATGTTTTAGTTTCGAACTTTTGCAATCATGATCGAGTATAGCTGATATTTGATCTTTGATCTTTGATCTCCGCAGGACTTCCTCACGAAGATTCTGGACGCGAAGCGGCCGGTGTCCGCGCAGCTGCGCAAGTTCAGCAAGAACGTCCTGGTGAGTTGCAGATTTTTGTGAAAGGATCATTGGGGTTTCATGAACGGATGACCTTTCGATGTGAGTGACATAGTAAATAATCATTCGGTTATCGTAAAAAAATAGTAGTAAATGAACAAGCAGGATAACTTTCGGTTTTGTATCTTTCAAGTTCAGCAAGAACGTCCTGGTGAGTTGGAATTTTGTTTTGGATGGAGCATCGGGGTTTCATGAACTGATGGCATATCGTTGTGAATAGAAGGACCAATGGTTTATCAGGTCAGAGTACTATAAAAATCTTAAAACTAAAGTGCTAACATTTCGTGTTTTGACCACGTAGGCAGGTACGTGTTTCATAGTTAGACTAATTTAGTAGGGAATTTTTGAGATTGCTATGTCCTCTATCGGGTGTGGAATAAAACTAGCCAATTTTGTTAAATTAGTAATAATGTATAAGCGTTTCCCAAATCGGTGATCTATCGAAATGTCCAAAATTATCGAAGTGCTCTTGACTTACTAGATAGAATGAATGATAGCTGAAATTTAACGTTTTCTGACATCATTCCTCTGTAATTATATGAATATGTATATTCTACTTCTTGGAAATAACCGTTGATTATTCCAGTCGATCGTTCGGAAGAAGGTGTGCGCGAGTACGGGCACGACACCCGCTCCGACAGCATCGGAGGGACACTTCAACTTCGCCTTCGATCGAGATGATGAACCCGAGGAGGAAACGATTGGTCAGTGGGCTTTTTGACTCTACAGTGATTTCGCAATAGCGAGCATATATAAAAGCAGTGAAACATGTCGGTAACGGTAACGAGTGAGCGAGTAGCAGCACTGCTGCACGATTGGTCAGTTGAGGAGACATCAAGTATTCAAAATTATCTGTAAATTGTGTACATTCTAGGAGAATAACTTCAGAAAATTGGAACAAATTTGAGCGCGCTTCTTATCGTGTATGCATGAAGCGCGAAACGTTTGGGTCGAAAATTTTTAAAGTTTGAATACATGCGGATAGGGAATACCTGTGGATATGTATGCATTTTTTTAATCGAGGACGCCATTAGCGCCTAGCATTGTTCAGCTCTTAACTCCTCGGACTATCATGTATTCTTGAAGCACAGTTGTGCAGGGTGCTTGAAATTCTGAACTGAAAACTTGGAATTTCTCTATCGTTGCCGATGCTACAACAGCTGTGAATATGGCTTGAAGGGGGTTAGATGATTGAGATTGATAATGTCCCGTCTCTTTACAGCCGAGCGCCGCCGTCGAATCGCCGAGGTGAACAATTTCCAGCCGAAGAAGCCTGATGTGAGTGGGGAGGGGAGGGTAGGATAGGGTATAATGGAGGGTTACGGTAGCCCGTCTGGTGGATTGATGGGTTAGACTGAGATTATTGTAATCGACGACTGGGAGGAAGACAGATATCAAATTCGTTGCGATATCAGTGCTCTTATGGCTAGGATGCAGCGCAGATCTACCGACTTTATAAATTTCACATTTACATTCAAATAAATTGCAACATGTGGTGTGGTCCATTGCGAAAAAGGGTATTAGTGCATACGAATAAGGACGGATAAGATAGTGGATTACGGTAGATATTCTGGTGGGTTGATGTGTTATATCGGGAACCATTGCAATGAAAGAAGGAGACCAATCACATTCACCGTATGATTGGGGATCTTACGGGAAGTGTGAAGCGTCTATCTGACATCTTTGAAACTTTGTAGACAGCGCTACAAGGATTAGGTAATGCGGATCCGGATGTGTGTGGGGAGTCGATGGGTACGGTAAGATGGGGGTACGGTAATGAATTGCGGTAGCTCTTCTGGTTTATTGATTTGTTAGATGTGCCTACTAAAATAGATTGCGTTCATTGGATCAGGTATTGATCTCGAATGGTCTCCTGGTCAACAATTTTTGCTCTGGAGAGTAACTTGTTTGATTGTAGTCTACGAAGGCAACCATCAGAATCAGAATACCTGCAATATCAGCGCAGTTATCATCGGTAGTGTGAATCACCGAACTAGCGACTGAAAATATTTTGCAACTTAAACATTTAATTTTATATAATTAAACTTAATTACAGCCGCCGGTGTGGCACGTGGCGAAGAAGGGCGACACGAGCGCGTACGATCTACTCTCCCTCCATCCACTCGAGATTGGAAGACAGGTGAGAGATCTGTTTTGATGAGTAAAATGAGCTGCAGCTCTATTCATTGGTGATTGGACGACAAGCGGGTCATTCTTACACAAATTGGTTGTTTGAAGCATCGAAAATGATGTGATACGATAAGTTTGCCTTCAGAGAACTCATTATCGTTTTCTGTTCTGCAAATAAACCAAACCGAGAACATTTTAAAATTTTAAAGGATGTACAGTGTTTCACGGTACTTTGAAGTTTGGTAGAAATGGAAGCGATTCGATTGCATCGTGGTTTTGCTTTTCTCTAAAATTACAACCTGTCTCAAGCTCATCGGAGATAAATTCGCATTCATTGCAGCTGACGCTGATCCACTTCGATCTCTATCGGGCGATCAAGCCGATCGAGTTGGTGGGACAGGCATGGATGAAGAGTGACAAGTACAAGAAGAGTCCACAGCTGCTCAAGCTCACGGATCACTCCACGCAAGTGGGCCGAGTTTTATTTTTTATCAACGAAAAGAGCGTGATGAACAACACTTGTGGGCTAGATATTTGAAGTTATGGGGACCGTGAAACCGAGATGAATCTGTCACGGAATGTTATATTTGCGCCGCGCTCGCTTATTTAGTTCGAGGTGTTATGAAATGTTTTATTTATTTCAACACTTCAACACCTGTTATCGATGAAGGGTGTGATCATTGGCTTTATAAGCATCTTGAAACCTGGATCATCGGATTGAGTAATACCGATTTCCTACTGGATTGTTATGAAACGGATTTTTTGTTGTTCCACCTAAAGGTCGTAAAACCATTGTATTCAAATCACTAACATTCTTTTGGAGGGATCGTGAAACTTAGATGCAATCGGTCATGCAAACTTCGATAATCACCTTCACCTCCCATTCCAGTTGACCTACTGGGTCTCTCGATCGATCGTCGAGACGGAATCACTGGAGGAACGAGTGGCCATGTTCTCGCGAGTATTGGAGGTATTTATTTTATTATTAAAATAATATAATTACTTTTTATTTTGAGTACATTCATACATGGCTCTGTGGAAAATGATTTGTACTAGTAATAGAGGGGCAGATTTGCGCGAATTAATGTTTTATTTAATTCATTTAAATGTTTAATTTGTAGGTGATGACGGTGTTCGAGGAGCTGCATAACTTCACGGGCCTCGTCGCGTTCTACTCGGCACTGAATAAGGCGTGCGTCCATCGACTGACCTGGTGCTGGGATGTGAGTCATAGTATCGTTGTGTTATGCATGATGCCAATAGAAGGGCGAAGCATGCAGAGATATTGGATAAGGAAAGAAAGAAATACGTTGGGGGCTTGTGGTATCGTCAACAAGGCGTGGTGTTGGGATGAGAATGAGATTGTTTGATTCGTTGGGATGGGCTGGAATTTTACTTGTTATGGTGAAAATGAAGCATAGAATGGAAATAGAAGGGCGATCTACGTCGAGACAGTTGATGGGATGCGAGTCGAAAAAAATCATTAGTCTGAATGAACAGTTGACTTACATGAGCGAAGTATTGCACCTTTCGATGTTGGATGAATCTTTGGGTTTTATATCCAAAAAATGGTGGTTGCTTATGGTTTCACAAATCGCTTATAAGAGTGGAAGGCACAATGAGTCTGCTCATCTCTTGACATCAACCAGAAATCTAATAATAATTGCAGAGACTGGACAGCGAGAAGCAGAAGTGCTACGATCGCTTCGAGAAATTGTAAGTATTGAGTTTCATGGGTTGGATATGTTCCAGACATCGTCTAGAGTTTAGTCTTGGCGGGCGTTCCATTAGAAACAATTCATATTTCTGAAATCGGTTGCGCTTCTCGTTTGTTTCAAAATTGTTTCGAAACCTTTGACTACAATTAACGGAAGACAATACGGAAAACAAATGAATTATTTCAAAAACCTTAATAAACAATGCCATTGAATGTGCAATCCGCACTGGACGGAGATGGTCAAGCGACTGCAGTCGATTAATCCGCCCTGCGTACCCTTCTTCGGTCAGTGGTTTGATAACCGTGGAATTGATTAATCGAGGAATCTAGGAGATTCATGTTTCATGAGATGATTTAGATAGTGATAGCCCGACTACAATGTGTCTTCTCTTTTGAAGTGTATAATGTATCAAACAATGCAACCACGCTGAAATCTTTGTGTTTCATGAAATGATCATAGTTCTGAGAGCTTTCTTCCCCAATTATTTGCTCAGCGGTGATTTAAAAAAAAAATGTAGGCGGCACTGACTATTTTTGTGAAATTCATTAGTCAAGGAACCTTGTTCTAGCGATACAGGGTTAGCTAAATGTTCTAGATGGCGTGGGCGTGTTCTCCGTAAAGGTACTACTGGTAATAACATTAAGGAAATACTATAAAGATGAGGGCGAATGCAACCGAATATTTTGCGTTTCATGAGATGCTCATAGTTCTGATCGTGTTCTTACCACAGTGAGAATCTGGAGGCGAGTTCAGAAACAGAAACTTATCTAAATTTTTCATTTTAGGGCACTACCTGACGTCGATCGTCTTCTACGACAGCGGTAACACGACGTTCGTGAATATTCCCGGCAACGATATGAGACAGGATCAGGTTTGTTGTTTTTTTTTATGTGTATTGGGATCAGGTTGTGGTTTAACAAGCGTTTTATCAAATGTGAAAAAATGAATCGTAGATGTTTAAAATTTCATCCTTGAATCTTCGCCTTGGGAAAAAAGAGATTTGGGGCTAGGCTATTTGCGGTTTCACGCGTTCGAAATCTTTAGCGCAATTATGGTAGAACAATACGATCTTGGGGCTGAAACAAAAATTATAAAATGAGACGCAATGTTGTGAATGACTGTTTCTGCGGACAAGGGAGATTTGTGCTGTTGCTATTCGGTATAGGGACAGTCGGAGTGTCACTCCAATCTACCCCTGATACTCCTTGTGTATAAAATAAATCAATAATTGGCAGCAAGACAACGAGTCGCTGTTGGTCTCCTTCCTCAAGTGTCGACGAATCGCCAACGTCATCTCGGAGATTCAGGTATTGTATTCCCGAGAGTACCATATCGAGAGATTACCGTAACTCTGACCATGAGACTGCAGTATCGATTACCGTAACCCTAAGACTGCCCTATCGATTACCGTTATTGTTACCTTGAGACTACTGATTCGATTATCGTAATCCCTAGAGAGCACCTTATTGATTGATTACCGTATCTGATTACCGGGACTACTTGATCGATCGTTTCTCATGATCAAAATGCGCATTACAGATGTACCAGAACGAGCCGTACTGCCTGAAGATGGAGGAGAGTATACGGGTGAGTGACCATCGATTTTACGGGTTACGGTAGCCTCAAGGTTGCGGAATTTATTTTTTTAAAAGATATTGCTAATTTGCTTGAATGTAGTGGTCATCAAAACGAAATGAGTCTCGAGAATCGGGGGTAAGTAACTGGCTCCGGCATTGCTACTGCGTAAATTGGCTCCTACAAATCGGAGCGTGACGAGCGGTGCCTCGAAAGGTGTAATTTCGGGACGGGTCGTTGGTGTTTCACTGCCGGGTGAAGATGAGGAGGGAATGGTCTCGATTGATTTTAGCGGGTTTTCTCCGTAAGATAATAAAATCTAATAATTTAAAAAAATCTACTGATAAAATCCTCAAGATGGCAGGATTTTGAATTGAAAATATTGAACTGCCATTTCCGAAGAGTACGGGAGTGCCGTTTTTCATCGCGCGAGGTGTAGCGATGATGAAACCGAAAATACGACCGTGGGGATTCTCTTGTTTGTTGCGTGTCGTCGACCTTATTAGAGGTCTCCCCGTTTCGTAATTGGGGAAGTGGCACTGAATCATCTCCCTACCGGGCTTCCCTCATGCTATTCCCAGAGAATTCCTTAATTCAATCAACGATTGGATTCAGTGACGAAGGTCGAGAGGATAAATAAACGAGAAAGAGTACGAGAGACCGATCTCTAATGATTGGCCCCCGATTCATGATGATTGTTCGGCCTCTGATCAGATGAGGATTTCGTGCGAAAAGGTAGAACCGGAAACGTGCCCCCTCCCTTCGAGTGAGGAAGATGAAGTGTGTGTAAAATGGAGGGTGGAAGGCGGCGATATTTCACCGAAGATTACTGCACATGCGCTTGCAGAATGTGCGGGGTACTCGGATGATAAAGTGAATGAAAGCAACTGCTTCGATTTCCGCTGTGACCTGAACTTTTTATAGGCGCACTCATCAACTTGTTTACAGTCGAAGGAGGTGTGGAAAAAATAGGTAGTCTGGCTGTGCTATCTCTGTGCGGCGATCAAAGACGCCCTTTCTATGCACTTCATTCCCGGTTCACCCGTCCATCTAAATCGGTCAACACCATCATCCAATCAATGCCCCGAAGGTGAGTGAGTCTCCACTAGAAAATGTAGACAATGAAGTCGACGTCTCTCACATCACAGTGGTAATCGTAAACGAAGAAGAAGAAGAAGAGGCGAAAGAGCCTCGAAATCACCCGGAAGTTGCTGATCTCTTCTCATCCCTCTTCACATCCCTCCTTCCCTCATCCTCTGCTGCTGGGAGAGAGGAGGCGCACACACCCTCACTTCCGGTCGGAGCCGGACGGAGGCAGACGACAGTCGGCCTCTTCACGGATCTTCCCTCCCTCATCACCCTCTAACGCCCTGCACCCTCTCCTATTCGCCTGATCTCTACGTGATTCGCGAAGTCAGTTGCCTGAGGGTACTGAGGATGAGCGGAGAGGAGAGCCGACACTACCGCAGCTCTCTTCGATCCGAGCTATCCCTCGTCATCTCTTTCGTTTCTGCCGCTCCGTCTCCAGGAAGCCGCACGCTATCTAGTGGGCGTAGGGGAAGTGTCTGGAGAAGAGAGAGAGAGAATGCAGCGAGGAGAGAGCCAATTGTGCGATCGAATTCAAGAAGTGATCACCCCCACTTCCGATTGCTCGAGGGAGTTTGAGACTTTGAGTCGACGATGTTGTCGCCGCCCGGCGCGAGAATTCCGAGAACCGCGACTCCTTTATTCATTGTTTTCCCAGCTAGCTGATTGTTGTAATGAAATTATGTTATGAGCATCAACGAGCACTGCTTTAAATAATCCGTTCTAGATCTATTCTTGATCATTTTTTTTATTTTCTAGTTCTAGATCATTACACTATTCCCTCGAGATTTGCCATAGTTGCTTTTTTTCTCTTTTTTTGTGTCTCAAAGTTTTGGATTTCTGCCTTGATCTCTGTTTCGAACCCGACCCCTCCGTCTCCTTCCCCTCTTCTTCTCCGTACTGGCACACCTCACAAAAACTTGTTGTTATGTCAAAGCGATATTTCGCCGGAAGCTCCGGTTCTTGAACGCTCAGTTATCGAACAACCTTCACGCACTGATTATTGGTCATTTGCGCTGTCCTTCCTATTTATTTCCACAGTGTACTTTGTTTCTATTTCAAGCCCGATCTGATAGTAGTATCTGATTTGTTTCGGGTATTGGTCTAGGTGTAGTTATGAGTCCTTCTCTCACCTCGGCAGATCACAAGACGGCGCCGTCGTAAACATTTCAATCGATTTCGACTTCTCAGTTCGCAAACATGTTGTTTGTTGATGGATTCTCGTGTGAGGGTGTCTCGATTGGTCGATAGGACTGAAGTAGAGCGACGGCGAGAGATGAAAGAATGCGTTTGTGAGGGTGTTGTTGTCCATGTCTCTCACGATGATCATGAAGAATCAAAGTATGAAATGTAGCGCCTGATCGGTCTGTGAGTCACGAGTGAGAAGTGGCTACTGGGGTTAAAGAGAGTAGCAAGTGGCTAGGTTACTATCGCACGTGCCTCAAGTATTTTTGTTGCATTTGCTTCATTATTTCCACCTCTTATCCATTTCCTGATCGTTTACCTCTTGAATGTCGGATACTTTCGCCCCATTCTCCTCCGATTCCGCAGCCGGAAGAGCCGTCTTCCCCCTAACTCCCCCACTGATCACCGTCATTAACTCTACTGCTGATTCGACCGCTGTAACAAGGGGACGAGCAGGTCCTCATCTCCTTCTCTCCTCTCCTCGCCCATCCATTCTTCTCCTTCCCGCTTTCTCTCTCTCTCTCTCTCGTACCTCCAAGCCGATCTAATAGCCACTATGACATCTCCTGATCTCTTCCTCACACTCTCACTCGCTTTGATGTCCTGCCCATTCCACCCCCACGAGAGAGATTAAATTGTGCCACGAAGTGAATGGGATGAGAGAGGACTGAATAAAGGTCCAGTTGTTATTTGCAATGTACAGTACACTGAGACTTGACGCTCAACACTTTATCGCTTCCACTGAGGGAGCAAGAGATGCAAGTGAGAGGGTCGGTGAGAGAGAGCGGAGTCGATGAGTGACGACGTCGAGAGACCGCTCGAGAGACGACGAGAAGAGGGGAGAGGGGGGTTTTTATAGGCATTGATCTTCATTATCATCTTTGCTTTCTCCAGTCAAATCGTCGGTCTGTTCCTGCGTAGAATAGGATTACTATCGGATTTTCTCTCATTGAGACGAGAGTGAGATATTGAGATTTGAGATTAAGAAAGAGCAAAACAGACTGAGAGCATCTCTAGTCAACTGGTCCCTCATTGTCAGAAGCGTACAACTAGACTAGAGAGAATGCCGGCCGAAGAAGACCTACTAGAATCTGTGACAATTTTGTGTAGTACGCTGTATGCGAGAGTAGTGTTGCAGTTCATTTCCACTCTAGGGATGCTGCAGTGTAACGCGGAAGCAGTGATGAACCCTGAGTTTGCCCCTTCTTTTCTTCTCTTCTTCTCCATCCGTCAGAGTTCGCGGCACATTCTCGAGATGACGGATGGCTGAAGCGAGTTGAAGTGTTTCGAAAATGAAACCAGCTTCCTGATCATGGATGAGAAACTAGAGGGATACACTGCAGATTGCGAGGGATCGATAGTGTAGTGTGTGTCTTGGACTGATATCACACACTCTCGGGAGGGGTTTTGCACTTTCCTTCGCCCTCCGCCGCCTCGTGGGATGTCGGAAAGAAGAAGATAGTGGAAAGGAGGAGGAAATGGAGGGTGAAGTGAGAAGTGGGAGGAAAGAGCAGCATAGTGCAGTCATTGAATAGCTTTCTTGATAGACCCCCTTTCCTCTTCCCTGTTATTTGAGAGGATCTTGATCGCCATTCTACGAACTATTATTGCTCCCGTTCTTTGCTTGTTCACGACGCGATTAGAATAAGCAGGAATACGTAGTCGTCGATAATACACATTCCGGCGTCAGACATCGCTCCCATGTTTGTATCTATCTTGATCGTGAGATGTGCCAGCCATTAGATAAGAAGGTGCGAAACAAAACTAGACTGATTTATGCGAGATGTCGTGACAAGATTGTAGGTATATCAGGGGCGGAAGAGGGCAGATGTGATGAGAGATAGGTGTCAGTAGAGAGATGTTGCAAGGGCGAATCACCACATTGGTTTGGATGTCCCTGGATTAGTTCCTCTACCTTGTAGTCTGAGCGGCCTGCACCTTGTAAGATCTCGAATATTGTCATAGTATGATGAATCCCCATGATTAAAAGTAGAGGTGGACTTTGTGAGCCAGCGCACTGACTCATGACTGTTTTGTTGGCTTTTGATGCTATCTCTTTCGATCCGATTGGTTCCGCGAATGGTCACAGAGCTGGTTATATTTCCTTCTCCGAAATCGCAGCCGATTACAAGCAATCTGTAATAGGAATGAATCTTGGTAAATAATTTCGAGAGAGCAGACGTCAATGAATAAGCTATCAAGAACTGAAAGATTAGCCGCATGTTTTGTCAATATCTAATTACACCCAACCACTTCCCCATCTTCCTAAGCTCTATCTTGCAATAATGCACTCCTTTCCTCGTTGCCCTTCTCCGCTTTCGCGCGTGATTCATGATTCCGTAGGTTTTCGTGCGTGATGTATGAACGAGCGATGCACCAAGATAGACACTGCCTTCTTTGCAGCAAGCCCTCACTTCCCATGGCTGCAGCCGCAACGACGACTGCAGCCGAGCAGTCGCAGCACCACTTTGTCTTCTCGAGGCATCGACCCGAACAGCGCAGCCTGCCCGCAGGCCGTTCGTGCTGCAGATGTCGCGGGTCCACACGATCAGCAGCAGCCACACCCGCAACCCGACCTCGGCGAGGAGCCTCTGTCGATGGAGCCGCCCCGGATACGGCAATGCTCGTGACGATGGACTGGTACGAGACGACGAGGACAACGATACCGTCAACGTCGACCTCGTCGGAGGACGTCGAGGGCACTCGTCCGACGCCCTCGCCGTCGTCTTTCTGGTCCTCCTGCTGGTCTCCCCGATGGCTGCCCTGGTGGAGCCCCACCGCCAAGGAATCGACCGAGTGGCGACCGCTGGCCAAAGTGATCGTCGTCAGAAAGGTGGGTGTTCATTCCTAAGAGAAAGGGGAATCTATTCTAAATATTCGCTATTTTCGCAAGTGCGCTAATCATGTTAGTGATTATATTGGGACGTTCGCTATTGTGGGAGGATGACGAACCAAGCGTGACTTATAATGTTATAGGGTGCGTAAAGATCACTGAACAGTTGTCATGATTAGAGAACGGTAACTGGTTACGGAGTGACAGACTTGAGCTGCCTGTTGACACGGTATAGTGCGTGGTCTTTTCGCTGCTTCTCGTGAAGCTGGCTTAGAATGGTGATTCATTTACCCCTTTTCTAATCGGTGTTTTTCGCCAAAAGATCTCCTGAGATTCGCGGGATTTCTTTTGAATATCCTCACTAAGTCCGAGTCTTTTTGCCCTTCTCTCTCTCGTCTCTAAAGTGCGAGAGGGAATAGTGCCAGGAACGGAGGCAAGCACGACGGGATTCGCCTTCTTTCTCTGGCTATCCGTCTGATTATAGCGTAGCGTTATTTTTTCGCGCTCACCTAATATTAGCCAAAGGTCTGCCGCTGACTCATAGCTCACAGTTGTTGTTGGAAAAAGCTTGAATGTGATGTTTGTGGAACTGGGGAGTGAAGTGGCGTTGACGAAGCCAACCAGGAAAATCATGAGTTCTCGCTTGAATCGGAAGAACGAATCGTGTGGGATGTATGAGAAAGATTAAAACAATAAATTCTTCCTGTTTGGTGGTCACGGTAGTTGATGCAGTAAGCAAGGCGTGATCTCTGTATGCACAGCAAATGTGCGCATGCCGTTGAGATCTATGATTGTGCGTTAGTCATACGCAGCAATAGGACTGATTTGCTGGCCCGATGACGAGTTAAATTAGTGCTAAAGATGAGAGGGCAATTTTCCGGTCTCTCACTTCCACACGCTCTATAAATCGGCGCTGATAATAAAGTACAAGTGGGAGAGATGGACTTCTAAGTAGTGATTCATCGGAGGAAGCTAATGCCTAGTTTCCTGAACCGGAGCATCGAGATCAAAATAATATTAATACTGAATGGACTCAGCAGTCTCACGTAGGATCTGAAGTACAGGATGTGACTAAGCGTAAGTACAAAGCTTCACAATGAATATAGGGCTGACGTGTCGCCGCAACATGCCTTCCTTGAATATGAGCAGAGTAACTCGTGACCACGACATTAATGACTTTTTTGTAGTGAACAAATCTTGCACATCATTGGAAATGCATTACATGTTATATTAACTTTTAAAATATTCCAAATGTTCACTATTTTTCATTTGTGTTTCTTGTCAACAAATCAAAGGTCGATTGAATGAATCCTCTCAAAGAATAAAAATGACGGCGAAAGTAGTCATCATATTTTCCCATAATGATAGTTCACGAATATTTTCCCACTTGAACCTCCTTGATCTGTGATGTGAGTACTGTGATCGCGTGCATTTTCATGAGAGTCTAGCATGATGCATTTCTCAGAGATTTGGTCGTATTAGAGCACATCGCGTCCAAGATCTCTCGTCGAAGCATCGCTAATCGCCGCTTCCTCTCCCCCTTCTTCTGCCCTAACTTGAGCAACCGCCACCCCACAGCCCAGATGAGTCATCTCGTCTTGCGGCTTCTCCTTCTCTTACCGTCTCTTCAGCAGCTCTGTATATATCTCTAAGCCACGCCCCTGAGAATCTTTCTCATCGGGCAAGGCACGACAAGGGGCGTGGCCTTCCCTTCCCTGCCCCTCCCTCTTCTTTCTCGAGAAGAGTCCAGTCAGTGCTTTGGTGTTGCGAGCAGCACAGTGTTCAGCTCTATTCAACCAGTCGACATTATGACGGTGGACGTTGTACAGCGCAGCCTTGGTTCCACATGCAGCGACGCTGCATCCGTCTCACATCCAGACGAACTCGTCCACATATCAGCCACTCGTAGTGATGATCCCGACGAACAGACAGTGATTGCGGATGATGAAGAGGAGGAGAACTCGATGGATGGAAGGGCCATCTATGCAGTGATCGAGCTGGGAGCAGAGAACAAGCCTCGATACCGACTGGACAAGATCCAGAATTATCTCTACACGGCGAGCAACGATATCAGAAGATCGGAGAATGGAGGTTACTATTCGAAGAAAGACCGCAGAAGAGCAGCGAGCATGGAACCGAAGCGAGAGGTGCAGAGCAGTCAACGGTGCAACAGCACTTCGAGTTCGTTGTCCTCGGGAGGACTGAGGAGGAAGCTGAACGGAGCCATGAAGGTACGGTGTCTCTTGCTTTCTCATAGCCCATCGTTCGGAGTATGGTCGAACAAGTCGATCATTTTTTCATGATTAGAGGATTTCGTTGAGCTGATGGTCCCGCGAATCGGACCTGAAAGCGTAGCGAAATCCTACTCTACGGTTTTTTTCTGATGATGATCCTAGCAAAGATCGTGCATCTCTACAGGTTGTGCAGAGATGCAAAGAGGCCGTGCAGTCAGGAATCCGATTTCGAGAGCTGAAAGATGGATCGTCGGTGACGTCATCTGATTCGAGATGATGATGCATCCACAGAAGGGAGCCGCCGTCGGTCTGTAGAATTCATCGGCTCTCCCTTTCCTCAAAAAATAGAGTCGTAGTCGGAGTGTATTGTAGCAAATGTATTTTTTCGTAGCATTTACCAATGATCATTCACGGCCTTAGTTCCCTCAAGCCACGCTTCCCATGAAAATTCGTGTAATATTGAATCAACTCTATATTTATATTTGTTGTATATTTTCCCTCTCGATGCCACGTTCTTTCAATTTATCTTGCCTTACCCAGTTGATCCACGATTACAATGTTCCATTACAAGCGAGGCTTGAGTCACTTACTGAAGTAAACGATTCAATATCAAATTAAAAGCAGAAGACGAGGAGAACACACCAATTTTAATTTGTACACGAGGTCTGAGGATGTTTCGGGAATAAATCCCCGCTGTGATCAGTGTCAAGTGGATAATGAAGTTGAAGAGGCGCAGGCAGCAATTTGTGTAGTCATAATTGGCAGTAGTCGTACCAGGCTCGAGAGAGATGTTTTCGATATACGGGCAGGAAGATGACTAAGTCTTGACGACGTTAGTGGTCAACAGCATTATTATTATTCAATAGATCTCGCTTATTCATCGACAGCTAAATCCGGCTTTCGCTCCTTCAGGGGATGCAACAGTGAACATTTCATATCAGATGTTGCGTTTGATGAAATCAGCGGTCATCCAAACAAGACTTCGTCAGAGCTCAATGAACGAATACTGATTTGATGAGCCTGACTAGTGTTGTTTAATCGCTCATCGGTTTGTTGTTTGAGAGAAACGGTCATAAATTTCTTTTGATGCAGCGTCGTTTGATCCCTTCATCGTATTTTCTCGGAAAACATCAGTAATGTGGCAAACAGAGAAACAAATTCATGCACATGAATTAAACAAATCGCTTTGAGTATATTAAACGGTGTGCAAGTTGGTGTTCGCTCTCCTACTGTGAACTGCCTCTATTCGGTTTTTGATAGAAAATAAGCTCTTAAAATAGACTGGTTTGCTGGCGAAAGATTTGTAGTAAGCAAGGGAGTGATTTCTGCCGTAAATACACCTATGGATGAGATGGTCAAGCTGGTGAAGAGACGTGCACTTTCTCTACGAATCTCTACGATTATCTTGCCTTTCTATGGGCAGTATGAATTGGCCAAATCACAAGGATGCACATTTGCCCTGATGCATATGAAAGATCTCCGACGGGGATGAATCATGCAGGAAATTGAGGAAATTTGAGTGAGTCCGAAGGAGTCACGTTTGCGCAGATGAAAGTAGAGACATTTCTCTGCATAAGGGCGATTCACTCCTATTTCTTTCAATTACTATATTATCCTTTTCTTTGAATCTTTTCTGAGATTGATGATGAATATCTTTCGAGGAAGCTCTCAAGAGGAGCGCATGATTACAGTCAGATCTCACAGTAAAGCCTCTCTCCCTCGGGATATGTGAGTCAGCGAAGAGACAGTCTGAATAAGCAGCTTCTTTAATGAGCACGTTGAGCTCAGATTCTATGGGCAAAAAAATACAGATCGTGTGACGTGCGATGACTCAGAATAGCAGCCTGGTCATGATCTCTTTCTAAGATCTCTTTCCCGGGGGATCAAGCTTGAACGTCGTACGTTCCACACTTTCTAGTGTGAGCGTACGCACTGGGTACATCCTCGAGGCTCGTTCGCAAATACTCTCTCAGATAAAGATTTATGTGGTGGCTCACATTCTCGGATCAGGCCTCCCGTTCCAATATCCACCCATGAGAGCTGTCACTATAGCGTATGAGAGGGAAGGAACAGGTCGGTGCTGACCCGTCAAAGACCACACAAGTGAACCCCATGGCGATTCCTCTCGTTCCTCTGGCACTCTCCCATGTTATCACATCCGGAATACGATTTGATCTTCGGAAGCGGAAAGGAGGACCGAGCAGAGTATTTAAAGATACGACTCTGGTGTTCGGTAACCACTTGCTAGTCGCCATGTCTCCTCCGATGCTAACTTGGGTCTACCGTGTGGACGTCGTGTGCTGTATGGCGCCACTCGCCTCTTCCCCTCCACTCCATGGCCGCCACCGGAAGCGACCCGCCCCTACGCCTATCGTGGAGAGAAGTGCCAAGGTACGAAGAGTGTTTTTGCGATAAGTGGCACCCTCAATTTAGTGCAAATTAGCGAATTCGTGCTTGCTAGTAAGGCCTTTGCTAGAAGAGAAGCGGGCGTTCCTCATTTATCGCGCTTTCTCATCTGCTGGATTGGCCTAGGGAAGTTTACGCTTTGAGAGATCTAGATCACTGATATAGTGAGGAGATTATAGTGGAGAGGTCTTACTAGGAAGATTAGGAATTTGCAAGAGACTTGCAAGTCTCAGCTGATACGGATAAGACAAAGTGAGGCTGAATTCGGGCAAATATGTGCGTCAAGTGATGCCTATGTGTGTGCAAGAAGAGCTCTTCTTGTTACTCTAACCAGGAAAGGAGTGCGCAAAACAGAGCGAGAGCTTTTCCGGTCTGGTTGGCATATGACTCAGTGGTCATGCGCGAGTAAAAATGGATGTCTGTGATTCACCATGCCTCTCTTTACTCGAATGATCGTGAAAACATGGTAGACAACTGACGATTGCGTGTCATCGGGGGAGCATTTTTGCCTAATGAGCGACTTATTTACCGACCATGAACAGTCATGAGGCTTACGCTAAAGGACGCGTTGCTTGAGTCATAGTTTCAGCGACAAATGCCGACAAGGCCTGAAAGATTAGAGCGACTATGCATTGCAGTGGACCGTGCCAGCGTTAGACGGATAATCTTACATAGTCTTTGAATATTTAACCGCTGTGAATCCATGAAGTATTCTACAGTAACCTCCAATTGCCAGTCGGTTCTCAGGCGTCATTTTTTGCTGCCATTACCGTGCCGTTTGAGAGTCGCCGCTCTCCCACATTCGCTCTAGTATATAGCCGATAAGTGATGACCAAGAAAGTGGAGAGGGGAAGTATGTCATGCCCTCTGGACTCTGTGAGAACTCTTTGAGTTGACCGCATAAAGGGTACAATCTTAAGAGCGTATTGCGATTCCCACTTTTTGCTAAAACTTTTTGATAAATCATTGCTCGCTAAGGTGAAGAAATAGGAGAAGTGCAGGGTGCCTTACTAGCACAAAAGCGCACGCGAGAAGGAAGCTGCTCATCTGTCATATTTGTGAAACTTCAGTAGCAGAAATGTTGCGCACTTCTTTTCCTTTCTCAATAAGACTAATTTGCCAGGAAATACTGGCGCACGCTTTGGCTACAAAACGGCATGCTGCTGCTTCTTTCTGACACGAGATAATTATGGAGATCTGAAAGCGGAAGTAGTTAGTCATCTCCCTTGCATACATGCAATCTCCAACCCCGCAGTTGATCTGTGTAGGAGGAAGGACAGGTGACAAACAAAACAAAAAATGGAGCTTCCCCAGTTCACTCATTCAGAATCCCCTCTTCCGATCCCCGCAAATCCGCTAAATTACTCCCGGGTTTGCGCAATATCATTGGAAGAATGGACTCCTGCTGAGGGGTCTCTCTGTCCTGATTGCAGGACACGATAGGAGGAGAAACCTTTGACAGATTCGCAACCAGGTGTTAGCCTTCCTCACTCCATTCATAAGGACTCGATTGCGTCATGGGAGAGTCAATTAGAGGTGTCCTGATTTGAAATAGTGATTGAGCTATTGAGGAATGGGGATAGGTTGAGTTGAGAACAACTTGGGCATCTCGATCCCTCGAATACGATACACACAAGGTCTAATGGATCGGCCGAGTCGGCTCACTGGTCAATCAAAGGATCGGTCCTATCGGGGAAGAATAGCAGGCCTCTCCGAGGTGTGAAGATTGGCCTCCTCTTGAAAGGTAATGATTAATGGGAGTGAGAAGAGATCTGGGAAGGTAGTTGCGCATCGTGAGAAAATGTCTGCGAGTGGGTTCAGCTTCTGTTTGTGATAGCCATCTGATCCCCTCTATTCAGCGAGCCATTCATGCCTGTCAAGATAAGGACAGCTGTGGGAACTGCAGACAAAGGGGCCCCTTAAAGATGGTCTCTCGGCCTAGGTGATGAGATCCCCTTCACTTCCGGTGTCCTCGGGTATACGGTAATGGGCCGGAAGTGATTGAATTAGAAGGTGTCAATGGTGCGCACCGGGTGGTCTCATGTGAGCCCCCTTTACAATAACGGCTGGTATTCTCAGCGGAAGTAGTCGGGCTGGTGTCACTTTTTCGGATTAAAAGGGATAAGTGGAGTATTAGAGCTACCACTTGAAAGAGGTGTCAGGCAAGAAGCTCGACATCCGGCCATATGGTATCTTTGCCCAGATGAGAATAGAATATGAGATCTTTGAATATTACTAGGCTGGTGACGTTGCAGCGGAGGTGGACTCCTGATACTTTGATTTCCGATACGTGGCTAGAGGAGGGGAGATCACAGAACGAGCTGTTTCCCTGGATGGAGGAAGTCTTTCAGGGAATTGGAAGGGCGAGAGCAATGAGTCATGCAATCAGAGGGACTCGAAAGATTGCACGTAGAGTACGCATTAGAGCATGCGAAAAAAGAAGCTCGTCATTACTAATGCAGACGATTTGTTTTTGGGATCTATATAGTGTGTTCCCTAGATAGTTTGATGGAGTGAGACTAGGAAGAGACCGATCATTGCTTCTAGTATGTGCCAAGTTCAGTATCACATGAGAGATTACACGTAGCCGCAGACTTGTAGCGTGTGTGTCACCACTGAAGTCTTCGAAGTCCTAATACTGTGGAATTAGTTCGCCCGTTCTGTGGTCCCTCAGGGCACCGCACTATGAAAGAATCACACATTTCCATTTGATCAAACACGCATCTAAGATCAATCCCCTTGTGGTCCACATGAGCTCTGAAGGTGACTCCTCATGACAGAATTTGTCGCCCTTTCGAGTGGTCTAGACTCGGTGACTCAATAACCCGATGCCCCTGGAGACCCAAAACAATCATTTCCTCTAGTTTCGAGTTGCAGTAGGCGGAGGTTGAGTGATAAGAGTGATTGTAAAAATGCTATAAATAGGTTAATAGATGGGAGAATATCAGGATAGGCATAGTGCGTGTGACGTCCCGGGACCAAAGTTGAGCCAAGCAAAGTGATAGTACTCTGAATGAGTTGCACTTTGAGCGGATCTTGTAATAGATCTCGGAACTTGTGTACTTTTGGTGCCTACAGCGAGTGACGTTTCTTCAGAATGGTCCGATTTGAGTAGACGTAAGAAATGACGCCACAAACGTTTCGAAATCTCTCGAGGATGACCAGGAGGGTCACATCGATTTTCCCGAGTGGGAGTTATCAGTATATCAGCTTGGCGGCCCCCTTATCACATGTGTGAGCAAACGAGTTCCCTCCTCCTCCGCTGCCTCCCTCGACCCAGTAGTGTTCGCTTATCAATGGACTGCGCTACTGACAACGATGCAATCTTCAAAAGTTTTTGGAGTTTTTCGGCGAATAACAGTGGAGCAAACATGCAGTTCTCAGAAGAAAAAAAGATACCGAAAAGGACAGTGGAAGAGCTGAAAACAGCCATTATCATCAGTGCTTGGAGAGCGGACGAACTCGTTTGGCGCTGTTATGATAACCAGAGAGCTGCTCGAGTAGTCATCAAAATGACTCAGAGCGACCGCCGACGTAAGTAGATCAAAGGGAAGTTCCGGCAGCTAGTAGCGCATAGGTGATAATAGAGTAACTGAGCAGAACAAGGAGCGTGAACTCTTGATCTCAAGCGAGATTCATTAACAGAACAAACAATATCGCCTAACAGTGTGACATGGAGACTAAAGATCGAAGTCTAATGGTCCAAAGATTTGAACAATCACTTACACATCCGGACATGGGCGCGTTATCAATTCACATGTGGGAGAAGGAAGAGGAGGCGGAAGGGGCTGATCATTTCGTGTCCAATCAACTTGCAGAGAAGAGTTGTTCACTGCTTGGATTACTCACGTTTGCCAATATAGAAGCTTTTTTTTGTATGGTCCGTGACTTTGCTATACGGGGGATCATTTTTCGTCCGCCACCCTCGCCCTCATCGATCACTCGTCGTCTTCCTAAGAGAAGAGACACTGCCGCCACTCTTCCTCTTCGCCTCTCCGCTCCTCTCACCTCTTCTCTCGTTCCTTTTCCGGCTGCACTGACTCGTCTTTCCATTACCTGCGATCGACTACTGACCACCACCATCTACTCCTTGTTCCATTACTTCATTACTTCCTGTAGTTGTGTCATCAGTTGAACATGCCGAACGAATTGTCTCTCGGGTGTGGTTCGACCCACCCGTTGTCTTTCCTCTTTCCTGTCTGTTCCTCATTGCCATTGGGGGTGTTCAACAGCCCATTCGCGTCGTTTCCGGTGGTGTTGGGAGAAAGGGGAAGGAAGCAGGGAGAGGAACGTGAACCGTATTTCCCCTTTCCCTGCTGCGCCCTCCCTTCCGACCCCTTGTGTCTCTCTTCGATCTAGCTACTTCCTTCCTGCTCTCTGCGCAACAGTCTCTCCGTTCTATCTGCTATCTAGCGAGTTGGAGTGGGCGAGAGAGCTCGCTACTCGCTTCGCTTGTCTGGCCCATCTGCTTTTCGGCCAGCGCATAATTAGATTAGAGCGACGTTGATCTCGTGAAAGCAAGCAAAGCTTCCGTGATGATTGCCAGATCAAAGATTGTGGGAGCTCAGCTCCTTGAGGGGGAGGCCCTTCCTCGAGCCCCAGCTGATCAGCTGATAATCATGCTATTTGCGCACGAGAGCAATGTTGACTGTTTTGTGCGGCGCGCGCAGGGACTTTTTGTGTGGAATCATGCGCGTGCTGATTGGCTGGCAATTCGCAAAAGTTTTCCGATCTGATAACAATCGTATCGCATAAGAACTTCCGTTCGTTTACTTGGGAAAGAGAGGGGTGAGATGGAAGGGGGAGAAAGTAAGTGAAAATGACCTCTTGTCGATCTTGTACTCGCTTCTTCTCTCGCAGTCTGCCGCCTCTACTCGATTCCTATTGTCTCTCGTCGCCCCCTTCGTTAACTTTTCTCGCGAGCTTTCGCTGTATCTCTAACGCAAGTTGCGACACCGATCATATCGTTCACTGATCACTCTCGGACTCGATCAATCGATAATCAGGCGACCGCACCCTGAATGCTACCGTACTTTACGTGCTGCTGTGCGACCCCGTCGACGTCGCCGGCGGCGGATAAGGCGGAGAAAAAAGTATTGATGAATTTTCATGAATCGATAATACCGTAACCAGCCCTGAAAGCCATTCAGGCGACCCTGAACAAGAAATGCGCTGGTATTCGAGGAATGCAGCCTGAGTAGGCGCGTGTGTTCGTTCAGTGATGGTTATGGGGGTGATGGGATTGGAGCGAAGGGGAGATAATCATGTTAGACAAACTGATGAATGGAATGGGGAAAGGAAGGGGAACTAAGTGGTCAAGAAGCAGCATCAGCCGAGTGGCCTCGATGGGGAGCCTCGCCCAACAGGAAAATGTGCAAATTCGCACGCGTAAGGGCACAAAACGAGACCGGGAATTACTGCTGATGTTGTACTTTACGACCCGGTTCCCGATGTAGCAACTGATTGGATATGTGAGAAAAGGGTTGATTAGGAGAGTAAATAGTCATGAAAGATAAGTTATGAAGAAGTTGATCTTTTATCTTTGTGAGAAGAGGATAGATTGAGTGGATCTACGGGTCGGAAAAGTAAAGTTATTTAGGTTTAGAAGTTGATCTTTGATCGTTTGCAGCAATTCTTCGAGTCGATTAATCCGAAAGGCGAATTTGGCGAGGATCAGGAGGGTCTGGAGCAGTATCTATACGAGAAATCGCTCAAGATCCAGCCGAAAGAGGTCGACCGACCGCCCCATCCCGACGTGGTGAGGATAACGTTTACTACTTTAGAAAATCCCTGACATTTGTGCATTGCGTGAACGAGATCGCTGTTTACCACACCGCACACACCGTGCGTCAAAGTTAATTTCCTACCCCTCCTAAATTGGTAGTTAATCCGGAAGAGGACGATCAGAGACAAGGGAAACATCGCGCGGTAAATTTGCGACCATAGTGTGCCTATTTTGGGACGGCGACGTTTCCTAAAATAGTGCAAGTGGGAATAGGGAGAGGGCTAAATTGGGAGTAGCAGTCCGATGTTTCCTCCACTTTCCGGGTACGGTATCTAGTCTATTATCATACACCCCCCATTTAGTTGCCGGCTGATTGATCGCAACTGCTCTCAGTCGATAATAATCGCCTATTTATTCGTTCCGCCCCTTCTCCGAGCAGTACACTCGGAAACTTGCGCTCGTTAGCACCAATATGCCGCTCGTCCTTGGGGCGATACTCGCTGCGATCGGCGAGAGGGTACGGTAGTGTAGATCGATTGGGTTACTGTAGCCATACATTCAGAAGCCGAAACACTCATCGGCCACCCTGCGATCGCCCGGCATCAAACCACCACGAACGAATGCCAAGGACAGCGGAAATCTCGAAAGCAAAGGTACGGTAGATCGATTCACCAAGCACTGGCTTTTCGTCCAAAATCAGAAATGAATGCGTTTAGAAGAATTGCGAAGTGCAAGTGAAGTGAGCCACAATTTCGGTATGTTTTGGCTCCGGAAACCCAAAATCAACTACCCCATTTCCCTCGTTTTTTATCCTTCCTTCTTTCAATCCCTGCACAAATATCCTCTGCAAAATTTTCATCCCTATCACGTCTCCCCATCAATAATTCCCCCACAGCTTCTTTCCCGGTGTCGGGTCGCGGTAGAGTACCGATCCGCTCTATTACAGTAACCTCGTTTGCCGCCTCATTCGGCCATCTGGGATCGTCGAAGAGCAACACGTACATCAGCAGGCATACGGTAAGTGCTCGACGGATCGACAACTGACTTTTCCTGTTCGATATTCGCCAGGTTACGGTATCCACCGCTTTTCAGAGTCACGAGAGCCAACCGAAGACGGCGCCGCCCACGCCCGGATACGATACGGGAGACAAGTGAGTATCGATTGATTTATTGAGGTTACGGTAGATCGGAGAGTACGGTAAGATCTCCACATTATTGTATGTTGTTGTGGTCTTCAAAACGAGGATTAGCGGGTAATTTAGCAGATTGTATGGAGTGAGATTAGCTCAAGTAGGTGTTTAGCCCCTAATGGTCCATATATGCTGGCGTCGCTCAAGAAGAAAGGAGCATCGCCTCTGGGCAAGATTAGTTGACGGTAGGATTGGGCAGGTGACTACTCCTCGATTCGAACGATCTATCGGCGTCTCTGACCTGGGAGAGAGTATGGAGATAGAAGAGAGACAGAGAAGTGAGGTGTCAAGAGGCAGGGGTTGCTAGGATGAATGGAGGAGGTATTAGAGGCAACGAGATGGCTAGTTGGCGTGAATGTGCGAGCTAGGATTGGTTATGGTAGCACTGGGCTCAATGAGCATTACTGGATGGAGTGCTCAACAATTGGGATAAGTTAGTTCTGAAACCGAAAAGCGGCAGAAATTGGGAATAGTATTTGTTCACCTGCTCTGGTGATTATAGTACGGTAGTAGATCTCGAGTGGGTGTGGTAGCCCAATGGCAGTTCTCGACATTGGGCGAAATACGGCGCGGTGTGAAGTGTATGTGTGTAAGCTGCACGAACAAGCTGCTGCGCGTGACGTAAATCACGCGGCTTGCTGCGGGCCGGAAATGCTGCATAGAGACAATGCACTTTGAGTAGAGCCCAGACAGGTTAGAGAACAAAAGGGAAAAGCGGCGAGCGCAAAATGAGCGAGGGCGTGGATGTCTACGTTGCGTTGCCCCATCCCGGTGATACACAAAGATGTTTTGACGGTGATATTGTGTGTGTGTAGCAGTGGTGAGCGACCCCACAAACTTTGGTGTGTACCCCCGCAGCGGGGGGTACAGCCTTGTTATCGAGAGGGTGTGTGCTAGAGCCGACGGATTAGAAAGAGTAGGGAGAGGCGCGCGCGGGGGTACAAGATTTCGCGTGTACCCCCGCAAGTTAGAGGGGAGCGCTCACGACTGGTCTGTAGAGGTGGTAGGATCAACATTAGATCATCATCACGGAGTGGCTCATCCCTTGCCCTTCTCCCTTCTTCTTTAGTCAATTCGCTTATTCGTTGACCAAGAAGAAGCTGCGTGTTCGACAAAGAGAACACTGCTCGTGTTTGGCTAGGAGTGGAGTAGAGCAGGGAATGAATCCCGAATTGGAAGGGAGATGAATCAGTACCTCACGGACCCGATCCGGTGTGTTGAATTGTATGAATCAGTTACTCCTTCTCCAGTGAGTTACCAGTTTCACACGGTGATTGAGAGTTGGAGGGGAGTGGAGTTGCTGATCGCGTTCGAATGTCGAGGTGAAAAAATCCAACCAAGTGCAGTTAAGTTTCAGCTGGTGATTGAGAATTGAGTAGGAATGGAGTTGCTGATAGTAGTCGGCCATCGATGACAAAAAAATGCAACCACTGTTCGCTTTGAGCTTCAGCTGCTGGTTAGTATCGAAGCAACTAATAGCCGATTGAGTTTTTGCAGAGAAATCTTTCAAATTTGTCCTGTTAGTGCAAGTCTGTTGTTTTGTAAAGGGAATTTGAACTCCGTTATCTTTTCTTAGACAGCTCCAATTCCTGTTTATCGCCTCGTGTTTACGCGATGGGAGCGAAGTTGATTTTTCTCCTTGGCCAGCACGACATCCCAATGATCTCTTCCATCCATCATGTGATAGGCTCTTCTCCATTCCTCCTCTCCTTCGTTCTTCGCCACAAAAAGGTGTCAGCAGATAGGGATGAGGCTAGGCTAATCCGGCCAATTTGTCCATTCGATATCCCCTCGCTCGCTATCCCTGGACGTTCACGCGATCACTAGGATGAGCTCTATATCCCCGATAGTTTAACTCCTATGGTTGATCCTCTCCCCCATCCCACGCGCGATTTGGAATCGGGGTGTGCAAATATTTTTCGACCTCTCATTTCACTATACTCTCGTCGGTCAGAGAAACCGAGAGAGCGCTGCGAGATTGGAAATCATTTTGCACACCCCAGATTTGAATCAATCTTCCGAGCAAATAAGGATATGAGGGGTGTTCACACGGAGTCATTCCCGTAACACACACACACACACACACCGCCCCATCGCCCACTTCCGACCACCCACTCGGTTAGATAACGGAGATTGGAGTGCAGAGCGAGCGAGGGAACATGACGATCAGAGAGATGCAGACAGCAGAGACCTCCTACAGAACACGTAGTGTCATATCCGATTCCCGGTTCGCATGCCCGGTCTTTTCGAATGAATCTTTGATCCGACCGACCCCTCTTAGAGATCGGCCCCTCCAAATCGGCCAAACAAACAAGATCACCTGGTTTGAGAGGAGGATCAAGAGAGAAAGGGGGCGGAGCCTGGCATTCGGCCAAAATGGGAAGGGGAGATCTGGGGGTGGGGGGGGGGGGGGAGAGAGCAGCAAAAAGTAGCTACCAGCTGTGCAGAGAACGGGGGAGGAGGGGGGGGGGGGGCGGAGTCAGGAGGTGGGGGGGGGGCAGGGGAAGGGAGAGAAAGGGAAGAGAAAGGGAACAGTACACCCCCGTGCTATCCTCCTGTGTCTGCCGTTCGTCCCTCTTGCTCTCAACTCTACTCCACTCATTCACTGCCCCGACTGTCACTGACCATAACCATAGAGTGGTACCCAATCATTACGACTTGGTTCACTGCCTGGATCCAGCCGGAGCGATGGCCGCAGCAACGATGATGCGCTTTGACTTCTTCAGGTATGGGTTGGGGTGATTTGAGTTTCACAAGGTTTGTATGAGGAGGTTGTTTCGGGGAGTCTTTGATGACAAGCTTCTTCGTGGTCCGGAACAAACATAATTGCACTCCTGAGGGTGATTTGGATAGCGGAGGAATTGTAGCTGATTTTTGATTCGGATTTGGGGCAGTTGCAACAAGGTTTCAGAGGGTTTGTATTAGGCGCTGTTTTCGGAGAATCGATCTTGTGGGATTCCGAGCATTCAATAACTGCAGTTCCTGAGTAATTGGGTTGGGGGAGGTGTGGTGGCTGATTTTTTGTTCACATTTGGGGCAGGAATAACTATGTTTCGGAAGGTTTGCATTAGGTGTGTGATCCTGCAGTTTTTGATCTTGATCTTGGTGATTGGACATTCAATAATTCTAATTCTTTGCAGCCGCAGTCCGGGCGACGCGCATGCCGGAAGCAGCACGGCGTCGACGCACCTCTCGCACGGCCGCTCGCCGCACGCGTCGCGACCCAACGCGCCGCCCGAGGACGCCGTGCCAGGTACGGTAGGGGATACGGTAGATAGAGAATGTTATTGATGAGGTGCAGAAACTAGGCAGTTTGTCGTTGCATGGATACTTGAAGTTTAAATGTCGTGGATAGGTGACAGTGAGATCAATAATTGCGTTGGAAAATAAAAATCAATATTTGATAAGAGAGTGTTACGGTATTCCGTTTCAGCCCATTTCGTGCTAGCGGACGTTGAGTCGAGGACGCGAAGCAGAGCGGGATCGTCAAAGGTGAGCACATGATCTTTGATCTTTGCCCCTCCATCCTGTCTCTGAGTCATCATGGCCCTAGGGCACGGCGAGTTGGCCAAAGCGCATTCTTCCGTTCTGAATCACTACTCTTTCCACTTTTTGACACCCTCCCAACTTGGCACAGCTCTATCTCAAATGGAAAGCGAAAGTTGTTGATGCAAGCGGCTAATTTACAACGAGTGAACACGACTGTGCCATAGGCGGTTTTGTGATCAAAATGCTCTCTTAATTTTGCACGATCTCTAGCGCGTCAGAGTGAGCGAGAGAGCACGCGGAATGGAGAGAGTCAGACAGAGTTGAATGAATCGGCGAGCATGCGCGCGATTGGCAAGAGTGTGCAGGCCACGCGTGCAAGGAAAGAGGAAGGGGGTTAGATGGCAACTCCTTCCCTTTCTTATCAACTAGTAGATGGTGAGATGATTGATTTGATGGGAGATCGAGTTTCCGGTTGATGCGTGCACAAAAAGTGTCTTTATTGATTGATCGATTCCACGGGGTATTCTCCTTCCGTCTTCCTGATGAATGTGTCAGAATGATTTCCGGTGGAGGGGATAGACCACGGGGATGGTTAGCTGGTAGGTGGTAGCAGATCAGATGGGTTGCTAATGTGGTGAAGCCATTATAAATGATCATTAGCCTGACTGTGAAAAAAAGCTGGGCTTGGAGATTAGTGAGTGCGCCTTGATCATTGCTTGATGTTCTATGATTAATTCTTCCCTCCCACATATTCTTGTTGCAAGAGGGGGATAATCTCCCACGCGCACTGTAGCTAACTGCCGCTCATCCATCATTGTTCGTTCGCCCACTCTATTTTGGAGATGATCTTAATCCCCGAGAAGAGGAGGGGGGAGCATCAACTAGTAGTTACAGTGAGGAGTAATGGCTCGAGTCTCTCGATCCCGCGCGATCTCTCATTGGCTATTGCTATAGTTAGAGTAGCAAGTGGATTAGAGTGGGAGGAGCAGAAGGAGCAGTAGCTATCATTATATTTTGTCCTGATGAGATGGATCACAGTTTATGACCGGGATAGGTCTGGTAGCAGAGACGAGAGATCGTGGGAAAGTGAGAGGCACTGATCATAATTGACTAATTAGATTGGAGCAGAGGGTGATAGGGATCGGGCGCGGGAAGAGAGGGGATCTGGGATATTTTTTGAGTGAATATGAGGCTGTTTTGGGCTTGAAACATATCGAAACGGGATCGAAAAAGGATCAAATTTGAGTGGCGCCAACGTGCGTACTTTGACCGGGTGCGATAACAGGAAGAGGTTATCATGTGACGAACGAGATCGAGTTTAATCAATTACCCCGCCGCCAATATATTATTGTGAAATCACTCTTGTGTTTCACTCTCTGAATGTAAATAGATAATGGTTCTCGAAGATCCAATGCACTTGTGAATTCGTCTTCGTCTCACTACACTTTTCCCATTCCAGTCAGTGGGTTGTTTTGGTAGCGTCGCATTGGGTGAAAAGGGGGTGACAGTTACGTTCCGCCATTCCTTCACCCGCCGCTATTTTGTTGCACCTTTCTATCTTATCGGCGCAATTACCACTCGCATGTTAAAGCGCATTCCCGAGCGTAAAGTTTCACTCTCATGCAAAATCAAATGGCCACTTGATAGCCTGCCAATTAATGGGCTGTGATTGATGGAGAGGGAAAAGTTGAATGAGGAAGTAAGTAACAGTCAAGAATAATGCCTTCTCTTTTTGCAGACCGCGACCCTTCCTCGCTCCGGTCCGCCGCCTTCCCTGAACGCGCCCGCCACCTCGGCCCTCGTCCCGCCTCCGCCCATCCTCCCCCGACGCGCCACCACCAAACCGCCCAGTTCTGCGCCATCCGGCGCAGCTGCAGCTGCAGCTGCTGTGGCGCCAGCGGCCGCCGCGCCCGCGCCTCCGCCGCTGCATCCGCGACGCGCGGGAGGCGTCGGCGCGCCCTCCGCCGCGTCCGGAACGTCGCCCGGTGGAGGCGGAAGCTCGCCGTCGTCGTCCTCGACGACGACGACTTCCGCGCGGGCGACGCCGACGGTCGATCGACCGGCGGCCTTCGTCTTCCCGTCGCCCTCGACGTCATCGACGAGAGCGACGGGCGGTTCTCCGCCGGCGTTGCCGCCCCGAGGACGCCCCTCGGCGCCATCGGCAGCTGCGCCGATCGCCGAGGCGTATTCGCCGAATTCGCTGCGAGTGACGCTGGACTCTCGACTGACCCTGTCGCCGACGTCCGTCTCCGACGAAGCCTCTGTCTCGCCCACGGTATCCCTATCGATGCCCGTCCCCCCTGCACTACCACCGAGGAGGAGAGGAGGCGATGCGGCACCGCCACCACTACCGCCCAAAATGAAGTGAGTAGAATTATGTTGTTGAAAATTAAGGACTAGCTTTTTTTCATCTGCGAGTGAATCGAGGTTTCATGGGTGAATTGTTAGGGAGTTGGGGACGGATCTTGAAAAAATACAATCAAATTCCATCTGGATGGTTTGAGTTTCATGGGTTCGGTGTAAGATAGTTGATCGGGAACGATTCAATTCCGTGTAGATATTGAAGTCAACAATTCCATTTCAGTGCATCGCCCCCCAACCTGCAAGCTCCGCCCCTTCCACCGAAGACGTACAAACGTCGAATGCACTCGTCCTCACCGACGAACATGGAGTGATGACGAAATTCCCCGTCGACTCCGCCCCCTTTCCCACGATCGATATCACGCCCCCTCACTTACCGTATCCCTTCCTCCTCACTCATATTTGTTGGCTCTCCTCCCTATCGATCACTTACGGGTTTCGCATTCATTGTGAGCGCTTTCTCGACTATTTCAACCACATATTTGTTCGTTTATTTTGCTCTCCTAAATATCGTTATTTGTGCGTGTTTTACACAGTCCCTGAGGCATTTCTCCCTGATTACCGTACCATTTCCTCCTCTTCGAGAGGCCATAGGCTACCGTACTCGATCCTCTGATCCGACCCCAAACGATTCGATCCGCCGCACCCCTGAATGCCATAGTTTGTCCCATACCCCGCACTGCGATTGTGAATGATCCGACCCTTGTAAATTCTACCCCTTCTTCCAGTTTCCGCATCTTCTTAGATTGCTCATGTTTTCGATAGTTCTGACAAATCGTTTTTTCTTTGTACAAACACCAACCCGGTAACAGAGAATGGTACTGCCTCGCTCGCGAATTAATTCGAACTTTCTTTTCCCCTCCGAACTTGCTAAAGATTGGATAAATTGGATAAAAGATTGGATTCGATTAAATTTGGATAAATTAATTTCATGAATCGGATTCTTTTCTGTGAAGCAACAAGGCGAAATGACACATAAGATTTGATACACGCGAGGTCCTTCATTCGGATTCTTCTCACATGTCTGTGCAAAAACAAGAAGCAAAAAAAGAGAAACGCATACATGATTTTCTTGAATTATAATGTTTTCTGTCCGACAGCAAGCAAAAACGGGTACAATCAAGTTTTCACTTTTATTCTCGACGGGACATGAAACTGAGACGTCATTGCTCTACATCGGGGCAATGCGTGTGAGTAGAAAGAGGAGAGGGGCCTCCGACTAGCGGAATCCAATGGGCGGAGCGGCCATATGGACGCCGTGTGCACCGCGAGGCGCAAATCCGCGCGCCCACGGAGCGGACGAGTGAGGCGCCAGATGCGCGACCGGTGCGCTCATATGCACCGCGCCAGACGCGGCAGGCGGATACATGTCGAAGCCGCCGCGGTACGGTATGTAATTGCGATAGGTTACGGTAGATTGGGATAAGATACGGTAGATTGAGACAAGGTACGGTAGATTAGGACACGGTATGGTAGATTGCGGTAGGTTATTGGGATAAGATACGTAGATTATGTTAGGTTCTGACTAGGTAAGGTAGATTACGGTAGATGAGATAGGGGACGGTACCTCCGGCCCATGTAGACGCCGCTGCGGCCGCGCAGCGCCGAATGCGTCGGGTAGAAGGACGCAGGCGGTGGGATGTTCTGCGATACGGTAGGTCACGGTAGCCTCGAGGGTACGGTGGTCACCTGAGCGGGCGGATTGGCCGACACGATTATCGGGCGGTAGGTGAGCGGCGGCGGCGGAACCGTTCGAGTGCCTGGGATACGGGAAGGAATCGATCGGGTTACGGTAGCTACCGTACCATCGCGCTCCCTCCACGGCTCACGGGGCGGCTCGTCGTCGTGGTGGTCGATGCGGAAGGTGACCTGGAGTACGGTAGGGTACGGTAGGTCAGTTATCGATCGGGCCGGATTACGGTAGACCACCGTACCGTCTTGCCGTTGCCGGAAGGTGGCGTGCCAATGGGGGCGGGCGGACGAAGTGACGGCGCCGAGGGTGCAGCGTCCTGAAAGATCAAAGATCAAAGAACAAAGATCGATAGGGTTACGGTACCTCAGACTTGAACTCCTTCGGTACGGGTGCGCCCTCGGGCTCCGCGTCGTCGCCGTCAATGTTGAGCTTCTGGAAGAGATCAAAGATCAAAAATCAGACTACAGTAACCATTTCTGTTACAGTTGCCCTTCAAATTTTGAAGAGCAACTGTAACAGAATTGGTTACTGTATCATGTAGATACCATGTCCTAGCCCCTCAACCGATCAATTCGTAATCTACTACCGTATCTTCGCTTCAGTAACCATTCAGTCATCGATCGGCTACCGTACCCTCGTGGGTCTGCTGGGTAGTTCATCCGTGTCGCTTAGCTCCTCGTCGTCATAGTCGTCGTCCCACTCCTGCGCCTTCTTCCGAGATCGAGGCGAAGGGCGCGCGTCCGAACTGCAGTTTGATCTTCGGTCTTTGTTCTTTGATCTTTGATCTTTAACTCCCGGCTACCTTGCATGACACGCAATGTGGCTCGCGGCGCCCATCGGACCGCTCGTGCCGCCCGATCTGAACCATACTTGGGTACGGTAGGTAGACTACCGTATACTATACCTTCCGTTCCGGACGTAGATCCAGTGCGCGCGACGCGCCTCCGCAAACGCGCGTTCCGCCCACGCGTCCTGCTCGTCCGCGTGCAACTGCAGAGAGGGTACGGTATTGGGTTATGGTAGGCCGAGGAAAATCGATATGTTGGCGCTTCGTCGGAAGTCTACGGTAACCCTGCAGTGTTGGCAACGGTCTAAGCGGTATACAGTAACCCTTTGAGGGTTCTTGGTCCGGTGCCATAGTTACGGTATCTTACCGCGTCCCAGAACGGCAACGCGAGCTCGACAATCTTCGAGAAGGCCGCGATCGGTGCGCCTGAGCATTGATCTTTGATCTCGCGATCTCCGAACTCCCTTACCGTGCACCAGCTCGAGCGACACCCACATGCACGAAGCGAACGCGGAGATCGAGCCGGGAATGAGCATCTTGCGCACTTGCTGTAGTTTGATCTTTGGACTTTGATCTTTAATCTCCCCCTACCTTGCCCATGTACTTCCAGTCGGATCGAGTGGTCACGGTGTCGTCAAAGGGCGGCGGAGACGAGGGCGCCTTCACGCCTGCACACACTGGCTTGCATGACGAACGGACTGAGGCAGAGAAATAAAAGATCAAAAATCAATCTACCGTACTCCTTCCTTTGAGCGACAAACTATAGAGTACAAAGCTGGATTACAGACTATAGACTACAAACTACAACTATTCAGCTTGGTCGTTGATCTTTGATCTTTCATCTTTGTAGTCTGCTCTCTGATCCCTTACGTCTGGGCGGTGCATACTCCTCCAGGTCGTACTCGCCCGAGCAGATCGGATCGTAGGCCGCGAGATTGACCGTGCGCCAGTTCGTCTTGCGACGACCGCGAGATCTGGAGGAGAGATCAAAGATCAGATTGTTAGAGATCAAAGATCAGGTTGGGGTAGAGATCAAAGATCAAACTACAAAGGCAGTATAGGAGAGATTAGATAGAGTTGTTATAATTGCTGTGATGCAAATTGGAGAGATTGGATAGTTCAAAGATCATGGTGATGGAACAAAGAGAAAGATTCGTAGATGAGAGATTACAGAGGACAGTGGTCAGTTTGGGAGAGATCAAAGATCAATATCGTGGTGTACCGTACTTTCCATTCATGACGATTCGTCGCGAGACGCTCCGTGTTGTGAAGAGAAGAGGAAGGGGAGAGGCGACGAGTGATAGACCACTCCGCACGGGGAAGAATGGAGTGAGTGAGGGAAGTAGAAGAGTGAAGGCAGATTGAGAGAAAAGTGAGAGAGGGAAGAAATAAAGAGAGTGCAGAGAGTGAGAGGGAATTTGAATGGAAATAATTTTTGTTATTGAATTTGTATTCTTTTCATTGTTCATGTTATTATCTAGTTGTTTTGAAATTTTATTACCTTATTATAGCGAGGTAAATACAAATTGTAAATTGCACAGGCACATAAGAGCCCGTTCGCGTAAGAATCGGACAATGCTCGACACAGTGATTTTTCGGAAAATCGAGGAAGAAGGTTCTCGAGGGTGGCGATCATCGTGGGGAACTTCATTTTGCCCCAAATCATTCCATGCAGCCGTGCTTCCACCATGCTTCATGGCACCACTTTTCTGTATCTCGTAAGTCCGTCGGCGAAATGTTATGAAAATTTCAGAGCAAGCATAATCGACCACGCTGATTCCAACCATGGTATTCACAATTTCAAATATGCATGCGTTTTCTGATTAAAATTTCTTTTTTCGAATACGAGGGCCTAGTGGTCTTCAATTTTATAATAGTGAGATGCGCCTCATCGAGAGGATCATTTTCGTATGTAGAGTGTGGAGGAAAAAATATCCGTTTTTTTGCTACCCTTCGTTTTGTGTTTACTTTCTGCACTCATTTACTATTTTTCCCCTCTGTCGCTCTTTGTTCTCACCTCATTCGTCACTCGACAAGCGACCAGTTCGGTGCGAGAGATGGAGAAAAGTGGAAATAAGTGTGCAAAGTTTTTGACAAAACGTGGGGTAGCAAAAAATCGGCCATTTTTTTCTCCACATCGAGAGGATCATCCTTTCTCGCCTGATCGAGAGGATCATACGAAAAATGATCCTCTCGATCAGGCGCATCGCACTATTATAAAATTGAAGACCACTAGTAGGGACCACCATCAAAATCGCAAATTTTTATTTGGGACGTCAAGGCCTTTCGTGATCATTAGTCCATAGGTGTGGAATGAATTTTCAAAAAGAAAAATTTAAAATAATACAAAAAGAAGAAAGATATTTGCAAAATAAACGAAGTCTCTAGCTTGAAAACGAGAGATACACCACGCCGAGGCGACGTTTGACCCGGATCCGGCTCTACTGACAGTTCCGGCTGGGACTGACTATTTCCCGGTTCCGGCTATAACATTTTTATATTTATATCAGAAAAAACTCTGTTCGCTGTTGAATTCCATTATGTCATGCTTTCACTCGATTCTGTGTCCTGTTCTCCCTCGATTCTGTATGATCTCTCCCTCGATTAGAAAGTTATAAAAATAAAGAGCATCTGGGATGTTTTCGCATGTACCATCCGCGGGCACCTACCGATTCGCGTCAAAATGGAGCAAGGGGTCACCCAGGGGTTGGTAGTCAACTATCAACAGCGATAATGCGCGGCCCTCGTCAAATAAGGACAGTGCAAGCAAGTTATTGAAAGAAAAATGGCAAGTTCAGAGCGTACAAAACCGAATTTCGACGATAACAGACGTGGACGCCTACAGAATTCCGTCATTTTTCGCACAGAGGTAGCCCATGGGACCTATTCAGCCCACATAACAGCGAAACTCGCGGCCTTCCTAGTTAAAATACAATAATCGATCGATAAATGCCAAGGCCAGCGCGTGCAAAACCGAAATTCGACGATAACGGACGTGGACGCCTACAGAATTCCGGCATTTTTGGCGTGGGGATTGTCCAAGGGGTGTATTCAGCCCACATGACAGCGAAACTCGCGGCCTTTCAAGTTAAAGTATAGTTATCGATCGAAATATGCGAATAAAAAGCGAGCCCGGGGTGCACGACGAGCTGTCAACGACGATAACGGACGTGGACGCCTACAGAATTCCGGCATTTTTCGCACAGGGGTTGTCCATAGTGCCTATTCAGCCCACATAACAGCGAAACTCGCGGCCTTTCAAGTTAAAATGCAATAATCGATCGATAAATGCCAAGGCCAGCGCGTACAAATCCGAATTTCAGCGATAACGGACATGGACGCATACAGAAATGCTGCTTTTTTGGTGTGGTGGTTGTCCACGGTGCCTATTTAGCGCTCGTAACAACAAAACTCGCGGCCTTTCAAGTTAAAGTATAAATATCGAGCAAAATATAAAAAAATAAAACAGTGAAAAAATCGAAATCACGAGCGTGCCCTCCTTGAACTCCGTTAATCTAAACACCGATGCCGGAATTTCACACACGGCTTTGTCTCACACTTTTTCCCGGAATTTTTTTCCCGGATCTTCAAATGGTGGTCCCTAGACCACTAGGCCCTGGTATTCGAAAAAAGAAATTTTAATCAGAAAACGCATGCCTATTTGAAATTGTGAATACCATGGTTGGAATCAGCGTGATCGATTATGCTTGCTCTGAAATTTTCAAAACATTTCGCCGACGGACTTACAAGATACAGAAAAGTGGTGCCATGAAGCATGGTTGCAGCACGACTGCATGGAATGATTTGGGGCAAAATGAAGTTCATCACGATGATCGCCACCCTCAAGAACCTCTATCACGAAATTTTCGAAAAATCACTGTGCCAACCATCATAGGGTTTTGTTCGATTCTTATACAAACGGGCTCATAGCAAAAAGGAACACGTTTGAATTGAGATGGAATGCATTTAAGGAAAAGAGGGGCGGAGCTTAGGCCTTCTTCAGTACTTTCTTGTGTTTACGATGTTTCTTCCGGAAGTCTCTGACCTCATCTTGGAAACCTGAAAATTAAAAAGTAAAATTTTGAAAATCTTGACGTTTTTCTACATGAACACGATTTTTTTGCTGGACTTCGGTCGGAATTCGAATATTTTCGAATATCTCACCAGGCGGGAAGCGAGAGAGGTCAGGAGGAGGCCGCATCACGTCCACAACGATATCGTTCACGGAGTAAATCTGAAGATGGGGAGGCTTAATTAGTGGTATTTTGATCGGATTCCCTCATTACATCAGTCACATCAGAAAATACTGCTAAACATGACCCTTTGAAGCATATCCGTGAAACTGAATCTTACAAGTTAGTAGAAAAGTAGAAAAGTGTTAGTAGAAAAATAACCTGATTGTGCGGCTTGTACGGGTTCCATGGCTTGTAGGGACTGGTGGGAGGGGGTGGGGGTGGAAGAGGAGTCTGGGTGGTCCAGTCCTGGAGCGGGGGCGTGATGGTCCAGTAGGGATTATTCACCCAGTTTGCGGGCGGAGCGGGTGTGGTGGTCGTTGTGGGTGGGGGTGGAGGCGGGGGAGGCGGAGACTGGGTTGTGAAGTCCTGTGGAGGCGGTGTTCGTGTCGTCCAGTAGGGGTTGGAGGGCGGTTGGGTGATCCAGTCTGCGGGCGCGGACGTAGTCGTCCTGGGAGGAGGAGGCGGCGGAGGAGGCTCTGGAAGAATCAAGGTGGGCTGTCTAGTTCGATTGCAGAATCAATACTGCAGTAATCGAGAAATCGAGAAAAATCAATGCAGTAATCGAGAAAAGAGAAAAAAAAGAGAAAAGAGAAAACAGTTGTAAGAGTTTGTTCGAAATTTTTTGATTCCTAACATCTTACAGGAACAAAAAAAAATCAACTATTTTTGCTCACGAGTAGTCCATTCGGGCCAATCGGCGGGCGATTGAGTTGTGGTCCTTGGGCCATAAGGATTGGATGGCACCCAATCAGATGGAGGTGGCGTGGGACGGGGAGGGGGCGGAGGCGGTGGGGGTTCTGAATAAGATCTTTCTCACTGGCAGGTTCTCTAATCGTCACATCGTAATGCGATCCCTGCTATTGTCATTGGAAAATAATAATTCAGGTAAAATCATGATCTTCTATGAACGTGTCAATACAGTTGTTATAATTTGTTCGTTCCATGTGATATTCGTTAAGCGAAAAATGGAGATATAAGCTCAAAGTCATACGTGTAGTCCATCCGGGCCAATCGGCCGGCGACTGGGTGGTCGTGTGCCATGGCGCATACGGATTCGAGGGGGACTGCGTCACCCAATCGGAGGGCGGAGGTGTGGGACGGGGAGGCGGAGGTGGTTCTGGAAGAGCAGGGGTGAGGTCTCTGGTAGCTTACCCACTTTCAATTCTCAGTGTTTGATCACCAGAAAAGAGTGGGATCCAACAGGGAAAATATCAAAGAGATGTGTGAGTCGAGGAGATTCAGATTGTCTAAATCGCAAAAGGTAAAGGTGCATCAAGTTCTTTTAGACAACGTCGTAAGACAACGCTAGGTGGACCCACTGGTAAGACCAGCCGTGTGAATCGCGAAAATAAGTGGTTTTTGCCACATACGCGGTGTCCATCCGGGCCAATCGGCGGGCGGAGGCGTTGTGGGGAGCGGGGCGGGAGAGGGAGTGGGGAACGACGATGGCCAGATGGGAGGAAGAATGATCGGGGGAGGAAGGGAGATGGGAGGAGGTTGGAGTGCGGGCATGACGTAGGAGGTGGAGGTGTACCTGATATTCGTAATGTCATCAATCTTCACCTTTTATTAATTGTTTTTTTTCGCACTGAAATATCCAATGTAATTGAAAACACAGACCCTAGTAATCTTTAATAACCGCGTGAAACATATTCCAACTTTGAAAGTAAACATTATACTTTTGATTCGAGTCGTTTCGATCCTCTGTACTAACACCTAGAGTTAGAAATACGAATAATCGTTTCTCCATTTCTCGTGCTCTTTCACCGGTCAGAGTGATGAGAGAGCACACGGAACGAAGAGACGATTACCCGTATTTCGACCTCTTCTTTCATCTGACGCCTTCTGCCACCGTTCCCTTGTGAGTGCAAGTGGAATATTCAACATAGGTTTATCGCCGATAGAATTCTCATACAATATTGGTTCGTGAATTATTATTAGTGCTTCTTCATTTCCTTCATTGCCCAACCCGAAGTGAGATACCGATTCAGACGGTCCTGATTCGATCGTTGGAACGCGAATTGGGGACGACGGGAGAAGGGTTGTTGATAGGACCCTCCAGAATCTTGTCCGATCGGGAACGTCCCTGAATCAGATGATATCAACGACGAAGAATCAACTGTTAGAAAGGGCTAGAGAGGTACAAGGTCGGACAACTTTTTTTTGTTTCATTTGTGGTAATGAAAACAGCTTAGAAATTATTGCGAAATTCTAGTACTGGTAGAAAATGTGCGAAATGGAGAGGGCCAAACAGTGGAATGGAATTCTTACCTGACTGGAAGCCCACTTGAGATGTCGGATAGGAGGAGACGGGAATGTACTCTCTACAATGATATTTTTGTTCCTTGTTTAATTGCTTCCTACCATGATTGATCATCACCTGACGGATCGCCTTTGGTAATCTCGTGAAACCTTAATCCGCCTTCTCCCTCCCTCCCGATCCCTCACCCCCTCTTCAATTTGCATACAAATTACCCGTATTTCAATTGGCATGCAAATTGGTCGCTTTGACGGGTGGAGAGAGCGAGAGGGGTAGGATTCTTGCTTCAGACAACTCTAATAACAGTAGGATGCGGCTAGAGAAGATCTAACCTTGTTGTGTCGTCAGAAAATGAAGGGAGCGGAGTGGGGGGGGGACTGATTCTTTGTTCAGGCAGCTCTAATAACAATAGAAAGCGGTTTTCACTGAATTTCGATCTCCACATAGGGGGGGGGGGGGGGCTGGGGGTCCCAAAATAATCAAGACCTACCGCGCGATGACCGGTCCGCTCGGGGCAGAGTAGTAGGTGGGCGATGCGGCTGGGGGCGGGGCGTAGTAGATGGACGACTGCTGCAGGGGCATGAACGGAAGGGTGGGTGGGTCCCTGGAAGGGGTTGATAGCTCGGATTGATAACGTTATTAATGAGAAGTTTAAAAAACTTTTGAAAATATGTTGGACACTCTCGACTTCTGTTGAAGTCGAGAGATTCTGTTGAAGTCGAGAGATCGTGGCAAAACTAAGAAACATAATCTGCTCATTCGAGGATCTGCTCACCTGAACACTTGATTTCGCTGCTCACTCCTACAGGTGCAAGTGTCGAGAACGGGCGGAGGAGGAGGTGGAGGCAGCAGTCTGAATGAGATCAAGTGGTATGGTAGGGCTACTGTAATCAGAGTGACGGATACGTTTAGGTACCCTACGGTAGCTGTGAAGGGCGACTCCGGGTATTGTAGGGTGAAAATAGTGTGATGCTCGGAACGAAAAAACTCACTGGCATCCGCAGCCGGAGTTTCCGAAGAAGAAGGCGTCGGATAGCGAGGGAAGGGAGAGAAGAAGAAGAAGCGACGATGGCATCCTCCAGTGAGAGGAGGATGGCCGATGGAGCATTACTGCAATAATATAAAAGTGAAAACTGAATATTTTTGCGGTTCGGCGTTATTCGGATGAATTAAGTATTAGAATGTCAAATAAATAGGCTAGGTTTGCTCCAGTAGGAAGATCGCCGATGTGGCATCACTGCAACGCTTTCAGTGAAAAAATTGCAATAATACGCTTTTACAGCAGTAAACAGACGACCACGTACACATCCACCACATTCGGAAGAGGGGCAGTGGCCCAAAAGCAACTGCAATACTATGATAGTGATGTGAAGAGTCAATGGAATAGATTTTAGCACACTGCATCGTTCTTGTGATGGTGCTAATAATGACTGAATGATGACAGGAGTAGACTTGACTAGACTCGAGTAATACATAATCGACAATGCGCAAGAGTGAGGGAGGTTAGAAATGGCTCTTATGAAACAAGTGCCCGGTCACTCATAAATGGCCCAAACTGCTCGATTCTGTCCATTTTTGTACTAGCCCATCGCTCGCTCGAATGACTCTTCCCGATTATGAAAGCTAATCCCGTTTTTGTCTCTTGTCTTCTTCCTGCCTTAGGTAAAGTCATCATTGGACCGATGGAGGAAGACGAGTTTTTCGAGCCGCGTTTCGAGATATTGCGTATTCCAAGACACGGATGGACTGCGCAACGGCAGGCGCATTAGTGAACGGTCGAGTGGGTTTGATGAGGAACTGGGGGCAAGGGGAGACTTCGATGGTACGAAATTGGGAAATCGTTTGATCGATTTTCTACTGAGGAATGGATGTGCGAGATGAAGAGACTATTGTCCCCTGTAATTGTATTTTTAATGGTTGAAACGCTTTTTTCGATTTTTTTAAAACTAACGCTGAAGAGGATTACTGTTTGTTTCATCGCAGTAGGACTATTGTATTCAATGTGAAACATATCTTTTTTGACATTTTCAGGTAATAAATGTGATGGTACGATCTATTGAAGAACTTCCCCAATGACTTTCTATGAAATGTTGTATATTAGCTTTGATTTTTCTTCACTTTTTTCAGTTTCGCACTCATCAGGGCTCTTATTTCGTTTATTGCATAGGTAAATCATTTTCGTGATTCACTACTGAATTCATCACTTTTTTTTCTGCGGGGAAGAAAGTGAAAGTCGTCCTTTCTTCCTGCTCTCGCTCATAATTGCGCAGCCATTCAGAGAAATGATAGAAAAAGGAGATAATATGGGGCATTGCGAAATTTATATCTTCGCCTGTGGAAACGCCGGAAAGGTACAGTATCTTGCAATCGATACCATAATTCAATATGGATAATATGATAAAACACCTACTGAAACGGTAGTTCTTGATGATGGGAGATGCATCCATCAATGGATACATCTGACATTACCGTACCCCTACGATACGGTATCATTGCAGCGTACGTTGTACGATCTCCATATCATCAACAGATGCACGAGAAGAGCGGCCTTCAAGGTACAGCAGCAGACTACCGTATTCATGAGAATGTCATCGTGACCATAGAGTATGCAAACCATGCGTTGTGCTACAGTAGTTCTACAGTAGCTAAATCTACAGTAATCCTACCGAACCCTTTCTCATTGTCAGATGCGCTGCACCTCGACCAGAGTGTTTCGCACGATTCCGGCGAACGGATTCATCAGAGCAGGCGAGTCGCTCGTCGTACATCTATGGTTCATGAACGAGCGATTCATCGTGAGTTGTTGTACCCCGATTGGGAAACGTCGCCCTCACTACACCACCTATAGCAAACGTCGACCTCACCACGCACTCTTGCAGACTTCGACGAGACACTACTTCTCCGTGCACATCATCTTCAACGAGGTGGCAGTGGCGCCCCTCGACGTGTTCTCCGGCAACACCGTCCGTCCCGATGGTGCGGTTTTCGTGGTGTGCGCTCATTCGTCGGCACCACACTTGACACCACTATGTTTTGCAGGAGTGAAGAGACTGCAAGTGACGTTCACGATGGCTCCACTGCCGGATCCATGGGTCCAGCCTGCGGTCCCTCCAGCTCCGATCATTGTGGTGGCGCCGCCCCTGATTCCTCTGGCGGACGACCCTGAAGAAGAGAACTCCGGCGACCACTAGCCCCACCCCATCCCCCAAACGGTACTCAACGAGAGCAACGCTAGCGCTGCGTTATACTTGTATGAATTACCCTGAGCAGGCAAATGCCATGATTAACTTTACAGTAGAAGCTGGTAATTTTTGTTGAACAACGTGTATTTCTGTATCATCTCTATATGCCGTATGATATATGAGCGTGGTTGCGTAGGAATCAGTATCTCGTGTGGTATAGTTGGGACATCGATTTTTCGAAAACTTGAGAATATAGGTTCTCGAGGGTGCTGATGAACATGGTTTACTTCATTTTGCTCCAACTCGACCGGTGCAGCCATGCTGCAACCTTGCTGCATGGCACCGTTTTTATATGTCTCAGTTTTCCGTCGATGAAACTAAAAAAAATTTAACAGCGTATGTAATCGACCATGCTGATTCCAACCATGGCATTCATAATTATTAAAATGCATGGACTCGCTAGAAAAAATTTAATTCTCGAATGTGAGGGCTAAGTGGAAGCCGAATTTTATCTTATACGATGCGCCTCGACGAGAGGACTATTTTTTAATATGCAGAGTGTAGGGTTTAGAGAATACGTATTTTTGCTATCTTTAGTTTTGTCTTAAATTCCGCATTCTCACTCACTCTCTCCTCCATTGTTCTCATTTCATTCGTCGCCAAATGTGCGAAGAGAACGGTGTGAGATGCGAAGAAATAGGAAATGAATTTTGGAAATGAGCCAAAAGGAAATTCTCGGAGAAAATCAAAGATAGCAAAAATACGGATTCTCTAAACCCTACACTCTGCATATTAAAAATAGTCCTCTCGTCGAGGCGCATCGTATAAGATAAAATTCGGCTTCTACTTAGCCCTCACATTAGAGAATTAAATTTTTTCTAGCGAGTCCATGCATTTTAATAATTGTGAATGCCATGGTTGGAATCAGCATGGTCGATTACATACGCTGTTAAATTTTTTTTAGTTTCATCGACGGAAAACCGAGACATATAAAAACGGTGCCATGCAGCAAGGTTGCAGCATGGCTGCACCGGTCGAGTTGGAGCAAAATGAAGTAGACCATGTTCATCAGCACCCTCGAGAACCTATATTCTCAAGTTTTCGAAAAATCGCTGTCCCATCCCTTGCTCGATTCTTAGGCAACCAGGATCATATGATAGCGTGAGCGACGATGGGACCACATAATGTGTTTTGTGTAGCCAATATCATGCGTTTTGAGACACGGCTGTCTTACGTAACGCCAAATGGATTACAGAACGGTAGGGTTGGTAGGTGGGAGACTGGAGTACTGGGGTGTCAATTGAGAATTTATTTTTTGAAAAAGGGAGTTGATAAGAACTGTCCGCGGAATCGCACCGCGACCGTTGTATTCACTGTGAAAAATAGAATCTTTCGAACTGCCATACATTAAAAAGTTCCCGTTGAATGATCGACACACGAAGACCAGTCGTTTCTTCCGTCTTCATCTGCCTTCCATCATTTTGTAATTATTTATTTCAGAGAAGCATTTTTAGTCCTGCTCTCTCAAATTCGGGACTGCTGTTTCATCATTTTTCAAGTTTTATCCAGAGAAGAAAGTGAAAGTGGTCCTTTCTTCCGGCTCTAGCTCATAATTTCGCAGCCGTTGAGGCTATTGATCGAAAAAGGAGATAAAGTGGGCCGTTGCGAACCACATTCCTTGCCTTTACAATATAAGTTTATATCCAAATAGTTAGGGACCCCATCGCAGTAAGCGGAAATATCGCAATCCATTATAAATTTGCCGTTTCTTGTTTTTTGAGCTGCGCTAGACCCTTAGAAATAGATAGATAGTGAGTCCATAACCACCATTCATACTCAAAGGGAAGTGCTCATCATGTCAAGGTTCCCATTCGCACGGGGGCTAAATACTAACTGAGCGAGTGTCGAACATTTCGAAGGTCGCGAGCGCAAAGTGAAGTAAAAGAGCAGGCTCGGGGATGATTTGAGAGAGAGCGAGTGGAGGAAATGGCGGAACAGTTTGCGCGTGCCGTGCCCTCGAGACACAAAAGGGAAGCAAAGTGATAAGGCGCTCAGCTAACCTTCCAAACTCGCCTCACCAAGTCAAGTCGATATGGCAGCAGCCCGGTGGCTGGCTGCAGCATCTGCAGCAGCAGTGATCCTGCTGCACGCAGCCCATGCGCACTTCGCTCCGCCTGGTGGGGCCGTCTACTCGACGACTGGTGGATACTCAAGCGGATACGGCCCACAAGCATGCGCGTGCAAGTGAGTTTCACATGGAGCTTATATTCCTGGCAAGGCGGTTTATTCCCAGTTTTGATCATTATTAGTTTCTCTATCAGAACAACACATCGACCAATACTAACAAGAAAGAGATGTTGTGGTATTGGCCCAATGTGGTGTCAAAATCTTGGAGAAGTAATGTAGTCTGCAGTGCTCCCTGTACATGCGCGCCGACTTACGTCGCGTGCTGAATGATTAGCTAAGATGAACGAAAAATCGCGGTATTCACACTGAAAAAACTGAATCTCTGCAGCGCTCCTTGCTCGTGCGCGCCGACCTACTCCGCCGCGGGCTGGGCACCTCGCGCGCTCGCGCCATGGCGCGCTGCATACGGCTCATGGGCGCCGCCGTCCGTCGTCGCGGGCGACGCGTACGCGGTGGCGCCGCCACTGCGCGTCCGAGGCGGATATGTCGGGCCGGGACCGGTGATCGGCAGCGGACCGCAGTATGTGAATGGAGGAGCCAATGGAGGCGCGTATGTGAACGCGCCGTTTGGTGAGTATGATTTCCTTTATTCACTTGCTCGAATGGCAGATCGATTGTTAGAGTGAGTTTCACAAAGATTTCTAAAAGTGGAGTAGCGAATGAGCTTCGATTGACAGGAGAGATGGTCTTTCAAAATATATAATAAAACATCTCAAACCAGTATCAATTTGCGATCGATCATGACTGGACATTTTTTTGATCAATAAAATGGTTGAAAATGTTTGAGGTGGACGGCGGACTGTAGTGGGCGGCTACGATACCATACGAGGTTCAATTTTATTATTTGTCTCATTGTCATCTTCTCGACTTGGAAGATAGTCTTTTAAAGAGAAGAGTCCACGATCTTGACAAATCTCCTGAACTAACATGCCTTTGCAGGACCCGTGGGCGGTCCGTACGCGCGTCCCAGTGACTACGCTCTGAGTGGACGGCTAGGAGGCAGAGATGTGAGTGGCCTTTGATCTTTGATCTTTCTTCGCCTGACCTTTGATCTCTCAGTACGCGATAGGAGGCCGAGGCGGGCCGCTGGCAGGAGGCAGCTATGCGAGCAGAGGAGGCAGTTACGTGAGGGGAGGAGGTAGTCGATTACGACTTACGAATTCTGATTAGCATATTATCACACAAAAAGCATAATATTCCGTCTAATGATAATGTCTTAGTAATATTAGGGCTCGTCACCATTGATGAAGTAAATTTGCAGCTGACAAGTACTCTGGCGCTCCCGACGATGGACCGATGGCAACGGTCAAGGTGAAATGTGATCTTTGATCTTCCATAAATGAGTGCTCGTTGCTCTTTACAGCAAATATTTTTCTTACTGTAGCACAATAAGATTATTGCCTGATATAAATCTGTAACATCTCGTATCCACCCGCTTGCCTCGATTTCTTGTTTCAAACCTTGATTGTCTTCAGGTTTTGCTCCCCGACGGCAGCACCCGATCCATCTCCATTCCTGCTCGATTCCTCCTGAACACCGTCGATGAATACGCTGAGAATAGTGAGCTCATCTCTGGTTGATCGACTTACTTCTTCTACTAACATTAAGCGAGAGGAATAAATTAGAATTAGCGGAAGTCCTCGAACTTCATATCCACCGTGAAACTCAACCGAGCTCATTGCAGAGTACGCGGGCGGTCCTCGGGTCCCCGCCGATCCTTTCGGCCCGGGACTGGGAGGGCCGGGCGGAAAGTATCTGACCGACCCGGTCGGATCCTCGCTCTCGGCGCCCGGTAAGTACCTGTCGGAGCCGGTGGCCGCCGCCATTCCTGACCCGGCTGCGGCTGCAGCAGCTGCAGCAGCGGCCGCAGCGGCCGACGCGGCCGTCGCTGCGCTGCCTCCCGCCGGCACGGCAGCTGCAGAGGCTGCAGCTGCGGCCCTCGGGTCGATCGTGCCGCAGCCGATAGAGGCGTATCGGGCAGGCAAGGACGACCCAATTGCCGCTGAGGAAAGGTATGATTTTATTATACAAGTTACGCTAGAAGAAAATACTAAAGAGTTCCTGGAGGAAAGGACTGTAATTGGATTGTGAAACTCATTTATCGAAGAAGTGAACGGAAACTACAAACGATGAATTCCCATGGGTAATTCGTCTTTGCAGACGCCTGTCCAACTATCGGGCGCTTCTGCTGCCGCAGCAAGATATTCCTGCAGCTGCAGCAAGGGTGAGTGCTTGCTGCATCTTCCGTTTTTTCCAAGTTCCCGAATTCCATGTTCATATAACTCTAAGTTAGAACCATGTAACTCCAATGCATTGTTTTCAATTTGTAGATAAAAGTATTTTCTCGGGAATAGTCCAACTTTTGCAGGCCTTCGAATCGCAGACGACTGAGGTCGAGCGAGTGCTGGACGAAACAAGAGAACAGGTTTTGATCTTTGATCTCTTCGATCCCAAATCGATCTTTGATCTCTAGTCCGTCCTACCCGATCCGCGCGGACGCAATCTCGAGGACTACATTGTGCTGCGGAAGGACGATCCGAGGTACGGTATCTAGCAGTCGGTCACGTAACTCGAATATGAAGAAGTAATGTATCTGAAAGGGCGATCTACCTGCGGGACCACCTGCTGCAGCAGGCTGCCAAGGACGCTGCAGCGGCTGCAGCTGCGACCACTGTAGCATCGACTACGATAGCACCCAGTCAAGGTAATTTTTGATGGATTCAACTATTGGGGTCCCATATATATTTTCATTTTATTTCAAAGTATTTTTGTGAACAGGTTACAACGAATATCTTTATAATTATAATTGTTATAGTACATGCTACTTTTTTTTATCAAAGCATTTTATCATGCATAAAAATCCCCGGTTGTGGCAGCATTAGTATATTAGTATAAGAAAATATTCTGAGCACTAATACTAGATTTTTCAGGGGGAATGAAGGCAAGCGCTCTAATTGAATCAAAGATTGCATTTCATGGAGAGCACGTTTAGTAGTTTTTCAACATTTCAAACTTGTTAGCTAGCCGCGCATTCTCAATTTTTATTTCACAGTATACTGTCTAATCATGTAAGACAATGGTACACTTTATGTATTATTTCACGCACTTGAATTTTCTAAAAAAAAATAAAATGTGCACAAAAGGACTTTTATTTCATATTGATGACGCAATGCAATTTCAGAATTCGGGTTTATTCTCATTTTGAATATTATCAACTCATAAGTCGATATTAATAACACATTTGATTTTAGCTTTCACCATTCTCGAAATTCAGAGCAATATGAATAAATAGAATTCAACACTCTTTTCTCTAAAACTTATGCATATTCTTGATAGTGCGATAATTTCTCTTGTAATGAAGTGGAAAAATCGGAGCACTATTCGTTTATGCAGCGCACTTTATTGCCTTTTAATTTGATCCATAAGAACGAAAATAATAAAGGAATGAAAATATATGTGGGACACCCTGATACAATAATTGACAAGTGCAGATCATTCGCCTACATTATCATTGCACAGATCTATGAGAGGCTCTCTTGTGGCAAAATCAATAGGAAACTAATAGGGTTGTCTATCCGGATTTTTATCAATCAATCCGAGTCGATTTCCCTATTCATTCTCCATTTCGGGGAATAGTTGAATCGGTCTGTTCTTTACTCGGATATCCGTGATACCGGAAACATATTAAGCTATTCTTGAAACTCAACTCTTTTTGCCTTTGCGATTGAGGAAGAGTGAGACCGATCTCACTCAAAAGGAAATCGGAGGAATGAAACGACGGATTTCCGAGTTTTGACGGATATCCGCATACGAAATGAGTCAGGGCGACCGATTCACGGAGTGAATGAGAGTGAAGAATGAAAGGGGACGGAACTCCGTAGTCCGGATAGACATCCCTAGAAACTATTCAGCATTGCTTCCACTGTGCAAACACAGATTATGAGAGAAAGGCACGAGAGATGCAATCTCTAGCAGCTCCGTCGTGGCCACTTTGGCTTAGTGGCAGAGCGTCGCTCTCGTAAAGCGAAGGTCGCAGGTTCGATTCCTGCAAGTGGCAAGTGTTTTGCCTCAGTGCGCCTCATGCTCAAGCTACTCTTTACCCATAATTTCGCGCTCCAATTTTTCAATCTATTAGAAAAAGCTCAACTTTTAGTGCTCCTAGCCATTTCACTTTGACACTCCCTCATTTTCGCAGTTGCAAAATAAGTCTTCTGCACCCTCCATCAAGCCTCTATTTCCTTCTTCAGAAGGGCCCTTTTTTATCCCACAATTGATTATCCGGAGTATCTGTCTTGCAATAGGCAGATTCATCAGCATAGTTGTGACATTTCATGTGATGTTAGCAGGACCATCTTTTCCCCTATGGACCATCTCTGAAACGATAGTCGAATTTTAAAGCCCGTTGGGTAGAAATCTCTGCCTCTCATCATCTCCCATGATCTTTCACTTTTCAAAGATAGCTGAATAGATGACAGGGCGAGAGATCAAAGATCAAGTTGGTCACTCTTGTTACATTCTCCCAAAGGAATTGTGCATCAAGCACGGGATTACCTTGTTTGATAAAAGAGCATGTATGTGTAGGGGCCACAAGCTCCGCCCACTTTTGTACGGACATGATTTCGCCAAAAAACGAGAAAACAAAGTCACAAGGTTCTTTCTAAACCAAATCGGACGTTCGACAGCGCGATGGATAGCTACTATATTCCTCTAACAGTCGAGTTTGGTCCCAGGAATGTGCATCTATAATTAGAAGGTCAAAATTGAGTTCAAAGTCAGGGAGAGGTGTGATTTTACGGTTTCCAGTGCACAAACTTCGCTGGGACCAAGGCTTATTTTTGAGTTGGATTTTTTCGAGCACAGCTAAGAAGAAAAAACAATATTTTATAAGTTCATTAGCTTGTGACTTTGTTTTAAAGATTTCAGTACTCCCGTATTTTTCGATTCCGATTAGCACTAAACACAGTGTGAATGTGGGCGGGGCTAGTCAAATGAGGGGAGAGAGGCGAGAGACGACCCCCTTCCCTTCTCCTCTGCCTCGCCTCTCCCTACTGTTTCTAACCCATCGTGACTAGCACACGCTCTGCCTGGATAAGTGGCAATTTCTTCCTGGAATTGTCTCTCACGACTTGGCGAAGCTCTTGCCTCCGTATTTTGGGAATGAGTAGGAAAGGGGGCTCCGCCCCCTTTCCCTCTCGTCTCGCCTTTCCTCCTTCACAACAATGCGTTTCGCTCGTACTTTTCGGGATGCAGCGCAGCTCAGAGACAAGATATCAACAAACGGTCAAAAGTATGATGTTATTGGGGTCACAGGGAACAGCTTAGACATGAGTTTGGCCCCAATGCGATAAATCGGCTATCTGCGTTGTGGCCCCTATGTATGTGATGGACAGATTCATTTATCAGTACAAAACGGCATATTATGTGACAGTCGGGGTTTCATAAGAAATAGGATATGGATGATATGAGTCAGCCAAATTGTATTCATCAATGAGGAGATGAATACTATCATCGTTCTCTTTGTAATCGTTGCCCCACCAACGCTGATTTGCTCGTACTTCTGTCTTGATATCTAGCATATTTCTGCATTTCATCTACAATACAATTAATTTTTAAGACAATTAATTAATAAGAAGAAAATAGACTTCTGATGACCTCAGTATTTCCAATAGACAGCCCTTGTAAGAGCCTTCGCTTGCATTTTAGTTCCCAGTGAGAAAGACGGCACATGAAAGGAATCTTAAATGCCATTTTTTTAATAATATAGTGGGAAAATTAACAAAATATTTCAAACCCAATTAAAATCGGCATCGACAAATTGACGAAACAATAGGAGATAATTTTCGGTTCGCAGCAATTCCATTCCAGCAAGTGAATCTCTGTGATTGTGATAATAGATTCAATTGACCGAGCACCCGCGCTTATATCTTTCGCATAAGTCACATTTATCAATGTCACATCTCAAGAAGTTAGAAGCAAACATCAAAATATGTTCTCGAATAATCTGAAGAAAAACAGATTCCAAGGTAGAAATGTACTTTTTTACCTCCTTTTCTTCGTTCGTAATGTTTTCCATTGTAATCCAGTCTTTATTTGTCCTATTTCGAAAGCAAGACAAATACAAGAAGAAAGTTACAAACTGAAAAATAATCAATCACATGCTCATACACAAAATTCAGAGCGATGTTAAATCGATTCGCATAACTATTATGTTAGCAACCAGCGAAATAGTGGAATATACTAACATCATATTTCTTCTCAGCTCTGCTTAGTCACGGAGAAGATAGATGTACGAAGTGATCAAATATCAATCAATTTCTCATTGACCTCTCCATTGATCTGACATAAGAGTTTGAATCTGTTAGATGAACGCGGAAAACAAAAAAAAAAAAAAAAAAAAAAAAAAGAAAAAAAAAGTATATTATAGCATAAACAAAATAGATAATTCAAGAGAACTGATGAGTTCTACTCATTGTAGACAAAGTAATGGATAGTGCACGGGAAAAAAGTGATGGAGTAAGAGCGATACCAGTGGAAACACGCATATGACAGGGGAGGGGTTCTTCTCCCCCTCATTCTAGAATCTAGACTAGAATCTCAATCGCGATGGAGGTCACAATCGCCTCCCTAAAGTTGCCACTCTGCAGGTCCATTGCCAGGATAAATACGAAATATGAAACATAATTTGCAGACCCGAATACGGTCGGTGACGTCGTCGGGGTGAGAGTCTCCACAGCAACGCCCTTCTCGCACGACGATCAACCGAGAGTACTCAAGGGTGTCAAGGCTGATCTACCCGCCCCACTCAAGGTAAGATGGTCCAATTAAATTGCACATTCTACGGTACAAATTTTCTACCAAAACTAATACTTCTTCAAGAATGTAATATGTTTTGTTTGAAATGAGATTCGCATCGCAATTGATCATTGATTCTCACTCGCCGTTTTCTGTAAAGTGTTAAGCATATCTGAATATTGCTCATTTTCACTTTGCTCTAAGCTAACCGGCGTGATGTGGAATGGAATTTCAATATTTCTGAATAGTGCTCCTCATACGGGAATACACTCGACCAGAGTTGCCAGATAGATAATGGAGAGTCTGATACAACGATTTTTTAAAAAAAAATCGAATTTCAGACGAAAGAGGAGATCATTGCCGAGTTCGTCGCTCAGCAGCAGGCGGAAGCGAGGAAGACAGCGCCATTGAAAGTGAGAAGGGCGATATCATAGATGGATTGCAGAACACAATTGGCACAACTCTTGGATAGAGAAAATTGAAGAAGAAATCATTAGCTTTTGAGTGTTTTCAGTCGAAAACATGGTTATAATAGGTAAAATGGTGAAAAAAGTAAGTAAGTCGTTTCCATGCAAGGAGGTCTCTCCTCCATCTCATTGTCCAATGCAATTGAACGAAACCTTTCAGATGTTAATTATCACTTTCTACGTCATGCTATTTATTTCATTGCAGAAAGAGGACGTGATCGCTGAATTCCTCGAGCAACAACAGGCGGAGGCGAGTGAGCGGGCGGACGAGAAGGCTGCTGAGGCAGAACAGGCGAAGATTAGGGTAAGAGAGATTGGGAATGCATTAACGAATAAATAATAGTTATATTTTTTTCACCCGATTCATTAATGCCCAACGGAGAGTCAATATCGATAGTGCGATTGCATTCTTGTGCAAAAAAAATATTTTCAGAAGCAGTTGATCGAGAAGCAGCTCGCGCGCCATCGTGCCAGCGAATCTGCAGCTGCCGCAGCTGCTGCAGAGGCTGCAGAGGACAGTCAGCAGGAGGTGAGCGACAAGCTAGGTCGGGCATCGACGCCAATGGTCAATGTGATTACATGTTCGCCGATTCGAGAAATAAGCAGTGAAGATAATAGAACACTGCGTTACAGGTAACTCAGGATGAGCTTCCGCCCGGATGGCAGATAGGCGTTCGCATACCCACGGATGAGAATGGAGATGTATGTTTGTAGGTTCCAACTTTGAGCCAAAAAAGGTCACTCCGTACTCTATGCACACGAAGTGCTGCGGGAACCAGCTGCTAGGCCATAAAGTTTGAGCTTCTACGCTATACATTTTGAGCCAAATACAAATAATAGGGCTTCATTACACGCACTGCGTGAGATGACTACCCGATTTTTGTGCGCTAGATAAGTTGCAATAGTTACTCCTTTTCAGCCTATTCTCGAGGACCAACAGGAGCAGGAGAAGCCTACGCCCAAGCCGAAGCCGTCCGATCCGCTCGCCCATTTCGATCGAGAGCCAATCGACGTACGAGCGCCACGACCGCATCATAGGGTTAGTGCAAGCATATTATCGTGATCGATACTACAGTAACCTATTCAACAGTAGTCCTTCTACAGTACTCCATCGTAGTTGTCCATACCATCGTTGAGTGGCCCATTGGTATCCCATTCTACAGTAACCCTTAGGCTACAGCAACACAACATACCATAACCAACCAACCATACAGGGCACCCTCATCGACGATCCGCGTCTCGCCGACTTCCGCCCGATCTCACGCGAGGTCGCCCCGTCCGCAATAGCGCGCGAGTCCAAGTCCGTCGTTCCGACCGTCCCAGAGTTTCCCGAGTTTGGCGTACGGTAGTCTTGGAGTGAGAATGCCATCGACAACTGAGCGAGGAGGTACTGTATCTGGCCTAGTATCGATCTGAGAAAGCGAATCTCTTGAAATTTGTAAAATTTGAAAAAGATCACGTGTTGCAGGGCGCCGGACGAGTTCGCTCGCTCAAGATAGCGGCTCTACTGTAATATTCGTCACCCTAGCCATAACTTCCATTTCTTGTACACATGTGTTGCCTAGCATAAGTGGTTAATCATAAACTAACTTTATTGCGAAATTGATAGCATATTGCACAGTAAAAACACGATTAAAATGTCAGGAAATATGCGAGATATGGGGAGGGATAACTGACCTATTCAATGAAGACCGTGAGAGAATAACGATGGTGAGCAATACTATTGGATGAGAAAAAATGGTTTGGTAACTGTGTGATTGAAAACCCGTAATGCGAACTTGCTGGTGACTTAGTTGGAAAATAGATATGTTTTGAAAAATTATTGCTATTTGAGGAAATGCTGTGAAACTGAAAATAATAAAACTGAGCACAGCACAATTGTTGTGGTTCCTGTAAGAGAGTCAACCGTAGAATTAAAATTAGCGGGACTAGAATTGCGGCCCTAGAAAAAAAAAGTTAGCTGTCGATGATGCGTCAGATCTATGGAGGTGGTGTGTCTGGGGGTACGGTAGTTTAGGAAATCTCGACGTCGTTGAGCTTGTTCATAAAGTACATAAAGGTCACGCCTCCACCCATTCCGAGGAATTGCAGCAGAGTTACAAGGAATGATTCCCGCATGTTCGTTTTGATCAGCTCTTCCGTGGTATCACGAACTTCCGGAATCTGAAAAGCGAGTTCGGATGAGTTTCAGAAGTTCAACGAAAGGTTGATTTCGCGATAGGGATCAATTACTGTGCGAAAGATGAGACTCAAGATTCGAATCCAACTAATCCGTAAACTATCAGAGAACAGACGAATTACGTCGATGATACCATCGAGAAAGATAATTATCAAGAACGAAGGTAAACGTCTCGCACGCACAGGATCTATTACGTCGAGATCCCCGATAACCAGACGCCATAAATTATGACCATACCAGTGTGCCCAGGAATACGTAGAGATACATTCCAGCAGAGACAGAGAAGACGTACGTGTCGTAGCTCTCGTCCACATTGTCCAGTAGAACGCCTGACCATTATTTGTTTATTTAATTTCGGTGAAGTCAGTTCGTTTAGTCTATGGCACACACTTCGTCATTCTCATTCTTGTCTTGTTCATAATACTTATGTGTTAGTATTGACATTTTATAATCGCTATTAGCCTTACCGATGGTGAATCCGAGATAGCTGAGGAAAGCAGGCACGAGGTTGATCAGCAGCGTGCGCTTGACGCCCAGTCCCGAGTTGGCGAGGATGGCCAGCGTACCTGGAAGCGATGATCTTTGATCTTTAATTTCTATGAACGTCATTGACTCTTGCGTTTCACTCAAATGAAAATTGATCAATGCTGAATCAAATGAGCACGCAAGTACGCTTCACGGAACTTTATTATTCTGTATAATGTCAATGGGTTGATTCTGAGCACGCTACTAGTATTACACATAATGCTCACTACTCACTACATAATGCTCATAATGTACAAAATTACAGACACTGCACGATCTTTGATCTCTGGTCTACTTACCAACTTCCTGAGGGAATTGTTGCGAGAAGGAAGAGATGCCGATGGAGACTCCACGCAGCAGAGAATCGGCGAAGGCGGCGCCTGGAAAATTTATAATTTTTTTATTTATTCAACATTATTCATCATGATTTTCCTGAATTTCTCCTGTACCTCACGATCCTTCGATCTGCCTTTGAAAGTGGCACAGAACAGCGTCTATTTACTCATAAACCTTTTTGCGTGGTGTCTGTTTGTAGTTGGTTCGCTTGTATCGACGGGTCAGTTGAGGTGGGGTAAAGGTGAAACCGCAATCCAGAATTTCATAACGCCGGTGAAATATGCCAATATGGTCAGAGTATTAGTTCACGTCTGTGGTATCGAAAAAAATGTTGCGAAAGAATCGGAATGTATTGAATGGGTTCGATTTTTAGATGCGGTTCAATAGAAAGGTTGCAGTTCAAAATCGAGTGGTGTTTGCGTGTTTCGTATTCGATGAGTCAGGAATATAAGATGGACGTAGTGAAAAGAAGAGTGACACGGAACTGTTTACGTCCGCAAGACCAGACTGGGACCGGGAAGTTGTGGAACGGAATATATTATGAATCTAATCATGACAATTTCTTTAATGAAGTATGAAGTAAGCTACACAGAAGTTATTTATTCCCATGAATTATCTGACGTTCGATGATTCGGTTACGTTGGTTGTAACATCAAAATCAATAAATTCACTTCACTGCCTAGAGTGTATTGTATCGCTTCTAAGCACATCGGAAATCATGTGAGAACCGTAATCGCTAAACTAAACGCAAACAATCTTCACGTGTCCAACTTTGAACAATTGCCAATCGAGAGCTCACAATGTCTCTAAAGAGTGAGAAATTCAACTAAGTCGACGAGTAAACCCATTTATTTTGCCGTACTGGATCTTTCAGAAATCAAAGGAACAAGTAAACCTTAGTCATAGTTTCCCAAATGTCTGTGTTTTGTCGACAGAAAGATACCCGCAGGACTTCATGTGCCTAGATTAATTGGTTACAATTTCCCTTTTACTTGTGCTTTTCTCTGACTTCAAGTAAAACATTCTGGTCATGCACTTTGAACTCTTCACATACATCGGGTGCGCTGTTCCCCCTTCGGCTTAGATTACAGTCATGAGAGATAATATTTGGCAATTGAACGATTCTGTCCTAATTCTGACACGATTGAGCACGAATCTACCGTGTCCGGAAGAAGGCGGCATTTTATGCATTTCCTTATGCATGCATCTCCTGACCACCTATCTCAATCCATCGAATTAAAATTAGATCTGCGTTATGATTGCGACACAGATAAAGCAATGCGACAGAAATGCCATGATCCCCAAAGATCTGACACTTTTGCACAGTGTTCTTTGAGATGGTTCTCATTACTCTGCTTGCCCCTCTTTCTGTCTGAACTGTAGTGTTTGCTCATCAAAAGTGTGGTGGCAAAGTAAGAGAAAATAGATATTATCCGATGGAATTGGCGCTCGTGCGCTTCAATTTCGGGCGCTAATCTCAGTGACAAACGTCTATTCTTGCGTCAGTGGCAGATTAATTGATGAGTTATCGCCCCGCCCGATGAAAAGAGATTATTGATGATCTTAGGGTGCAGAGGAACCCGGATCTTTGAGAATGAAAATCGCCAAGAGAACAAACAGTGCAAAAGTGTGAAAATCGCAATGGAATGAGTAATGAGAGATAAGCGATCGAGGTAGGAAACAAAAAAAGATTCTCGCTTGTCATTGAGGTACAAGATTCTGTGATACGAGAGATTATGGGAAACTGAGAGAACTGAAGTGGCAAATCAACTGACCCATGCTCATTCCATCGAGGAAGTTGTTCATGGACGATCCGATGATGATGATGTATGCGATTGAAGCGATCTGCAAATGATTTTCTGATAAATAATAGCTTTTCAAGTAGTCATCAGCTAGAGAGCAGGTGCAGGCAAAATTTAAATGCATCATTTTAATCAAGGCACTTATCTATCATCCTGCGAGACCCCACCAAAAGGGCAAACACCATCTCTGCATAATTTTGTTTGTGTGTTTTTGTTTGAATAAGTGCGTGCAGTCTGGGCATCAGACTCCACAAGGAAGCCAAATGCTAACTTCGAGCTGTCTCTGATCAGCTCTAACTCGCACTTTCAGCATATTAGCGTACTTTCAGTATCTGACCGAGTAAATAAATATTGAATTAATTAACCTCGAGGTCCTTGGGGTCAACCACTCGCTTCTCGACGACTTGCACGGAGATGGACACTTCGTCGTCCTCCTTCTGAAGATTATCAATCGTTATCGTACATTCTCGCCATCCCAATCCACGCCTCTTTCCATGTATACAGGAAATAAAGGTTTTGATTTGATCGTCGACATTCTTTCGTTTAAAGTGAACCAGCACCAGAAAACCACACAGAACCAGCATCATAAAAAATATGGATATTGAGCCGCGTACCTTCTTTCCATCGGGCACAGCCAGTGTGTTGCAGTGTCCGTTGTGATGGTGGTCGGGATGACGATCGATGGCAGTGCCGGGCATGTTGGAGTAAGCGGTTGAGACGTCGCCCTGAGGAAATTACAGTCTGACTCTCTCAATTCTCCATGCTCTCTCTCGTTTCTCTAACAGGGAGATAAATGCTGTGGAAACGTCGCCCTGAGAGACGATTCTACTTTGTCTATTTCAAATGATCTTTGCAACCGTATAGATGAATGCCCTATCTGTGAGATAAATAACACCAGCACTGCTTTGTTCATCTTATCCGGGATGAGCAAAATGCAACCTTTTTTTATTGTATTCACTTCATTGTCGGCGCATTCATTAGGCAGCCAATTAGCAAGACTAAATTATAGGGAAGTGCACTGAAAAAAAAGTAGTTTTCTGAGAAAATAAAACTCACAATGTGATCCAGATCGCTGTTCACTCGTCGGAGCGTCTCACGATTGATCTGAAAATAATGTCATTAGATCTCGAATCAGCTCTCATTATTTTTTAACCTGTCCTACTTTTGCTTGGCCTCTGGCAGTACAAACAGGGACGTTGAGAGTTGTGAAGGTTAAATTTATTTTGCCCGGAATGGTCAAATGAATCACCAAGTTCAGATAATTTCGATTCTATACAACTCGTGAAACTCACTTTTCTCGATCCTCGTGGGGTGACCGGCGCCGAGCGAAGATCGTTCTCATACTCGATATCGTTCACCTGAATTTTTTTTCGAAATTGAGAATAATTATTATCAAATAACTTCATCTGTTTCAGCCCTCCTCTATGAGAATGGATATACAGAGTAGAAAAAAATGTGGACAAAAAAAGCCAAAATGTAGCATAACGCACCTTCACAACTGCTACACGCTTGCGAGTAGAGAACTGCAAATATTTTGTTTGAACAGAGTTTCGATCTTGCATTCCTCAGTTGATTTCAATTCCCTTCTTCACTACATTTTCGCTGTATTTCTAAAGGTATTTGTTGTTTCACCCCTGCTCCCCATTGCATTCGCTCTCGATTTATCAATACAGTTCACAGCCTCACTCTTGGGGTTTATTCAAATCAGTTCCTTCCTATCTGACACCCTCGCTAACCCCTCGCTAATCCCTCATGTTACTGAACAGTTATCGAACGAAATCGAGGCGATTTAGAAATCGATTTCGAAAAGAAATTTACAGAAAAAGAGCCCCTATCCTGAGGCATCCAGTTACTCTTTGTCATGTCTACCGGCTGTGGTTAATCCACCCGTAACCCTATTACTCGGTAAACGTCAGTAGATAGATCGCTTTACGATCTTTGCCACTAATCTTTCAAAAACAGGAGTGGCTTTCGAAAACAATAACAAACTTTTTGTAAACAAAAGAACTCACCGTTCGAGCGATAATGTTGTTGAGGACAGTGATCTCGATTTCGTTCTGGAAATTTGATTTTTATTCTTAGGCGGAATAAGACCAGTAGAGTGATCAACATGGGCGATACTTCATTAGTTTCACCCGATCTTATGGATTTTTTCGGATGAGTAACTAACCCTCTGATCATTATCCTCGGACGAATCGACACTTCGCTGCCTAACAATCTGTCCTTCTTCATCAGTCACGATCGTTTCCACCTTCAATTATCGTTTTTATTACTTATCACTAGAAAGGATTAAATTGCTGCATGCAAGTCACTACACTGAACATAACAAAGCACAGACACAGACAACGTATCTAATCGTGCAATCATTCCGAAACAACAAAAGAACACTAATAAGCGAACAAAGAAGGTGCAGAAGGGACAGTACCGAGCCGGTGGTTACCGTTTCCTGCCTTCTTGGCGGTTCCATCGCTTTCTTCAGAGAGGATGCGTGCACCTTGCGCTGGACCCTCCGCTGAACGATTGATCTTTGATCTTTGATCTCTAATCTCTGATCCTACCCTTCGAAACTCGAAAATGTACTGCAACAGGCGATCGATAGAGAAGAACAGGTAGAGGGCGCCAACGATAATCCATGACTTCTGACTGTAATCGAGCCCTCCCGAGATTCGAGTGAGCCCGAACGCCTGGAATTGAGGGGTTGATCTTTAATCTTTAGTCTTTGAACTTTGATCTTCGATCTCTTGCCTGCGGGATCATAATGAAGAAGCACGAGCCGGACAGGGTGCCAATTCCCAGCGCAATGAGGAACGACATCAGTCGCTCGTAGAGCCATCTGTGATTGATCTTTGGTCTTTGATCTCCGATCTTTGATCTTACTTGGCCAGACAGGGCAGGATCATGATGCCTAGTGGAGCGGAGAAGGAGCAGAGGGTGATGAAGCCGAGACCGACCACCCAGGCTGAAATTGTGGTCGTTGATCTGTAATCCCAACACTTCATTCGAGTTCTAATAGTGGTTGTTGAAGGCACTAGGGCCTTCAACAACCACTATTAGCGTTGTGCCTGCGGAGAAATTATTTTCGAGGAAACCTATTGGTGAATTGGGCATTTAATGTCTAGCAGACGCACTACCAAACGAACATTTCCTTTTGCCCTTTGGACACGATTTGAAACACATTTCGTTCATCTCCGAATGATTGTGCGAGTTTATCTAGTTTGGCCCCTACGAACCTCATCCCTTACTATTCCTCCCACACACACACACATCGATACGATAAATCGTCGTGGTTTTAGTTGTTATCGCAAGCGTCGACGTCCGTGCGTCTTTTCTTCATAGAATGTCCAATTCTCTCCTATTTTCATGATCTATCGCTCGGTCTGACTGGCGAATTCCGATAGTCACACAAATGCGTCTTCTTTCCTATTGTGAAGCATCGCCTTTTGATCAAACTCTTTCCCCAGTTCTGCAAGATCGACCGCCACTTGCGAAAGATTCCTACTCATACTTCGGCCCAGAATGTAATTTCTCGAACTTCTGGCAGTCTCACGGTTCGATGAGAACCAACTTTCTTTGGCTAACTGATGTTTCTCGAACGAGCGCAGTTTCAATACAATTTACGCGCGATTTCGACAGTGAGAATGGTTGTTTAGAAATAGAAAGATCAAGAGAACACACGCCAATTATCGGCTATTTGCGCCCTACCGAACCATGATTTCGCTCAAACAGGCCGAACATCTCGCGCGAACATCACCAATGCTCTACAATTCGTGCTCTACAATTCTCTACAATTCGTTGCGAAAGATTCCTACTCATACTTCGGCCCAGAATTTAATTTCTCGAACTTCTGGCAGTCTCACGGTTCGATGAGAACCAACTTTCTTTGGCTAACTGATGTTTCTCGAACGAGCGCAGTTTCAATACAATTTACGCGCGATTTCGACCGTGAGAATGGTTGTTTAGAAATAGAAAGATCAAGAGAACACACGCCAATTATCGGCTATTTGCGCCCTACCGAACCATGATTTCGCTCAAACAGGCCGAACATCTCGCGCGAACATCACCAATGCTCTACAATTCGTAAGTATTTCATCTGATGCACTGTCCCAAGATCCATGCAGAATCGTGGTATTTCCGTATCGACGCAACTTTAAAACTCTCGATTGGATAACAGAGAGACCATGCTGGTGTATTTCTCACTTTGCCATCCGTTCGGCTGCTCGATCGTGTCGATCTCCGTCGTGTAGTTGGACGGACCTGCAATTGGGAATGTTCACTGCTGCACCGGTCTCTTCGTTTGGCACCATGACAACATTCTGATGAGGACACTATTGAAATTTCCTACTGAGAACTAGCACAATCCTACAGCATGTTAACAAATTTCAGTTTGGATCAAGTAGGCTATCATCCGAATGTTCTTATCCAACCTAGTGCCCTTCGTTTCACGTGTTCTCTCGTCGGTCAGACGATCTTCTAGAGGTTCTTCACGTACAAAAGAGGTATTGTGTGATATGAGAAAGTGACGAATGATAAGTGTTGGCCCAGTGGAAAAGTGTGCTAGGGAAAATAGGGAGTGATGTTCCCGATGGTTCGTCGAGAAACTAACACGATGGTTTTCATTTTCAGACCATCTATCAGAAATAATACACTTGATGCAGAAGGATGGCCAGAATTCAATACTGTTCCAGATTGCCCAAATAATAATGAACAAGTAGCTATCCTGCACAAGCTGGTGACGCGCGTGGGATTTTTAGGGAGAAGGAAATGTATTTTCGAAAATAAATATAGTTTCAAAATAACAAACCAGCAGCTACGAAGGCCGCTCGGATCGCTGCTTGCATTGTGTCATTGACGATTTGGTCGTACGTCTGCAATTAGTAACTTAATTAACTAATTAATCAGTTAGTATTAATCACTGAGTAATCAGTGGATGATTAGTGAAATGGCATCTCTGGATATCACTATCGGAAGGAAGGCCTCGGAGCAGATACCGTACCCCTGAAACATAAGTGAAGTCCGACTGAAACTTACTGTTTCACTCATGACTGATGATGCTTCTCCACTGCTCAATGATACTTTCAAAGAGTGGGAATGGAATGAGGGGGGAGTCAGGGAGGGGAGTTAGCAGAAGAGGGAGTCGAGCAGAGGCTACGCCTATATTCCGAATTCCGCCGCACTCTCTCCCAATTTCGCGCTCTCTCATCTCCTCTCTTACTGTCTGCCCTCCCTCTCGCAATGCCGTGCTCTCTCGTCGTTGAACCCCAATCTTTGAACGATTTCAAACAGTGATTTCGCGTGGTGGATGTGTTTGTTTTTAGAAGTCAGAGCGTGTAATGTTTGCGTAGTGTACTGTTATTGGAACACAGCTGACGGCGAAATTAGAAAGGTGGAAGAGAAATCCGGAATGGCAGATCAGTAAAATGGCTTGTCGGAAAGTTGTTGTGTCGGATAGAATAACGAAATAACATATCTATTTACAATCTTGTTGCAAAAGTCCATAATTGTCTGGAAGTAGGAGCAATCATTCGGATACGTTTAATCCGGTCTTCAAATTCAGTGATTTGTTGTAGGGCAGTTTAATGATTGGATTCTGTGCGGAATAAGGACGAAATTGGGCTCAATTTCTACTCATTCGTTACCAATAGTCCCTGGGGCGCTACTGTATCTCCAGACAAAGATCGGCGATTTTGTGTGTGGCAGAGACACATAGTGTGAACAAAAGGTGAACACTTAGTCTAGCCGCTATGCGGCATAGCCTATGCCCTTGTGCAATTATGAGTCAGTCAATGATTTTCATAGCTCAACGATAGAGCTAAAGAACGCGCCTCTTCATTAATCGTAATCACTCACCGATCAGAGTTATGAGAGAGTAGACAAAATGAAGAGAGGAATTCACCATCCACTCAACGAGGTGTAGGTGTAATCCCGATTGATCAAGGACATTTTTCTGCAAACGGGCGAGATCATTGCGATTTTGCAATATCTGATTCACTTTTTCCACTGGTTATTGAAAACAAGGCGCAAACTAGTTACAGATAATAATGATCCTTCAAATGATGTGTCATAACCGAATTCCTGCAAACCAACTTAGTAACAACATAAATCAAGAATCATCCATTTTCATTTAGATACATTCCCTTCAGCTTGATTCTGCAGAATTCGGATTCATGGGAGCATTGCATTTTTCCCACGGAAGTTTATGGATTCGTGACGCAACCGTGTCTTTTCAAAAACACGAAGTAATTCATCCCATAACCACTAGAGATCATTTCAAGGTTGTGTTTACTCTCCCTCAACTGCCGTCGTTGCTTTTCGTGACCTGCGCCCACTCAACTCATCTTTAGAGAGTATCCGTCGGACTCTCTCATTTCCCCCTGATCTCTCGCCTACTCTGACATTGGCGAGAACAAGTTGATTTTCAATCATGTTTGGAGATTTGTCGTCTGACTCTCTCAATTCTACATTATTTTTCGTCCACTCTAACCGATGAGGGAGCATTTTCAACAAAAGAAAGCCGATCATCAGAGAGCAACGGGTTCACTCTGTTCTCGCCTCTTGTCTACTCGAGAGAAAACACTGTAAAGATATCAGAAGTCAGGTGAAAGTTGACGTGATTTCACCGCCCTCGAGGATGTAGAAATTTTCAACTTCTTCATTCCAGAAAATCTTGCTATCTGGATGATGTGACGTTCCATCGGTGATTCCTCATTTGACAAGCTGACATCATTGATGACATCTTCTCCCCGTTCACATTTTAACTTTCCTCTAACCTTAAAAAATATAGCTTACCGACCGGCAGAAGATTAGGAAGGTATTAGCAGTTGATGAGTAAGGAGGATAGTCTCAAATTGGCCTTGCTTCCGATCCTTCATTGTTCACGAGATTGTCTGTAAAGTATCCCTCGATCGTTCTTTAGAGTAGTGAATCACCAGACAGCATTGGGCAGAATACTATGGTAAAAGGTTCACCATTGACTTCCTACTAGGATCTTACGAGATTTTTTATACTAGAGATAGTGATCACTTAGGGAACACCTTCTAGCAAACACCTTCTTTTATAATTACTTTAGCTTCCACGAATCCCCAATTTGCATCTTCAAGCACGTGCGTGCGAACTCCCTCATTTTTCGCCCCTCTCCTCTCGCTCTTTCCACCCCGTCGTGGCTAGCACGCACGCTCCTTTCATCCGCCTTGAATTCGTTCTGCGTCGGTTGGGCCCAACTCCTCGCCCCCCTCCGGTTGGACCGGCCGGCCCTCGGGCTGAGTGAACTTCCCGGGGAAGTTGAAAGGGACTTCGCATGGCCCCTCTTCCTTCCAATCCGCGCTGCTTCCTCTTGCGCACCCGACCCCGACCCGGTCAACAACTTTTGGGAACTTTGTTTCCGAAATTTTGGAGGAGCCCTGCTGAGGCAGCAGCGGGGCGAGCAAATATGGAAAGATCTTGATCTTCTTCAACTTTTTTTTTGCAAACTTCTTTTCTGAATCGAGCACCAACGTCTAATTTGAAAGGATTAGTGGATCTAGCGATGTGATCTCAATTTTGTCCCCAACATTCCACACCGAACTCCAACCTCTGCTATAGTGCAGCTGTTCCCTCTCTCCTCACGGGGCATGATTAGGTAGCTTCCTAGCTGTAACACCTGACATCCACCCTCACATTCCAGAGATGCCCCAACGGATCAGGGAAGTAATAGAGATAAATTGCCAGGCCTCTCGGAGAACTTCCCTTGAAATTAGGGGCTCAACTTTACTGCTGGCGACAAAGGAAAAGAGTGAGCCCAATGATCTTCAACTCTTCAGTTCTTCTGACTAACTGCAGGTCTGTCGCTGGCCCCTTGGATGATACATGAATGCAGATTCCCCCTCCACCCTCACTGATTACTCTCCCCACTCCTGCATTAGCATGTACATGCACAGTCAGAGTCCATCGGATTACTTTTTTCGAAGGATAGTGGTGACGTCCCTCGCTTTTATTGTCAACTATAAAAGTCACGTTGCGATAGTGCAACTATATTTAGTAATGCGATACCGGGGAAGCCCCTTTGCACTAGAAAGACAATGTGCTATTTAAGGGATTTTCTGGTTATCGAGTTCAAAGAAGGATAAAATGGATTTCTGGCATGTGACTAGCAAGGAACTCTTGGCAATGTGTAACGACCAATAACTGAAAGATTCAAGTTTATAATCAATGCACCGGGTAAAAAGTACAACGTTGTTACTTGTATAAGTATGAGTTTCCAAGAGTGGTAAATATGAGAGTGAGACACCTTACTATTTACAAATACCATAATATAATCACAAATGGCACAGGACAAAATTTACAGAGTCGGGAAACCTAGCATACGTACAATGTGTGCGAAAGGTTCTAAAATGGATAATCGAAACGGGCCAGATACCGGTAATGAACCCCTTAATCAATATCGGCTACCGTAATCTACACCTTGACTCCTTCCAGGATTTTCTCCATCGATCCAATTGACGTGGGCGGCTTATTCTCATCGAGATTGAGTGACGCAATATCACCGAGCACCGATAGTACCTCGCCACCGTTCTGAGATAGAGGTAATGGATCGTAAACAGCAACCCCTTCCCCATACCCTTGATGCCCCCAACCGATTCGACTGCACCGACGGACCTCCGTTTCCTTGCCCTATTCATCGTCTAATTGTTTGTCAATTGTTTGTCATGTCGTGCTAGGGTTGGCAATTTATGTCCCAAAAAAACAACCGTCCTCCTGTTTACAGTTTTCGGACAGGAATGATCCGTATGAAAAATTATCTCTCGAATTTGGGACACAATTGCGTCCCAACTTTTTTTCTCCCTGTCTTTCAGTGCAAATTGTGTCTGAGACAGTCCGTCGGACACAAAATGCCATCCCGATGCCGTTCCCACAACGCAATAAATATTAAATTGAATATAAAAACGAAAAACGAACCGAAACGCGCTCCGGAATCTCGAACATTGTCGCGTTCATCTTGCTTCCTCGAGGTCTCAAAAGAAAAGATGAAAGAATCGATTACGGTAGATAGTCAGTCCGCGATCAAGTGACCAAATACCGTATCCCTCACTTCTGGAAATTCTTGTCTGCCTTCCAGATCGTCTTCGAGAACGGCTGCAGATCGGCCGAGCACGTCTTCAGAATGACGGTTCTGCAAAAATTTGCTCGTTTACACTTTAAATTGTCATCAACCAGGCTTCATAAAAGGTAAAGGTGAAATTGATTCAACAGTCAAAGAGATTTTACAGTCGTCAGAGGGCGACTTTGCTTGGTGGTGTACACAGGTCATAGAAAGGAATCTAGATTGTATCAATCGCACCAATCGCAGTATCAATATTGAAACGCATAAGTTTGTCTCAGCCGTACTGAGAGACAGAATCCAAGAGGCACAGTCTACTAGTAAGAATCGTTTTCATAAACCCTTTCTTCAACCACAAGTGCAACGGCAAATCGCCTGCACATAGGTTATGAAACATAGTACATACATTCCTGAATACATTCCTGACCCCTTTAAATTGCCCCAAAGCACACCTGGAGATGAAGTAAGGGAAGGTGTTGAGGATGATCGAAATCGCAGAAGGCAGATTCGACTTGCCGAATCTGAATGAATCAAATTGATAATATGCAAATGAGAAATGTGCATACCTCTTGAATTTACGGCTCCTCGTGACTTTGGTCACCAGTTCTTGCTCGGTGAGTCTGCAATGATTAATTGATTAGATAATTAATTAGTTAATTACGAAATTAGTATAAAACCCACTGTTTCCTGCACAACTCGGAGAAGCAGTAGCTGATCAGGTCGAGATTGTTCGCCATTTCGTGAGGATCGATGCTGCAGATAGAAATAATTAGCGAATTGGAACTATTTAACGGCTCAAATTGACGGAAGACGCTATACAGACATCGCTATTTTCGAAAACCATCCCGCCAAATTCAAATGACAGCCGATAATGAAACGTGTCTGGGGCCGCTAAACAATCCGCCTAATTGAAGGGCTCAAGGGTAGCAATCACAATCATACCAGCCGTCGAGAAATATAATGTTAAAAAACAATTTAAGACCATTTTCGATAATAAAAAAGAACAATAATAAAGTGCTTCCTGACAAGGGCTGTTGGAAGGACAGATCGGCACTGTTGGTGGATTGATCGAACAGAAGCGAGTGGTCTCGAGAACGACCTGAAAATGGAAAAATATAATGTTGAAATAGAGTCATACTCAAAAGAAGCCCGGAACAATGCAACTTGCAAGGGCTATGGAGGGGTTATTAATATTTAGTCCATTACGTTTGACAGGAAAGAAGCATGATCCGAGCTAAAAAAAGCAACGGTAAACTAACCGCCGGCGAGTGGATTGAATCGGACGGAGGTGTTGTTGAAAGAGGTCGCTCCGAAGGATGCGTTCAGCGAGGCTGCAAATACATCGTATTGAGAGAAAAAACGATCGGCGATGATAGGTAATGATCACAACTTTAAGGACAGGCGAAAAATATTCCAAAGGACAGAGGCGCGTGACGTATTGTCAGCAGAATTGACTACTTACCGTTGTGCATGGCGATGCGGCTGGAAGTGGGCGTTGAGGGAGGAGGATCGGCGTACACGGGAGGAGGGATGGGAGACGGGCACGGGGGAGCAGAAAAGACTGAAAACACGAGCATTAAGCACCAGAACATTGTCTTCGTGCGAATGGATAGCCCTTGAAAGGCAGCACAGCGTATTAACTAATGTACTCACATTGATTGACTGGCATCAAGGGCTGTCGGATGGGAATGAGCGTGAAGTTGTGAGTGGGGAAGCTTCCCGGGAAGGGATGCATGGGATAGAAGTGCATCGGCAGCTGTGACTGGTGCGGCAGCTGCTGCATGTAGGGGGAATACGGCTGCTGCGGCTGCTGCAACGATGGTACAGAGTACGGCAGGAAGTTGGTGGGCATCGGGACGTGGTTAATACCTGAAAAACAAGGATAAAAATCAAAATAAAGACCAAGAACGTTGCTCAAATCCAACTTGAAAACGACTTACGAGATGCGTTTGACGCCGGATTGTACGTTACGGGGTAGGAAGTGTTCTCCATGCAGCCTCCGTTCGAGTAGTAGGACGGGATAAAACGTGGTAAAACGAGGAAACAAATTTAACTACAGTAATTCGATAAATTTTAAAAATTACGGTAAAAGAAAGTTTCAGGAGCCTCAAAATTTTCAGGGGAGAAATCAGGGATATCGACTTTTCTGGCTCTGCACTTTGTTCAAATTTGAATGCAAATTTGCACATTTATATTCCAAATGCTATTGTTTTTCATGTTTTTTATTTACATTTTTATGTTCAGTGGATGCTTTGAGTCTCCGACCGTGACATAGTCATGATCGATTACTCGTACGGTGTCGTTGTCGAGGACGCCAATCCCAACTACAACATCTGGCTCCTGTTCAAGTTCGTTTGATTTCTTTTTGAATTGCTATTCTGTTCTTATTTAATTTTTATTAATTTAATTCCAATATTTGCAGAGGCGTTGACTCTTGTCTGACCGCACTCGACGGCACAAAGTGTCAGGACCCGCTGCGCGTGGGTTCGATCGTGCAGGCGTGCACTGATTCGAGGGACGGAGAAACGCGCATCCGTTTGGGATGGCCGTACCCCGAGTCAATTTGGAGCGACAAGGGACGAATTGTGGTGAGTAATCGATGCTCTATTAACTTTCGCTAGTTTTTTTAAAATCTCGCATTATATTTTCGTACGGATAAAGTAGTTGTGAAATGTGTCGATGTCCGCATCCATTACAAATAGTAATTCGATGCTTGTCAGATCCGTACCATCGTCAGCTACAACGCCGACATCACGATCGAACGCGGAAAGTGGATTGGTAAGTATTTTTTTCAAAGTGCGTCGTACTTCACTTTATTTTCCAGCAATGAACTCTATCACCCTTATTCTTTTATCCCTCCAAATTGCTCACAAGTACAATTCTTTCCATTCAGATAATGACTCCAATATCTTCTACGTCAATCTCGTCTCGCGTGACATCGGAATCGTCCTTGCGCCGACTCAGTGGTGATTTTTTTTACTAGCCGGTGAACAAAGATATATAGTGGTCCGATAATGATAGCTGGAACAGGCCATATGTGTTAGTGTGAAAATGTAGGAGTTGCTCATGTTCTTTGAGAATAAACTCCACCGGTAAAAGACTACTCGGAGTCGATGATTCAATCTCTGTTAGCCGAATGAATAGAAGTCTCTTATTTTTATAAATTCCTTGCACTTGCAGGTACAACAGAGAATTCTTCGACTCGAACGAGTGCCATGTCTTCGTCTACGCTGAGTTGTAAGTATTTTTTGCTTTTTGTTTTATCCCATAACTAAATACACGGAATTGGATAGGACCACATTTCCGAAAATTATCATGAAATGTTGAAGCATTGAATTTGTATATTGTGTCCAAATTTAAATAAAATAAGGCGGCGTAAAATCGATTGCCCCTTCAGCAGCCCTCGCAGACTCGTAAGTGCAGCGCTTCCCGAAGAGCATTGCGAATTCTTCTGGTCGATCATAGAGGACCGTCTCTCCCTGCCCGTCCTCTTCCCCACCAAAGACCTGGTACGGTAGCTCGTGGCGATCGAGAAGTGACTGAAATTTTTGCAGGAGCCGGACAGGTTCCTGGAGCCTGATGAGATACGCAAAGTGCCCGCTATCACTGTGCTGAGGTAATTTTTGAAAAGAAAATCGATAATGACGAAATGGCATGACGAAATGTTCAGACAGGGCAACGGAATGCTGGTGTGGTCGTACGGACTGGGAAATCGAATGGCGAGAATACTAGCGAATCCGGCGGGCCTGAATGTGGGCATGTGGCTTACGGCTACGGTGATGTGAGTGATTTATCGATCGAATACTGATTTTTTTCATGTCGTGAAACTTCAATTGTGGCGCGCTTGTACAAAAGTTGAAGATTATTGGTCATGTGGTGATTCGGTTTTGTATTATTTTCTCTGTTTGTGTGTAATGGTGGTATGCTTTTCTCTAATTTTTGTTTAAAATCGGCACAAAATGTGGCATGCATAGGTCTTTTCGGAGGAGTATTTGAACACTGACTCGGAGGTTACGGTAGTCGACGAATTACAGTCGCACGTCGCCGGGCGATCTGCTGATACACGGCTGCACGTATACGGTAGTCAAGTATGACGTGGCGATACCGTACTCCCAGCCGGAGGTCAGAGTCGTCAACGAGACCATTCAGGTAAGACTTTATTGCCTTGAGAGCGTCGTTAAAATCAGTCTATGAGTTTTTCCGGAAGAGTAAGTGATAGCTATGAAACTTCGATCTCTCGGGTTGTTGTAAATGTTTTTGAGCTATCAAGATTGAAAGTATTGAATCGCGAGAACGAGTTTCGAATGAGTAAGAAGGATGAAACACCATTTCACGGTACCAAATGTTAATCGATAACTTATCTCTCTTAGATGGTGCTCACTCTCAACCGCAGTGAGATCGATCCGGGCAATCCGGCCGCCGGAGTGAAGCTGTGGCACGACTTCTGGGGTGAGGTTTGGTGAATATGAAACGGGATTATATAGCGAGGTTGCTTCTCGGAGAGGGATCATGTCTGTGAGAACTACTCACTTACCAATATTGAGGCGAATATGGAGTTTAAATTTATTCAAATGTTGAAAGATTTGTTCGTGGCATTGGCTAATTACTCGAACTTGTTGGTTATAGAAAATCAGAAACGAGAAGTGCTGGTTGGTGAATGAGTTTTCTTCTTGGGCTTGTGCTTGGAAATAAAGTTTATAGTTCGTTATTGTGTGACGAGCTACAGTGATCGTCAGTTATCGATTGCAGGCCTACAAGTCGGCTACGGCGACGGAACGCCCGATTGGGTACGAGGAGAAGACGGCGATTTCCGAGGAGTCGTCGAGGTACGGTAGCTGGGAAATTGTTTTAAGCCATGCTCATACAAGTTTCAGTACATTGAAGTAGTGTTTTTCGCATTCCGGTGGATCCTACTCGGTCCTAAAGATTGGAAAAGATGATACCCTTCAGATCGGTCTGAGCTCGGAGGAGGAATTGGATGGACGACGCGTGTCGATACAGGCCATCGGACCTGCGGCATCGCCCAGAGTGGGAAAGGGTGAGCGATATTGAATTTTGTTGACTATATGGGAAGATTAATTTTACCAGCAGAGTTTTGTAAGATGAAGTAGGAATGGTGAAACGTAAGTTGAGTTGGTAACATTTGATCTTGCATTTATTTTCGTACCGTTTGTTTACATCACCTGCAATCAGTCGATGGCCGTAGGTGTGCTTGATTGATTTTGTTCATGCTCCTTTTGGTTTAATCTGGCTCATTTCGAAACAAAGTGAGCTGATTTAGGTCAATCAAACCATGTTGATTGGGATGTCACCCTGGGTACTAGATGAATAGTATCGAGCTTCTCTTCGATCTTGTCAGATTCAGTACCATCATTTCCCCCACTACAGATTCCCTTTCGCCCTCTGACGTTGTCACTTCTGGCGCCTTCAAAGACATGGTCGACCTCAAGAATGCACTACTCGACGAGGAGGAAGGACAGATGACTACCCCATCGGAGGGGGCGGAGTTAACGCAGCGACCGACCAATCAGAGGTCAGCAAGTACGGTCACTGCTGAGCTATCAATGCCATTGCTTTTTGAATTGCGTATCGGCGGATGTTATTTTGGTGGTGTTATTTTCCCAACTGCGGATCCCCGGCAAACTATGACATCGAAGCTCACCAGTGATCGGGCCGCGGAAGACACCGGCGCTGATCAGATAATGTTTTTTTTCATAATGTTTAGCGCCTATCGCGCACTTTATTTTTTTAAATTTTTTACCCTTTTTCCGCTTGCACAGACTAGCCATCGCGTCAGCCGTACTATGTATGTATTTGGACGACATCGTGGAGGAGGAGACAGAATCTTCGGTGGTGATGGGGGTGGTCGGTGGGAGGGCCTCATCACAAACAATTGCCGCCACATGCTCTGTCGCCTTTTAGAAAAGGCCCACCACTGCGTATCCTCAATTTTAAACCTGTCACCTTCGCTTGCCTCATCAGTGAGTATGGTAGCGCTGTCACGATTATTGATTCTTACAGCCCCAATGACGCCAATAACTACCAGATGCCGCCAGATCAGACTGTGGTAAGCGAAGAAATCGATATGGGCGATCTTCCGTATCTTTGCAGAGCTCGGCCGCACTCAGCAATCAATCGCTTCAGAATCCTGACGAGATGAGAGGAGGTGAGTATGGTATCTGAGAACCGAGTACGGTAGCTTGGAATAGAGCAAAGTCTTCTGTTTTTTTATGTGGGGTAGTGAGTGAATGATTCCATGCAAAATTTAATAAATTTTCCACTGTTTTTTTGTGGGATTAAAGCTCGAAATATGGATAAACGTCTCTTCATTCTGCCCGCTCTCTCGCCTGTCAGAGAGGCGAGAGAGTGTGTGAACTGAAGAGACGATTGCCCGTATTTCAAAGGATCGATGATTGCAGAATCGACGGAGTACTATTGGGGCAGAGGAATGCGCGATCCATGGACAGGCGGTCCTACGAGGGAGCCCAGCAGTGACAAGTATGGTTTCATTATTAAAAAAGGATAGTTGGAAACTAGCGAGGGTTAAATTTCAGCAGTGAGATATTAGGCCAACTGCACTGGAATTTTCAATGAACTTGGGAACTCTCAGGTTAAGAACAAGATAGCTATTGGAAATTGCTCAAAAACAACATTATGTGGTCTAGTTTAATGATGAAGCTATGATACATGCGTGGAATTAGTGTAGCAGAAGGACTGTTTTTGGGAGGTTATTGAGGTTGTCACGGTATCAATCCGATAGAAGCTTTTCAATTTCAGCAAACCTCCCGATAATACGAGTCGTCCGAGGAGTCAAGGAGAAGCACTGAATTGGAGAGATGTCGGAAAGGAGCAAGTCAAGGAGAAAAAGGAGGCAGCGAAGAAGGAGAGGCCATTACAGGAGAGAATCGCCGCAGGTTGGAATGGTTAGGGGGCGGGGGTGATTTTTTCCCCGTATCTTTTTCTCCCGCTCGCTCTGTGTTTCAATGATACATCGGGCGATCTGAATTTGGGCAATGAGTTACGTCCTGTTCGGATTTAAAATTATTAAGTAAGAATGGGAAATTGGGTGTGTGATTTTGAGAAACAAAAAAAGGTAAAGGTGTATCCACGTCAAGCGATTTTACGTCGTAAGACAACGCTAGGTGGGACCCACTGGTAAGGCCAGCTGTTTAGACGGACTACATACCCGGCTGTCCAATGCTTTCTCGAGTAGCCTTACCTCGGGTATAGAAACAAGGCGACCATCGGTTTTAGTTTCATATGAAACTACATGGATGGTTCCATTCTTCAATTCTAGACACTTTGGAGATAAAAAATAGTTTAGTGTAAAATTATTACAATCTTGATATTGTACGGTGACACCACCGCCACTTCAGTTTCCACACACACTCTCTCTCTCGCTCGGTCGACGAGAGTGTGCGTGTGAAATGGAGAGAGGGCGGTATCATTTCTCGAGCTCTAGTAAAGAAGCATTCGAGTGCGCAATTCGGGTCACCGTCTCTTCGTTTCACATAATCTCTCACCGGCAGTGTTCGAAAAGTCATGTCAGCTGCACCTTATTTCGGGCACCTAGGTGCCCGACACTGATTTATAGAGAGGTGCCCGACAGCAATCGATTGCCCTTGCGACAGATTTTTTCCTACGTCTGGTAGGCTCAGATGCATGTAGGAAAAAAAAATAGACCAATCAATAAAGAAGCGGCAGAGAAAACCACCTCGAAGCAGTTGACATGTGTTACATACTTTTCGATCACTGCTCACCGGTCAGAGAGGCGAGAGAGTGTGCGAAATGAAGAGACGATTTTAAACGTGTTTCAAGCTCTAATAATCATTGCAGGCGATCTCGGATGGGATGGAATCGTGCGCGACGACTTTTGTGATAGGGGAGCGAATGCACAGGCAGGAAGGGGAAAGGGAAGAGGTAAGGAGGGGAGGAGACGCACTTATCTGTTCGGTGGCACAGTCTTTTCTCGCAGAGTATTCTATCCATAACATTCCCATTGCCTGCGTCTTATCTCTACATTATTCAATTGTTTTCGTTAGTTCAATGAAATATCCTAAATGTTAGGGTATTAGAGTACAGAGGGACAAACATTATTTGAGATAGCAAAGGTTAATGCACAGACCGGGAATCGAAGCAGATTATCAGTCTCTGAAGATCAAAGATTAATCTTGCAGTACAGAGGGAAGCATCGTTTCACCGGTTTTCATCTTAAAAGCTGTCGTGCAGGCCTCTGGAAGGACCTCTCGAATCCGCCGACATGGACGTCAGCTAGCGGCAACACCTACTATGGCTATGGCCCCCCACAAGACTCCGGCTCTGATTCCGGTCCCGGACCATTCGCGCCGGTTCGAGATCAAGGTTCCGAAGGAGTTGGGTCAGTGTTTCTCCAGTTTTTCCTAGTCGAATCAAATATGAAAGCATCGAAAGGATTTTCATAGAAAGCGTGAAACATAGATCTCATTGGTAAGGAAATGTTGCAATACTGCGAATCGCGTTGGCCACTTGTGCAACATGGAGGTGCAGGGTCTAGTTCGGGGAAACGAGTTTATTGCTAGAAATCAAAGATCAATCTTGCAGGTTCGCGGCGGCCTCGAGAATGCCGATGGAGGAGGCGATGGCTTCGCAGGCGCCCATCGAGAGACAGTATCAGGGGTACGGTAGTTTGGTGTTGATTATTTGATAGTGCGAAGTCGCAGTTGGGCATAGGTTGGTCATTGCTTGATGAATGTCTCATGGAAAGGTGGCATGGGAAGTGGGAGACATGCACGAAAGTGCCCGATATTTGTTTCATGATGGACAGATCTATTGAACGCGCCATTCGCTCTGGTATGAAAAGAGGTATTTGCGAAACGTAAAAGTCGCAACTTCCCACCTCCTCCCCACCCCGAAAAATCTCTGTTCCAGTGCACCCCCATTCAGCACTTTAATGCGACCGATTTTTGTTTCTTGATCTGAAAGCATCTCTAATTTTGAATTAGCCTGTTTCTCACTTTTAAGAGGTATTCGCGAAACGCAAAAGTCGCAACTCACTTTTCGCTTTTGCAGTGCACCACCGACCGTCTTCACTGACGTCCCTCCTCCCAGCGGGAAGACCAAGCAGAAAAGCGGATTCGACAGCGACAATATTGGTGAGAATGGGGGTTTATTTTTTTGAAATATTGATTTGGCAAACTTGCGAATTTGATGTTTCATGGGGATTAGTAGTGTTCAATGTTTGGGAAGCTATTGATTGATCTTCAACCTCCAGGTTCTAAAATGTTAGAAGAATGATTTAATTTGTATTATTATTATTTTATTTAAATTAAAACTAAGATTGCAGTGGGTCCGGTGCCGATTCGCGCGTTCGATGATAAGAAGACGGAGAGACAATGGAAGAAGGAGATGACGATGAAGGGATGGCAGTTCCCCAAGGAACCCGAGGAAATGTTAGGGATATTTTACAAATTAAAATAAAATAGGGATATTTTACAAATTATAGTTGGGGTTATCTGCATTGAAAGAGTGCAAACGTTAGTGAGAATCTTGTAAGAATACTGTAATAATGGGGAATTGTCTGGAACAAATATTGGTTTTTACAACAGGGTTGTCGGGGTTTCAAAGTTTTCGTAACATTCACGAAGTCTCGGGTGACTTGATTCTGGGATGAATATTTTTGGGTTAAAATTGAATTGTTAATTAGTTGTTTAATTATTCCAGAGTGATTCCGGATGGTGAGGATGGCTGGGAGCAGTGTGGCGCCAAGAATTTCGGCGTGTTAGTGGAAAGGCCGAAACCGCCCATGCCCGGTGAGTTGGGGTTTCCACTAGGGTTGATCATTCGGCTTTAAGAACGGCCGTATGAGAGTGATCAAAATTGCCTCGTTTCGGAATTGATTCAATTGTCACTCGGAATGTGTTCGGAATTCCGTCATTAATGGGTGTTTCATTTGCTAGTTTGCGGGGGTACCATAGTGTTTGAGTAATTTCTCGCTGGAGGCTGCGCACTCCCACAACCTTGCGAAGATGGTGCCCAACAACGCTGCATTTTTAGGAAAATGTAATGTTCTTCACGCATACGTAGTGCTTTCTGCCAATCAATTCCTTTTCTTTCTCCTATTTCATTAACTGCACGCGAAGCTGTTCTCACACTAACAATAAACTCGTGCGAGTTCCCGCTTTCATATTGTTGTTATAGTCCATGCGCGCTTTTATAAATCGTTAAATGGCACTTTGTACTTCAGAATTTCCGTTTTTTTTTCAGTTGAGAATCTGATCAGGAAGCGCACGATCGTCAGAGATGCACTCAAACTCAAGGTCGCACTTTTTTATTTTTTATTATTTATTTTAATAAATAATCGTTTCATTTAAAAATGAATAAAATAGTCCAAATTCAGCTGAGACAGTGTCTCATCACGCGAGTCCGCTTCGATTTCCACTGGAGATACGCGGAGAAGGTGAGACTCGTTTTGGATGGAATTCTTCACTGGTTCTGGTTTCGCAACCATTAGTCACAAATTATAATAATTGAGAAGGTCTGTATTAGAAGATCCTGGATGTTTCTGGTTTCACGAATACTCTTAATTCCGAGGGCGTTTCAAGGGTCAGCTATATTGAGAACTTTAATGTTACCAAATCTTCGAAATGATCTTTTGCTTAAATTGCAATTCAAAATAAGTTCCCGATGACGCTCGGTTCTTATTAGTTTCTCGAGTCCCTTTAACCCATTGTAAGGTCTGCGAAAGCGATCGTTTCGACTTACGAAGATAACAAATAACAATAAAATGACTCTTTTAGGTGCAGCTGTTCATCCTTGATGGCACGCCCTCCTACATCGTCCACCGAATGGAGTCAGTTTTTATTAATTATTTAATTAATAAATTAAAAATAAATTAGTCTTCAATTGGTTTGGTAATTTTGACTTCAAGATTACTGTAGGGTAGGGCTCATGTTTCCTTAGGTACGGAATAGATAACCAGAAGCGAGCATCATGCGACATGAAGTGATTGATTACGGTATCTTGTGGACTAGGTTACGGTATCTTATCGTATCGCAAACTGATCTTCTTCCTTCGGCAGTCGTCCGCTGTATCCGAGCTATCTGAAGAGTCTGCCCGAGTTCACGACCGTCGGCAACGTCGTCGAACTGCACGTGGGAAGGAGTCAGAGCGGGTGAGTATCAGGGGTCAAATACTCGGGTCATGAAACCCATGAAGTGGTATGCTATGTCAAATTTTGAAGAATACTTGGCGTGGTTAGGTTTCCAGTCATTTCCTCGTTTTTTGTTTATCTCTCGTTTTTTTGTTTATCTATGACCTCAAAGTGTGGTATGTGTAGGTCCTTTCAGGAGGGGTATTTGACCTCTGTGGTGATCATCTGAATATTTGAAGTGGCTCATAGATTAGTTTGTATCTATCGGGAAGGGGATTTCAATGGTTTCAAGAAACGGAGATGGCAATGGTCATATTGAGACGGAATTAGTTGTACGAAGAAGCTTGAATTATAGATGTTCCGACCCAGAGTAGCTTAAATGGTAGGCGAAACCACAATGCAAATGGGTAAGTCGAAATCGGAACAGCGGTAAAATGTCTACTGGGAAGGAGCGCAGTGGGTGGGGTGGATGTCGCTGGTGTAGTACGGGAATCGATCTATGAACTGTTTTGGGAACTCAACCGTTGACCGAATCGGGAGTGCTAGGTGCAGCGAACTGTGATTAGTTGATGAAACGGAGATGTGCATGGTAACATCGATAACAGCAATATTGGCGAAGAAGGAAATGTGCGTATGGGAAGTGATTAGGTGATTGGAGAAGTGATATAGTGGATTTGTCAACAGCATTATGAATCCCCGGGCAAGTCAATTTTGAATGGTAGGTGAAACGCGAATGGTAATGGTTCATGTTGTAAGGTCGACTTGGGACAGAAATGCTACGCCGTAACTGCAGCGGAGGAAGTATAGAAATGATTTGACACGTAGCAAGCATGGGCTAAATCAATAAGCTCTGAATGAGCGAAGGTTATATTGACGGTGAAACATAGATCGATTGGGTACTTGTGTTTAGAAATGTGTATAATAGTCTCGCTCATTGTAGTTGGTCATGGCGGACGCATGTCTTAAGTGCATAATGTAGTTGGGGCAACTACGGTTGCACCAATGACATTTTCTTCGTGTGATTCGATAATTTAAAGTTATAAATGCGCTTTTTCTAAATCTTTTTTTTTTGTATTTTGAATTGTAACGGATGGATGGATTACTCTCCGTTAGGCTTGATATGCGGACTACTAGATGTTGCTCTGCATAACTTTATCGGAGCTTCCTCCGGAGGGGGAAGGGACAAGAGTGAGACAGTTGTCGATCCTAGGGATCTCGTGGGTCACAGAGATAGAGAAACGAGGTAAACAACTAGGATCGAGGTCTCTCTTCTGGCACTAGGTCACAGAATCATGACCAAAACGTATCGGAAAATTATAGGCCATCAAGGGATGAATATGTGGTGAATCGAAAAAGTGCCTATTCCTTTTCATTTCCTTCGCGCACTACTACATTCGTCCGGATATTTCATATCCCCTCATTGAAGTCCCGCTAGTTGACCGGGGGCTCCGCAATTTTCGAAAATTTTCATTTACTTTTTACATTTTCTCTTTCTTGTTAGGGGGCTCCTCGAAAAAATTTTTAGACAAAGAGGGGACTCCGCAAATTCACGAAAGAATGTTCTTGGGAGCCCCGCATCCAGATAATCAAGCGGGGATATAGCTCAACAGTGTATCCCCTCCTTTCCAGTTTCTACGTACACGACGAGATGTGGCGTCTGGTGCAGAAGGTGCAGCTGCCGATGAGGGAGGTCGTATTCGAACCGGGAAGAACGAAGAGTTTGGAGGTGAGAGGAGGGGGAGGGAAGGGGTGCGGTAGGAGTACGGTCAAAGAATTGGATATGGAGGTTGCTAAGCGAATGTGATGAGATACAGTTAGAAATCAAGTTAAAAGTTTAACATTGAAATGTCCAGAATGATTGTTGGATGCCGGAACGGTGCGAAGCTATATGAGCAGTGAAACATGCATTGAGAGGGAGCGTAATTTGTGTGAGGCGGATCATTTCTCTTTTGTTTGTTTCAAACCGGGAAGAACGAAGTGTTTGGAGGTGAGAGGAGGGGGTAGAAGTACGGGAAGGGGTAGAAGAGGTATGGGATGTTTAGGACTGCCCGATATGATTGTTGGATGCTGGAACAGTGCGAAGCTATAGGAGCGGCGAAACATGGAAAGGGGAAGTGGTGTCTGTGAGCAGAATCAGATTTTCCCTGAAACGATATGAGGCTGCAACTCTCCAGTAATTGAAAAGAATGAAAGTAATGAGATGTACTGCTTGCAGCTGATCGTGAACTGTCGCTGTCTTGGTCCCGACGCGCAGGACAGACACAACGACAGACATCGGTGAGTATACGGTAGGGTACGGTAGATGGATCGATAAGTGAGGGCAAATATCGGATCTAGCTCTCAATATTATATCGTAGTGTAGAATTGAGGCGTCCATCTTCATGGGATTGCAAGGCATAGACTCAGCATTTTCATGGTTTCATGCCACGGTATGAGTTCCATACCATCAAAAGTTCCCACTCGTTTCAACTGTGTTGATACGTGAAAAGTCTTTAGATACGACGAGCACGGCTTCACGATGCTCAATGATTATTATCTGCACAATGTAAGTATTTTTTTATTAGTATTTAGGTTTTATTAAAATCGATATACTTGAATAAATGACCTATTAAAAAGAATCTTGGTTTATAATTGAAGAGGAATAGAAAAACTGCTAACTGACACAAAGAAATGAGAAAGACTTCTACGGTTGTATTCTGAAGGCATTCTGATTTGTGCACAGTATCTATCAGTAGTATCTCTGACGCTTGATGAATGATTGATTGACTTGCTTCGGTTACTGTATCTCACTGATCACGATATCGACACAGATCGTCTACTACGGAAGGGCCATCGACCCGAGGGAGCACGATGACTACACCTTCCAGGTATTCCATCGAGGGTACAGAGGGATGATTAGTGATTAACAGTTCACTGATAGTTATAAATGCTATGAGCCGTTCAATGTAATGTTATTTTGGTAGCACTTCCACAAAGATGAAATCAATGCTTGAAATTTTGAGACATGTTGTAATTTGAGTGAAACTCGAAATTCCTTGGCTTTTTTCAATTCGCAATTTATTCTGGTAGAGATGCAAGTGAATAAAGAATAAAGCGGATGCTACAGTAAGATGCGTTAGCCATTACATTTTATTGAATCATTGTGAAATGTAAAAATCGGCAAAAGATTCTGACCACTGAGCGGATCGAACGCCCAACCTTTCGATCTGGAGTCGAACGCGCTACCATTGCGCCAAGCAGTCATGTGGGGAAAGACGCAAGGGGAAAATACAAAATGCGCGCGTTTCAGCGTCTTACCTCAATGTGGGAAATAAACTTGGAATATAAATCGGTAAATGGCGAGATTATTTGTCTACCAATCTATGATTCTTTTGCTATCATTGAGAAAATGAGTGAGAGTTGAGTGCTCGGTGAAACACCGATCAAATTGTGAAGAATTGATGACGAATGTTGTAGCTGAAAACGCGTTGGAATTGATGGGCATTTATGCTTAATTAGAATGACAATAAGTATCATAATTCCATATGGTCGTCACGCCGGAAGAGGTGCTGGAGGGTCACGCCTTCTGGAAAGCGACGGAGGTCCTCTGGAGAGTGCAGGTCGGCATTTTGATCTTCGATCTTTGATCCTTGATCTTATTTGTTTATATTATTGCTAATTAAGGGAATCAGCTGTCAAATTCATCTTTCAAGCCATACTTTAAATGAGTATGCGTTAAGGTGGAGAAGATACCGGAGAGTGCATGGATGTCGGATAGGCCGCGTGAGAATCGGAGACCGCGCTCACCTCCGCGTCCCAGGGCACCAGTTTTCGTCGAGGTACGGTAGGGAAGGGGTACGAAAGGGCCACTCGAGTTGCGCGAGTGTGTCAGAAATGAAGAGACCGTGGCTCATTTCCCGACCTCTAGTAATTAATGGCTTCATTTGCAGCTGAAGGCGAGCACGAACGAATACGAGATGTACACGCCAGAGTGGCAGAGTCCATGCGTCAGTTTTTTTTATTTTATTATTTCAAATATATATAAATACATTAACAAACGATATTTAGACCGCAAAGTTAGTGTTGCAACCGTGGCTGATATGGCGTGGGCGATCTTGAGTTTGATAGCTTGGCACCGTCTCAAAATATACACAAGCGAGATTGGTGTTGCAGCCGTGGGTGATCTAGGGAAGGTTAGCTTGCGGTTGTTTATCGTCAGCTTTGGGGTTCTAAAATATAAAATGTCCCCATACTTGGAATTTCATTGAGATTAGTGTTGCAGCCTTGGATCATCTTGAGTTTGTTAGTAGACGGAGTCCGACTCGGACTGTCCGAGATTTAAAATATTGATCTGCTTGGAAATAATTGCGTATATACTACAGACTGTGGCTCGCGAGGTTCGCCTGGAGGAGCTGTTCACCCTCTACGGCAGGCTCATGGAGGTATAGAGATTTTTATTTATTCCTATTTTAAAATATTTTTCGATCCCTTTCCCCGTGTTCCGCGCCAAAAAATGTATTTTAAAGTACCTGCGCTACTGAACGTGAGGAGAAAATTGATGAGGTAATTTATGCTATTCTCCTCGAAACATACGCAAAAAAAGCAAATAATAATAACTAGCGACATCTCAGTTTCTGAGCTGAGATATCCATGAATATGAGTCGAATCATTGCAGAACGATCGTCTGATGACAGAACTGCACAAGAGAACTGGCACTGATTACAAGAAGAAGGTGAGAAGCACACTTCCAAGTTATACTCTCTATTTTTCCGCTCAGTCGATCGACGGGTGAGAGAATGCGCGAATCTCTAGTCCGCGGTTTCTCTCTAGTTATTAGATGAGGAGGATGCATTATTATTATTATTTTGAGGACCAGAAAACGCAGATCTATTAGTTTTTACCCTCACCAGCCGATTTATGATAGTGCTGAAACGCGGATGAAACGGGCGTCATGAAACATTGAAAATAAGTTGGAATGTTCATGTAGTAGTAGGATAGACTACGAGAGGTATTAGGATTCCGATTCGCTGATGAGGCATTGGAGAGAAATCATAGCAGTCTCATAGCAGTTCGCAATTAACGGTTTATTTGGGTTTCAGTCCTATGATGAATGCATGAAAAAGAGCTCATAGTAATTTTTCGGAGGGTGCTCAAAATACATATTTTAATCATATTCCTGCGTTCAAAGGAACATATAAAATAGCTGTCAAAGTTCCATGTTTCGTGCAAATCGACATTGATGATTAATTCATGTTTCACCTCTGTTATGAATCTGTCAAGTATACCGAGTTGCTGATCGTTCGTATGCGCGTTTAAAAAAACTAATCTCTCTCAATTCCAAATTGCGACGTCATTGTGAAATCGCTGCCTCAATCGGCAATATCCAGGAGGATAGGATGGTTATTTTTACGATGAAAAAAGCTGTGGTAAAGGCGTGAGACTATTTTTTTACTAGTGAGTGCGAAGATACTTTCCCTCAATTTTACTTATTTTGTCTTATTCAGCTCCGCAGTGCGATCGAGGTGGGACAGACGGCGATGCCGCACAAGAAGAGTATGAAGAGAGAACTACAGGTACGGTAGGGAGGGGGGGGGGGTACGGTAGGGTACTACACTTCGCTGTTTAGTTTGAATCACACTTGTCTAACATATCATTCCCATTTTCCAAATTGCGGTTGTTACCTGGGCCAGAAACAGCAAAGTTCCGGGTACGATAATCACACTAAGTCGAATCCATCTGAAATTTGTAGGTTGGGATATTCTGTATGGAAGAGCAGTCCGTTTGTTTGTTTGTTTTTTCTAAATTTAATGATTTTGAAATTTCTCATTTTCTCATCTTAGATCAACGCGGACTTCCTCGTGTCGATCGTCGAGAATGCCTACACGGAGGCACTCTTCAAGGAAATGGGAGAGAGGAGACTCTGGAAGTGAGTGTTTTTTGATCTTTGATCTCTGGTGATGTGTCCATTTATCCACTTTCTGAGCAAGAATCGAACCAAAAGAGAAAGGTGGTTTCTGTGAGTAATGTAATGTAGTGATAGCCTGTCTTGTTTAGCAATTGGTTGCAATTTGATATGAAACAAACCCTAACAATAACGGGAAAGTGGTTTCGCGCTATTGTGGGAAATGAAATAGAGTGATAGCCTGTTCAAACTAGTAATCGGTTGCAACTTTTTTGATAAAAAACAACCTCTAAATCTTTAATTAAATATTATTTTGAGGAGTCTGGTAAAGACGTCGGACAGCATAAAAGCCTTCCGCAACACGGTCAACAATCGTTGAAGGGAATCCACATAGAAGCGGATCAATCATCTCTGTGTAAAATATCCCCCCTTATCTAGGATAAGATCACCACATTATTATCGTTTCGTTTTCCTGTTGTTATCTTTTATCTTGCGGTACCTTTTCGATTTATTTGTTCAAATTTGTCTCATGTTGTACCTATATTTTTTCATTTCATAACTAGGAAGTGGCAAATGAAGAGAAACCCTCCTGGTTTTGGGCGCTAACTTGTCTAGTTGAGCGACGAGAGAGCACGCGAAATGAAGAGAGTGTTCTCATCGTATGCCAGCCCTCTTCATAACTCTTGCCTAACCCCCCCTGAGCAAAAAGTCGAAAATGTTCCTTATTTTTTGAATGAGCTAGTAACAATCCCTGCACTACATTTTCTAACTCGCATTATCTTTTCCCCTCTATGTGTACCATCTTTTTTTTCTAAAGATTAATCTCGAAGATATCTGTTTCTAATAGATTTCTATGCCCGACACGTGAGTTGTTTCGGAATGCTATAATCCATTCGTTGTTATTGTTTTCTCCTATGGTTAATAAAGAAGAATGTAGAGAATCTCGAGTTGAATTGCAAATATATACGTCAATGAAATTGTTCAGAGCTTTCTTGAGCGCGTGATCGATTTATCAAACAGATTAGACACATTTATGGGCTGAGATCGAGAAACAAGAAATGACAGAAGGAATCATTGATAGTATCTCAAGGATCGGAAGAAGAATAAAGGTTGGCCGTCCTCTCGTTGAGATGAAATGGAATGACGACCTGTACGAGAGCCAAGACGAGGCATACGCATGTCTGAAGGGATTTCTTATTCTGGGTTTCGGTAGGATGAGAGTACGGTAGCTCGGGGATGCTGTAGACATGTTTGAAGGGGATTTCCGTGTTACGGTAGGATATGGGTACGGTAGCGTTGGGTTACTGTATGCTCACCAAAGGACGCGGATACTGTGGCCATCAGGATGCAGGAAAGGAGAGCGAAGAAAAGGAAGCGAGCGACTGCAGCCATTGGGGATTACTGAAATGAGCGGAATTTGGGGTAACGGAAAAAAACTGCATTTCGATGAGAAAACACAATGACGCGAGTAGAATCCGGGAACTGTAATCCGAGAAGCGAGAACAGAAGAAATAATGGTCACTGTGGGCGATACCAATTACGGATGGAAAATATTTGTTAGCGCGGAAATACCTACTGAACTGACACTGAATAGGCCGACCGGCCAAAGGACGAATGCGTGATTTCGGCATATTTCTGAGATTTTCGGGAACGGCCGTTCGGGATCTCATCCGTACTGTTTTCCGGTACGAAATGCCAAAATCATGCGTGTCTCGGGAGAATAATAGAGGATGGATGGGCTTCTTTTGACTGGCGGGGCATACTCATAATGGGCTGCATTATTCAAAATATGGAACGGGAAATAGAAACCCACGGAAGTCCTACATTGGATCAACAACGCCGCGTGCCAGACCCATTTCCGAATTAAAAACTGGGTCGACGGGGCTTCACAGATGAAAATGAAGGGGGGGGATTCGAGCGAGGCGTTACAAATGACGGGAGAACAGGTGGATTCAAAGCATGGTGGAATCTGCAGCTGCCCAGCACTATTCATGGAAACAAATATCCCACACATTTTGGTTTTGCAGAGGCTCTCAGTTAAAAATGCAGAAAATTTCCCTTCATTTTCACCAAGCTGCTCGGTGAAGGAAATGAAACAAGGATTCTCTAAATATGTCAGCCCTTCATTGAAGCTCGCTGAGTCATCCAACCAATGGAATTATGGCTAATTCAGTAGCAAACTTGATGATGACGAATCAATGCGGTTTATTGTCCGTTGCGTTTTCTGAATTCGGAAAATGCACCCGAGACGTGGTTATGCTAAGCAGATTCTTGAGAAATGGACACATTCCGTAATGGAACCTTCATCTCTTCAGCTGTTTTTGGCATTTGTCAAAACAAGAACAGGAAAAAGGAAAGGATAAGGGAGGTTTGGTGTCTTCTAGTTCGCAGACTATTGCTCGTTAGTCAGCAGCACAGACAGGGACGCGGACACTAGACTATAATGGAATGAGGTGTCCACGGGAATGGAAGGGCTGACTACAGTTGGCAATGCGGCAGCTCTGAGAGGCATTTTATAGTCGGAAGGGGAGGTTGGAAATAGACTCGCAGGGGTGATTCCAAAATTGTCTAGCCATTCGGCGTCTCTTAATTTCGTACAGTCTCTCGTTTGCAGAGACTGAGAAAAAGGTTGAAGAATATTTCCAGCCCTTCCAGCTGGGAATGAAATCAGATTGCGGGAGTGGGCAAGGTGCAATTGCGAGAAAGGTCGTCGATATCTTTATCCGAATGGGAGAGAGTACAGTGATAGTATGAGTGGACTCGCTGATTAGAATTTGGACAGACGAATGGTGTCGAAGGCACCGCACTTGACGAAACCGTGCGAGACCTGCAATTTTTTTTATGAAATTATCTAGTAGAACTGCTAATAAAGAATACGCTTTTCATTGGTCATAGTGATGTGGGACTGAAAGTTATGATAAACTCGCATCCTTGATCTCATTCACAGCCGCTTGAACGAATTGTGTGACTCTCTGACAGTGTTCAACCTCGCCAACCACACGGAAACGAACGCCGAATCTGCGATTATCGCTAATTTTAGAGTTCCAAAATTTGAAACTTACTTTCCATGGGCGTTCTCGGCCTCTCTATCGATCGCATTGAGGGTGTTGAAGCTGAGGCCGGAGGATGAGGAGAATTCGTGGATCTGCATTTATTTCTGTTTTTCTGTAATTGTCAGTCTTTCACACCACACATTTTACATTAGTTGTTTGGCAATTTATCTAGTAGCTGCGACTTACATCCTTCTCAACCTTATTCATATCTTGCTTGTGGGTAAGAGGCGAGAATGGCTTCGACGATACGATGACGGAGATGACATCATCAGAGAGGGAACGTCTTCTGAATTGATTGAAAATACAGTAATCCATGGTGCTCAATAGTGCAGCAAGTTAGAAATATTTAAACTAGCGCAATTTTGCTTCAAGATCGCGAATCGGCATCCCCTCTCAAATGCCATGAACTATTTATGAATTATTTTCACCGCTATTTCTTCGAAACAACATGCGTATGTTATTGTTATTATTATAGTGTTCAATCTCGGATTCCATGACAAATCACTCACTCTCTGGTGATGAGCGAGATAGGGGCCGATTTCGATCCGCCCTTATCTCCTCCTTCCTTCTTTTCATCCTTCTTGTCTCCTCCACCGCCTCCTCCCGAACTACCGCACGCTACAGTGAGAGCAACGAAGAAGAAGAGAAAGGTGAGACGAGCGAACATTTTCCCTGAAGAAATGAAGTGATTAGTGATGCTGAAGAACACTAAGGGAGGCTAAGGAGGTGATGGTTCTACCCAGAATTTCATCGGCTTTTATAGCAAACTTCAGTCGTTCGGGATAGTTTGCATGTCGTTAGTGGGCCCATTCACTCTAGTTTCCGCACGCTCTCAAACCAAACTTCTCATCGGTCAGAGAAGCGAGAAAGCACGCAAAATGAGGAGGCATTTCTTTCCGAGCCTCGTCAACTCCTCGAACGCTAACATGGTCTGCTCAAAAGATCACGTCGACGATGTCGTTAGGAATCTCGATGGGCGTCAACGATGGGATCGACGATAGGTACAAACATTCCAGGCGAAACGCGCTGAAAGATAACTCATCTGTCAACGAAATACAAAATACAGAATTTATCAGTTATTGCATAGTTGCGCTGATCAAGATGGGGTATCAGAAGGCCGTTCTGCTTTCAAGATAGTCATTTGAGGGGTCTCGGGTCAGTGGATTGGTCTTCTTTCCTTGTCACAGTCACAATGGCTGGAGAAAGAATCCTGCTCACTTGGTTTTTGCACGCAGATTGTATCCCACTGTAGGTCGAAAACGAAGCCTGGCGTGTGCTGGAGTTTTCTGTGTGCTCAAGTCCTCCAACTCGAAAATCCATCTTTGAGCGAGAGATACGAGCCTGGATTCTGAGGAACCAAACATCTTAGGCGGTCATACCCATCACAGGGCGACCAGTCCGGCTTGGATGGGGATTCCGATCTTGCTGAGTCGTTGGAAGAGTCGAGGGGAATTAGGAGAAACCGCTTTCCATCAGAGGGAATGGAGAGAGAACCGCTCGCGACGACTAACAGAAATGAGAATTTTCAACGAAACATCGATGAAAAATTCCATGTAGGAGAGCTTTCGAACATATTACAAGCATAAAGAATTGGAAAAAGGTAAAACAATTTTGAAAAGTGTGCGTGAAACGTATTCAGCTACTCAAAGTTGCTTTGCATTCATGGAGCAAATAGAATGAGTAGAGAGCGTCAGTTCAGGTGGCCGAGTGGTTAAGGCGTTGGACTGCTAATCCAATGGGGTTTCCCCGCGTGAGTTCGAATCTCATCCTGAACGAACCTTTTTGCTGCTTTTTAGCAACATGAAAGAGATGCCATCGTTCAGTTTTTTCAAAGTTTCAGATTCTATTTTGCAGATGCATGTGTGAATTTTCGACATATTTCAACCTTTCCTGAAACTACTGTATGATCCACTTCTTGTCTGCAAAAAAATATGGATAGATAATAAAATTTATTAATATTGGCGAATTGCACAGGAAGACAATGATAATCCAATTCAAAACACAACCAATTGCACAAGAATACAGGTAGATGATACAGTGAAATACAATGGCAAATAAAACAGGGAATTATTCAGAACAATCCATCTAGCCAATCGCCGTTCTCGGCGTTGGCGTCTTCAGGCGAATTCCAGCTCACATCAAATTGAAGATCGGATTCGTTAATCTCTAGTACGGGAAGGGACTCGGATTGATCAATATTGGAAATAAACTGATCAGTCACGGGTTTAGGGGACTGAGACAATTCAATAGGGGGAAGGGTGATGGAAGGAGTAGGGTAAACCGGAGCAGGGAACGGGAACTCTGGCGTGTGCTCAATAGTTGTAGGAGAATTAAAATGGGAAGGATCCGCGGGATGAGGGTATGAGAATTCAGGGGCCTGTACGGTACGCGGGTTGACATTGAAAGGATAACTGAGAGGTGGGTGTGAAAACTGGGAATTGGTGGGCGAAGGAGCGGAGAAATTGAAGAAACTCTCAGTAGACGGGGCGGGAGTGGGGTGAGAATGAGAAGGAACTTCTTCAATCGTCTTCTCAGCAGAGGAAAGAGGAGAATTCTGCAATGATAGGGATAAGGATGTTAATAGATTAGAGGATGTTAGGACTGTCAGAATGAATAGTCAGTCTGTTCATTTTGCGCACTTAATCAAGAGTCAGAGTAACATGGAAAATGAAGAGACGGATTCTTCTTTTTTTGTTGTTCAATAACTTACAGTGTTATACGTGTTAATATAGTTGGTGAGCTCTTCGCGAGTCATTCCAACGTGGATCGATGGCTGGAAGAGGAAAGGGTAAAATTGAAAGCGATAAATCGATTCTACCGTAACTCCTCTCTACCGTACCTCAGTGTAGAAGGCAAATCGACGATTCTTCTTACGACCCTTTGTATCGGAGGGAATCATGATATCCTTTTGGTAGTGAGTCCTTATGGTGCGTCGGAAGCTTTCGAAATCAATCTGTAATTCGGACACAGTAAGATTACGGTAGCTCAATGTAATTATCGATTGGGAACCACAACTTTTTCTGAACCTACGGAAATGAGGAAATTTTGATGTCAACAAACTGGGATATTTGAAATATTTTAAAATAGTAAAAATGAAATATTTCTGAAATTGGGACTAATTCTGACAGGTCGCAGAAAATCGGTAATAGTTTCAGAAACATTTTATATTTCGATCAAAATATTTTTGTGTCCGGATTTTGGTGCAAATCAATTTTACTTTGTTCACCCTTGTCTGGAGAGAACAGAGGAGATCAGAATGATGTGTAATGTCACTTACTGGCTTGGCAAGGCCATCGAATTTGCTCCACAATTCAGTGATTGCAAGATCATTCAGGATTCTGAAATTAGTTGTCGGTTAATAGATAAATGAAAGTAAATCATAGTTCCTAGTGTCTACTAAAATAGATAATCGAAAAGTAGATAAGTAATAATTCAAATAACTAACATGAATTCTCTTCCTCTTCCCGTCCAAGCAACAACCTCCCTCTTCGAAGGGTCAACGAGTTGCTGAAGAATCCAGAGCCACTGCTTTTTGCCCTTTCCCTTGGACAATTCGGGATCCTCAGGTAGCGGCTGAGTGGGATCGAATAATCCAGTGTAGTCACGAAGAGGACGGATCAGATTCTGAATTTTTTTGGTTTTATTTGGTTAATGTGAACATTGCTGAGTTAATAAAAAAAAAGGGAAGACTATTACAACATAAATTTCTAACCCTTCCCGTCGCATTCTTCATCCTGATTTCTTTACCAGTTGCATCCTTGCAAGGAACGGCCTCGAACAAGTCCTGTTCCGGTACGTCGGTGTCCGATTGCATGAGATTATCAATCCATTGATGGAGAGCGGAGAGATCACTGCTGCTGGATGACTTATTGGAGCTCGAAGTGGGCTTCTTATCTGAAAGCATGGAGTTACTTGCCAATTCAAATAGTATTCAACCGTCTTTTCGTATCTCATTTTCAGTCAAGGAATTTCATGTTTGTATCTATGTTGTTTCTTCGCTTGACGAAAGTCATAATTGAAAATGTATTGCAAAAGAAAAAAGTATTTCATTGATAATCAATTAAAGTGAATCTCTAGAAACAATCAGTATTTTTACACTTTGGAATACTAGATAGTAGGAGGAAATCGCAATTCAAATGGTTCGATTCTTTAATATTTGTAATGGTACAGAATCATAAAAACAAATTTGAAAGTAGGAAAACTCACAGGGATTGTAGCGATGCGAAGTAGTCTTCTTATGCTGAGTAGCAATGGCAGACGGTGTAGGATTCAATTCGTTGTCCAGATTGATGAGAGTCATCATTTCAGACCACGGGAGAGACATGGTGAAGTAGACAGTTGATGGCAAGACTGATTAATGATTGATTAATGGGCTTCTATTTACTCCGCCCTTCCGATTTGTGACCCCAAATGACCTTTATGACACGGTTGCATGATTGGAAGCTGTTTACGATACCAACAGCCACTGGGGGCAGCGGTTCCAGAGGGTATGAGGAGGGTGGTAAATGGAACGGAGAGGGAAGTCGGATGGGTGTTTAGGGCTGTCTGATTGGTCTGATCTTATGATTAGGGCTGTCTGAACTCATGAGATCGAGCATACAAATTAAAACATATTATCTATTTTTGTTATTCGAATAACAGTGAAACAAACTCAGTACACAGTTGATTATGTGAATTGTTTATCGTATTGCGATTACTCTAAACGTGCGTGGTGAGAAAATTGTATCACATCTTCGATAGACGAATTGAGTCGAACGCACCGCATTTGACGAATCCGTGGGAGACCTGCAACAACATTAGTTGAAGTGTTGATTTGAGGATTTTTCTTACATCCTTGATTTCATTGACAGCAGCCTGGACGAATTGGGTGACTCTCTGACAGTGTTCAACCTCGCCAACCACACGGAAACGAACACCGAATCTGAATAATACATTTTACTTATCACCCAAAAAGATGAAATTTCAAGTAACTAAAAAAGCGAAAATTTACAGAAAGTAAGAAAGCAAACAGAAAATCAATAAACCATTGCTTACTTCCCCTGAGCATTCTCGGCCTCTCTGTCGATGGCGTTGATAGAGTTGAAGCTGAGGCCAGAGGAGGAGGAGAACGCGTGAATCTAAAAGAGTTCGTTGATGATTCGTTGATGATTGACATTCTGCAGTATTTTTCATGAAGAAATGTTGTAAATATCGTAACCAATCGGAATAAATAATAAATACAAAAATTACTGACCTCCTTCTCAACGTTGTCCATATCTTGCTTGTGTGTCAGGGGAGAGAATGGCTTGGACGAGACGATTACAGAGATGACGTCATCGGAGAGGGAACGTTTGCTGAAATTATTGATGTGTTTTTTGTTGACTTTTTGTTGACGCTCGATTAAAAACAGTGAAAATAACTGACTCTCTTGTAATGAGTGAGATCGGTGCGGACTTCCCTTCGTCCTTCTTTTCGTCTTTCTTCTCATCCTTCTTGTCTCCTCCTCCTCCTCCTGACCCTCCACTACCACACGCCACTGTGAGAGCGATGAAGAAGAAGAGAAGGGTGAGACGAGCGAACATTGTTGGGATTGGCTGGAATATCGAGAATGATTATCACTCTGGTTGGTACACATATCATATAATCAGTAGCCTTCGAAATTGCACCTGAACGCTTCTCGAATACAGAGGAAATGAATAAAATGGAATAGAGCTCGATAATACCGCCGTCTCGTCATTTCACACTCTCTCTCTCTCTCGTCGAACGAGCGGGTGAGAGAATGTGCAGAATAAAAAGACGGCGATATAATTTCTCAAGCTGTAGGAAGGAATGAAAAAAAGTTGGAACTGATGCTTCAACCTTGATTTCACTCTACATTTATAGTCATCCTGAACCATTGTGAGTGGCTAGGAGGCCGTAACTTCTAATAGGCCGACTGAAATTTCGAAAATCACCATGTTCTCTCTATTTCACCCGCTATCTCGTCATCGATCTTCAAGGAAGACTAACAAAGACGATACAGAAGATCGCGAATGGCGTTGATGGTGGTCGTTCGAGATGCCTTTATAGGCCAATCAAGCTGATGGGACGAGGCAAACTAAAAGTTCGAGGATGACTAAGGAACGACCATTCATGCTTTCTAAATTTCTATCCGCATTGACACATTCTATACCGTTGAAGATGCGACTTGGATTTCTCCTCCTTCTACGTATTCATTCTCACGGCTGACGCATGCAGTTCGGTATTCCCAACATCTCTGTCAATGACGAACATCTGATCCGCACGCCAAAAGGCGTCAAACAGGTTTGAATGTTTTCAAACACTGTTATCTATCGCGAACTGCATATTGAGGATCCGACATCCGAGCAGAGGGGTTTCTTCAACAATTGAATGCATTTTTATTCATAGATGTTTTTTGAGAATTCTAACAAATAAAATTGTTTAATTTGCATTTAGCTCTGACCAACTGCAATTATTGAATTGTCGTTCGATTTCCTCTCCTCATTCCCTCCCTCAGTCATCCTCTCGAGTGGTCATCGATGTTTCTCCTCTTCCTTCTTCCGTCCTTTATTCTTCTCCTTTTCTCGCTGCCCGTCGCACAACTTCGCACGTATCCGAACAAGTGCGAGACTTGCATTCAGGTTTGTCTTTTTCTCCAATTTCTATTTTTTTGAGACCCGAGAAGGTTACCGTATCCGCGAATGATTACGCTATTTGGACTGATCTTGTTTAGATATGCCGAAGAACTCTCTCTGTTCAGATGGTGTCCTACATCCTTCGTCAATCGAACGAGTTTGAGGAAGGGCTCTCTCGCAGAGTGATGCAGTCGTTAGAGGTTGTTTTCCCCATCTTTTTCGACCACTCACGTTTCGAAAATACGATTCAATTACGAATTTGGTCTAAGATCAATGTAGATTTATCGGTAGTATCGAATTACTGTATCTTTCGAGTTACTACCGTAACCCCAATTCTTACGTACTCACAATCAAGTTACCATCACCTGGACGAGCTTACCTGTTATCGTACTCGCTTTAGATACTTACCGTACTCTTCACAAAGCTACCGTGTCCAAATTTAACCGTACTCAGGTGTACTGCTACCATCACGTGGGCGGGACGGAAGCGATGTGTAGTGACTTCACGAATATGATCAGGAAGGGAGATCTGTTCAAGATACTATGGAAAGCCACGGATAAGTGCAGAAAGTGAGCAGGGGATGCTGTAGGGGTACTGTAACCAGAGTACGGTAACAGCCAATTTGATACTGTAAGCACATTGAAGCATATTGTGCTGTACCGTAGACAAAGCACGGCAAAGTGCAGAAAGTGAGCACACTGTAGGAGTACGGTAGCAGCTGATTGGATACTGTATGCTCTGAGTATTTGGTGCAAGAAAGTGGGCGGAGCTTAGCTCATTTGCAGAAGAATGGCCGAAATTGACAACCAGTCGAATGACAAACTGAACTTCAACCTCCGATGGGGCTGTCCATCCGCCGTGAGTACCTAGTGACAATATCGGCTCATAATTGATAAAAGTCAATTATCGATAAGATCTGATTACTGTATCAATCTTTACTGAGCGGCTACGGTAACCTAAACATTGCAGCCGGACTGCATCTGTCTCAATCTGCAGCAGTGCGAGTCGATGAAGCAGGTGACACTGCCGCGATGTATGCATGCCGAGTGCAGGTGAGGAGCAGAGTCTCTTCATTTCACGCACTCTCTCACCGGTCAGAGAGGCGAGAGAGTGTGTGAAATGAAGAGACGACGATGATTAGAGGGCGAAAAGATGGACTGAATTAATAAATGATTCATTCAGTAACCTGGACCATAACGCTCTTGAGGAATTTGTGGACGTTTTTAAGAGGATCGGTCAGTCATTTCAATTTTGTAGGGATAACAGAGCGTGCGCGTGAAACGAAAAGGTTTAATTCGAAATCCCGAATCTTGATTTTATCCTTTTAAGCCTACACCGCCTACGATTCGGATATTCTGTGAGCCGAATCGATAGAAGAAACGAAAATCAAAACCTTTCGTGGATAAAGAATCTTTGCTATCGAACGTGTACAAGAATGTAATAAAACTGCATTTTATCAGCATGATAATATCATTTCCTAGTATGTAGAAATGGGAAAAATGTAACACACAATAAAGGAAAGGAGTTTACTTTGCTCCACACTCGCTCGTTCAATGATAACATTGAGTGCATGAGCAGAGAACATTCAATATTTGTTTCTTTCGTTCACATTTCCATTTCGTACTCTCCTCTAGTGTTCTCCTGATCGACAAGTTTTCCATTCATCACTCATTCAGTATCATTCACAGAAATGTTAGAAATAATGTCCCCTTCGACAATTGCAAATTATTTTCAACCTTATTCGAGTGAATGAATCGAGACTGAGGTAAGCTGTTATTGGGAAAAAATAATAACTTTCCAAAATTTCTCTATCGCTCAGATCCGAGCCACCTTATTATGTAGGCACACTCGTTCCGGATAAAACATTTGGAGGATTGCTTGTTTCGCCGGTAGACCCAGAAAAATCTGTACGAAAAATCCGGATTGTTCAGGCCGTCAGTTCATTTATCGCTTTGAATCCCCGGCTTATTCCACACACGGTGAACTACAAATTTATCGCTTCCTGTACCCATTCACATTTTATCCATTTCTTGTGTAATTCAGTTTCAACAAACGCTCCTCTTGAATTCGAGCTGCTCCATTTCCATGATGCAAATTTTGTTTCAATTCATGTCTACCAAAACGGAATCATGTCGGCACAGGACACATCAGAGTTTGTGAGCTCACATTTCCGTGTTGTCAAATATAATCTACAGTTCTCCTCATCCGCCTATTTTCTGGATCCCTGCCCGTTTGTTTGTCCCGATTCTCACAGGGACTACGTGAATACGGTAGAGCTCGCGCAATCGATGCGCGGTCGAATGAAGAAAGTGGTTGAGGTATAGGTCTTTCCATTCCCATAACCTGGATCAAAAGTAGCCATTTTCAGGAGTTCAGCAAACTCCCCCTTGAAATCAAACTTGTCGAATCGCCTAATTTTCCAATCAGCGAGATCGATCGATTGGCATTGTGGCTGAGATTCAAACCGGAGTTTCACGGTACTCGAAAAGTCAATTTCTAAATTTAAAACGATCGTATCAGACAGCCTGAATACCGTAAATGGGCTAGCAGTTGCACTGTACATTTCCGACTTTTGACTTTTGATTCTCCTGGAAGCGATGGACATTTATCAAAAATCGAAGATCAAGGCAGGAACCAAGTTTGATCTTTGATCTCCTGCTCCTGATTCAGATCAAAGCATCAGCTTCTCTGCACCATTCAGAGAGGATTCACGAGGCGAATCTTGATGTGAGCAAAATTATTTTTTCAATGAAACAAAAAATTTCAACCCCTCGATTGGTATCTCACAGTTATCGAATGCGAAGTGATTTCATACGGAAGAGTTCGACTTGAATCGAAAGTCTTCAATGAAAATAAGAAATGTGTCATGACTGTACTGCAAGAGGGCTACATCCAAAGATTGGAGGAGAAGTTGTGATCGATGAAGAATTGAATAAACGTTTATCATTTGAGGTAATTGATTGATATTGACTGTATGGTGAAGATGACGGATTAGGCCTTGGACAGACGAATAGTGTCGAAGGCACCGCACTTGACAAAGCCGTGCGAGACCTGACAATTGATTGAATCAGGGATGGGTGTTGGAGAAATTAGCCCACATCCTTGATCTCATTCACAGCCGCTTGAACGAATTGTGTGACTCTCTGGCAGTGTTCGACCTCGCCAACCACACGGAAACGAACACCGAATCTGAGAACATCTATTATTTCTCGTGTAGCTCGAGATAGGGTTTAAGCAGAAAAAAGGCGCTCACTTTCCCTGAGCATTCTCGGCCTCTCTATCGATTGCATTGAGGGTGTTGAAGCTGAGGCCGGAGGATGAGGAGAATTCGTGGATCTGAATTATTTGTTGAACCCGTATCGGAGTCGCTTAGACGTACCTCCTTCTCAACCTTGTCCATATCTTGCATGTGGGTGAGAGGAGAGAATGGCTTGGTTGAAACAATCACGGAGATGACGTCATCGGACAAGGACCGTCTCCTGAATGCATTACATACAGATCTGTGAACAAGAAAACGTCAAGGGATCAAACACAATGCCATGAACCCGACAGAGTGTTTCTTCCTTCAACTAACCTTCGGCTGGTGCCCCCAGATGAGCCTCCTGAGCCTCCAGAGGATCCCCCTGAGGACCCTCCCGATCCTCCCGATTCCCCTCCTCCTCCACTGCTTCCGCACGCTGTGGTGAGAGCGAAGAGGCAGAAGAAAAGGGTGAGACGAGTGAACATCTGGACTGAAGAAATGAACTGAGAGGTTGATGAAGAAGGCTAAAGGAAAGGAAAGAGCTAGAAGAATGCTAGAAGCCTTGCTAGATACGAGTTGTGAGGCAGGGAAGTAGAAAAATGAGGACGTATTCTGAAGATTTTCTGCGCTGATGCTTCCACATCAGATCAGCCTCTTTTTATACTCACCCCTAACATTGTCGTGAGGTTGTAATCTTGATTGCCTATGGGTATAAGGGAGATCAGGTTCAACTTAGATTTTTGCCTATTCTCTTCGTTTCCCGCACTATCTCTCCATAAAACATGCTCAAGTGAGCAATGGCTTGGGAAGAAAGGCATCTCCTTATTTCGCGTGCTCGGTCACCTCTGAGTACGGCTAGAGAGTGTGTGAAGTGCAGAGACCATCTCTCGATGATCAGGTCGTTAGAGATCGGCTCCACGTTCCGCATGATCGCTTACATCTCTGACCGATGAGAGTGCGGGAAATTTAGAGATTTTTTCGCCAAGATCAGGTCGTCGTTAGCTTACATCGTTATGATTCTTTCTCGTGAGCGATCTTTATTGAAGCGCTGAACGACGCATTGATGGGCAAGAGCAAACTCGGCAGAGACTGGTAAAGATCACTTCCTGCCTAGTTTCACATTCGTTCTGATTCTCCTGATGATGCGAACTATCGTTCTTCTTACTTTGATTGTTCTCATCGTGATATGTTGTGCTTCCAGCAACGGTAGGTTTAAGATCTGCTAACTTATCTTTTTATATTTTCACTATCGATTTCAATTTTTTTTACTATCGATTTCAATTTTCATTTTTTTAAATGTTATAACATTTGCAATTATCTAAATCTGCAATTGCCAGGTGGCTCTACCTCCAGTAGTCAAGAGGAGGATCTCGAAGCGGGCGCGCTCCTTTCCGTTATCCCTTTTCTTCCAGTGCAAAGGAATCAAGAACGGCAACGAGTATTCGGTTTTAGACAGGCAAGTGATTGTCATCTATGCAAATTAAAGTATTACTTTCAGATAGACATTCCTCAAGTTCAGTCACGAGGAAGGCTATTGAACATGTGATTCGCCATCTTATTTTTTTAAACTGCAACTTTGTTTATCCGTATCAATTGAGGCATTGAATCACATCTAGAAGCAAACCCGTTCGCAAAAACAACACTAACAACAACAAGCAAACTAGCAATCATCAACTAGGAGACACTCGTGGCTTCATCCGGATCTTATTCTTTCCATCCAGTTCCAATGAAGTCCACTCATGAGGGAAGAATTCAGCAGGATCAAGATGGTCACCGAACCTATCGCCCTTCGCATAGACGGTGCTATAGAAGACCTGAGCAGAGATCAAAGATCACCATTTCAAAAAATATGATACTTTCTGCCCCTTGGACACGTATGCCAGCCACCAGCCGAACGTCGAGGCTGGAGCTGAAATATTGGTCATTGATCTTTGAACTTTGTTCTTTTATTACCAGTGAGGAGTACTGTATCACAGTAGATTTCTGAGAACTGCCAATCGACGGATGCTGAGGAGGTGCGAGGAGAGCGGGGAAGGACGACCGTTTCGGCTCTGAAGGATTCGTTGAGACAAGTAGATAAATAAGTTTGAAGCAAATTTAAATTTCATAGGAACGTTTTCTACGCGTTTTTATTTGTGAGTTCAATGATAGGTAGTTGATATTGGGTGAAAATAAAATATACCATGGAGTACAATCTTCTATCACTCGCCGATTCGATAAGAAATGGCTATGATTATTTATAAATGATTGATCTTTGATCTCCCCTCCTCACCCCTTTATTCCTCTCGCCGTCTCCGTCTGCCAGTACAAATCGTCACCGATCATCACAACGAGCGGGCGCTTGATCGATGAATCTGAAATTTAAAAAATCGACTATATCTATCATAATATTCGAGGATGAAGGCAAGCCCTCCCAGTAAAATTTATCCCCAAACGTCGGCGACTTCATCGAGTTTTTTCTCAGCATCTTCGTTATTCTAGACACCAAACAATCGAAAGGGTGCTTAATGATTGAATCTGTGTAAAAGTTGTCTAAGAATCCGACCCCGTCTAATTCATCCCAGAACGTCTGCTAATTCTCGTTCAACAATGACTCTTTCTCTAAAAATCATCGTTATTCTATAGAACAATATGTTGAAACCGCTGACTCATCTGTTTGATCAAGTACTGCACTGCATTCACAGTGAATTCCTCGTTGGAAGGCGCCTGTTCGTACGAGCGAAGGAAATCACCGCGACGAGAGTGAACGCATAGTCTCATATTTAGTTGTTGTTAATTATTATTTAATTTTAATCTACTTGGGTAAAGCTTCGCCACGTATTCAAGGCACACTACCGTCAACTGGGAATAAAACGTTCCACAGACGATATTTTATCATATTTTATCATAAAACACAATAATGGCTCCCATTTCCGTCAGAGTTGATGAAATTGCACAATTTTTGGAATTTGGGCGTTTCAAGTGATGGTCTTTCAGACACAGATAAAAAGAAATAGTAAAAAACTTAAGAAAGTACAGTATCAAAAGCGTGGTGTGTGGTGTGATTTCGAGCTGCGGAGTGCGTGTGACGTGCACCGGTGCACTTCTTAATTTGCCATTTTTACACATATCGGTTGAAATACGAAATGGTGACGAAATGTATCAATTGAATGCCTCGATGGCGAAAAATGGCAAATTGAGAATTGCACCGGTGCACGTCACACGCACTCCGCGGCTCGAAATCACACCACACACCACGCTTTTGATACTGTACTTTCTTGAGTTTTTGACTATTTCTTTTTATCTGTGTCTTAAAGACCATCACTTGAAACGCCCGAATTCCGAAAATTGTGCAATTTCATCAACTCTGGCGGAAATGGGAGTCATTATTGTGTTTTATGATAAAATATGATAAAATATCGTCTGTGGAACGTTTTATTCCCAGTTGACGGTAAGCCAGCGACTATTCTAGTCTGACATTTAGTTGTACTCTGATTATTTTTTGTGGATACATGACCGAAATTGTGGAACAAGATTCGCTAATAGGGACGTGGTGAAACTTATCAGATTTTTGACGGCATTTCAAATATTTGAGCGTTCAAATCATTTGAACTTCAAATGGGGAAATGACTTACTTGTGATCGAATGAATCCAGCTTCTTCTTCTCTAGCAATTCCCCTCTAGCAATGGATCGAAGTGTCTCATTCACTGACAGCAATCGACGAACCTCCGTGAGAGGTACGGAGGAGAAGTACTTGAAACTCTGCGATGAAAAATTTGATCTTTGATCTTTGGTCTTTGATCTTTCATGAAATTAGCCTCACCTGGAGATACTGCACTTTCACAGATACGACAGGCCCTTCGGTTTTGATTCGCTCCCAGGCCGGATTGAATCGGCAGCAGTGGTAGGATAGATAGTTGAAGACCGGACCGAAGGGGATCTACAAGCATGAAAGTGTGAAATGCCTTCATTTTCGAATCATTCCCCCTTTTCTGGAAATATCAATAAACAATACTGTCGAAATTTAACTGACGATCTCATTGGAGACGTTCCATCGCATTTCGCCAATAAGATTCGTGAATTCCGGATATTTCGTCTGCATTTTATCGTAGACTGTTTGATGGACGACCAACGTTCTGCAAACAACTTTCGTTTCTGCATTTTTGTGATTCCGTTATTCGAGACAATTGAACCCTGCGAGAGGCATGCTGGACAAGTTTCTCGAAAATAATGACATTTTCAGGATATGTTGTGTTTCAGCAATGCTACTACATTGCAGAAGGTTGATTTGCGATAGTTTTGTGCGGACATAATTTTTTAACAAAGAAATATATTGCTCACCTTTCCATCTTCCTCGCGAGAGTGATCACTCCCATCAATTCGAACACTAGATTGCCCAATCCTGATCCATCGTTGAAGGCGAAGAGGTCAACGATGAGGAATCGAGGGTTGCCGTAGAGTCTGAGGTGATCTTGATCTACTACACCTTTTTAAAGCGTGAACACCTATAAAAGGATGTTCCGTGAGTTGAAGAATACGCTGAAGACTGAGCTACCCTTTCTATCGTATACATCCCCTATTTTCTAGCGTTTTTCCGGAAAGACAAAAAGTCCATAAAAAATGAAAGATAAGAGATCACTTACTCCTCTATGAGTATCTTCCCGTAGTACGAGTAGACTGCATTGTACAGCATCTGTGAGAGTACGAGAGCCGCGATATAGGGTAGGGCGGGCCGGATCCGAACCATGCATGGAACCGGAAAATATAATTCCAGAACGTCTGTCACCTCGTAAGACAGCGATGCACAAGTAATGAAGAGGAAAATGTTCATTAAAACATTTTGAGAATACGGATTACGGAAGAAATAAGCTTCAACACTTATATATTTTTCATGAGTCTGGATCGTTTGCGATTATCGCGAGTTGACGCAGTCAGGTAATTCAAAAATAATGTACTGATAGCTCAAAAAAAGGTTGCTGTTTGTGGGACGAGAGAAATATAAGCAAGTCCAAGACGAGGGATCTCAAACTTGGCTAATTAAGCCCTTGCATTTATCATACAAGAAAACAAAAGGAAAGGAACACGGATAGAAATTAAAGTGAAGATGGAAGAGGTGCTATTTGAATCATTTTTCTGGTGCTGGTGGAAATGCATTGTTGATTCATAATTGCTTAGAATTGTATAGAAATGAAGAAATTGGCTTTTACATTACACGGACCGATACAATTTGTATAATTTTTCATGAAGCTGTCTAGATAAGATTTGAGTAAACAATATGGATCAATAGACAGTTCAAATGTAACATTGTTTACGTTATTTACTGACAATTGTGAAAGAAATTGATCGCAAGATGCACGCAAAGGCTCTATACGCTGCTCAGTGTAAATTGAGTAAGTAACAAAAAGTAGACTCAAAAGAAGAATAAGGTCCCTGGGGAAGAGAAGTTTGAGGGGAGTCAGTAGCGTGGGAAATTTTGCGAGTTAAACGGAGAGAGAGAAAAGAGGAAGACGAGTTGTTGTCAGGGTGATGACGGGGTGGAAATTCACCAGGGCACTCTCACTGTTGCGTTTTACAATGCGGAACGGCTCGGGCGGCTTATCGGCTTTGTGTGAAGAGCGAGGAAGGATAATTCAGTTGTGGCACGAAAAGGAAGGGGCGAATGGAAACAAAAATAGTGCCTAATTTCGCCTAGCAAGAGAAAAAATGCGCTTCTCTGCTCAACGCAATTTAGCTTCACGATAGCAGGAATGAGTCATTTCAAGCCATTCTTCTACTTGAATACTTTGAATAGAGGAGAAAAGGAGGAGGAAAGTGGAAACAAAAAATAGCAGCTAATAGCATTGCGCTTGTCTGCTCTAGGCATTTGATACGCAACTAGACTCGCGCCTCACTATAGAATGAGTCATAGCTTGCGTGGAATAATGCTTTCCTCCTTTGGAAATCTTTCACGCTATCAGACGGACCGAGAGATCACATTGGACAGCACGATAGCGTTGCGAGCGATAGGAGGACAGAGAAAGAGGAATTCTCTGTATATTTGACTCTCTCGAATGACTCAGAACGCGCGCAAAAGAGCAATGTGCTCTACTAGAGCCTCTAGGACTCTCAAGGAAATGGCTTCCCATAAAATGAGGGCCTCTTCTCACGAAGTCTCGTAGGCTAGAGAGAAGGGGCGAAATATGGAGGCAGTGGGAAACGAGAGAAAGCGAGTAAGCTCTGCGAGATTACTTTGAGGAAAATATGAATATTTTCGGGGGCAAGTGCAGCTTTTCTTGCTTTGAGCCGACATTAAATGTTATCAAAATCTTATCACCATCCGTTATCTTGCCACGTTGTAATGTTAAGGTGTAACCGGTTGAAACGCAAAAGGGTACTTCCGTAAATAACAAACGATAATGCAAATCAATTTATCGGGCTGATATGGCCATAATCCTTCAGCAACAAAAACAGTACATAACAATAAAATGGGCGACTAGAAGAATCGTTCCCGTATTCCGACAGAACTCGTGCTAGGGTCGAACTCCAGTGCACTCCACTCGTGAGGAAAGTAGTCCGAGGGGTCGAGTGACCGGTTGAATCCCCGAGGCTTAGAGAAGACTGCGTTGTAGAATACCTGCAGAGGAAGATCATAATTGTGGAGATTCCCTGTTAGTTTGAACAAGAGACGTTTCAGGCCGTGTCAGAGAAAATAAGAAGTCAGAAAAAAGAAGGTCGATTGAAAATGAGACGTACATGTTTTCCCCTCGCCTGGTATGCCAACCACCAACCGAATGTGGACGAAGAGGCTACAATGTAAGAATAATAGTAGTGTTCGAGCTCATTTCGCAATCTTTGATCGATTTCATTTTTTAAACAAGATCCTATTTCACAATTGGTTTCTAAAGACCTTCCTTGGTTACGAAGAACGCGCGAAACTCAACCGAATTCAAAACTCGAATAAGCAAAAAAATTCTTTTCTTTTCATTTTTTCTCGTTTTTTTCCTGATTATACTAGAACATTAGATCAAGAATGTAGTGATACCTCATCCCACTCCTCTTTTCTTCTCTAGTGATGCATTCTGCGTACCTGTGAGCAGGACGGAATCGCAGTACGTGCGTGCAAAGTGCCACGCGGCCACTGCCGGTAGACTGCTGTTTGAAGGAAGGAGAAGAGCGGTCGTGCTGCAATGATCTTTGATCTTTGGACTCCGCAACTGTTTCTGGCTCAAGATGAACACACTTTGGCTGCATTGCCTTTCGTTCTTCAGCCTTTTATTAGTTCATCGTGTCTATATCCCTATGCTGGAAGCACAAACAAGGGATGACCAATAAAAAAATTCTTACCGATAAAGGCTTTTGATGATCTCCCTCTGCCACTCTTGATCGTCGCCGATCATTACGATAAGAGGAGAAGTAGCGTTGAATTGGGAGCGGACTGAATCCGAGAAATTAATTCCCTCTTTTAATATGCAAAAGCTGCTTCTAATCGCTTTGAATCAAACATATCAGTATTTGAGAAAGCCTTGAAACTAAACCGATACGATGAACTTCACTTTTTCTTATTCTTCTCAACCAGAATCGAAGAACTAACCATGCGCCTGCATGAACTCAATAGCTGGCAGAGTGAAGAGCTCATTGGACGCAGCGTGCTGTCGAGAGGAGATGAAATCGCCTCGACGAGAGTGAACGCATAGCCTGGAATTGGACTGTCTATATTCTGAGAGTAGCCAGAGGTCGGGATGACATTTATTAGGACGTCCTAGTTATCATTAATTTTATTTTTTCCAGCCGTTTATCAATCATTTGGGTGACAAGCAGAGATAAGAGAACGGTGAAACATAACCGAGACTGAGGAAAGCGCGGCCTGTTATTTTGACTTGCGGTCGTTCTCACCATATTTAGGAACTCCTTCTTTCATATATAATTTTTTGTTTATGTTCATCGCAACGTTACCGCACAATCTCTCGTTTTCCCTTACTATCTCGCTAAGTTCTGGCAAATTTACGATAAAATCAACACGAATACCGATGATCATAGTGCATGAGCTCATCGCGATCGATGAGATGCCGGGCTGCCTTGTGCTTGAGTTGATGAGGAAGCTGAATAATGGAAGAGATCAAAGATCAAAAGGGGCGGGGGCTTGCCTCTATCAGCGAGAGAATCTCCTCTCGAGACATCACGGAGGAAAAGTACTTGAAACTCTGGAATAGCATGAACTCGTTTCGATATTTTGGCACGAATAATATGTATCAACATTGTTTATCGTTTTATGGGGAGAACAAAAGGGCAGAATATTGAGCATAGGGCATATACAATGCATACAAAGAGGACAAGCAAAATATAAATAAATATATATTCAAATACCTGCAGATAAATATTCAAATACCTGCAGATGGAAGACTTGTGCATTGACCCGCTCCTCCTGCTCGTGCTTGCTCAGCTCGTCAAGGATGGATGGATGATACCTGTGAGAATCATTGTGATGTAGCTTGTTGCCCCCTGATCTTTGATCTTTCCCTGATTCATATTTCTCAACCACATGAGGTAGGTTTGTGTGCTTCTTTTCTCAATATTTCCCTTTTTCTGTACCCTATTCATTATTTTGAGAGTGAGATAATGAGATAAATAGACAGTTAGATACCTGCAACAGGAGTGCAGATCCAGTCGCAGTCGCGTGCTCTGAAATTGATCTTTGATTTCGTGATCACACACTGATCTTTGATTTCGTGATCATCTTGTTCTGATTCGGTTGAGTTTCATTTGTTTTACAAAGATTCAAAGTCTTGTTCGTTCTCAGTTAATGCGGATAAATCTATCACAAAAAAAATAAAACGAATTGTTTCAGTTTCAGTGAGATTTTTAATTGTCAATTTGGCAATTCTTGATCACCAGATTTTTCCCATTTTCATCCATAATTCATGACTCAACGATTCATTCGATGGCGATTCATTATACCTTTTCTTAGAAATGATTCGGATGAGTATCAATCGTTCAACAGATCAAGGAAGAGCGCTCGCCCCCGATTTGTGTGCCTTGGCCAACGGATCGATTCAAAAATGTCTTATTGTTGGCATCACCCATTTGATGATTAGAAAGCACATCATCGGTGTAATTACTGCCCCCGCTTCTCAATGCTCAAAGACAGTTCATTTGCCACCCCCCTGATCCCTTCTCCCTCGGGAGTGCTTCGCTGCCGGAGAAACGACCTGTTTACGTCCCTCGAATGAAGACAGGGGGTGTCCTAGCCAGAATTAGTCTGACCGGGATGGGAACCGGGCAATAGGAGAGAGCCGTACACCGAATGGGGCACTACGGAACAGCTGTCAGCGAATGGGAATGAGCTGTTTCCCGAAAGTGAGGACAAAGTTGGGCACAACTTCTCGAAGTATCGTACATCGCTCCCATTACCGAACAAACGGCCTTTTCTACCTTTTTGGCCTTTTTTCCCTTTAAGCGAATTCACGCTTAATATTCTTGTTTTTTGTTTCATATTTTTTATCCACCCCCATAACTGGACGAATACAAAAATTGGCCGGTGAAATATTATTTTAAATAGGTGAAAAATGAGAGCCGTGGCCTCTATTTTCAATTAAAATACGGCTCTACCGTAATCTCCACGTCATCACAAATTTTCCGTACATTTTCTGTTTTACGGCTGTAATTTTTCACCCATTTAAAATAATATTTCACCGGCCAATTTTTGTATTCGTCCACTTATGGGGGTGGATAAAAAATATGAAACAAAAAAACAAGAATATTAAGCGTGAATTCGCTTAAAGGGAAAAAAGGCCAAAAAGGTAGAAAAGGCCGTTTGTTCGGTAATGGGAGCGATGTACGATAAACATGATTTCCAATAGCTTCACCAGCTTTAGTCCACACTCCTACGATCTAGGGTATACCGGCAAATCTAATCCCAACCAAATGTCATTCAAGTCATTTCCAGCATAGTGATCAGACAGCGTCTACTCAAGTACCAACTTTCCAAGTTCCCCACGATGAATTGAACTAAGGAGATCTTCCCACCTGCAATTCCTCCTCTCCGCACCGTTCGAATGCCTCCAGCAGCCGGGGCAGATCCCGGTGGTTATCGTGGAAGTGATCGTAGTAGGGAGCGGGCAGGGCTGGCTTCCTGATTTTGATTAACTTCAATTATATATAAAAATAAAAACGAACCTCCCCCGCGTCCTCGCGATCCCAATGAGCGAGATGAGCTCGAAAACGTGGTTGGCGAGACCGGCCTAGAAATGAACAAAAATATTGCCGGTTTTTCTAAACTGGAGTAGGCTAAAGAAAATATCGTCATTGATTAGTCATCTAATACCTTGAAGTCCACCGACGACAGATGTCCGATCAGTAGTCGATGGGGAGGCGTGGGATGGGGCAGAGATCGCTTCGATTGAATCCTGTAAAATCAGAGTTTTTATCTGAATTTGTCAGCTCTTGGAACTCAGATTTGTACGACAAATTTGTTAAACCTGTTTGTCCATCACGAATTGATTTTCCCTGAGCTGCAATGCTTTTGAGGATTGCGTGAAACGTAACCGAAAAAATAATTGGCTAAATTCCTCATTTCACTAACGAAGCATTTTGATCGTAAAGAAACGTAGTACTACTCCATCGGATGTTGCATTGCCCTGCGTTCACTTCCTCAACCCTCAATCGCCTCAATTGTATGTTTCCTAGGTTAGAGGAAGTGAGAGAGCCAGGGAAATTGAGAGAGCGAGAACAAGGATTCCTCTGGCTGACTAAATGAAATGGCCTGGTAAATTTCATTTGCTGGACCTATCACGAGATTGCAACAAGAGTGTAAAGGAGAAGGAAATGATCCGATTTTTGTCCAAATCATTAGGCATGACACGAATCCTCAAAGAGTCTAAACATCAACAAGTCAAAATACGAAAACACGCCGATAAATCAGCTTCGCGGGCAATTGCGTGATCACTTGGCAACATAAAGCGTGAGAAGGAAGAGGGAGTCTACAAGACCCTCGTAATTCACCATACTTTCTAGTGTCAAACGAATGAATCAGTCAAAAGAATGTTCGCGAGAGAGTGTGGGAAACGAAGAGACAGACTCTTCATGATGATTCACGAACCTTCTTTGTTGGAGTGTCTGCATTTCGGACTGATTGACGACAGAGATGGAGATCATTGTGATGATGAATACTGAGATTAACAATTATGATTATTTCGAAAATGATGAGAGCGAGAGACGTGAAAGTGAGAGAGCTCAACATAATTTTCTCTATACATAAGACAGATTGAGAGGAATTGCATTTGAAAAATGTAGTACTCACAAATATTTTTTGATTGAATCTTTACACGAAAACAATTCGATTGTACCCACAAATATTTGAGAAATGCCTGAAACTCAAAACAACGAAGTGATCACCTGAAATGAGCAGTAGCAGTAGCAGCTGCAGCATGGAGGCTGCGCCGTAGGCCGCCGGAAAGCGGGACATTGCGCGTGGAGGAATGCCTGAAGGGTGAATATTGATGTGACACTGCAATAGTAAGCGTATCGATAAAGCGAGAAGCTTTTAACACGGCCAACGTCGGGAGTCAGGAATTAGAATAGGAATCATCAATTGTTCGGTTGAGTTTCAGGCATTCTTCAAAAGCAAATGAACACGATCAAAGTGTTGGTTCCGCCATTGACAATGAATAATTAAAGATATTTTCAGCACTCTCTGAGACTTGTACCAAGTTATTTTTATCAGCATTGATACTTGTGTTGCTCACAAATACAAAGGGCGAAGACAAGAATGGGCATTATCCATGCTCTATCCGGCCCGGGAATTCATCCCTGGCCAGAATAATTTCGCATCGTCCCCTTGTGGACAGGCTCATGGAATATTCAGAAGCTCGCAAAAAAGGGAGGGAGAGGAAGAATAGAGAACAGAATGAGTGAAGAAGGGTAGGGGAGGCGGATGGCTTGACTCTCCTCATTTCGCGTGCTCTCTCGCCTCTCTGGCCGGTGAGACAGTGTACGAAATGAAGAGACGGGGGAGGAGTAGGCGGGACAGTGGAGGAGGGGAACAGGAGTATTCGTACAAAGGAACAAAGAGTTGTGATGGATGGAGGGATTAGGCGGTGATTGAAGGCTTGTAAGCGGAATAGCAAACCGATGTTTTCGCAGGAATCTAGGACAGTGAATTTTAGTAGTTTTTTTCATGAACTAGGACGTGGGGAGCAAAATGATAGATCATTCAGAAAGCCAACGAATACACCTGTTCTCCCCTTGCTTCAGAAAAAGAGATAGAATGATACAGCAATTACTAACAATAACAAATTGAACGCATTAGATTGTAGTGGTGGCCAGATATTGTTTGCGCAAACAGAATATTGGAGTGCGGATAGATATTCCCAGGAGATTTCGTTCTAGAAAAAACCGATAGCTAACAATGGGCAGGTGTACGGTTGTCAAGGCGCTCTAAATCTTTGCTCTTTTTGGTCGTTTTTTTTTCTTACGCATCACTTTAAGTCTGTCATTATCGTTGCATGGCTCTACATTCAAGGCGGCTTTTGACTATTCCTAAACAGAGTGAAGTTCCAAGAAAATCTTAAGGCAAGAGAAAAGCTGAAATTTAGAAGTGAAAATAGCAGAAAAGTGAATGCGCTATAATGGGCGTCATGGAGCGGTAGATGGAAAATGAGCGGGCAATAGGGGAAATTGGCGCTTCTTTTTCTCTCCCTGTGTGAGGGAAAGACTGCCGCTTCATTTTTTTGGTCAGAAAAGGAGAGAGATAGGGGGAATACGAGAGAGTCAGACGAAAAACGGGAACGTGGCTGAGGAAATGGACTTGGAGTCGAAAGGGGCGACGTAGGGGGGAAATTGAATCAGATGCCGACGCGGGATCAACGGACCGACGAAAGAGGTCAAGCCAATTGTACACTGCTTTTACCCTCGTTTTTCCTGGCGGACGCTTTCGTGGAGTCTTCAGATTAGTGGAAAGTATCGAAAAGATTGTTGTCTCCCGGGTGAAAGGGCATAGACAAAAATGAGTCGAACACTTTTCGGATCTCGAACGATGGAATAGTCATCTCGCTCACAAGCGCGTAATACGTTTTCAAGTAGTCATCTCGTTGCATCTCGACTTTTGAAGACGCCGACTTATCTTCCTCGGACAGGAATGCAGGTTACGTTTCAGACAAACTAGAAAGGGGAATGCACGCCTTTCTAATCGATATGCTGATGTCGATGAATAAAATAAAAACAATAAAGAATGTTTGCGATTTTTGGTCAAAAAATACTGAAAAAATCGGACACTAAAATGGACTGAGTCAACCGAACTCGTGTTGCCCAATTTGGTTTGAGAAACAAGAGAACATCAAGGGAATCTGATCCCGGCAAACGGGGGATGGCTAATGGGGGTCAGAAACTAGCTGGAATAAATATTTGTCTCGACATGAGCGCGTGAGCATTAGTCAGGGCTGTCCATAACATGATAGAATCCACTACCAAGGGGTGGAAAAAGGGGTCTTTCGTGAACCTCTCGTATCCCAGTTTAGCTACAATTGTTGCAAAAAAGGGTGGTGCAGTAGTCGGAAGTTTGGCAACGAAGAAGCAATAATGCCGAGAGTCTCTCAATAGCTTGCTTCTCCCTTTCCCTTTCTCGCCAAGAGAGAAGAACAGTCCAACGGGAGTGCATTCAGTAATTGTCTCACTCTCCTCAGTTCACGTGCTCTCTCGTACTCTCTATCTCCAGAACAGACTAGAAAAGGTTAGCATTAACCCTTGTTTTTGGAAAAATAGTCGGAAGAAGAACTTTACGATTTCGTGCGAATTCGAACTACAGAAAGCCTGCGGTTATGAGATTGAGAATGCAATGGGGATCTCTCGTTTTCAATTATGGGCCGTCGACGAGCAGGAGGGAAAGGGGCACTTGAATGGGATCCGCCGATGGTTAGAGAGGGCGAGAGAGCGGGACAATGCGAGAGAGTTAGACGAGAATCAGGCGGTCGCTGTGGGCACTTGAGAAGGAATGAGCACAACGATGTGTCGAGACGCGACAGGCGAAAAGCATGTTTTCGCCCTCGAAGAAATCGAGCGAAACTTGAGGAGAACGAGGCTAAAAATGGATGGGACTGTAGGATAATTAGGTGATTCGAGAATTTTATAAAAATACTTCAGTTGCTTCAGCACAGGTCAGAACAATGCTTCGACATACGAGAAGAAATAAAGAATGCAATATGCTGGAATGAATGCGACTCTGTGCATAATTAGAGTGAGGCCCAATATAGAAGATCCTGTGCCACATCTATTCCTTGTATGGTGAATAAATATCTCATGGTTACGTGTGTTGTCAAATCTCTGTTTACGAATAAATGTGGGCATAGAAAAGATGGGCGGACAGAGACTCGAAGTTGTGCGATTTTTAGAGCACTAGGCAATGTGTAGACACACTGCCCGTGACTAATAGTCGTGCTTTCGCCCCTTTCCCTTTACTATCCCAACCACCAGACAGATCCAAAGTGACAACCAGTGAGTTCACTTCCTTGTAAGATGCAGCAACTGCCAATTTACAGTTGGAATTAGCCGCAAAGATGAGTAGACGAAGGAAGAAATGGTGTTGTTGGGGACGGAATTCCGACAATACCGTCGCAGCCAGTGGCACAAATCTGCAGTAGTCTGTGGCGTGTCAGCGTCAGTGAGCCGGAAAAGGAACATGATCTCTCACTTTCGCCTGCTCTCTCGCACTGTCTGACCGGCGAGATAGTGTGCTGAATGGAGAGAGTGCGGAGTGTTTTCGTGCCGCCGACGACCTCGAGAGGTGCCTACTCGACACCACGATGGAAGAGGGTGTCTGACCCTCTCGATTCGGCATGATCTCTCGCCTTCTCTGACCGGGAAGAGAGCATGCGAATATGAGAGAGTATGGTTGCTAACAAAAAAAAGCTAGCGGAAAATGTCAGACATCTCTGCTTTCACACCTCTTATGAGCTTTATGCCGTTCTGATATGTCCTTTTATCACTTTTTCACTCAAATTGGTTTATGAATACCAGAGACTCATCTTTGTGCGGTGGCTACTCGCATGAATCTGTGTTTGTGTGGGAGAAAATGAGATTCATCCGACAATGGACGCGTGATTTGGATGGCGTTTAGGCCGTTCGATGTGCGGAGTTGCAAAGAGAGTAGATGAGTGTACTGCCTTTATCGTGAAAAATAGAATGTTCAAATCATTGAACTTTCTTGCACCTCGCCCAAAAATTTAGTGCAAATGATATGGGTTTCAGAGTTGCCCCAAATTAAAAGAAAGTCGGTGATCGGGGATGGGTTTCTGGCTGGCAGTTATGAAATTGGCAATGATAGGCATCAGAAGTGCGAACATGTATCTAATGAAAAAAAAATAATCAAAAATCAAGCAGAACGACTACCGTATTCCGTATCACAATTCCGGGAAGTGAACCGGGAATTTGTCATTTTCGGAAAACTGAAAAGTCGTTTGGACTTTTCGCACTTTTCGCCACACCACGATTTTTCGAAATTTTCAAATTTTCAAGCTTCATATAATGTCGATTTTTCATTGTTGTCGTTGTTTCTTTGCTTGAAAATTGATTGTACATTGTTCAGACAATCGTTCATAATGAGCTGGCGCGAGAAGCAGACTGCGATGCTCGCTGAGAAGAAGGTAATCTTTTGCGGTTTTCCCTAAAAAAAATAGTTCGTTTCCGCATATTTAGAGGCCTTCTTCTAATTAAAACTCATTAATTGAGTTGTTAATTAATGCATTACAGGTGCTCATGGTGGGAGCGGGCGGCATCGGCTGCGAGTTGCTGAAGAATATCGTCCTAGCCGGATTCAGAGACATCCATGTTGTGAGTGCAGCTTTAGCTCCTTTGCTGAACTTTTCGCCTGTGTCAATATTATCAAATTCAATGCATTACTGCTCTGATTTGATTGTCTAACAACTATTTCCTTCTAATATCATATTAATCATCCGTTTCAGATTGATCTCGATACCATTGACGTGAGCAATCTCAATCGTCAGTTCCTCTTCCGCCGCGAGCATGTCGGAAAGTCCAAGGTAACGACTTGAATCTTGTTTTTTTTTCCGATAGCCCAGTCCCCTTTATAGTCATATTCTGAGTTGCTGAACTTTTTGACATTTAAACAACTTTATCAGCTGCTTATTTGTGGGATTTCAGCTGGATTACCATTAAAGTTCTCCTCTGAGATCGACCGGTTATTCGATGGAATAGGCCTAATGCTTGTAATCTCAGGCCGAGGTGGCGACTGCGGCCGGGCTTCGCATCGCGCCCGATGCCGAAGTCAAAATCGTCTTCGACCACGACTCTATCTTCAGGTGAGCAAACACCATGAACTGCAATGCATCTGACAGATTATCGTAGAATATGGGAGTTGGTCTTGCCTGTTTGTTTCACCATGGTTACTGAGTAAGCGAAATCACAATTTTTTTGTTGTTTATTGGTCACAGAATCACTAAAACGTTACGATACCTCTGGAAGTTATGAACACGAAGAAACCTAGATCTGCCACATAAGCTTATAGGTAAAAGCACGACTTTTCACAAATTATAAACACTTATTACTCCCTAAATTCCAGTGAGAAGTTCAACTACGAGTTCTTCAAGCAGTTCGCGTTCGTCCTCAACGCGCTCGACAACAGAAGTGAGTTTTTGTAGTCTGATCCCTTGACTACAGTGTAGTTTGTAGTCTGATCTTGTAGTTTGATCTCTAAGACACATTGTAGTTTGTAGTCTGATCCCTGATCCCGTTGAGGTGCTCGCAACCACGTGAACCGGATGTGCATGTCCACGCACGTTCCACTGATTGACGGAGGAACGGCCGGATATCTGGGACAGGTGATTTCAGTTAGCTAGCCTGATAAACTCTTTCAGTTAGCTAGCCTGATAAACTCAAATCGAAGAATCTGCAAATATCTGGAATATAGCGGATGAGTGAAACCTAGATATGGTGCATATCCTAATCACCAAATTGTAGCTGGATATCGGGGACAGATTCATTTGTTGATGTGTGAATCGGGATTGATCTGGAGTATTGCGAATGAGTGAAGCCTAAATTTGACGTGACTGCATTGTTAATTGTAGATGGCTTCTTGGGACCTGTGATTTATATTGATATTTGAAAAATCGAATAAATTGGAAGCCCGTGAAGTGTCTAGAATATAACATGTGTGTGAAACCGAAATATGACGTGTCCCCGTTGTATTAACTGGTCGCTTGGTTATTGACATGCGATTGTTGTTTTCCCCTATTTAATCGTTATTGCATTAAAAGACCGGGAAGTGTCTGGTATTTTACGAATTGATGTGGCGTAGAACCGCGTGGTCATTGGACTGAACTTCCGATTCTTGCTGTAAATGCATGGAATGTGAGAGGGTTGATTGAAAAGCGTGAGCGATCAATGTTTCGTTAATTTCCCGGAGATTTATGTATTGATGCGACATAGAAACTCCCAATGTGTTACCGTCAGATACAGTCGTTTAATCCCAGCTAGTACCCTACGATTAGAAAAATGAGGTGTATCAATAAGTTATGGATTCGATGAAACCTAGATTCTCCACATCGGTTGTCAAAAATAGATGTGATAAAATAGCGCATTCTAATATTTTTTTTAAAATTTACGATTTAATATTTGTAATAATCAATTAATATGTCAGGTGCGTACGATGGTGCGCGGTGCGACGGAGTGCTACGAGTGCGTGCCCAAGGACGAGAACAAGAAGAGCTTCCCCGGATGCACCATTCGGTAGGTTAAAGGGGGGTGGGGGTGGTAATTGGGAACTCATCGGTTTTACTCCAAATACAACAGCTCTGATTGACAATGGGGTAATAGTGCCGAGAAAAATGAATGTGAGCGGTTTTTTTATAGTAATTTTCGGATTTAAAGCACTGCAAGATGTGTGTTTCACGTGTGTAGCAAATGTGACTAGATGTTCTTTAATCAATCTTTGCGAGAATTTCGCTTAAAAGATATTTCATTGAATAGTGAGATGGCGGGCATGTGTTTCACTGGTAAGATGAATGTGATGGGGATAGGAAGTGTCAATTGGACTTCGACCTCATGGGATCAACAAAAAATTCAAACATGTTTTAATAGGAAGACGAGTTATGTTTTAACCGTGGGATAAGTGCGTCTAGAGGTCAGCTTGGTTAGTGGATCTTGGGGTGCGGTTTCAAATAAATAAATTATAATAATAAATGCAATTGTCCATTGCAGAAACACGCCGTCCGAGCACATCCACTGCACGGTGTGGAGCAAGCACGTATTCAATCAGGTGAGGGATTGACTATGATAAACATGCGAAGCACGGGTGTACCTAGTGTGTCTATTGTGAAATTTACGTCAGCACTATGGTTTTTATTGGAAAGTCAGCACGTCTTCAATCAGGTGAGGGATTGTGGTTTTTTATATTGAGGATCTACTTAAAATTGAAATCGATAGATCTTCTGGACTATGATGAACATGGGAAACCCGAGTTCAACTAGTGAATCTGGTGTGAAATTGATGTCAGAAAGTTGGCATTCAGGAGTTTGGTTATTTTTGTTAAGGGAGTCCAATACACATTGAAACCCCGAAGAACTGTTGGACTATGATGAACATGTGAAGCGCAAGAGTGACTTGTGGAACATGTCTAATTTTTGCTTTGTTTCGTTGAAAGCAACCAGGAATCAACTGTTGCAAGTGTTCAATGTTATTTTGTACATGCGAAACGCGGGCGCAACAAGTGAATCTAGTTTGAATTTTTTTTTCTTAAAATGGTTGGTGGACGCGGATCAAACTGGGCTACCTTTCAAGGTTATGATCGGCATGTGAAACACGGGTACTGCTTTTTAAAATTTATTTTTCAAAATCTATAAATATTTAAGCTGTTCGGCGAGGTGGACATCGACGACGACGTCTCTCCGGATATGGACGACGAGGAGGCCAAAGAGGTGAACAAAGTTTATTATTTTAATTGTTTATTTTAATATTTAATAAATTTATCTTTTTATCGTTAGAACCAGGAAAGTGCGCGCTTCAGGGACATTTAAAGTGCGCGATTTATTTGGTATAATTCTCTGACAATGAGCAGTCATAATAATTCATATTTTCCCCGAAACAGCTGTTAGTACTGATTGTGCTGGACCTGGGTAGTGCGCGTTTCAGGGGCATGGGAAATATCACAGTTGCCATGTAGTGCAGTAGTGAACGAAGGAAGGAAGGATACACAAATAAAAAGCAATCACAGCCTCTAACCCCCTCTCCCGTCATTGCAGAAGTTGGAAGTGACGGACGAGGGAATGGAGTCGGGCGATGGTCCGAAGGAGGAGGGAGGAGATGCGAAGCTGGAAGAGGAAGAGGAAGAGGGAGGAAAGGGAGAGGAACAGAAGGAGAAACCGTCGAACACGAGAATGATGGCTGAAGAGAGTGGATACAATCCGGAGATCATATTCAATAAGGTTGGTATCATGTCTAACGCAAAGAACGTTGATTCGGGATGGGTGGTTTGGGTTTCGCGAAGGGGCCATATTTTCGGAGACCTATGCGCTGCGATCAATAGTTGGGCCGGATATTTAGATATTATCGTATGGTGCAATAGTTAAGCGAAATCTTTATAAATAATTGTTGTTATTATACTATTGATAACTAATTGTCAGCTGTTCGTGGACGACATCCACTACCTGCTCAAGATGGCCAATCTGTGGAAGGAACGTCGTCCACCCGTGCCCCAGCCATTCGGAGAACTGGCCACTGGTGAGTTAGAGTCTCTAGAGTCTAACTTAGAGATGCATAAATAGGATATCGAATAGAATATAATGATTAGCGTGTGGGAAATATGATGATATAAAGGGTGTACGAAGTGGGGCTAGAAAGTTGTTGATCGGAAGAATGTGATGTGATGTTTCGGTTGGTGCTGATATGACTTGGAATTTGTGCAACTCTAGTACGTTCTCCGCTACCCTTCGATTACAAAACTATTTTTTGCATCATGAACCTCGTAATGTCTATTCACTCGAAAATGTGATACTACTTTGCTCGACACTCTTTCTAATTTTTGGACAAGCCTGCGCAGGGGGGGGGGGGGTTAGTTTTCGGTTTCACTGAATGCAGATAACACCTGCAAATTCCTGTTACAACAATCAAATCTCGTATATTGCCTTATAATAATTAATAATTGACAGAGAAATCTTGTAATACTTGTGTTAGTGACTGTGTCCTTCCGGTTTCACAATGGGATGATCAGGCTTTGGTTTGGCTAATTGTTAATTGGTGCTTGATTTGTTTCCTTCCAATTTATAATCGCATTTCTTCCCCTCGATTGCAGAGAACGCGGGTAGTTCGACGATCTCTACAGCTGCACAGATGGATCCGGCCCAGCGAGTGTGGACGCCCGCTGAGAATGGAGACGAATTCAGAAAGGCCGTCGAGGAGTTGAGAGTCAGAAAGGTACGGTAGCAACTGGGGGGTGATCTGGTAGATGAGTTGGTACAATATTGTTGTTATTGTAACGAAAAAGAGCAAAATACTGGGGATTGCCTAGGACGTGAGCCTTATAAAAGTGAGTGAACCGAAATGCGCCTGGCTGAAAAATAACAGTTCACACGGTTTCATGTTCATTGATGAATGTTTTTTTGTGTTTCCACATATGTCGCATCCAGATCGAATTTGGCCAACGAAGCATGATAAGTAATACTTGAAAAATCGCAAATCACCAGGGTTTGAAATGTTCTGTTTTTTAGTCTGTTTACTCTCAGCGACTGAAACTACATTGTGCAACATTAAAACATAGCTAAGATATAGCCCTGCAATAGCCGTAAATCACCTTGAGCAGAAATGTTCCTGATTTCCGGCTTGAAACACTTACGTCTCACATATCATCCTCTACCTCTATAATAGGCTCTATTGCAGGCGGCTGCCCCTGACGGCATTCTCTCATGGGACAAGGATGACGACGCTGCGATGAGATTCGTGGCCGCCTGTGCCAACATCAGAGCCGTCATCTTCGGCATCCCGATGAAGAGTCTCTTCGAGATCAAGTGTGAGTTGCCATTGGGGAGCGGGTGGAACGGAGATGCGGCGGGCGCGAATTTGCCTCCACCTCTTAAGGCGTATTCGAGAGCACGTTTGGGTTGATTGGAGGATAAAGTGGATAGGGGATGTATAGCGGAAGCGAAATTGTTTGGAAGAGACTGTAATTGATCGTATTTAGCAGAGATGTTTGCGATTTAGTAGAAGTGTGGGTAAAGAAACTACTTTAGGGAAGTGGTGAAACCGAAATGTGAGCACTCGAATGGCTGGACTACTTCGAAGAGCATCCTAGAAATCGAGTGTCACTGACTACAAGAGTGGGATTGAGATTAGTATTTGAATAAGGGCCCGATTGTCGTTGTATTACATGATTGGAGAGAATAGCGATTTTGAGATAATGGTGAAACGCAGATATAGATAGTTGAATGATTAATGAATTGCTAGATGGGAATTGAGCCAATTAGAATTTGAAATAGAGAAAAAACTGCGATAATGTCTATCAGACCAAAGGGTACGACTAGAAATGAGTATCATACCCTCTGGGGAGTCTTGTAAGCATTTTAGTCGTTTTATAAAATGTCCGCGTGGTGTAGGCGGTAAGTCGCTCGTCTGGCAAACGAGCGCTCGCAGGTTCGACTCCCACGCGCGGCTGGGAGCTAGTCTCCTCATCTCCCCATCTGGGGATTGCCCTATAATTGATTAAATTGCTATATATTGAATATAATTGAATAAGTGGAATAATTTTTGCCGCTTTTAGAACCGATTTGCCTCAGTTTCTGCACGCTTTTGTTTCAGTCTAGGTATATTTGCCAAAAGGAGAAATAACTTGGCGGTTTCTCGTTCCAATATGTCAGTAAAGGGTTGGAACGATTGTTCGATTCGATGAAGTTGTTGTGATAATTCGTCATAATTACGTCACTTTTTCCATTTCAGCGATGGCCGGCAACATCATTCCCGCCATCGCGACGACGAACGCCATCATCGCTGGCATCATGACGGTCGACGCACTCAGGGTAAGCGAGGGGGAAGGTAGAGGAAAGATGCGTCTTAGATGCGCCGGGTTTGAGAAGCGTAGTCGATTATTCAAGGCACTTGTTTCCTGTGGGAGTTCAGTGTGAGGTTATCGGTGGTCCTGGAACGATATCAGGGTTACGGTAGTGATTATCGATCGATCGATTGCTCTCTCAGATCGCTGCGGGCCACGCGGACAAGATCGCCTCGTCCATTCTGCTGCCCGTGCCCAATTTCCGCGGAATGGTCGTCATCCCGGAGGTGAGAGCGGGACCTTTCATTTCATTTTTCCTGATTCAAGGCATAGTACCTGCAGGGGGGGGGGGGGGGAATCATAATGGAGGGGATTGGGTTCTTCGTACTCAATGATATTGGCTCAAGGGATGGTTTCTTCTTAGCTTTTAGTTGTCGATGTTCCGTCTCGTTTAGTCGATGGCTCTTGAGTATCGAAGTAGTCCATCGACCAAGGGTCGAGTGAGCAGGGACCTACAGGAGGGTTATTGATTGACTGGAGGATATTTGGGTGGTAGTGATAGTATTCAAGCGTCAATGAGACTAGTATTAAATTCATGTCCTTTTTGTGCAGTTGTAAGGCCTCTGAAACGCTGAGCCACCAAGACTTTTAAAAATGTTACCTACCGGAGCGGTTTATTGATTGTCTAATGGATGATTGTGTGGTAGTGATAGTATTTGAATGTATATCGAGGAAGAATTGAATTCCTACCGTTTTCGTGCAGTTATAAGGCCTCTGACCCACTAAGCCACTAAGATTCACATTCTCGCTCGTGCTGAGTGGTCGGCTCGGCCGGCGCTCTCGGATTAGTGGATTTGGAGGAGGAACGGGTGACAGTCTCTGCAACAAGACGGCCCTAGCTCCATCGGTTGCGTGTGTGTGGTCTGTGGACAGACGAGTACTTTGAGTACTGTGGCCTGAGTGCCTGTGGCAAGTGTGCCGTTGTGTTCCCTTGAAGGGTTTGGCCGGTGTGCCGGTGTTCGAGACGAGTAAGGCAGGGCCTTCTCGTGAGTGTGATATTGCACCAGGCTGGAAAGACGGTCAGAGATGATATCGGATTGGCAGAGACGGAAAAGTCGAACCAATGGAGAGAAGAAGGATAGTATGCAAATGAAAAGAGAGAGGAGAGATGGATATGGAATGACGAGGAGACCGATCGATGAGTCGAGAGAAGGGAGAAATAAGATCGACAGGAATGATTGTTTACGAGTTGGATCATTGAATGTGGGATCGCTCAATAGCAGATCATACGAAGTGGTTGATATGATGAAGAGAAGGAGAATAGATGTACTTTGTGTACAGGAGACCAATTGGGTAGGACAAGAGAGCAGAAGAATCGATGGTTATCAGATTGTGTACGTGGGATTGAATAACCAGAGAAATGGAGTCGCAATCTTTATTGCCCCGAAATACACGGGTATTATCGTCGAAGTGATAAGACCAGAGGTGCAGCATGCATTGTACGACCGAATCATCGGACTGATACTGGATGTGGACGGAAAGTCGTTTGGAATCGTTTCTGCTTACGCGCCTCAGGCAGGCTTGAAAAGAGACGAGAAGGAACGATTCTATGAGGAGTTGGATATTATTGTGAGAAGTATGGCCAAGTGTGACATATTGGTAGTGGGAGGAGATTTTAATGGACATGTTGGAAGGGCGAGTGATGGATTTGAAGGCGTGCATGGTGGTAGAGGAGTCGGGGCAAGAAATGCCGACGGAATTAAGTTGTTGGAGTTTGGTGAACGGCATGATTTATCCATTCTCAACACACACTTTAAGAAAAGAAAGTCACAGCTGCTGACGTATCATTCGGGTAAACACCATTCGCAGTTGGACTATCTCCTAGTGAGGAGTAAAGATCGAAGATTGGTGAAGGATACGAAAGTGTTTCCCTCTGAGTGTGTCGCATCTCAGCATAAGCCTGTGATTTGCGATGTATGGATGATGAAGGATGATATGTCAGGGATAAAGAAAAAGGAATTGATGAAAGTTGAGCGGAGAGTGAAATGGTGGAAGTTAAGAGATAAGGAGGAGAGAGACAAATTCGCTGTTGAGGTTGCCATTAGAGGAGTGCTGAGTGCGGATCCACTAGATGCAAGCACGAATGTTGACTCTCTCTGGAACACGATGACTGGCAGAATGATTGAATGTGCCCGAGAGGTGCTTGGAGAGACAAAAGGAATGAAACGAAAGAGTGATGACCGATGGTTCTGGAGTGATGAAGAAGTGAAGAAGGCGGTGAAGGAGAAGAGAAATGCGTACTGGCAATGGCATAGAAGGAAGAGTAAAGAGTCGTGGGAGGCTTATAAGGAGAAGAGGAGGGATTGTCGACGAGTGGTAGCGATTGCTAAAATGAAAACATTCGATGATCTCTATGAGAAGCTGAATGGGCCGGATGGAGAGAAGATCGTATATAGAATAACGAAGGCACGTGATAAAGGAAGTAAGGATATTCAAGAAGTCAAATCGGTAAAGGACGAGATGGGTAATATCTTGAGAGAGGAGAAGGAGGTGAAATGCCGATGGGAAGAATACTTCCGTGAGTTACTGAATGTTGAGAAAGGACAGACCAGATTGAATGAAGGAGATAAAGTGCAGGGGGTGATTCCGGAATGGAATGAATTAGAAGTGAATCTGGCACTTTCCAAGTGTAAATGGGGAAAAGCAATGGGTCCAGATGGAATACCCGCTGATTGTTGGAAAAGTATCGGAGATTTTGGAGTGAGATGGCTCACACGGCTGATGAACCGAATTCTAGAAGATGGAAAGATGCCCGATGCGTGGAGAAAGAGTGAAATCGTGCTGATTTACAAAGGAAAGGGAGACGTAAGAGAGTGCGGAAACTACCGCGGCATAAAGTTGCTCTCTCATTCAATGAAGTTGTATGAGAAGATGCTGGATCGACGATTGAGAGAATGCGTGACTCTGAATGAGTCTCAATTTGGATTTATACCCGCTTGCTCAACAGCAGAGCCAATATTCGCCTTGAGAATGCTCTTGGAGAGACATTATGAGTTTGGAATGCCCGTAGTCGCTGCTTTTCTGGATATGGAAAAAGCTTACGATCGCACGCCGAGGAGGCAGATTTGGAGATCTTTGAGAGACAGAGCGGTGCCGGAGCGATATATTGATCTGATCAAGGACACTTATGAAGGTGCTTCGGCAATGGTGAGAACACCGTGTGGAAAGACTAATGAAATCCCGATACAAGTCGGCGTTCATCAAGGGAGTGCTCTCTCCCCATTGTTATTCATCACAGTACTGGATAGTGTACTGGAAGGACTGATTTGTGAAGCACCACAGACAATGATGTACGCAGATGACATATGCATTGTTGGAACGGATGTGAAGGAAGTGGAGAACAGTGTGAGAAAATATCAGACACGATTAAATGAGGCTGGTCTGACTCTCAACACGGGAAAAACGGAGTTCATTGGATTTGAATGTGGAAATGGACTGATGACCGATGTGAATCATACAGCGATCAAAAGAGTGGAACAATTCAAGTACTTGGGTGCGATGATCACTGTGGATGGAAGTGCTGAGAAGGATATAGAACATCGAATCAAATGTGCGTGGATGAAATGGAGAGGTTGTGGAGGAGTGATGAATGATAGAAGGATCAGTTTAAAGTTGAAGGGAAAAGTCTACAAGAGCGTGATACGACCGACACTCTTGTATGGCAGCGAGATGTGGCCGATCAGTGAAAGGCAAATGGATAAGATGATGGTAGTAGAGATGAAGATGCTGAGATGGGCTTGTGGACTGAATGTCCGTGATCGAGTAAGAAATGAGGCTATTAGAGCGATGACAAAGTGTGCTAAGCTGGAAGGGAAGATAAGAGAACGGAGATTGAGATGGTTCGGCCATGTAAAGAGACGAGAAAAGGAGCATGTATGTAGAAGGATGATGACATATACCATCCGAGGAAAGAGGCCAGTGGGTCGACCAAAGTTGAGATGGTCAGAAATGATCAAACAGGACATCACGCAGCTGCGCTTGACCGAACGCCACGCACTCAACAGAGACTTGTGGAAAACGAAGACCTCCTTTCCTGACCCCGTTTAACGTGAATGAGAAGAGCATGCCCTAACATCCCAGGCCTGCCCTCTCAGATACAGGAAATAAATGATTTGATTTGATTCAAAAAAAGGACGGTTCCGCAGTGTTGATTGCATTCTAGGGGGGGGGGGGGGGATCATGCTTAATTTCATTCTTTCGTGCGCTTGTACGACCTACGAAACATCGATCCACTTAGATTTTCAAACATGAATTGCAGCCGGTGGTAAAGCCGAACCCGTCGTGCTATACGTGCTCGGCGAAGCGCGAAGTCACCATGAGAGTGAATGTGGAGAAGATGACGGTCGAGACACTCAGGGACAAGGTAAGGGATCATTAAAATTCAATTTTGTTACACACTTATTCATTGAAATGAGGAATTTTTTATGACAATTGTACTAGGAAGTCTTGCGTTACTGTGCTTCTATGTAATGAAAAATTTGCGCATCTTGCGATTCGAGCTTGCCTTCGGGTGGAAAATATACAGTTATTTTGGGCGCATTTGGACTGTAGATGTGAAGTACTTTTGAAGTTAACTCTTCTTTGAAATTTGTCGTACGCCTTGCTTTGAATTGTGGTAAAACATTAATTCCTTCGTGAGGTGCTGATGGGCGCCCTTGGCGTGGGTGCTCCCGATGTGATGGAGGCGACGACGAGCAAGGTCATTCTATCGAGTGAACCGGGAGAGACCGATGGTCAGTTCATGTTATTTATACTGTGAAACATGGATTATAAGGGTCGTAAGAACTGGTTGAATTTATGTGATGGTTCAAGGGATTCCACTAGGAGCACGTGCGCTTCACGCGGCTGGTAGATACCAACAAATCATGAAAGAATAATGAATTCTCCACTCCGATTAGATCACAAATCGACATCTAACTAGCATGTCCCCTTTTGTCATGATTTCTTAACTAGGAGCGCTTGCGCTTCGCGCTGCAGATACCTGCAGAGGCGTTGGCGTTAATACAATTCTGTCTGGGTGTTGACTGGAATCACGCAACTATAAACGATTCCTATCACCTCATGTCAGCTGTTAGACGACTTTTTCATCAGTTGACGTTCCTTCACCCTTTCCCCTATTGTCAGGTCTGCTTGGGGACACGCTGTCCCTTCACGGTCTCTCAATGGGCGGTCGTCTACTGGTCGAGGACTTTGACAGCAGTGACGAACTGAGACTCGTCGTACTTCAGGTGAGGAGGGGGGGGGAGGGAGTTGATAAGGGGGATGAAACGGGAATTTGATGGGATGTGCAATCTCTCGATTATCGTATGATACGACCACTAACAAATTTTGGCGAGTGAGTGAAAAAAAGAGCGTGTTTGTTGTTGAGAAACCGCAAGCACAGCATCGATGCTTATGATTTTTGCCGAAGTATATGGACTGCGTGAAACACGAGTGTCCGGGTTGTGTTGTACTAAGTTTGGTATTTTTTCTCCAAGACAGATCACGCGCAACAATCAGATTGTGATCTCTGATCGAGGTTTTAGTAATTTCTTGAAACTTGATTGTAGTGGCTGAAAATTAGTGACAATGTTCAAGAGTAGAAAGGTCTGTTTAATTTACAATCAGTACAATTAGGTAGTTTTAATTGTTTTGAAATAATTAATCCTATTGCAGGCAGCTGCATTCGACGACGTCACCTTCGAGATCGTCTCTGATGAGAAACCAGAAGTGAAGGAAGAGGGAGAAGAAGAGGAGGAGATGGCTGAGAAGATGGAGGATGCGGTGAGTGGAGGGAGGGGAGGGGGACAGAATAAAGGGGGATGAGGGAGGAGTGGAATGAAGGAAGAGTGTACATGGTGAAGACGGGTTGCATCGAATAGTTGTGGAGAGGGCTGTGTGTGATCGATATGTGTGTAGGTGGAGATGTGCGAACACTAGTTGTCGGTATTTAGTGATTCGACCAGTTTTTTGCAATGTTCGGAAATGTGCCTAGCGTTTTCTGGTTGCATAGCTTTCTCATATTCTCTAAGAAGTCAGATCATTTGATAATTGCAACAAGTTCGGTTATAATTAAATGTATTTCCAGACGATCGGTAAGAAGCGCAAGACGATGGATGAGACGGAATTCCCTGTGAAGAAGGCAAGAGTGGAGGAGGAAGAGGAGATCTCCGTCTAAGGAAGGGATTACGGTAGACTACGGTAGTCAGATAGGACACATTCATCACTAGTTCCTAGAGTACCGTATCCCCCAACCCCCAGTTATTCTGTTCTATTTATTGTATGTTTTAAGGCTCGCATATTAAGCTCCCGTTGGCCCGACCTGTTCTCATCACCCTTTGTATACCAGTTATTTTTCGTAATCCCGAGTTTTATGTAATCATTTTCTACGTCGGATAAAAGTGTTATCCAATAATATTGTTTGCGATTTATTGGAAGTTTCGAGGGATAGGGGTCTTCTCGAGAAGATGCGGTAAATTCGACTGTTCTTGTAATCTTTCCTAAATGACTACTACCATTGTCAGATGGATGGTTTCCATGGCCATTTCTGATTTAAACCCCTCTGGAATACTGTACATAGGATACTTGTCCTCTAAAGAGCCATGTACTTCCTGAATTATCGATGGGCAAGCATACTGTAGCTCGTTGTTGATACGATGTGAGAGCCACTTTCGTCGAATATTGATTACTTTTTATCACCAAACAACAAACCAAAATAACCGAACAACATGCAATGAGATCGATACAATACAGATACAGTAACCGGACAAGCATTAGCTTACTGTAGTCATGTCAGACACTAGATATTACTGTATCATCTTCTAGTTATCTCCACTTGATTTCTCCCTCTTTCTCTTTCCTCCCTTCACTTGTTTGGGCGGAGGAGTGGGAATGGACGCATCTTCAGTGTGAGTGAGCAGTTCCTCCTTTGAGAGCGTGAAGTCGGACTGAAAACGAATTATTGATAATTGATTCCCATGCGCTCTCGGAAGGACTGAACACATTTATCGCGCATTATAGGTCATTTCTATTTTCTCCGAAAAACTGGTCTACCATTAACTTCTGACTCTTGCACTAGTATTCTAGTACAGTTGAAACACCTACTCTCCTGCACCCGCACTACATAAAAAAGTAAATTATATTTGGCTCGGAAATATAATGACATTAACTCAAAATATTTCTTTCCTAACTATTCATGTATAGACGAAAACTCTACTCGCCTGCACCCACTCAAATAAATATTATACGGAAAGATAATAACGTTAACTCTGGAATCTTTCACATCTAGTGTAGTAAAGCTGAAACCCCTGCTCACCTGCACCCACAACTCGAAGAGATGCATCTTCACGTACTGCATTCGGGGACCGGCCGGCACCTGAAATGAAGCAGTAGGCATGAATATTAGCATTACCGTCTGTCTGCCTGTACATGGCATACGACTAAGATTTTCACGTTAAAAATCACTGGCAATACCGATATATCAACTGTTTTCCACAAATCCCCTATTAGACCAGTGATTTTGCGAGAGGAGAATCGCGGTTGCATCATCACTACTTGGTTATATGGATCACAGCATTAGCGATATCGATAGAGCATCGGTCTTGGAAAAAAACAATAATTTCCGAACCGAATATACGTTATTATAAAAAAATATATAAATATAACTCGTACATTAGCCTTCATGAGGGCGACGCCGTCAACGGGGAACGCAAGCGGATGAGGAGAGGCCAACAGGTCAGCGATCACCTTTAAGTTAGATTATTGTTTAGTACGGCGAAAAAAACTCAAAAATCCCATCCATACGTTTTCCGATCATTCGAAATACTTTTTTATGTCAACCGAACAAGGCTACTACTGAAGATACCCCATCTACTCATACTTGAGCAGCACATGTGCCACGAAAACTCCGGCTGCTCTAACATCCACAATATCCCTGCACGATCCTACCGTAACCCAGTCCTACCGTATACCTCATCGGGCGCGGCTACTGTAATCGCCAGCTGCACGACCCTCGCGGTCACTCGCTCGCCGTCGTTGCGCACCTTGCCTGCCAATTTAATGATCTTAAAATAAATAACAAAACATTTTTACCAAGGAACAAGTTCAATGCTCCATAGTTCACCAGATTCTGCTAGAAGAGCAGAACGTAATGAATTAATTTAAATGGTAGTTGATATGCCATTTGAAATAATGTTTTCACTACAAGACGAAATCATATTGCAGCGTCCCCCATATTCGACAGATACCCTAGACGCGAAACGCGCGATCACCACCCCAAACAGTAAATATTTCGCAAGGAATTTTTCTCAAAAAAAAAACGTCGACTCACCAGCCACAGTCGGTCCGAACTCTCTCGCGAGTAATCGTCGCCAGTAGATCAGAGAGGAGGAGGCGCCTGCAATGAATATTTCACAAGATTCACTCATTGTACCTATGCGATATTGTCAACTATAGCTCGAAACAAGGGCGATCTTCTTTTAATTTCGCATGATCACTCATCGATTAGAGAGGCAAGAGACTAAGCGAAATGGAGATCCTTCTACCACGAAATATGATTCGTCGTCTCTTCATTTCACGTGATCTATCATCGGTCAGAGAGACGAGAGAGAGTGTGGAATGAAGAGAAGAAGGTCTCTCTCTCTTCCCCACTCACCGTCCTTCACTGCACTCTCCGCCTCTTCCCTCCGCTTGACGATGAACTCGCCCAGTTCACGTTCCACGTTCGAGAGCTGGAAAGAGATTTGATTCGAGTTTTTACAGGATGAATTTCACACACACTGCATGCTTCGGCATATTCGATAGATATCCAAGACGTGAAACGCGCGATCGCCAACGCAAATTTCAAAAGCTACTTTCCTCGTCACAAATGCTGCAGCGCCATTAGAAATAAGGTGCTACAGTGTGTGTAGCCTACTTAGCAATTGATATTTTTTATCAGACAAATCCCTACTCAGATCGGCTGTTCCACCCTACTCGACAGATATCCTACATGTGAAACGCGTGATCTCCAGCTCAAATATCGGAGCATTTCACACAACATCAAGTGGCGATTCAAGCAAACTTGAGCATTCTTACTTTTACTGTAATGCTACCGTATCCTACCCAACACCTACCGTATTCCTAGCGTACTCTTCTCACCTTGGTCTTGGCGTGGAACTCCTCAATGTCCTTGTCCTCCGTGCACAGGGCTGCCACCATCGTCATACTCTCCAGCTTTGCGCCTTCAATTATTTATTTAATAAAATATTCAAAAATATAAACTACATTATTTGCACTCATAATTACTTCCAAACTATTTTGATAAAATTGAGGGGACTCCCATCACTCGCCTATACGCTGCCTCGTGAAACCCAGAATTTCCCTGATGCTTTCCATCAAAGACCCTCATGTCCACCTACAATCCTTGAAAAATGCTTATTAGAGAATTGTGTTTATGGTTTACCACACCGCAGTATGAGCGATCGTAGTGAACCCCATTACTGGCCTTTACTCTCCCTCGTGAAATCCAGATTTTACGGATGGCTCACAACCACCATCACATTTTCATGTATTCACTGACCACTGTGCTTCCGCTCCGCCTCCATTCCTCTACCATACACCCTCTCGTATCGATCCATGTGAGAGAGGGAGTTCGCGGGAAGACCCAGCAGACTACAAAGAGGAAATTGGATTGACTGTCGGTCTCTCTCGTTTCACAATACTTTCTCGCTTCTCTGACTTACGAGAGATAAGTCAAAATGGAGAGACGAGAACATTGCTCAGAAATTGTGTGAACCGAGTCAACGGTGAATTCGCGCTTCTTCCTCCGCCCAACCCAGCCATTCATAACCGTTAGTAATAGTACACCACCGTAGTAGGTTGACAAAAATATTTCTTCAATAAACCACGGGAAGTCTCATGTCAGCAAACTATAAGAGACAGTTAATGAATCCGCACAAGACTTGGTCATTCGGTAATTCCACGCACTGATTGCTTCACTGATTGCTTATCCTCCTCAGTCGCTGTAGCAAACAGTTACAACGAAACGAGCATTTAAAAAATTAACAAACGGGAAAAATTTGCTTCATGCATGTTGCATTCACCCGGCACATTCGTGCATCATCTATTCTGTATATCACACTGGTGTATCACACTGGCAACTATCAATAGCTGTGCGCTCCTTTTTTTTCAAATATTAAATATAACTGCTATTCCCAACCCTTTTATCCTTTCCTCACCCCCCCCCCTCACCTCGTGAGTCCGCAGTCGTCGATCATCACTCTGATCACAGCGGGCGCCTCTCTTCCAATGACGATCCTCTTCATCTCCACCCAGATTCGCTCCGGGGAAACGATCTGCAATGGGTGGTGAGCGCCCTTTCCTCGCACCTATAGATATTTTGGAGGTACTGTAGCGTTTGATCAGATAACGAGGCTAAACGCTAAGGTAGGGTAAGGCTAAACGCTAAGGTAGGGGGTAAGGTAAGACACATTTTGCCTTACAATTAGCGTCTAGCCTATTCGGGAGTCATTGTGCTGGGTGTATTGGTTCCCGGGTGCAGTGGCGCATTTGGGAGGTTGCTCAACAATAGCGCGAATCTATGGACTTAACAATGGAGCTTGCAGTGAGATGCCTTTTTCACTGCTCTATCACATTCGCTTAGCTCAGTGTAAAATTGATCACATTGACGGAAATTACCAAATTTTACACAATAAGATTTCAGCCCGGCAGCTCGCTTCTTCTCTCCGCCCACTAAAACACGAAAGAAAAGAATCAGTAATAACAAAGGCAGTTCTATTAAAACTCATAATTATCGCACTAAACTCTACCCGCACATCTCTGCTTCACCTAATCGTCATAACTACTCATGCATTACTTTGCCAATACTTTCCCATCATGCGCTCTTATACAAACCAATTACACATATTCCTCACCTTCAATCCGTCCTTATTCTCCTTAATCGCCTCGATCGTCTCCTTCTCGTGGGCTGCGCCTTCACAAGAGATGCGACCGAAGAAGCGGAAGTATCTGAACACGAGCAGGAAATTGATTGACACCGAGAAGTGCTATTTTAGCCACAGGGACCAGAAACACATTGTTCCGCTTAGAACGCAGCCCCTGTTTATTGTGCTAGAGCATCTAATTATTTTCAACTACACTTCCTACTTCATCATTCAGAATCATCACTCGCAGAATACAAGAACTCCATGAAATAGGCAGATCAACATTTTTTCGTGAACCAAAGATCAAATATGAACTCTCGCCTGAGTATCCTGAGGTAGTCCTCCTGGATGCGCTGCGCTGCCTTGCCGACGAAGGCCACCCTGGAAGAATATTTCATTATTGATAATTAGAGAGACATCGGAGCACGAGTTTGTTTTTTGCACAGAGTCTGATCAATACATCAGCACTGTCACCATCAGGCCTACTATGCCACGCCATTGAAACACAACATCTCCTCGTTACCCCAATCAACCAACCAACAGAACAAAAGCAGCGCATTATACTCCGAATTCAACCGAGGCAAACGGAAACAATAGAAATGTAAATAGGCCCACAACCACTCACTAAACCCGTCTCACCTCCTGTCCTTGCAGTCCTTTATTCCTCCCGTGTAATCGACCACCGTACCGTCCAGATCTGCAATGAGATTGCGCATACCAATTGTGGATTCTATTACATTTCGAACCGGTGCATCATTGTTGCACAACTAGCTCATCAGGACAACGAATCGAAAAGCACTAATGTCAACTTGATCACCAACCCGTCACTTCAATGTTGTACCCTTTCCTCATTAGTCATTGTGATATTGCGATGATAATGAGTGTGACGATGATTCAAATGGACAAACATTATTCAATCCCGCTCAATACCGCGATGTTGATTACGAGTAGGTTACTACGGTAGTCAGTTAGGACACATAGGGTGCTACCCATCTGTACACATCTGGCCCTATGCAACCCGAGGCCGAGACTTCCGTGTTGCCCCCTTTCCTCATTAGCTCGAGCAATACGGGAAACCTATATTATCGATGAGGAATACAATATGAATGCCTTCCGCTCATCAAGGAACAAGCTGTTTCAGGTGCACTGATCATATTCATTCTGCCACATCAGTGTTACACCCTTTCCTCATTAGTGTAACAAGTATAAGAGACTAACCGAGGAAGAGACTATTAATGGTGAGATCCCTCCTGTTCGCGTCCAGTTCCCAATCCGTCGTGTATTCCACCTCCGCCCGCCGACCGTCGCACACCTTGTCGATTCTGGGGAGAGAAGGAAAAGATTACGGTAATGTGTGTGAATCCTCTCCGAGTGTGAATAACAAAGACTGGCGAAGATTTTTCCCATGATCAGCGCATACTGACCAATTCTATTCTATTCTAATGTGTGTAAATAGACTAGGTGGGGCTGAATGTACGAATAATGCGAATAAATCATAGATAATTTAAGAGTATTTTTTTGGTTCAAAGCGTGATAATTACCAACCCCGGCAGATAGCGCCGCCATTTAGGATGAACGTGAAACCAGAAACGGTCATGTCAAAAAGGAAACCTCTAATCAGATCACGGCATCCAACTCCCGTCAAAGTCAAACCTCCACATAACGATACGATCTGATGTGCATGGTTCAACAATATACCAATATAGTACCCACACTTCCTGTTCTACCATTCTCCCATCTCCTACCGTATCCCTTATCACCCCTGATCATTCTACCGTACTCTATCGTATTCTCATCTACCGTATCGCTCACCTCACGTGTAGACACCTCGATAAGAAACGATCTACTGTATTCTACCGTACCCCTATCTACCTTATCCCCCATCATCACATGTACGTTTCCTTCGTAAGAACCATTCTACCGTATCCCCCACCACCTACCGTATCCCCCTCGGCTCACCTGAGCGTCGTCACCTCGAAGTTGGTCTCTCCAATGCGACAAGTGACCGTTCCGTGCACTTCCCCGTTCATGTGCAGCATACGAATGGACGAACGGGTGAATAGATCCTCAATGAGGGGAACGTTGGCATATCGATCGAGTGAGACCATTTGTAATCGATAGCGGGCCTAATTATAAGATAATTAGTGAAAATCATTTTTGCTAAAGAGCTCCTGAGTATGAGAAGGGTCTAAGGACATTATTGTGTTGTGGCACGAGCAAACCGTCAAGAATCTCTGCACCGCATGCCAATCAGACTAATGCGATTCGATGCAACCCAAAACTGGTGGGACGAGAATTCGTAACAAAGAGAAATCCTTAGATAGAGGATGGTTAGTGCTATGTGGAAGAAGCAAATTGACAAGAATTGGTGCACATAGTGGCACTTAGACTAATGCGATTCGATGCAACACGAAATAACGAGGTTCTTTGCTAATCGTCGCGTCAATTTAGAACACATTGGCTGAGAGGGAGTAAATGAAGGGATGGGTTAGAGGGTTGTGGAAGAGGAATTAGGGGGGCGCATTGTTTTACCGCATGCCACTCAGAATATATGAATTCGATGCAAAACTGTTGGGACTAGAATTCATAGCAATGAAAAATTCAGAATGTAAGAGCGAAGAGGGAATTATTTTGTTTTACCGCCGATACGACAAGAATTGTTTCACCTCAAAACACTCAGACTAAGGCGATTCGGTGCAACGAGAAACCGAAAGGATCAATCAGAAAGTCAGAGATAGCTTTGTCCAACAAGAGACTAACTTTCCAGCTAAATTGAAGAGTGGATATTAAATCTCAACTCAATCGTGCTTGGCTGTTTATCGTTTCTAGATATTCATACTGCTTGCGGTTATGATACCACAATTTTCAGAGGATAATCAGAACAAGCCACTCCATTTTCTATCTCTCGCTGACATTCGAGGATTTTTAAAGTAAACCGCAAAAAATATATTAGACTTATGATCAATAATAAAGCTGTCCACTCACCATCACTACTTTCTACATGCTTATTTGAGCCAGACAGGTTAGGGTTTCGCGGTTCTACGACCAATAACTATCCACTGACCATCATCATGGTTGGCGTTGCAGTGGACGCGAAGTCGACGTCGGCCGGCGTCTTGCCCATCAGCAGATCGCGCACCGCACCACCCGCGATTCTGAGCAGAGGAATGGGATGGATATCGGAGAATGAACCTTCTTTTTATTGGAAAACGCTCAGGAGATAAAGTAATTCTGAAACAGCAATCTTCCAAGTGAGCACGCTTTTATATCTAGTTCATCAATTGCCGTCGAGAGATTGACTTCAGGCCAAAAATTCGCACCATACACTCACTTTCAAGCATAGACCAACATGTTCGGAACATCTGGAGCAACACCATTAACCAAGCATCCCTTTTCAGATTACCAGGGAATCTATACCACCTCCAACTACCGTACCCCCGTCCGACTACCGTAGCCCCCTACCGTACCTCAACTGGAATCCTTCCTTCTCGAACAATCCCCGCAGCACCTGCAGATCTGGCGTGAACAACGATTGGAATTCGGCCGAATCGATCTACGAATTTAATTGTTGTTATATTTCAAGCGTCTAAGAAATTGATATACCCCGTCCCTTGGAAATAGGTAAGATCCTTGAACCTCGCATTCACCTGGTTTCACGGTCAATTGTGTTTGTTACTCGACAGAAAGCAACAGAAGACAATTAAATTATTGTGATTTGAGCACAGCAAAGTCCTCTAAATTGATAAGACCCTTATTCCTTGAAAATATGTACGATCATTGAACCACACATTCACCTGGTTTACACTAGGGTTGGCTAAACGGTTGCGACATTGCAACGTTGCAATGGAGGGGAGGGAGGGATGCAACGTTGCAAAGAGAGAGCGAGGGGAGGGGGAGGGATTGCAACGTTGCAATGGGCTTTGCAACGTTGCAACGATTCGGTACCTTCCGAGCTCGGAAAACAGTTCCCTCATCAAATTTCACGGAAATTAATATGCAAACGATAATTAAAACCATTTTTAATTTCGATATTCCACCGATTTCATCACCACTGAGTGTCTTCAAAGAAAAAACCGCGCACTGCTCAAAATTTTAGTTGGTATCTCATCGGAAATGTAAATCTACTAGCAAAGTAAAGCTATTGAGTATCATATATTTGGAATATTTGTCATTGCATCATATTAAAATCTCATTTAGAAAAAACTGCGAAAGCTTCTGCGAGTAGGGCACATTGCCTTTTGAAGCTTTGGGATGAGAAGCGCACGCGCTCTAGTCGCGCCGGGTTGGGAAGAGGGGGAAGAGGAGGAGGGAAGGGGAGGGGGAGGGATGCAACGTTGCAAAGCCCATTGCAACGTTGCAATCCCTCCCCCTCCCCTCGCTCTCTCTTTGCAACGTTGCAAACTCCGTATTGCCAGCCCTAGTTTACACCATCACTCTCGGTTTTTGCCGATTCTCCAGGAAACGATAGAATACATGACGATTTCCCCTTTTTTACGTTCCGCAAACGCTCTAATCGAAAACGTAAATTACCAATCTACCGTACCTTCATGGTGGCCTTGATAGCCATTGATCGCCGACTGGTGCAGACTACGGTAGCCGTTCGAGGGGCGATTATCGATCGGCCAAGCAGTGATAAGAGTGCGAAGCGGGAGTGAATCAGCTGGGATGAATGAATTATACGGCGATCAAGACGATAACGAAAAACTATTGGAGATTCTAGTTGGCTAAAAGTCCTACTACGAAAGGGTGGTCATGAAGGAGTCCGCTACATGGCTTCTTTCCCGTAATGGATCAGTTATGCAGTTTAGCATACCCTATTAGAAATATATGGGACGAACGGTTGAGGGCAAATCTCTCAAACAAAAGTGACGTTAATTGACGTTAATTTCAAGGAGCAATTCGTCGATTCAGTCTACCCAGATATGATTCGTGAAGTAAAAAAGATGACGCTGCTACTTAAAATTTGACTTTCTTCGCTTTTCTATCCCTTCACAATTTCACCGTCCTTTCACTATTGCAACATTCTGATCCTCTTCAGTACTTTTCTTGGATTCGAGTGCACCAAAATCTCTCTGGAATCATTGATTGCCACTGATAATATCTTTATTCTACAGGCGATATCTCAGCGAGAAACGAACATTATACGAAAAAGTGATTGGTTACCACACGAAAATGACCAAAGAGTGAGGGGAAAGAGTACACTTTCAACTGTTGTGGGAGGAAAGTTTTAGCGAATAGAAGAAACAAAACGAATAGAAAGAATGGATAAAACGGGATGGAAACTGAAAGAAGTGGGGGTGAAATCCGAGAAATTGTACCAAGAACCATGGAAGAGAAGGAAAATCGTCGATAATTCAACGGTAAAGCTCAAACTGCGCGTTAGAATTCTCTATCGTTCAGTGTACATAAGCTAAAACATGGGAAGTGAGGAGGAGAATCCTCTTTTCGATTAACGATTACGGTAAATGCCGTCAATTATTGAGTGAAAGTGAGGCTATACGAATGAATTCGAAAAGGGAGGAGAAAACCCGTGAGGGTGGTTGGTCAGATTCGAGACGGGGGGGGGCATGTGAACTAGAATCACAAAAGCAACTGGGACTGGAATATAAAAAGGGAGCTGTTAAGGGGTGGGGTACAAGGCACGAAACTGAACACAGGTCTGGGAAGCTTGAGGGATCTATATATTTTACAATGCGAGGCTAAAAGTGTATAAATAAGGCAGGGGAACGAAGGCTAATGTTGCACACCACAATTGGATATAACCGAGAGTGAAGCGAAGGGGTTGGGGAAGGCAATAGGGGGAGCTCGAATAAAATGGGAATACCTATCTCACTAGATCTGACGGACGGAAACGACACACAACAGCGGCTATGGCAGCATAATCAATCATAATATAATATTCGATAATAGTATGAAATAACAACATCTGTGAACCCGAAATGGAACATCTCACGATTAGCGGAAGTGTAATTAGCGGAAAAAGAAAGACTTGGGAATATTGTGGAAAAAAGTGGTTAAATGGTGCAAACTCGACGAGTGCGTCAGCACACCAGAAGGGCGCCCGTATGATCACGGGAAGCTTGCGTCAAAGTCGAGAAGGATCAGCTTCGTCTCTTCCGTTCCATTGCGAGAACCGACGGCACACACGAGAAGCGTATCCGACGCCTTCAGTCTGTAATCGACAACTGATTCGAGCAGGTATACGGTAGCGGATCATCAGTGATCGATAATAATTAATTTTCCAGCGCACGTCATTCTCCTATCACTCGGCAAGATCCAACTCGCTTACCTATAGTTTACTTGGTGCATTAATGAAGCGACAAGTTACGAGCATTTCAACCACCCAACACAAATCAATCGACCCCTCCCCTTACCGTACTATCATACCATACGCCCCCCCCCCCGACTACCACAAACCAATCGATATCCCCTCCTCCTACCGTACCTCCAGATGCATCCTCCGCTGCCGCCCGACGACAGCTTGACGAGATCGCGCACGAAGCACCCTGCATTGTTTGGCATCGTATAGAATATGTTTTTATTGCCAGAACCCAACGAACTGAGATTGCAATACGACAACCTCTTCTCATGTCATTGCACCATGGAACAGCCAAATGACCGGTCACATTTGTGCGGCATTTTCTTTTGAAACTGCATAAGTGTAACAAATTAAGACGACATCAAACTTAAACAGTTAACTAGTGCACGGAACAGCAGTGTACCAGTTCAATTTAGTATATTTCATTTTTTCAAACAGCTTTCAAATCAATTATCATGACCACATACCCCCATATTAGACAAAGAAGTGCAACAGCATTTCACCGGTTCCAGTTCGAAACCTTGCCCCGCCAATCAGACCCGCTCGCTCACCTCTGGTGACGTCCCACAGCTTGACCGTGCCGTCGTCCGAGCTCGTCGCGACGAGGCCATTGTCGAGGAACTGCAGAATTTGCATAATTAAATAATGCAATCGATATCTGCTACCGTACCTCCCTCAATCAGTACCGTACTCCATACTGTACCTGTAGTGATCTCCCGAAGGACGCAACTGTTTTGATAAACGGCATAACTTCACCTTTCAATCAATATCGACTACCGTATCCCCCCCCCTCCCCGTGATACTACCGCATTCCCAACCGTACCTGGAGGTGATCGCGCTTCACTTTTCGCTCAATATCGACTACCGTACCTCCCTTCCTTCCTACCGTACTCCCCTAACGTACCTGGAGTGATGTGATAGCGGACTGATGGCCGTTGTGGTTGCCGCCCAGCCGATGGATGCACTGGTTGTCGCGGATGTTCCACACCTGAAGCACTTTCATTTCATCGTTAAAATAAAGCCTCAACGAATGACGCCATCATCAGCACCATCCATTAGGTACGCACGCTGATTCTAAGGAAATAAAAAAAAATTGCAAAAAAATAAATCTCCTTCAGAATCCCAACGTTGACGTCATCTAGCCTACCAGCTACTAGTCTACTGGACTACGACATTCCAGAATCTATGCATTTCATTGCTTGAAATTCTCTCAAAAACAAATTCATCAACGACGACGTCATCATAGTGGCTTGCCAAAAGGGAGTTCAGTCTCGGTGGGTGCTCTCTTTCTGGGAGGACGCAGGGACTACACCGATTGCCGCCCCTATCGTCCTCTCATCGATACACATCTCGACCGATTTCAGGACCCCTGCACAATTCGTCATTGACTGATCACTGTCTTTTGCCAAGCCACTGATGGGAAACGAACCGACTACCTTGTGGGAGATGGGAGGGGACGCTAACCACTAGGCCATGGATCGGATGCGCGACCTGGACCAGTGCGCACTGGTCACTCGGTGGTTTCGCGCCACGGGGAAAGTAAGTAAATGAGTGAGAATCAATTAGTACAATGCAATCCTCACATCGGGTGCAAGTAAACATAAGCCAATGAACCAGTCATTCCAGAGCCGCGACTTTCAAAACTCAGCGGTTTCGCACAACGGGAAAAATTCGCAAATGCGCTACATTCATCGAACGCAATTTCTTCCAGTTATTGTACTGCAATAAACATCAACTTTTGCGCTTGTTCGAATTAACGTCCGTCCAAATAACGCTCATTCACTCACTCGTATGTACGAGTCGGCATTGCACGACACGAGAATGTCGCCTCGCAGCTGCATTCCACTCGTGAGCGACGTGTGACCGACGAGATTCGCGATGCACAGACCTGATATCAGAGAATGAAGGACTAATTTACGCGATGATTGACCATTAGAATACTGAATCAGCGTCGCTTGACCGGAACTCGAACCTAGGTTCGATCAAAGGCTCATTCAAGAAAATCATGATTGTGAATATTGGAAAACTGTAAATGACACTGTAGAACTATAATCGCGACAATTCTTATGTACACCTCGAAACCGCAAACTACCATTCGTTTCGAAATGTGACTCCAATAAACTCTTGGAATTAGCCCCCCATAAACTGACCAGAGGTCATGTTCCACACGCGGATGGTCGTGTCGAGCGAGCCGGAGACGACGACGTCCCGTTCAGTGTCCATCTGAAGAGGAGAGGGACGATGAGTACAATTGAAATAGAAGTATTTTGCCGGTTCAGATCAGTTACATCCGTTAATATATCAAGAGCAACAATTCCACAAGTGATCCCTCTAATACGTAAATACAGACGAAAAAGGCTGTCAAATGGCACACATAGGAAGACGAACATGAAAAATTAAATGATTGTATTTTTATTCCCACAAATGACCAGCGTGCATACCTGAACCGGCCCCTCCCATCTCTTACTACACACGGTAAATCCCCCATCCTCCATTTCACTTTCTCATCAAGAATGCAATAACATAAGTTTATTTTCATTCCTGCTTTCATTAGGTTCTTTTTAGAATTGCAACATCGAGCTGAATCAGTCAACCCGTTCACTGTCCCATTTCTCAATTTTAACCAATTTCGAAGCTTCCCCTTTTGTTAAAAGATATGACAGTTCGGAATCTGCACCCACACCCTCCAATTCGGCCTTTACACCCTACACCATCCCCTTTTAATTCGCCCTTTCCACCCTACACCACCTCCTCCAATTCGGAATCTGCACCCACTCACCAGTAGCGAGTACACTCGATTGGTGTGTCCCTGCAGCGTGTGCACGCACTCGCCCGTCGCCGCGTTCCAAATCTGCAAATTCAAATAATAATAATAAAATTGTTTTAAAATTGACCAGTCACTTCGGCGCTGCACGGACAACACTTGAATGGTACATTACCAGATCAATCAATCATAGTTTGTTCAATTGGTGCAAACAAAAAAAAAATTCCAAGTTTCGAATTCAAGGTGTCAGCACGTGCCACTTTTCGGTTACAGTTTTACCACTTCAATACGTTGGGGATTACTAGTTCAATAAGTTCAGCGCACGAATCCATAAAAACCGCAGCATCCCTGGTCCCATCTCTCCCCATAATACTAGAGCTTGTCACCGATTCGAGCCCCTCCTCGATCAAGAAAAGGAAATTAATCACTCACCTTGACAGTGAAATCGTAGGCTCCACTGGCCACCTTCACGCCGTTGAACTGCACGCAGCGCACGGCAGCCACGTGCCCGATCAGGTGCTGACAATGATTTAATATTATTACTTATCTAATAACAAATTAAAATTTAGCAGCTGCATTCACCGTTATTACATCGCAATACTTTCTAGATCTATGTTGCTGCTTGTGAAACGATGAAAGAAGCCAAATGTTTCACAATTACAAGACAAGTAGAGGTTTCACTGTTGCTACTTGGTTCGATGCGACAATTCTAGTTGATCGAATCTCGATTCTGTCTTAAAAAAAACTAAATAATTATACCTGCAGGCACTGTCCCGACTCGATGTCCCACACGCGGAGGGTCGTGTCGCGCGAGCCTGATACGAGGCTGAAATATTGGATTTTGTATTATTATATATATTTCATAGCCAATCCGATACAATTAACCGTTATGATTCAAAGGCGAATATGGGCAAACCCTGAAACCCACCTCATGGGTGCTCTATCACAACTTTTCTCTCAACATTGTCAGAATTGAGTTTTTATTCGCTACGAGAAGACTGCACAAATTGATCAGAAGTACACATCTGAGAGCATCATCAACCCCTGCAGCCCGCAACTTTCGGTGTCTCATGATCATAAGAGACGAAAGACTAAAGATCATCAATGCTCACGTGGTTCCGTGGAGTGCCATGCATCGGACGGTGGACGTGTGTCCGCCCAGGCAGTGCAGTTGCTTGCCCGTCTCCGATGACCACACCTGAGCAGAGGGGGAGAGATTAGAATGAGACTTGCTACGAAGTTATCAGACTTGAGGCCTTTTCCGAGGCTATTGAACAAGAGCTGAACCGCAACATCACCTGGTCACTATAGTTGGCGAATCCCAAATAAAACAATGGGTTCGATCAGAAGGAAGATAGAAATCAACAATATCACGATTATGCACGCTTTTGTGCACTCACTGCAGCTTCGATTCAAATTCATTATTTGTTTTTTTTTCTATTCTACCAAAGAAAAGGCTATGATCAGATGTGGCGCCACCCGTCGCTATTGAGCACTAGCTGAACCACCACATCACCTAGTACTTCCTTACAAAAACATCAATGTCGAATCAAATCTTTTCAAATTTAAGGAATCTTGGCAAATTTGTGCACCACTACTCCACCTGGTTCCTCATTCTACTATTCCGACAAGATCCTGGCAAGCAAGATAACCATATCTCACGTGTTATGCTACTTATTTTGATTCCGATAAACAAAACAATAACAAGTAAATAACAATAACAAATAGCCCACCCGCACAGTCCGGTCCGTGCTACCCGACACGATGTACTTGCCGTCGGAGGACACCTGCGAGGTCCACACTCCGCCCGAGTGACCGACCAAAATGTGCTTCAGCTGCAATAAAAGACAATGTTCGAGTATATTTTTGGGAACAAATTAAGGAGCGTGTTCCAAGGACCGTTCTGCAGCCGAAATTCATATTCTAACAATTCACCCACCCCACAAATGAATAGATTTGTTGAGCAGCTGTTGAATAAAATATCAAGGCGCAGTGGTACTCAAGGTCTTGGTCTAGCATTTGAGCCCACTACCACCTGGTCAACCAGAGGATTTAGGGATATTAAGAAATGGATAAAGCTAAAATCACTAATCTCGAAAATCATTGAGAAATGTGCACACGTTGGAACACGAGCCCGCTTGGCCATTGCTAATTTGTTATCTCCCTCAAGGCCGTCAACGCATTGCCTTTGCTCCGAGCCATCAACGTATTAACCGCTCTCTGACGCGCAAGATCACCATGTCCAAATATCCAACCAAATAGTATTTACAACGCTCTTATTGCGCCTTCTACGCAATCGGAACTACTTTCGATTTCTGATTATGACAGCTATGAGTACCAGAAACTGAAAAAACGCGATAAAATACCATAGTTCCTATTAGGGGGACTCCTAATAGGGAGGAATTGCTCTCTGCAGGGCCAGTTAGAAACAAAATCGAAGAAGCACCCCCCCCCCCCCTCTTCTTTAATCCCCTTCCACTCACATGACTCGTCCTCTCATCGTTGATGCCGTGTTCGATCGTCGGCTCGTTGATGGTCCACACCTGAGGGAGAAATACTCGGTTAATACAGGCCTATCATATCTTATGACTTGTCGTTTGTTGTTGGCATTACATGAGAATCCATTATGCTCCACACCTGAGGAGAGGGACTCATTCGGTAAGTCAGACTGATCATGGTTTATGAGATGGTCTTTGTTGTTGTTATCACTAATAGGGACACAATACTATTGAACGTGTTAGTAGCGATGAAAACAAAACAACAACAATGATAATAATAAAATAAAAACATACTTTGAGCGTGTTATCGTCCGAGCCGGTGACGATCATCTCCGGCGTCAGCTGCAATTTGTTGTTGTTGTTGAACCAAATTTCCCATAATCAACATTTCGAGCACCACTTCGCTGTCGTTAGCAGCCTGTGAATCACGCAGCTCCCATGTGAAACAAAATTTCGTTTGCTTTGCCATTTATCATTTATCAAAACTAAATTGCGCATGCCTACCAAGTGTCATCGTCAATTATTATATTTTTCACAGATACCTACAACCAAACGCTTAGGAAATCACTTATGAAGCATTAACCACCCATGATACACAAACATTCCCAGATTTGGAAACACACCCCTCTTCGGTATTTAATTTAAAAACTAGCCCCTCACCTGTAGACACGTGATGACGTGGTCGTCGTGTCCCTTGAAGATGCACGTCCCCGCGATCCGTCGCCGCTTCCAGTTCGAGTAGATCCGCTGCAGACGGAGGAAGAGCGCCTTGTGAGGGGACTTCATCCAGATACTGCAAGCGTGAACCATCAATGACCATAGTTTCAGCAACCTTCCACCTCTCCTCATTTCCCCTGCCCACTCGCTCTGCCTGGTTAACGAAGAAACGCGTGAAATGGAGCGAAAACACCAATGATGTATAGTTTCCCATTGTGGAAAGACCAGGGCAAACGGAAACTCCATTTTAAAACATATTCGGAAACCAGAACGATTATGGTTTCAACGATATCACAAATGAGCCGGGTTTATACCTTCCGTATACGTCTCCCGCTCGCTCCGCGCGATGCCGAATGAAGTCCTCCTCGCTCATCATGCCTGAATGTTAATTATTTATTTAAACACTATGATGGTGACAACTATCCAAAGCTCATGTCGCCTCAGTACTCATCTAGTCTCGGTGTAGCTTAGCACTCGCTGGACACATCTCTAAACATTTTAAGCGGAGAAACCAAAGCAATAGTTCCAAAACAACATTAGAAAATAACAATAAATAATAACAATAACACCAACAATAACAATAACAACCATACCTGGAACGAGTACGGAGCGGGCGGCCACGTGGCCCGGCTGCTGCGCCCACAGGCCATTCTCACGTTTGCTGAAATGATAAAACTAAAATCGAGCGCCATCTAAAAAATTCAAGACATGCACATTCGCGTTCCAGCCCTACTCCATAAACATGAGCATATTGAAAACTCCAATTGATCCCGGAGAATCAGTGGAAAAATAAATATTATAAACGATTCAATGCACCTCTCCTCGTGTTGTATTCTCTTGTATCTCACAAGTGAGTTAACTCACCTACCGTATCTATTGACTACCGTACCCTCTGCCAACTACCGTACCCCTACAGTACACTCACGTCGGAGCGGGCAGCCACTCCAGATACTCGCTCGTGCACTTCTTCTTCCACAGGTTGTCGTCGTCTCCGAGCGACGCCCATCTGGCAATCGTCGATTAGAATACGGTAGGAACTACAGTAAGCTTTTAATAAATTCAGGAATCATGAGATGTTGATCACATTGAAAAGCATGTGAGCTTCCACATAAGTAGCCGCAATGAATCCGAAATAAAGTCAGTTGTCGATTGGAAGTGCGCCCCCTACCGTACCTCGAGCACACCCGCTGGATGGAGCAGAGCGAGTTGGGCGGCAGCTTCTCGAGGATCTTCAGCGAGATCTGCAAGATCTCTTTAAGTAAGGTCTCGATGACATGTCACTTTCTGCCGACCTGTCCCATACTAATGAATCTGCTGAAGCACAGACACGAGCGGGTCGAAATTTCGCGAAACTTTCGGCAATTTCGATCAATCAGAGCCAATTTAATATCGTAAATACACTATTCCTCGTCTACCATGCATTTTCGCTACCAACCAGAGCGACAAGCACAGTTTGGAGGGGACAAACTTGAACCCCGAACGTGGGAAAATGAAAAGCTTCTACCGTACGCCTTCATACAGTACCCCCTGGTACCGTACCTCAGCGGGCAGACAGGAGATGAAATCTCGCTGAAAGTGGGGTTCGATGACCCGTTGGAGGAAGCGTACGACGAGTGGTTCGGCCCCCTCAACAAGATGGCCGAGCACGTTCCGCTGCGATGTCATCGACATCTTCTGTAAAGAAGAGAGCTATTATAAATTTTGAACTGAAAAATTCGCAATCTCTACAGAAAACAAGTCCTCTAAATGATCAATCAAAATTGGTCAAAATAGATGAATTCAAAAAATATTGGAGATGGACATTTCCCGTTTCAGCATTAGATCATATTCTGATTCATTGGTATTTTTTTTCGATAATTGCGTTATGCTCATCGAAAAAAAAAACAATCCATGCACTCATTGTCTACCATAGTACGAACCATTCACTGCTAAACCGATCTGCCAAGATTTTTCAATACCCTCTTTTTTATGTTTCTCCACCCCCCCCCCCCCCCCCCCTAATGGCTTTTCTTCAACCAATCAATCTTACGTAATCCCTTTCTCCCTTAAAGCCTATCCCAACCTCCGCTCTCCCTAACCCGGCGTGTCTAGAGCATCCCTCCCAATGCCCCCCTCCTCACCTGGAACATCTCGATCCACTGTCTCTCCTGGTCGTTCACCTCTCCCACCACCAGCTCCTCCTGCTGCTGCGCCGCCAGCTGCTGCTGGTGCTCCGCGTGACGACGCTCCCGGGCTGCCTGACAATTTAATTAATTAGTTAATTATCTAATTAACTCACCTATAACAATGCAAAAACTAAGAAATTCCTCAAAAACATCAGGACAATTCATCCAAGTTTGCTCGCGCTTCACCGATTCCATGAGTCACCTGGTGGCCGGTCTATCCATTAGGGCCTCGAATGATTCGCACAAAAAATGAATAACCAACCCTCACTTCGTCCTCCACAGTCGGCCGCAGCTCGTTGAGGCCAGATGATGAGGGAGCCTGCAAGATTCCGTAATTTTTCAAAACCACATCTCATCACAAACTCCAAAATCAATGCCGCATCCGTGTGTGGTCCATCAATAATCTACTCCATCGTCGATTTCTTTGATTACCGTACTCGTAAACCGGCCCCAATCGATAATCGCTCCTTACCTCCTCGTCGATCTCCATCTTCACGCTCGCGCCCATGTCCGGCATCCACTGGCGCTTCTACAAGGAAAATATCGGTTACATTTTTTTACCTCAACATTTCGCGTTTCACCATCTCATCAATACGGCGTGCAGTCGTCACTATCAATTCATCGTACGGATCTATTCATGAATAATCTATTCATGATCTTTGCGTACTTCAGATTTGAATCTTCCGCATCGTTGCAAGATCAAAGGTCAAAGATCAACTCCCCCCCCCTCCCCGAACTTACCCCTCTGTTGGGCTCGCGCGCGAACGGGCCTCGCTTGGCCATGACCACGTTCAGGTAGTAGTCCTGTGCAATATCTCCTTTATTAATATATATGGGCCAAATCCAATTTTTTTTCACCGTGAAAGGGTAACTTGGCAACTTTGAGTTTCAAAGCTCTTCTAAATATCACTAAAATCCAGAATCGCTCACCATTCGATCATCCATGACGAGCGCATTGTCGTCGTAGTTGGGGCGACTGCAATGAGAACCATCAAAACCTTCACGCTACCGTACCCTCGACTACCGTACCCCCTTACAGTAATTACCGTACTTGATCTAGCTAGCACTATACAAATCTTTCCCGGTACCGTAACCTCAACAACCGTACTTGGATGCTCCTCCCTCGAGTGCCATCATGAGCTCGTCCGCTTCGCCCTTGGGCAGGAATCGAATGGGTGCCGCGTGCTGATGGTGGTGGTGGAGAGGTGGACGGCCGGCGGGAGTGGCCAAGTGATGGGACTGCACAAGGACGAGGTTAGGTTGCATGTAAATGTATGATTCAAGCTGGTTCATTTCGGATCCATAACCCTTACTAATACTTTAAATATTCCTCATGTTTGATATTTTCACTAGGGTTGGCAATTCGGGCTAAACGGCCCGCTGCGATGGATAGGTCACGTAGCGGCCCGCTACGAGGGAGGGAGAGGGTAGCGGCCCGTTATTCCCGTTATTTCCCGCAACGTCTCTGCCCAAACTCCGCCCCCTTCCTCTCCCCCTCCCCCCGCTCTCTCTATCCCGGCGCGCCTAGAATACCCCTCTAAAGATATAACGATCGCGTAGCGGGAAACGTGGCGGGAGATAACGGGAATAACGGACCGTTACCCACTCCCTCGCCGTAACGGGACCGCTATACCGCTACCGTTTAGCCAACCCTAATTTTCACGAGTAGTTCCTCAAAAAGAAAAATGTAAGCCAGGTTCTCGCTTCGCCCTTCCCTCATCATCCCTGGTTTCGCCTAAATGTCAATAGTAACCCGGTTTTTAATACAACCCAATACTACGTCCACCCGACCAGTTTTCTTCAATCACCACGGTTTCTACATCGGGTAATTGAACGAGTGCTACTCCCGTCACATTCGCGCAACATCCGTACCACATCAGCCCTAGATCATTACGATTTCAGTAGAATCTCCGTGTAGTACAATCCCAAATAATTTGTTCGGTGTTCCCCGGCACTTCACCGCTACATCGACAATTGATCACCCCAGCTCTTTTCCATGGTTCAATACTGCTGACATTGAGGGTTACTACGAACTCTAATAATCAATCACCATCCTCCCGTCGGTCTAGTGCCACACTATTTCCTCATCATGCCCACTTTCCAATCGTTCTCCTTCCAATGCACCACCACCCTCACCTTGTCTCCTCCTCTCCTGCCGTTCATCACAGCCGGTGGCAGGGCCTCGGCCAGGTCTCCTGCCTGCAATTCGTCCATGTCTCATTTCATTTCTCATCTCTGCCGATCCACAGATTTCCCTTCTCTATCTGCACTCTGATTGACCCTTCATATCTTCGCTTCCGGTAGTTCTCAGCGCCCATTTTTTGCTCGATTCCTCTCAGTCTCTAGCAGTCAACGCCATTTGTCAACCGATTGGAATGGCCATAAACCATTTCAATAAGTAACCCCCACAGGAGCCCTCTTTATGGAATCAATTTCCGGTGCTGAATTGAGCGCTAGCGAATGGCTTGTGAGGCCGCCCTCTCCTCCCAAAATGCTCCTCACAATTAAAGTAAGCCTACATCAACATACCAAAATCACTAAAAATACAGAATACTAACTATTATTATCGTTATTTCCTTTTCAATAGCATTGCCAAATCCCCCCCACCTGGAACTTCTCGAGCATCGCTCCTCCTCCTCCTCCCACTTGTTCTCTCCTTCTGGGTGGTCGGGGTGGGACTGCAGCCCGGGAGGTGGATGGTCGATCATGGAAGGGAGAGGGCAGACGCTCCTCCCCATCGCCCATTCCTCCTCGTCCCTCCATCTCCTCCTCCGCCTGCTGCTGCTGCTCGAGCAGAGAGGAAGGCTGCAATGAGGGAAGGGGTGAGAACAGATGGTAAGGTTCATTGTATGGGCAAATGATTTTGTTCTACGACAAGAAGCGCTATCGTCATTGAAAAGCTACAAGCCTGCTGACTTGTGAATACCCTGTGCGACACGAAAGATGAAGGTTTTTTTTTCGTTTTGAATTTGAAATGGCTTAAAATATTTTCTCGACACTCCAATAATCGACTTGCACTCCTACTATGAAAGACGCAACGTCATTTGGGTAATAAAATAGGTTCTACGATGAGAACTGCGGGACTACCAAAGAAGTTATACTATTTCGGAAAGCGACAGCCGATAATTGCTGTTTGCAACGCAGCTACCCAATACAGACTTTGTGAATCACAAATGGAGACGGAATTATATATCCAAAAAAACGTTTAAAACTCACATCATAGATGCCGTGTCTCGCGACGGGCGCCAGGGCGGACGAGGCACGCGAGCAGCTGGAAATAATTATTAATTAATATTATTTAAATTAATTTAAAACGACGAAACAGACAACGTGAATCGACAATGCAATAGCACATCTTCCCACTATTCCGGCTGCTCAATCATTTCCGATAACCCCTCACAAAATGACACATTTCGCGCTGAATCAGTCGCCCCGTCCCCTTCTTCATTTCTACCGAGCCACAATATACTAGGTGTGGTGGAAAGGCGAACGCACTTCTTCAATCAACATGGCGCTGTTCTATCGTTTTCATCTCCGAGAGAGACCGGAAATCAACGACTCTCAAAAAAGTAACGAGAAAAATGCCAATGGAATGCGACACGGGAGATTGATTTGATAAGATTGATATCAGTTAGAATTCAATCGGCAACGAGAGTGGGAAAAAGGAGTGAAATGGCCAAAGCATTAGCACTTTGTGAGCCCAGAAACAAATGAACGTGAGAGCGAACAGCTCGAATTTCTATGTCACCGTTCATAGAGAGTGGACACTATCGCGAGTGCCACTTTGACATATTGAGTGAGGGGAACGATGATGAGAGTAAATCGACCAAGGTATGCGAAAGAAGTAGTAATCCAAAGTGCATGGGGATGCGAGATAGCGTGTGAAATGGAGAGAGCGGCAGACGATGAGAGAAATGAGTGTTCTTCTCTCGACAACCAAAGATGCACCGATCAATGTTTGCGTCAACACGAATTACCGATTTAGGCAGATGAGTGTAATCATTATATTGAATTCATTACATTGATTCAATTGAATTGCGTTACAGGGCAACCATTTATAATAATCGTGAAACCCAACTCCACCTAGTTTCCAAAATCCACAAACTCCCAGGATCTAATCTATGCTTGTCGAGTGGAAATCCTGCAAACAAACACGCAGGAGGAAAACAAATAAACCAGATTAGGACGTGCTAGCCAACTGGGAGAGCTTGTAAGATCTGGGAACACGCTTCCTAGCACTCAAACATCTACGGAATTTGATGAAATTACAGGACCCTCAGGTTAAACAACGATCACAACACCTCCACATCTCCACAGTGCACAATGGAGCGGGAATCACTTCTCGATTCCATCTCCCATCCCCTCAATGAACTGGTCATGTTATCATCGCTGTCTGCTTCTCTCATCTCTCCTCCATTCTCATGATTTCTCGCTCCTCTCTTTTTATGGGTCCGAGAGAGCCGAGCGTGCAAAAACAGTGTGCGCAGTGCGCACGAAGCAGTATTCGGGGCCCGTGTCATTTCACAGCCGGCGCCGTTTCTTTCGCGTGAGAGTACGAGAGAAGAAGAGATGATTGGGTGTGAATTGGGCTGAAGATCGAGATCGAAGTCTCGAAAATCATTCGATACTTGTAAGACTGCTGAAGCAAAGAGTCGCCAAGAACAGTGAATCATGGATATTAATGGATCATTGGATGCTAGCGGAATACGAACAGAGGCAATCGTAAATTGATGATACAGTCAACTCTAAAGAAGCTGCTGAAACACGCTGTTGCCTTGGTAAGTCGATCCGTATTATTTTCGGAATGAAATGAGCGTACACCAGATTGGTAATACAAACAAATCCCTTACAGTAAGCATTCATGTGACACTAAAGTGCCAGGAACATAGCAAATATGCGATTGCAGGATTCGGCTGATTTTTCGGCGTGATATTGATCAGTGGTCACAAACAACCACGTAAAAACACTTTGATTGTGAGCGCAGTGCGCAATGTTAGACAGACAACAAGAGAGCTCGCGCAGATTGAATCGATATTTCGACATCCTCCAATCTCCCTAGATCATAACAAAACGATCTGGAGTGCAAAACGAGTTAGCCGCCCAATGCGAAAGGGAAAACGAAAAGCAGGTGCACGGAATTGCAAATATTCGGGTGTGCCGAGGCCCCACAAACTCACCCGGGGGCTTCTATTATTAGCTGGACACCACCTGCAGAACCGAAAGGCGGACAGGGTAGACCAACGACTAGATCGCATAAGGCCTAATAATACATAACCTGATCGAAGCAGTTAGCCAGGCTTCTAAACCCCTTCTGGAACGTCAAAACCGCACAATTGGTTGGGTGTATTTTTTCGCACAAACTACGCAGATGAATCAAATACCCACAATCCACTCGGTATCTAACATCACCTTGCAACGCGCATTCACCGGGGGTCCGCAACACAGCCTCGAAAAGCCCCTACACAGATCCCACTGGTCAACACACTCCACAAGTGAAACGGACAGAAACCGTGCGAAAAATGGAGAGAGTGAAAGAAGCCAGGGAGGGAGTGGGGGATAGATATGGACATAGAGAGAGGGAGGAGGGGGGAGGGGACAGAGAAAGAGAGACGGGCTAGAAAAGGAGCGCGCACTCCCATGCACAAATACACAGCAGCGCGAGCCATGGACGAAGAGGAAAAGGGAGCAATGGAAGGGAGGGGGGGGGGGGGTGGTCTCCCTATTCCACTTCATGTCTCCTCGTCTCGACTGTATGAGGGAACAGAGAACGGCATCAGAGTGTTCCCGAGTGGGGAGGAAAGGGATCAGGAAAGAACCGTCCACTCGAAGGAAGACGAACTCCCGGGAAGGGAGAAGGGAACGATGCATGGATTGCCTGTCTCTCTCATTCCACTGACCGACAAGAGATAAGGCAAAATTGAGAGACGAGAACATGGTATTGCTCGCTGCCAGTGAAGAGCACGGGGTCGGATATCGGACTATACCCCCGATTTTGACCCGCGATTTTCAACAGTTTTCTTGCTGAACCACCGATTTTGTGCGATTGTTCGATGAAGGTGCTCATAATAGCTCGCTGCTACGAGATGAGGAGTGATCATCTACCTATCAAAGGGGCCCTTCTTTTTGCTCCTCTATTGGCCAGATGATGGGAGGCGCAGAGGAACGCATATCACAATGCGGCCTCCGCAATCATCAAGGATCATCCATTCCAATCTGTTCAAATGGAGGTGCACTATTGAGGACCCGAGGGACGGTTTACAGCCTATTCACTGGCTTTGGAACTCGCGTTCCAATAGGGGAAAACTTCAGCGTATCTCAGCGGCCCATCACTCTCGAGTCGCACTCCGTAACCTCATCTCAAACGGTTCTCGACTCGTTCGATACCAATCGAATACACGCCATGTGCATGCCGTTCGGCCAATGAAAAGGAAGGGTCGAAAAAGAGGCAGTCCCTCTCGATTGACCATGCTCTTTCCATCATGCATGGGACAGATTGCAAGAACACTGCTCGAGCAGACGCCGCAAAATCCTCCATTCTAGCAAATGTTAAACTGATGTTAAACCGAAGGCATCTGTCAATGGGCTGGTCTGGGGTTCATCTAGATCGAGAACTGAGTGCACAAGGACTCGGTGTAGTACATCGATAAATGTATGCTAAAATTACCCCAATCCGGTTAAACCGTCAAGGAGTGGGGCTGTTCATGTGATTGCGTTCCAGTGAGCCGGTTCATTACAACGGGCACTGTAGCCTAATTACTTCCCCTCCCCCATCCCCTACTTGTGGCACCGCCGTTGTTTCGAGTTGTATTGACGTTTGAATTGAAGGAGGGCGATTACTGTTCGATCGGGGGGCAGTGAATGAGCGGGGGGGGGGGGCGGACGAATTCAAACTCACAGGAAAATCGTAATATAGTCATGGCATGGGAAAACTATGGAAACAGAGAAAGAGCTTTGCTGAATAAAGAGGGGATTTCCTATAGCCAACGCGGCGGATTCGCATCATAAATTCGGTCATCACCGACCGCTGTGCCCCCTTATTTCGAATCGTTTCCTACGTTAGCCGGCTGACAACCCTGTATTATCTCCACTGCGTACCGAGTGGCATTCGAAGAAGAAGGAAAAAAAGGAACGACTGTGAGACCAAACAATTAGATATTTTGCGAAAATGAAATCGGAACAATAAAAATACGGTGAAATATTCGTACAATAGCCAAGTGTCAGATTCCACAAGAGGAAATTGAAGGATGGATTCATCTGTTCAATCAAAATGATTCAAATGCCCCCCTCCCCTCCCGCCATCCGCTCAAATCTCAAACTCCAATCACATGCGCGGTTGGTGTTTCACGATTCCTATACATCAATGGGCGATGGAATACAGCAATCGTATCTTCCTACTGGTCGCAAAACAACAACAATTGAACACACACCAGCAACCACCTTATTTTTTTCCGAGCACGCATACAAATTATGCAACAGCGTAGGAGAATAAAAATCGCACAATCAGCAAACATCTGAATCCAGCATCTCCCACTTCGTCATAGTCCACTCCATCTCACTCACTTATTTCCATCCAATCAGTGGCGCTTTAACTCTCTCTCTCTCTCTCTCTCGGGACTACTACGCATTTGCTAATTTTAATCTGCTTCTCGACGCTAATTCGGTCCCGCAACGGCACTTAGTTCGCACATCCCTCACCCACTCGAAATCGAGCGTCAATACAGACTGCTCCCAAAGCAGCGAAATTATTCCAACAACAACCTCGTGACCAACGAGCAAAGGCTTTCACAGAAACACCCGGTAATTCTCTTTTAGTTAAACAAAATCACACGACACATGATAGCATGCGAGAGAAAAAGCCGAGTTTGCGCGTAATTTCTAGGCATCGGAATCATATTATCGCGGAGCTGCCAACAATTCAGCTAAAAACGCTCTGCAAAAGCAGCCGACTGCTATCCATTTCCCGGCTTCACAACAAAAACCAAAAGCATAAAGAAGAAGTGCTGCTCCAATTTTAGCCCCGCTCCTTCTACTCTCCCTGCAGCTACAATTCAGCGGGTTCAAAGATCAGTCTTCCTTGAGCCTCCGATACTCTTTGGTGCCTGCTCCATTTCTCATTCTTCCCACTCCATCCCTCTCTGCCTCCCTTGGCCTCCTCTCCTTCTAAACGGGGTCCTTCCTTCTCTTCCCAGGCTGCTCCAATACTTAGCGTCGTGGGAAAGGTCCACGCAGCTAAAGATTTAGTCGAGATTCCACAGCAAATCTCCGACAAGGAAAAACAACAAGCCGAGTGGAACCTAGCACTAAGCAGGTGGAAAAACGGCTACGGCAAGCGCAGCTCAAAGTCTCATGCATATCAAACAGCACGCTGCATTCCATATTCACTTCACTCACTCACACATAAATTACGTGTGGGGATCAGCGGTCTTTCTGCTTCATTTACTTGCGGCGCCTGCCTTTTAGGGGCCGGCGGCACTACTCGTGAGTACAGCCCTCTGAATCTCTCTATTCCTCATACTATCTCATCTCGTCTAGCCCATGGGACGAGTTAGGTCATTGGTCCTCACAAGATGGACCCATTGCATCCTTGGTGCCAGCCAGTGTGGCCCCGATTGGCATCTGTGCGAGAGACCTCCCTCTCTTCCATTCCTCCATTCCCAGCAAGAGAGCAGACCAGAGGGAGAGCGAAAGACAGGTGAGGTGAAGAGGGACAAGGGCACAAGGACAAGGGAACGCGCGCTCGTATTGCGCGCGAGCGCACCCAATCGATCGATACCTCTGTAGGCAGTAAGGGTGGTCAGAACGAGGCATCAAGCAAAATCAAAGATAGAAGTTAGCAAAGGCGAGCCAAATTGAAAAGGAAAAATCAGTATAGATGAGAAGGAAGAACAAGGAACAAGGGTTGACAGGGCAGAATCTGTATAGTCGACAACCTTCGAGTGAGTGGACCTTTGATCTACCCGGGCGAGGGGCTCGGTCTCTATGGAATTGCGCCGTCTTCTGCAAACACATAACACACAAATCGGCCTCCGTCGGTCGATTGATCAAACCCCCTTCTTCTCAATTCACCCCTTTTCCCTCCTCCCATCAATTGAGCAAACTGCGGATCGAGTAAAACACTGCCTGTGTTATTACCGAACGGAACGCTATCACTCCTCTTACGAATACGTAATTGAAGAAAACCTCGAACTCTCGTTGAACCCCGAATGCTAAAGCGCACAGCGGGATTCGATAAGCGCCTGAGAGTTGGCAAAAGATAGGCGCTGAGTAGCCGATTGGAGCAAGCGGCCAAGTGATTGCAAGACAGCCGCTCTACCGACTGCGCCATGGCTTACCTCGGCAACTCGGCGAAATCGAGTCGGCTCTTCTTCTGAGCTGCGTCTTCGGGCGACGACTTCCGCTTGTTCTGAACAAACAAAAATAGAAATAAAAATAGAAAAAAACTATCCAAATGTACTCTCATTTTAATTGCGAAATGCCTACAAATATAAATTTACTAGTTTCGACAACTAACCGAAATGGCGGGCCCGTCTCCGGCACTGTAGTTGTGGTCCGTGAGATGGGCCTGAAATTTGACTTTTATTATTTCTGTTGTAATAATAATAATATTTATCCGCACGGTTGTGGGTGGGGGGGGGGGGGGGGGTGGGAAAGGACTCTGGCGCCTTTAGCCGTTGACGAGTAGTGTTACGGGTCAGTTGGGATCTTTGGACTCATCTTTCTTCTTCGGATTCATTTCTTGTCGCTTGCCGCTGTGACACTTCACAATTGGGGGCAAGCCTCGCATGACGTCGGACCGCCTTTCCTCTCATCTTCCCTTAGACTAGTCGCTACCGAGATCCCGGATCCCGGATGGCCAGTCCTCCTTAGAAGTTCATAAAGAGGACACCTTCGATACCTTCATGGCCGACTTGAAATGTCTCCGTCCTTCGATTCGAGATCCGTGGCTTGATACCTCCGAAGGCTTGCCAGGGACTGGGGAGGGATTCTTGAGTCAGGGGGTCAGCAGATGGAAGACGAGAGAGGGGAAAGTCGACTCTCCATCGGAGAGAAATGAAGAGGGACCGCTCACGACGACTGACCGAGACAAGAATGAAGGGGTGTTTGGATTACACCCCTACGGGGCCACAAACGCAAGATCGAAGAATTGAAATTATTCTCAACCACCATGTCTATCTTTCTCTCTCGATTTCCCGCCGCCACGCGTTCCAAGTGCGAAAAAAAACACACCAACCAACGCATACACACACAGTGAGCGTGGGGATGCGAGAGCGAGCGAGCATTGCCTCTCTATGGAAGGGGGGAAGGGGATCGATTCAGGGCACACCCTCTAAAATGTCATTGCCCCCCTCGGACAACTCTACTCTATTTGACCACGACGTTTGATAAGATATGATTATCAGAACTAATGCAATTATAATAGACTGTAATAGATTTGCAACTATGGAATCAGTATGCAAATCAGCGTTTTTGTCATGCAATTTACATGATGTAAAGTAAAGTGGCCATAATTTCTACAGAAAGATTAGTGTTCTAGAAGCACTGAATGAGCACGATAATCCTTATTCTATGCTAATGAGGAGATATTTAAGAAGGAGATTTGAAAATCGATACCTGTAGCTCGTGGGCGGGGCTTGTCTCGTACAATGGGCTGGGCTCCGTATCAGCATCGTAGGCAGTCGTGCTATCTGTCGGAGTGGTCGAGCTAGTGCCCAACACCTTCAAGGGAGACGATGATTTACGAAACCTTATCTGACCCCGAGGCCCTTCCTGCTAGATAATAACGAGAGATAACGCACGAGATCTCCCAGATTGAGCGATCGAGCGGGGTCGAACAGCGACTGTTGCCTCGCTCGACCCGGCTTCAGCTCGAGCTCAGTCTTGTCCGTTGTCATCATCGCACCCTGAAACGAGGAATCAATCAAGTACAGACACAAAAGGCAGCGATGATAAGATAAGCGGTAAAAAAACGTGTGAAAACGCGGAAAATGTCTTGCCTGACTGGAAGAATCGTCTTCGAGGCCACCGTCGTCATCGTAGGAGTAGGCGTGATCCATCGGGACCGCATCATCGTCCATCTAAATGAGCAAACTCGTCAAAAACGAACAAGGCATATCGCGAAAACAATCGCAAACTAGACTAAATATTGACGATAATGACTACGATGCAGGACAAATCAATCCAATTTGCATTGCTAAAGTATCTTTGCTTGCGCTGACGAGCCCTAACGCACTCAAAAGTACTTTTCGAGAAGTATAACCCGAAAGAGAATCGGAGCCAGGCCGCGCCGGCTAGGCACACTCGACGCTAGCCGCACGCGTGGTGTGCTTGGTCAAGCGCGCTTGTGCTTTGTCACACTTTTTATTGCATTTTTTCTTTTAAAATTTTTAATGTTGTCGATATTCATTTTTAATAGTATTTATAAATTCGTGGCGGCGACGACAATTTTTCGATTCACCAGGAAAACGCGTTCGTGTACAGACTTTACAGATTACAGTACTTGTGATCAAATGTGAAAGGTCCGCGAACCCGTGCTCCTTGCTAGTAGTACTAGAGAGATACAATTTTATAAGAAGCGATGGAAGCGTTAAACACCAAAACGTCACAGCCTCATGTATATGGATCATGGCCACATTCCGATAGCATTAGCTTCCTCAGCTAATGGTTCCGCAGTAAGGGTGTTATGAGTCATAACTTGACTTCCGGAAGACAGAATGTTAGTTCTTTATCAAATCTCTGATGATCAAACAAAGGACCAGTTTTGGTTCAAACTATTCCTCATCATCAATGACGGAATATCAAAGGCAAAAACAATGCAGAGAATTGATAAATTAGCTTTATTGAACTCTCTTCAACAACCCGAGAAAATACAGCATCAAATGTCTAAGCAACGCAATAAGACTACGACAAACGACATAAACAATTAAACGAGCATTACATTTTTAGAGTCGATTTTGAGATTTTTGTGATAATGCTTCTCCATATTGCGAATCGATAAACGAACACAGTGAATGCGATAACTGAGCGAATAATGTTAAAATGTATACAACATGGGAGGTCAAAGATCAAACTACAATACTTCATCGTACTGGATATTATCCTCCTCGACCTTCGGTCTCTTTTCGTGACCATCGGAGGGACGTCCTCCGTCTCTTCGCTTATTGTTCGCACCTGAAACACGAATCGTTCGGTCAGGATCAAATTCAAATTTGATTAATTACTGCAGAAAAAAGTCGAAACCTCAGTATAGAAATTTCAAGCTGATTCAATACTTACTTAACAAGTGTTATGTTATTATTCTCACCATTCCTGCTTCCTCCCTGTCCTCTTTTGTCTCCCTGCCCTCCCTGTCCACCCCCTTCTCCTCCTCCATTCTGCTCGGGCATTTTCATCTTCTGGGCCGGGCCCTTGTAACCTCTGTTCGCGATGAAGTCTATCAGCGTTTCCTGCGAAGAATTATAATCATTTATTTGATTGTTGTCATTGTACAAAGCGACCCCTCGAAAACACCAGCGACTATTGAACCTCAAGTGTCTTGACTTATCATTGAAACACCAGTTCAATTGCATGTTTTTTCTTATGTTTCGCACACAAGCTGGACGAATTGATCGAACATGCTTCCCCAGCAGATGTACAACCTTTGAAACACAGAATCCCAGGCGCATCATTTTACCATTGTTTGGAAACATGAAAAATCAAGCTGTACTACAACCCCAGTACACTTTAACATCCAAATTATTCTTCTAGAATAAATAAAGTGAAATTCTGACCTTCTCAATGGGGTACTTCATCGAGTTCACTACTGCCTGTGCCGTCTTGAGTGAATTGGGTAGCGATTTGTCCGTTCGCTCGCGCATGAACACCCATTGGCCTTGCTGAAAAAAAAGTAATATATAATATTTTCAATGATCGTCGAGATAATCTTAGAATGAGATCTGGACTACTGTCGAATAGATTGTAAATACAAAGGGGAAGATGCTCGATCACAGTATCGCGCTCACCTCACCTCATGTAAAACCGCTGCAGCGCAAATCAACATAGGTTCGATTTTTTTTTGCAGCATTACCAAGCTGCTAGCCTGATCAAAAGAACCTACTGTTTCGCTAAGTTTAACAAAAGCGAATCAGTTGAGCTATCGTTTTTCAACTAAACCGAAAATCAATAATCAATAAATAGGATACCGTACCAAAGGATCCCCATTGATTACCTCTCTCTTGCACTCGATAATCTTCCCGTCGTAGGGCAGCAGTGAACGTGTAGCTTTCATCTGAGCGAAAGACTATAATTTAGATTAATTAATTTTGAATTTTTAATAACCAATCTTGCTTCACACCACGCCCTGCACATGTTGGTTTCACAAGTACTACAACCTACAAACTTGAGGTTCGTTACTAATAGGACCTGGTCGGTTTTTGATGAACAAATATTAAATTTCCGTTCTATGAAAGAATCGCTGTATTGTTCTTTACCCTGTATTGTCAAATCTAAGAGTTCAATCTGGCCATACCCGATCGAATTGACTACCGAAAGGGCTTTGCGCTAACAAGGACAACTTTGGTTTCGCGTTCACTTCAAACGGCACGCTCGTATCCGAAACTGCTATTTAGTTGATTTTTTATTTCGCAATCTCCTCTTACTCACCGAATCAACTGGTTCGGCCGAGTGTTGCACATAGAGGAAACCGACGTACTGCGGCAACTCACCCTCCTTCACCACTCTGCAATTGTAACCAGATTTAAAGGTTTATGAAATACCTTTCATCACTTTGAAAATATTGGTGATCGTGTATTGAGATGAAATGCAAGGAATTGCAACACGTGATAACTAGAAAAACCGCTGTTTCATGAAATCACCAATCTCGAAGCACCATTTCAGAGTTGCTTCAAGTAATCGTCCAATACTTCCTTCATGTTGCGTGCGCAGGAACACGACTGTAATCCCCTTTACAAAACGAGTCTCTCACTTCCTAATCTGTAGCTTGAAGTCGACACTGTTGTGCGAGGGCGGCTTCCACTTGAGCACCGTGTCGCAGCGACCCGGCACGTACGGCTCCAATTTTATACTACTAATTAATAGCATTTTTCAAGTTTATTAATTTCATAGTTATGATGGATGAAATATTGAAACTGTGACGATGAACTGTATACATAACAAGGATGAAGCGCGAGATATATTGGTGGTTGCAATCAGATCACGTTTGATTGCGACGAAGCAATTACGTTAACGCAAATTGGAACTATGCGAGATCTTTGAGCGCTGACTAAGAATAATTACACCTTTCTCCCTGATCTCATCTACCGTACCATTTATCGATTAAGATAGATACCATACCCCATCCCGACTACCGTACCTCATCGACCGGTTGGAAGATCAATCCGTCGATCTCGTGGGCGACGTTGCTCGTGAAGTCGTCTCCAAGCACCTGAGAGAGAATTTGAATATCTTCAGAAATCGTAAGAATGAATGAATAGAAATTATGCACCCGTAAGATCTACGTTCCACCACACATACTAGGTCAATGAGTATGCATTACTAGTTATTGAACATAGACGAGCATCGTCAATACCACTATTGAATACGTAAAATGTGGGCATTTTTGTGAAGCATTGGAGATTCTTAAACAATTCACCCCTTCACAATCAAGTTCCACAATCTACTGAAACTCTCTGAATTCATGTTGATAATGATCAATCCTCGCAGTGCCGTTAAAACATGTGAGTTTCTAGTTTCCTATTCCATACTTGGTCTACGCGCACAACCTGTTAATGGTAGTTGCAACCATAACTGAGCGCCGATTTCCCTGAGGAACTTTGTGGAGGCGGTGACCCGTTCAAATAAGGAAAATTTTCGAAAATTTGAGCGGCAACCCGTTGATGTTGAGGAAAAATAGAGGAAAATCGGTCCAAAAAGGGTGGTGACCAGTACTTCAGAAGCCGTTTTTTGCACGAGGAGACCCGTTCAAATCGTTCATAAAATTTCCAAGGTGCTCCCAGGCTCACGTATGGTTGCAACGTTTCTATCGGCACGAAAACACTACTGTTAAACTACCGTACCTTCGCAGTCGTTTCGATCGGCCAGAAATCCTTCACTCTCACGGAGCACAGCTCCTTCGCCTTGTTCACACGGCCTTCCTGCAATACTAGTGGTTGGCGTGGTCGACAGTTACCAACTCAAGACACACTATTCCTCCCGTGGTGTGGTCGGTCGACGTTTCGCAATACTCACCGCACACGCCTTCTCCCTCGCCCCGTGGATCTCCTTTCTGATGCAGTCGAGACGCGTGTCGAAGTTCTCCTTGCCCAGGTTGATGCCCTGTAATTTTTCCGATTTTTTTTTACAAAGAAGAAGCCGAGAATATCGTAGCTGCGATACAAAGCCCCTTTATCATTCGCACAAACTTGAATTCATCAGGAAAATTGGAATATAATTAATTGCAAGGCAAATATTGATAGTAATCCTCACATTGATTGTAAAAATCAATGTGAGGTACTTTTTTTTACAATCATTGATAATATGATAGAAACCCAAACATCGCTTGTTTACAAATAAAAATACCTCAAAAGTGATGATATCGTAGATGAGAATGCGAGGCACCTCGTGCCCATTCACCTGTAATGTATTAAATACAATTAATAAATAAAAATTCAGGTTTTGAAAAAAGCCCTGGTGAATGCAGGTTTGCCAAAGTTATGTGAACTGCATTTACCTGAATTATTGCAATAATTCTTAGAAATTGCTGAAAACGTTATCGTACAATTAGAGATCAAAGATAAAATAGTAAAGGAATCTTACGTGATCAAAGATCAGCTCACAATCCACGAGCGTGTTCGTGATGTGTCTCGGCTCCTTGCGATGGGGGAAGGTGAGACGGGGCAGAGGGAAGACCTGACGAAAGATATTCGTGACCATGGCGGGAAAGATCATGGTGGATTCTAGAATCGCAAGGCCAACTTAGTGATGATCTCAATCGATGACTCTAGTAGCTCAAAGATCATCTCTATTGTGGAGTGGGCATAACAAAATCAATTTATTAGGTACAAATTAAGCAAACCTCATTATCACGATCGAAGGCGTACACTTGGAACTTGTCCACAATATAGATCAAGTATCTGAAATTATTATTCAGATATAGAGAACAAGAACCCAACACCTTCCACCGAACACACAAGTCATATATTCTAGTGATAACACGAAAGCTCCTAGTCCCTATTTGAGACCAAACTTTCGCTACTAACAGATCATTCCATCGGAAGACATCAAATGACGTCAGTTTCTATACAGCAAACATTCTACCATGCTTGAAACAGAATAACCATTGAATTGAATCCCATTCCCTCCCTTTACCTCGACCCATCGGCCTTCCAACTCATTCGATACCGTCGCTGAGCGAGGAACGCCAGGTTGTTCCGATCGGGAGACATCTGAAGGGGTACGGTATTCACACATTTTGGATTCATGCCAACGAATGTGCTCGAAAATATACAACTTCTTGTGCACTACCATATACTTTTTTATAAAACCAGTTCACGATTATATTATTTCGGAAGCTACCGTACCTCCATGGAGACAGGCTGCGAGCCGGGGAATCCGTCGCGCTTGTACTTGATCAGGTCTTTGATCTGAAAGGGAAATTTTTAAGTTGTGAATCTATTCACAAAATCTCACCAACAAGCACCCAGCGGCCTCTCTGTTTCATCCTATTCATAACTGTTGCAGGAGTCCATCTAGTTCAATTCTTTCGTGATTGTCAACATTAACAAAATACCTCTTTCTAACAGACTAGCCACATATCCGCCGTAATCTAGCTATCCATTACGTTTAACGTAATCTAAAGACGAACCGCTCTCCTCAGTCCGCTCTTCAATCCCTCGTCCTCCAACGGCACCACTTCCGGCATTTTCCCGTCTGCAAATCAAGAAATGAATAGGGCGAAGAAATATGACTAGCACGGTTTGTTAATGTTTCAGCAATAGTATGTACCTACACTCAATATTTTCGTGCAGTAGATCGAATGCTAACCAAACAACAATAATACAATATATACATGCACTTGGCTGACTAGTGTTTCGCAAAAGCTATGTAGGCGTTGGAAAACCCGCCGAGCAATGAAAGCTTGAAATGGAATGGAACATAACATTGATGATCATGAACTTGGTTTCCTAGTGTTTCACTGACACATTATACTATGAGGTAGCTCCTTCGATCAGTGTTATTGAAATAAGTAAGGAGAAAAATAAAACACTTACCTGCGAACACCTTGGTCGACTTATTCTTGAATCCGTTCGCCCTCGCGTCGCCGTTCGATGCTGAATCTGATTATTAACTGGAACACAATGACAGCTCGAGAGAATCTACCATTACCCAGTTGCTCATTGTACCATTTCTTAAACCTTAAAGTTCATTAACTATCATACTTCTCCACCAATGAGCATTTCATCAACCAGTATTTATCTTGATCGGCGCAACTTTACGACTACCAAATTTTGATTCTGATTCAGAATGAGCATTTAACCAAGTGAACGAATGAATGAATGAAGCTCAAATCTTAAGTAATAAAGTAATACAGAAATAAAAGATTAAAAGCTCAAAACAACCATTCTCACCATTGTGACTAGTGCTCGCCTCATCTCCTCCACTCTCCTCCAGGGCGAAACTCTCCTCGTTGAAGTTCCATTGCGGCTTCTGAGGCGCCTACGAGAAATTATATTGTTTTGATGGTAGAAGGACGCACCATTATTCAGGCCCAATAAATCTGCGCTATCAACAAATGCTAAAGCGGTTATCCACCGGGTCGAATATAGAACAAATTCAATAGAAATCATGTAGTAGGAGTTGTAAACTCTGTGGTTTATTGAGCCTTTCCCTTGTTATGCGGTCTGGACAGTATACACTTATAACCATTTATTAGACAACGGGGTAAGCGGGTCCAGGGAAACAGTAGTCGTCCGGGGTCTTCTTCATTGTACGATCCTTTTAGGATACCCAGGCACGACGGGGTACTGTAGGCAATGTCTAGCCGTGGGGCTTGGACTAGAGATAGGTCATCCTACCATGAGGGTAGTTTGGGCATCGGGGTGCGGTCTACTTGAGCTACACCATGAGGGTGTGAGAGAGCTCCGGAGAGACCGACCTGCCCTGAGACCGGACAGAGCCGAATGAACCCGGACTGAAACCATCTCTTTTATAGAGAGAGGGAGACATGTAAATGAGCTAATCCTTTTGTACGTACATTCAGAGTGATTTATAATTGAATGTATAGGTAATTGAGTTACCGGGATTACAACTGTAGGTATTTTTATTAAAGTTTCCAGACGATGTACCACTGTTGTAGAAGGGAATGAATCAACTATCAGATGCGGCTGTTGCCGAAATCGACCGGGAAGGATTGATCGAAATTGCCAAATATTCCGCTTACCTCAACCACATCCTCGATGTCGTCATATCGAGTGAAGAGATCGTTGATGTAGTCCTTCAATTAATCATTTAGCAACATAAAGCAAGCAGGACATCTTCCATGTTCATACAAACGCCGAAAATATTTTTCTCAAAAAACACAACTAAAATTCGGACTAATTCGTTTTCAGTTTCAGAGCTAAATCGTAAGGGGCAAAGGAAATTTCTTTCAATACGGTGAGAAAGTGTGATCAAAACAAATAATAAATGCAAATAATATTGACACCTGCTTATAGATACCGGTCGGACGAGCTGCAGCGAAGGTGCGCAGTGCTGCCTCTGCGCCCCAGTCCTGAAAACGATATATTGTTATCTAAGATTATTGACCATTAATTTATTAAGGATTAGTTGTCTCCTTTTCACGTATGAACCGACTTGCGATGAGAGCTGTCCCCCAAACGTCTCGATAAATCATATCAACGTCTATCCCGGTCACAGGTTAGATACTGTTACAAGAATCGAGATAATTGCAAACTCAAAAAAATTGTAATTGCTGCTCACAGCAGTGCTTTTCATACTAAACAATGGGGGGGGGGGTCCACAAATAGATACAAAGTTCAATTACGGGCTCCGCACTCTCAGGAACTAGCAGAGATATAGCAAAGGAATGGGCACACCATGACTCCGATCAGATACGAGATGATAACGAAGCCCGTTCGATTGAATCCGTGCGTGCAGTGAACCGCGATTAGTTGACCAGGATTCTCCTGTAAATAACGAATTTGTTACGCTTTTTCATAAATTTTCAGTACTATCCGGGGAAAAAATATTGGTACGAGACTGTTAGCCACGGCTGAAAGAAGTATTTTAGACCTTCAAACGCGGATATGTAGTGGTCTGATAACTGGATAGATGCAAAAAAAGTGGTCTGATAGCCCGGTTTATACGAAAATGTACGCTCACATTACAAAGCAATGTGAAACCCGAACTCACCTGAGTGAATCCATTGCAGAGTCTATTGAACTGCTCACACTCTTCCATTGACGGCGACTCGCCGTGTCCCTTCATTGCAATCTTCCTGTACTTGCATCCGTTCTTCTCCACCTAAAAATTTATGTTTCACATGTCAGAGAAAAAATGAAAAAAAATAAAGGCGCCAAATTGATGAAGATAGGTTCAACTAACCTCATTCTGGAAGTAGAATCTGTCCGTTTTGGTGAGGTCAATCCACATTCCGATCTTCTTGCCCTTCACTTGCGGGCAATCGAATACGTCCTGGATGTTTGTATTTGTATTTTGAAAGGAAAAATAGGCAATTTGAGAGTTTAGGGAAAGGAGACCGAACCTGCGGATGGAACTGAAGTCGCTTCTCTATTTGGTCATCGTACAGACTACAGAGGGGCGTTTTGAAGGGCAGAAAAAGGTTCTCGACTACCTGGAAAAGAATTGTTCTGATTTAAAGATCGAGGAATGCACAAAAGATGGGTTTTCCATGTTCCCATTACTTCATAGCATTCATACAGACCTTTTAAGGCAAATAATATATATTATTTTGAACGTTCTATACTTCTAGTGTCATAATTAATAGCTTTTTATACTTGTGCAACCAATTTAAAGGACTAACTTTCTAAACAGTTCATAATAAAATGTAAATTGTAAAATGAAGTTAAATGATCACCTTGCCAATCTTGGGGCAGTGTAACCATCGATCGGGAGCTCCAAGTTGCGCTTTCTGAGCATTCGGCCCTTTCGAATTATCGTAGGCCATTCTGAAATGAGAAGAATTTAGTTTAAGGCCAGTCGACACAATTGCGCGATATTACACAATAGCGCGGCAAAATCGAGCGAAAATATGGGTTACAAAGTGCCAAAACATAAGAAATATATGGATGAATAATTGGGGCATGGAGTGGACAAGAAAATATGACAGAATACGCACAGAAACGACCACAATCGCGGTTCAACGATGGAATTCTGACAAGTTCGACATTTTAGTTCGCAATTGCAGAAAAATTGTGTGGGCTACCGTACCTCGCCGACTTATTCAAGAGACCACATAATTTCAAAATGCACGCGAGGCACGCTTGGTGTAATTTCGCGATGTAATTTTGTAACGTTTCATGTTTACATTGTTGTTTGTAACGTTATCGATTTTATTTTGACGAGGAATTGCAGGTAATAAGTCGTGGGAGATGCTCGGACACAGAGTGACCGCACTCAATCGCTGCCTCACGGCATCGAGACAGGTAACGTTCCCCTTTGACTTTTGACTTTCACTGAAACTTCTTTCTTCTTGTTTTTTCTCACTTGAAATTGAAATATCATTCTATGATTGCTCTTTAACAACTAGTCCAATCTCAGACTTTTTTTAGCGTTTCTCGACCTCACTTTCTCCCGCTAGAAGAGTCGTCGCTGCTGCCGCCAACAGTTAGTTGTTAACCTTTTGCCTTAAGTAGTATTCTCAAATCGCACTCTAACCGTCCGTTATTAAAGAAGCCCCGGTCCTCGCTTCCAATTCGCCCGCCCTCTCCGCGCACGCCTCTCCCCTCGTCCAACTTCGCTCTCTCCACATCTCTTCCGCCCGTCTCGATGACGTCATCATCGTTGACGGTCCCGCTTTCGCCGAGTCCATCTCCGAGGGAGACATCAGATGGATCAAGGCCGTCGGTGACACCGTGAGAACATTCACTACTTTTCATTATTTGCTCACAATATTAGCGAACATCTTCCTGCACAGTTGTGAACAATTTTTCTATCTCTGCCCGTCTCTCATCTTCGAATTTGTCGATTACTGAAGCACGTTATATTTACTATGATCTATGCAATTGAACTGATGTTCGACTACTAAAAGAAGTTTATGTTTTTATATTCACATTTTAGGTGACCGAAGACGAGGTTGTGGCTGAGATCGAGACGGACAAGACCTCGGTGGAGTGCCCCGCTCCCGCAGCCGGAACCATCGTCGAACTGCTCGTCGCTGATGGATCCAAGGTAAGATAAGGTTCCACTTTATGGTACTTGTGAAACTTGTAAACACCATGTCCATTACCGCCGTTCAGGTCACCGCCAAGCAGAAGCTGTACAAGCTGAAGCCGGGAGCGGGCGGCGCTGCCCCCGCGCCCGCAGCCGCCAAGCCTGCCGTAGCTACAGCCCCCGCGGCGGCTGCACCGGCCGCGCCCAAGCCTGCCGCGGCACCCGCCGCAGCCGCTCCCGCTAAGCCTGCCTCCGTACGTTTTTTTTCTTAATGTGCAATTTCCTTTCGATTTAGTGCTTCACACTGTGACTATATTTATACTTTGCTCATAAGATTCAATTTTACCAGCACTTGCTTTGCTCTAATAATTGTCTCATTTCGCAGTCAGCCGGTTCCATCCCCAGCAGCCTTCCTCCCGTCGCTCGTCCTCCCTCCGCTCCCCTCTCCTCCACCCCCGTCATATCCGTGCCCGTGACCAGAGTACACGTGCCGGCCGGAGTCGCCCCCGAACACGCCATTAGCGGAGCAAGGGATGAGGTACGGTAGGATTGATCCGTTACTAGGGAAGCCAGCGATGTGGAACGGTAGCTTTATGCGAATTATAGATGGCTCTGGAAGGTTTATGAAAGTATATTCGCTAGACGTGAAGTTAGAGATACCATTTGTAGCTTGAATAATACGATTTTTTGTGGAATTGAAAAATTGAGATCATTAGAAGGATGAGAAGGGCAATTCCTTATCAGTGATAAGTGATGTGCTTTTACGACGGAAGCCAAGCATTACAAATAGGACTCTGGTAGATTAGAGTTCCTGGAGGATTACATGGGTTTAAGAATCAGTGTCTAGTTGAAATACTTGATGGAGACTTCCTAGGCAATTAATGATTTAAAAAGAAAAGACTACGGTGAGTTGTGTTTCATTGTGAACAGATAATCTCCATCACGGCTTCGTGTCAATCAGTCGGACGCAGCTAATCCTAAAAACAATTATCCTTTTAGGTTCGCGTGAAGATGAACCGTATGCGTCAGCGCATCGCAACGAGACTGAAGGACGCCCAGAACACGTACGCCATGCTCACAACCTTCAACGAGATCGATATGAGGTTACCATGCGGTTTACTTTTTGTTTTTTTGTTAGTCCTCACACTTTGTCAGATGGAAATTGTTCTTTCTGTTCAAACGAGCAATTGTTCTATTGGAAACACAGCCGAAATGTTGCTAAGTATTGAGCGTGAAGCGGGAAATTGGCGGTTGATTGAACAAATATTTTTATCGGACTTCGTAACACTGATCACTTTGTTGGCAGAGGGATGAAGAGTATTTCAAGTAACCGGAAACTGCCATGTCTGGGTTTGAGCTCTCGAGTATAACATCGAAGTCCGAGATTGTTCAACAAAAATGAAAGACCGTGCCGGGTCACGATAAACACGGACAGCTGCCACACTACTGATCTATGTAACTAGTGGGATTTACGGCATGATGTGAGAGATGCGTGATAATACTACCTCTACAATAATAATTACAACCAAAACATCATAGGATACAGCGTGTGGAGACGAACTGCTAGTGTAGCGTGAGGATACAAGCAAAAGTAAACATCGCTGGGTAAATAAATCTCCACTTGCAGCAACGTGATGGAGATGCGTGCCCGTTACCAGAAGGACTTCCAGAAGAAGCACAACGTCAAGCTCGGTCTGATGAGTCCCTTCGTGAGAGCGGCCGCCTACGCACTCACTGAGATGCCCGTGTGCAATGCTGGTGAGGTTACTTGGAACTTCTCTGGTTTTTGTCCCGGACTACGATCACTCTGAATGCAAAGGAAATTCTCTGCGAAAAAGGACGGGGCCAAAAAAACAGAAGTGCCGGTTACGGAAGTTACTTTGTTTGGAGCCAGTTCATACAAAATGGTGAAGTTATGTTTCACGAAAACCTTATTACATGATGGTTGTGACATTTTCTGATCACTTGCTGGCGAGGCGAATTAATACAAACTTAATATTCAATAGGCTAGAAAGTATTGTGTTTCATCATTAGCTCACTATCGTAGCAACGAACTGTAATTGATTAGTCTCTTGGATTTTGTGGAAACAAATAAATAATCATTTGTAATGCAGTGATCGACGACGCTGAGATCGTCTACCGCACGTTCGTGGACATCTCCGTCGCCGTTGCCACGCCCAAGGTTTGTTATTGTTTGTTTTTGTTAAGGTTTGTTTTGTTGTATTTGTTTTTATTTTAATAATTTTTTTTGTATAAATAACATTGTCCAGGGACTGGTGGTGCCCGTGCTGAGGAACGTGGAGAGCATGAACTACGCCCAGATCGAGATGGCTCTCGCGGAGATGGGAGAGAAGGTATGGTAGGAGGGGGGGGGGGTACGGTAGGATGGGGATACGGTAGATGAATTATATGCAAAAGCCCATGCAGATCGACTGTTTCTGCTGATTTTTTTATGATGTGGAAGGCGTCCTTCAGGAATTACTTTAGCACAAATAATTCGAGAACTAGTAGAAACGTAGTGACGCAAAGGCACCGGACAAAACTAATTGTCCTAGGATTAGGACGAGGGTTGTTTAGGTTTTAAAAGCCTTACAGCTGACACATATTGCTTCGATGGAGCTTGCCTGAAAAAGTAGTATCCGAGGAACGCAAAGATGGCAGGCCGAATTTCTCGGAAAAGGAAATGATCAATAAATTTCTCCTCCTTGCCAGGCTCGCGACAACAAGATCGCCGTGGAGGACATGGAGGGCGGCACATTCACCATCTCCAACGGAGGAGTGTTCGGGTAGGTTGTTGTTGTTATTGTTGTTGTTATGGTCGTTGTTGTTATTGTTATTTGGTTTACTCACTGAATCCAAGATCTTATCAAGTGAGAGTGATTTCGGTCTGGGATATGGGGACATTGAAGCGGTGATTGGACTGGTTTGGCAGTGATGGGTACACATAGTAAGATTGTCCGATTTTTTAAAAACGCAGCATACATTTTCATTACCTTCCGGGTCCGAGAATATATTGTGGTCAGATAGTGAAAATCACAGTTTAAAGGGGTATTTTAAACTCCCTAACATGATATGTAGTGGTCTGATAACTGAATCGGTTAAAAATATTGTGGTCTGATTACCGGCTCGGTAGGTATGAAAATGTATGAAAACGCATTCAAGGCTAAATTGTTTGGCTTGTTTCCTCCAGCAGATGAGAAGTGGGCGAAACGGCGATCTGACTAGCTATCATTTCTGTAATTGTCTAAAATCTCCTCCTCCATTTGCAGCTCGGTGATGGGCACGCCGATCATCAATCCACCCCAGTCGGCCATCCTCGGCATGCACGGCATCTTCGATCGACCCGTCGCCATCAATGGAAAGGTACGAAGGGGGGGGGGGGGGAGGAGGAGGCAGTAGAATGGGAGAAACCAGAATCATCGGGGTCTAGAGTAATTTTTTTGATCTATTTTCACAGGACCGAAGTGTTATTGAAGGTGTGAACATTCCTCTCATGTAACTAAAATGCGGAGCACGAACCAGCCTTGTCGGAAATTGTTTGCGAGTGACACAACTTTCCAATCCTGCTGATCAAAAGCGTTGCGGAAAACTGGCTCATATAGTTTCTTGCCTTTTCTTCTTATTTTATATTTATTGTAAAAAAATCATATTTTCAGGTTGAGATTCGACCGATCATGCAGATCGCTCTCACATACGACCATCGACTAATCGACGGAAGAGAGGCCGTGACCTTCCTGAAGAAGATCAAGTCGGCCGTCGAGGATCCCCGAGTGATGACCATGAACCTCTAGAGGTTACGGTAGTCCCCCTCCCGATTGGAGAGTACGGTAGTCTATTGTAGAGTAATTGCTCCCCCTCTTTCGTATGTGTTGCAGCCCCGCCTACCATGCTTTATAATGTGCGTTAAAACGACTCTCCGTCCCCCTAGCAATAAGATGCGCTTACTTTTCTTTTTTTTTTGATCTACCAGATTTCTAGTTGACGTTGTGTTGTGGTTGCAGTTTGTAGCATCGTAGAGGTTGAGATGGAGAGAGATAAGCCCCACCCTCTTTCTAAGCTCCGCCCCTTCTTTAAGTGAGCTCAATCGATTCGCATGTCGGTTAATAAGATAGGTACCCTACTCTGCTCTCGTTTCCCCCGGTCTTTATTCGATAATCGATGAGATTCTAAGTCAGATTACGCTCAGAATTATGTCGAGAATAAACAAAAATTATAATTGTGTGTGCTTACTAATAACAAAACAGAGGCAATCCTGTGAATGTACCTTCAGATTATCGCAAATGATTAAATGAGAGAAGAAGAAGATGAATTGTGGAAGTAATTGCCGGAACTAAAAGCCTATTGAAGTGAGGTGGCGCATTAAGATTCGTGATCTGGTTTTCTATATATTTTTGATCCAGGAAGTGATAGTACACTCGAACGGTTTCGTTCATCCTCTCGTTCGATTCCCTGAGGAGATGTGGCATTTAAGAAATCCCATATTCTTGCAACATCAAAAAAATACCGTAGCGCCAAATGTCATGAACTATCGCTTTTTGTGATCTCTTATCGCCTGGTTTTATCAGGAATGAGAAAAGCGCAAGGTGGGGATAAAAAGAGAGAGGGAGACAGATGTGGATCGTCGTGTGAGAGAGGGCGAAGAGAGGGAGAGTAACGCGTTCGAACGCGCTATTTACACCCTCTCGCACCCAGGCAGTGGTGTGTTTCACCCTCGTATAAAAGGCCTGGCGCGCGGGAAAGATACAATTTCTTCAAGGTTGCCTTTGCCAATAATAATTAACATTACGTTTGTATATTTTTCGTTGTTTAGATAGGGTAAACGGAGTAATTTTTAAATGGTAGCTAATTCCCGTATCACACATCTCATATTCTAACGTTGATATCGGTGAGACGATTCATGTTTATTTTGTGGCCGATTAATAGCATAGCAATCTGCTTGTCCTGTTTATTTATCGATGTTTGCATTACGTCTGAGAGTCTGATAATGAGTCGAAAAGGGACCATATTCATTCTTTTTCAGTGGATGCATCGTGCCTTCAAGCAGGATGCTGACGGTGCCAGCAGTAGTCTGGGCACGACCCGACCGCCCGAGTCGAGGGAGCTCTTCAGCGACCTGTCGACTGTGGGAGGAGGAGGGACGAACAATGGAGAGAGACCACCCAAGAGGTAAGATTTCGCTTATTTATCGATTGAAATGAGAAAAGTGGTGGTTCAATGGAAGTTAAATTTCACAGTAAACCGAATACTAGCAAAAACAAGCAGGTATTTAAGTTCGAAGGGAGAAAGTAGCTAACAATGAAGACTATTGAATGGTGGAATAACGAGGGCTTTTTTTCAACAAGGGCTTTCAATAAAAATTCAATTATTCATGGCCTAATGCGATTCAAATTATTTCACTGATCGTATCTTTTCCAGAACCTTCGATGGTTCTCCTCGGAAGGAATTGAAGAGGAAGAGAAGGGAGAAAGCGGGCAAGATGGCGTCGTTCATATTCTTCGATTTGGAGAGCACCGGATTGTTCACGAGGGTGAGAATACGGTATTTTACTATTGATTGGGGGCGAAATATTGTAGATCTTGATTGAGTTATAGGCACTAAACACTGAGAAGAAATCGAATAATGTGCTCTAATTTGCCCCATTGTGAAGCGATTGAAACAGCATCATGCCTGTTAGTTTTCTGCAAGAGAAGAGCGTTTCCATGTATACGCTCTTCTGGTGGATCGATAGTGATTAATGGTGGGGGGGGGGGGGGGTGGTGAATAAATCGATAAATCGATAGTCGTTGCAGGACCAATGGCGGGACCACTCGAAATTGGACGAACCGGCGAAGATTGCGGACGAACTCTTCCGGTACACACTGAGCAGTGAGTTGACTTGGTTTTTGACTGGAAGAAGGAATTCGATTTGACAAATGGGTTGGATTGCTTCATGAAGAGTTTGAGAAACATAAACATGCCAATTGTGTTCATTCAAGTTGTTTTAATCAGCAAAAAAATAAATTCAATATCATAATAAATAAGGAACTGGGAAGTGAGGTGAAAAAGGAAAACTCGGAGGGAAATTAGAAAGATGCATTGGATTGCTTGATGAGGTATTCATGAAACAGAAACTTGCCTACAGTGTGAATCAAGCAATTAATGAACATCACACAATTGTTGTTTTTTTTCCAACGGGTAACCAGGCAAGAACGAATAGCGCTTGCTAGTTGAGTTCTTGTTGAGCAACTGAAACCCTATTATAACAATTATCTGCAAAAAAGGAGTGCTGCATTATGTCGATTTTGCCAACTCGACAGTATTGTGCAATACTTATATAATTGTTAGATGAATTAGTCTGATGATCCAAGTGGGCGATACTCGTCGGGTTGCCCAAGCTGACGGACGAGGATTCTCCAAACTGGGGATGGAAGAGAGCGGGGGTGAGAGCAGACCGCCCGTCGCGAGCGCAAGAAATCATCAAGAGGAGGACTCAGGACGGATTCTAATCGTCTCAAGTGATCTACGGTCAAGAAAAGCCCCATTCAAGAAGACTACTTCGTGAGTTTACTCTTAACCACGCAAGTCAGGACTTCGGCGGCTGGATGATCTACTTCTGGACTCAAGCCATCGACTAACATCGACTTGTAAGCGCGACGGGCCACCGACAACAAACAGCTAAGAAGATACCATCCCTTGACCCTTTGATACTGAGCACGAAGATCCCAATCCCCTCCCTAACGATGTTTCTTCCTGCAGGCTCATGCCTTGATATCAGGATAAATCTGTAGTTCTGTAGAATTAGTCTGGGAAGTAGTTATTTGCCTAGTTCCTTATATTCGCTATTAGTCACAAAAATATATTATTTCAGCGCAAGAATCGGAGTGTCCTCACATGACGGAGGCTTCGTTCGTCGTCGTCTCTCGTGGTGCATTCGAGGCTGCCGTCGAGAAGATGAGGAAGAAGGCCGGAGAACAGGGAGAGAATCCGGTAAGAAGGGAATTGTACTGTCTCTGACCACTTAGATTAGATATTACTTATTCCTGATCGCATTCCCCCCCCCCCCCCCCCCGATTCTCTCTATTACTCTCTATTATACCGATAGTTCACAAACTTAATGCGTTGCCGAACTGTCCTTTTGATTGCGAAATTGTTTACAAACAATGCTTGAAGCGATTTTTAAAGACATTTAGCCCAAAAAATGACTTAATGTAAACCAGCGAGATTGTGGAATCATCGATGTGACATATTGGGTAGAAATGGCAAAGCGTCGGTCTCCCCAACATAAAGTCCGCATTGGCACTATATGTTGCGTAGATCCAGAATGAGAATTTGTGTAGAGTGACTTAAAAATTATAATCTAGCGATTCTAGAATTCTAGAATAGTTTATTATAAAACCTTTTCGAAGGTGGTATCATTCAATTGGCTCAGCATCTAGATTTGTCCAGACACTGAATCCGCAATCTTGCTAGTTCCCGGAACTTCGAAATTGCGCATCTACTCTTTTCATAGGTCCAATTTCAACCGAATTTGCAACTAAATTTACTTTGCAGAAGGCTTTAGGCACTAGACGCTAATTGTAAGTAATATTGAGTGTTCAGGAGATCACGGTGCAAACTCCCGTGCCCGCGAACATCCACACGAGGCAGCTGAGGCCGAATCTGAGTGAGGACCAGTGGAGAATGTACGAGAATATACGAAGACCGGAGAGTGAGTTGATTTGGAAATAATGGTGTATTTTGAATCAGATGAATTTCGTAAATAGTTAGGACCTGTGAGTTCGGTGCTGCAAGAGTAGTACGAGTCTTGACAAATTATGGTTTTTGTAGTGAGGTTCCGCTGATCACGGCAAAAATACATTGAAATCTATATCGGATATCCTCGGGAAGGACTAGCCGATTGTGTACTATGCAGTGCGTTTGGGACCAGTGATTCAATCAATAAAGATTCATTTACTAAGAATACTGGTACAATAAAGGTGGATGACGAAAGACGTGGAAAAGACGTGGGATGAAGTGGAATTGGGCGGAGATGGAAAGGGTAAACAGACCACTTGGGGAGTAACGTAAACTCTCGGCCTGGTGAATCGTCCTCGATCGGGCACGATTCTTGGAGGTGGGAACGATGGGGGATGGAGTTCACAGGACCGCGCTGGGTCTACTGTGACGAGACGACGACGGCAAGTCGGGGCAACGGCGACCCTCAAACTTGGGTAATTAAACCGGAATAAAGGATAAGCGAAGTAATAGTGGAGTGGAGGGTAAATACGACGGTATAAACCGAAGCAAGGGGGTAAAAACGACAGAAAACGGGTCGGGGCGCTTAGCGCGGACGATAATGATGAAAACGGAGTGGAAAATGGAGAAAAAACTGGAAAAGGATTGATCGGGAAGTTGACGTGGAAAGATACGGTAGTTACCGCACGGTCAGGATGTTCTGTGTGAGAGTCATTTCATTTCGAAACATCTCTTGCCGAAGGTCGCAAACTACTAATGGATTGGAACAGACTTTTCTTACTGAGTCTTGGAATCATTATTTGATTATTGGATATTTGGGTATCGAATTAGATGGAAATCGATACACTCGGGGGAGTGGAAGGAAGGAGAGAATGGAGTGTAGATGTGGATGTGTGAAGTGGAAGGAAGATGATGTAGGCTGAATGCCCTTTACTATTGGAATAACGAACAACAGAGTCCATCAAATGATGGAGAAACGGACAAAGAACAAACAATGAATGATCGTTACCTAATTGCACAGCTATTGAAAAAACAATAAGAATGAACAAAGCAAAAGAAGAACGAAGAAAAGCTAGGGCTGGAGACCGGGGTAGTAGTTATCCTTTCCGTGAGTTTCGGCGAAGTGGAACATTGGAGGGTCATCAGAGTGACTGTAGGTCAGCTGGACCATCGAGTGAGAAGTGGATGGATCGAAAATGGATGGACCGAAAATCGGGTAGTGGAACATTGGAGGGTCATTCGAGTGACTGTAGGTCAACTGGACCATCGAGTGAGAAGTGGATGGATCGGAAATGGATGGGTCGAAAATCGGGTAGTGGATGGATCGAAAATCGTGGTTCGATGGATGAGAATGGAAGCGATCCTTATAGGTGAACTGAGACGGAGGGATAGTGGGATGGTGGACTAGAGAAATGGACGACTCTGGAGAGTCATTATTGATATTGGAATTACAGTGTGTGATCACAATGGAATCCTCCGGGGGGCAAAGTGGAATGGAATGGACGTTTTTGATTGGATGGATTGTAACGGTAGAGATAGCGATGGGCAACACTTTGGGGGGTTGGTTGCTACTTGGAGAAGGTGTATGCACATTGGGACGCGTCTCGTGTGGATTGGAAGTGAGCTCATAGACTAGTGGATCGATTCTTTTAATGCGCGTTCGTGTCTTGCCAACAACGAATGGACCAAGAGACGATTTGATGAGATGGAATCCACTAGGGAGCTTGGTCACTTCGGAGTTCTCAAGCATTTCGAGAGTATCGCCCACACTGAGAAGTAACTCAGAACGAGTGGCCGTGTGTGTCGTGAGATGATGGGGAACGTATCCTAACGAAGCATTGATAACGTCCAGATCAGCAATATCGAGCGGCTGATTGTGGATGGAACTGAGTGGTGCCTTGTCTACTACAACGGCTTCTATTGGAAAGTGATCGCAGTCAGTGACTACATCTAGTTTGACTATATCGTACGTGGAAGACTGGACGGGTTCGTCGTTGAAACCAGAGATGGTTAACTCGCGTTGGTCGAATGGAACTAGTGCTAGACGGTCAGCTAGATCCCGAGTGATGAGATTGGCTTGCGCGCCATGGTCGAGAAGAATGGAAGCAGTGACCGAGTTGTCAACTGCTGGATCGGGATTCGCAATCTGAGTATCGACAGTGAATAGTCGTTCAGATTGATGGGTGTACGAGGTTTGGGTATTAACGGAAATGGAACGATTGGACGGGAGATCGACCACTGTCGCTGTGGTTGTGAATAAACGCTCGGGTTGCTGCATAGATACCACATTGACCGCTGTGTTGGAAGGTTTGTCGCAAATGGATCTGTGGTGCTCGCCAGAGCACTTCGCACACTTCTTACTGCAATCGGTAGAATTGTGTTCACTGGAAAAGCAACAAAAACAGAGCTTCTTCCTTCTCAGAATCTCTTTCCTATCCTTAGCTAGTTTGACAGTGGTGCATTCGAAACTATAGTTATGGTTACCACAGAAGACACACTTCGGACCTCTGGGTGCCTTGGGTGATGGAGTGGACGAGTTCGTGACCGACGATCTCGGCATGGACAAGCTACCAGAGTAGTTGTTAACGACAACTGACTTCTGGTGGTGGTTTCTATCGGAAATGGCGTTGATCATTGTCACATCTTCTAGCTCCGTTCTGAGTGTCTCTTCGATTAGTTCGAGAGATTCTAGAAGTGTGGCGGATCTACGGCGCCAAATGACAGGAATGAATCGTGGATGGATGCGATCAGCAATCTGTTGCTGCATCACAAGACCATCTAGCCCACAGTCATCACTGATGGAATGTACTAGATTAATCATAATGCGCACTGTGTCTAACTGGTCTTCTAGCTTATTGGACTTGGATTGGACCTTGAGAAGGGATTGGAGTAGAGTAGCTTGCGTTAAGTTTGGCCTACTGTACTCTGTTTCGAGTCGAGCGATAATTTTGGCAAGGAAATCCTTGTTGGTGGGAATGGTGGAAATGAGGGAGAGAGCAGTGCCTCTCAACGTTGATCGCACGTAGCAAATTTTCTCCACCTCGTTGTATTGGGGCTGGTTCAAGATCAGCATATCGAGCTGATACTTGTACGCGGGCCATTTTGTAATATCCCCACCATCGAAAGTTTGCAGCGTGATGGGAGGAAGGACGATGTTGGAATGGGGAGAGGGCTGTGCATTGCTATTGCTAAGCCGCGCCTCTAGATCGACAATTTTGGCAGCGAGGGTTTGGTATTCTATGTGAGCAGTGGAAGGTTGGTGGAGTTGGGAAGTGCTAGTGGAGTCACCATCAACGGGTGTGGAAAGCAGTGGAAGGGACTGAGAGACACCGTCGGAAGGAACGCTAATGGGAGGGGTGAGACGGCTTAGTGAACTTGCGCGCACTGTCGCCGTCTCGAGGGAGCGACGGAACTTATTTTCGAGTTTTGAAACGACGTTGGATACACTCACTGGATTGATCTCCATTGACGACGTTGCCTCAGTGCTGCTCCTGAAGTCCTGCAGTTTCTTCTGCTCCACTTCTTTGCTGCTGTCATTGTCGTCCATGCTGTCGATCGCTTGAGTGAGGGAGGAGAACAGATCACTATAATCATCACGAATTATTTGGGCATCAACAAGGATCCGGGCCACTCGGGCCGAGATCTTCTCGATTTCGTCACTACTGGAAATTTCGAAAATCTGACTGATATCGTTTTCGATGGAAGTGACTAATGGACTCAATGATGAAATTGATGACAGCAGTTTCTTGTAACTGCTCTCGAACTGTGACATCTTTCTAGTGGTTTTCCTTGGTGCGAAATTGACGAATTTCGTTTCTAATGGAACACTTGGGGGAGTGGAGTGCTCGCTCGGGCCACGCGGGACTTTGACTGGGCTGGGATCGGCACTATGCACCATATATCGGATATCCTCGGGAAGGACTAGCCGATTGTGTACTATGCAGTGCGTTTGGGACCAGTGATTCAATCAATAAAGATTCATTTACTAAGAATACTGGTACAATAAAGGTGGATGACGAAAGACGTGGAAAAGACGTGGAAAAGACGTGGGATGAAGTGGAATTGGGCGGAGATGGAAAGGGTAAACAGACCACTTGGGGAGTAACGTAAACTCTCGGCCTGGTGAATCGTCCTCGATCGGGCACGATTCTTGGAGGTGGGAACGATGGGGGATGGAGTTCACAGGACCGCGCTGGGTCTACTGTGACGAGACGACGACGGCAAGTCGGGGCAACGGCGACCCTCAAACTTGGGTAATTAAACCGGAATAAAGGATAAGCGAAGTAATAGTGGAGTGGAGGGTAAATACGACGGTATAAACCGAAGCAAGGGGGTAAAAACGACAGAAAACGGGTCGGGGCGCTTAGCGCGGACGATAATGATGAAAACGGAGTGGAAAATGGAGAAAAAACTGGAAAAGGATTGATCGGGAAGTTGACGTGGAAAGATACGGTAGTTACCGCACGGTCAGGATGTTCTGTGTGAGAGTCATTTCATTTCGAAACATCTCTTGCCGAAGGTCGCAAACTACTAATGGGTTGGAACAGACTTTTCTTACTGAGTCTTGGAATCATTATTTGATTATTGGATATTTGGGTATCGAATTAGATGGAAATCGATACAAAATCTGTTCAACACATTTCCCGCGTTTGGACCAGCGCAACCCGTGCTTCAAGGGTAGTGCGAATACTGAGCATTTCTGTCTTTTTCAATGAGACTTCGGCTTCGGCTGATTAATCAACAATTCCCTAATTCCCCTTCTTCTCCAGCCGCTCGTATCACTCGCGCGGTGCTTTCCGAGAAGGCCACATTCGCGGAGGAATGGCCGGGATTGCGCCATGTTCTCAAGACGGCGCCCAAGGTTCGTGAGTACGGTAGAGCGATTGATTATTGATCTTTTTTTTGCTCCTCAGGATAATCGGGAAGGGCATTAGTTGACTGTTTTTGTTGTTTATACCAACCGATTCACAGATCATATTTGAAAGGGGTGTTAGGTTCTAAAGATGTAGATAGGAAGGAACACGAAAGGAGCTGGAAAGTCGAAATTGTGATTGAAGATAGAAGAAACCATTGTGCGGGCTTTTTTTTGAAGTTGCAACAGTATATGAGGCGAGGATACGGATTTGCATGTGGTCGAACACCGATGGACGAAGATTAGCCTCTCTCTATGCATCAATGTCGCCCATATTTGCAGGCGACGTGTAGGAGTAGATGCAACCTAGATTATGTTGAATATCGATCGACGATAACTTTCATCCCTTTAATTGTCAATATTTGCAGCCGACGTGCATTGTGGCGCACAACGCGCTCCGATACGACATGCGGGTGCTGCACGTGGAGTTGCAGCGAGCGGCCCTGCTGGAGGATGGATGGCTGCCGGAGGAGGTGGGGACGAGTTTGTGTTATTGATCATGGTTGAGGGCCTAAAATGGTCTATGAGAGAAGCGTGAAAGGGGAATGAGGGGGGGGGGGGGGGTTGAGATGATTGGAAGCAGGAGGGATGGTTTAGGATATGTATTCACCTTGATACGGTAGATGGACAGGATACTGTAATGAGGATACTGTAATGGTGGTGGTTTACAGAACGAGGTAGGGGTTCATCATTAGTTGTTCATCATGGTTGAAAGCCTATGGGGAAAGGGTGAAACGGGAATGCTGGGAGTTTGAGACGATTGGATGGAGGAGGAAGTGAGGGATGGTTTAGGATATGTATTCTTGTAACAGCGAGTTCCAGATTGAACCATCGTTGTTACGAAAGGGTGAAACGGGAATGTGTGGTGTAATCGGGAAGAGGTTGGGAACGGATTTGAATGTTTTCTTATATTTTTTCATCCCAACACGTATGGTTATCTGTGTCAGAATCAATTAGTTTTTCTAAAGAAAATGCAATTAGAAAAAATCTAAATGGAAGTAATGGCTGGATTATGAAATGATGGTGAAACATGAAATGGGTGGATGCTGCAAGGTGTGGCTGAGAATTTTTGTTTGTTTTCACCGGAAGGAACAGTTTAATCGAGGCTGGTTGGAAGGAGAAGATGTGAGGAGAGTGTGAAACGAGAATGTGATTGGGGGAAATTATATCAGTTTAGAACGGGTGGCTACCGGAAGAAACAACTGAACTTGTGGAGTTTGGTTTGCGGTGCGGATACATTTGTTGAATAAGCCCGCTTGCAGCAATGAAGTTTTGATATTGATTCAAAGAGAAACTATTTCATTAAATTTTAGGTGTACTTCGTTGATTCTCTTCTCGCCTTCCGTCAGATCGACCGAGAGGACGCCACGCACATCTCCAGTCTGGTGGGAGGCACCGATTGGATGACCAGTGAGTACGAGGACCTACCGTATCGATGGGGGGGGGGTTACGGTAACTGTATTGATTGATGAGATGCGGTAGATGAACTATAAGCACGGTACCAGCACTTATAGATATGATAGCGGCAGGATCAGTAGGTAGATATAACAAACGATGCTTGTGTTTATTATGGAGATTACGGTATTGCTAAGGTACGGTAGCAGCTCTAATCGACATGATTACGGTAGATGGAGTAAGTCTTTTACAGTCGCCTCGATGTGCTCCACTCCGCCCGATCCTCCTCGCGCCCGTCCCGCGCGAATTCCGATGATTGAGGAGAGAGAGGAGGATGTAGTGGAGGAGACGCCGCCTGGTATGTGGAGTGCGCAATACTGGTCGCCGTCTCTTCGTTTCGCATACTCTCTCGCAACTCGATCGGCCGAGAGGCTGTATGAGATGAAGAGTCTGCGCTCCGAATTGCGAAAACGTCTGGTATGTGGAGGGGAAGGGATAAGGGAAGGGGAATAAGGTGATGGAAATTTGTGGGTTGGAAGGTGTATTTTCAATCCCGAGAGATGTCTTTAAAATTGGTGAACCCATTCCACCGAACGTCATGGTTTTTTGATGTGACGCGAATGCGCCTAGCTAGTTCAATATCGTTTGAATGTGTATACCGCTTGTGATTCGGTTTTTGTAGTTCTTTATTTTTCATCAAAGTAAGTGGAATCCATTGCCGCTGACGCACCACTCGTTCTATGAATTATCAGCCGAACACGAATTCGCCTTGTCGGAAATGAGCACGTTTGCAACAGAAATCCAGCACTTTGACCTTTTTCGAGCGAAATTTTTGGCAAATAAACAACCTTTCCATTCATATTCCATTCAGAGGATCAGCACGCAGCCGGGGACGGGCTGCTGCAGTTGCCGGCTGCACTCGAGGGAGGAGGATTCACGACGCCCGAGCGACGACCGCGCTGTCCCGGCACGGCAAGTGCGCCCGCTAAACTGTGAGTGGGGGGGGGGGGCATGGAGGGTTGGTGTTTCAGAGAATGATTGAAAGCAAACGATTCGTGATGGTAGTGGTGATATTCCTGATCAATGTGAAGTAGAATAGGTTGTATTGCGCCCGCGAAACTGTTTGTCGGCCAGGCATTGAGGGTTGAGGTTTCACACTTCTTCGATCTAAATACAAAATATTATAGATCGTTTTGCGCTCCAACTCGAGTGGTTCAGAGAAGTGTTGTTGTTTCAGAAAGTGGTTGAAAGCGTTCAATTAGTGGCCGTAGTCATATTTTCGCCAATCCGTGTTCAACAGGAATTATAATAGATGGTTTTGAGAATATGAATGATGAGGGAGAATAATAGGGACATGGGGAATTGGTGTTGCGAATGTAACATGAATGAATTGGGAACTTGCTATTCGTTATTTAGATTGCTGATTGTAGACTAAAATATCACAAAAAGGCAAAAAAGATGTGAATCGAGGAATCAAGGATGTTGATTTTGTGGAATTAGTTGATCTTTGATTATGTGGATAACGATTAGTTGATCTTTGATCTCTCTCAGTCACACGTCTCGTGCCCTCTTTCCCGAGGTCTTCCTCGACTTCTCCCACCCACTCAACTACATTCGCAGTGAGGAATGGACGGTGGCCAAGAGGAAACGAGTCGATGGAAGAGTATTGTTGGTTTTTTTGTTATTGTTGTTTTGAAGAGAGGCCCCAGGTCCTATTGGAATATTAAGTGGCTATGGGATGACATAGGAAATGTGTGGCAGCAATGTGGCTAGATTATTTTTTTTGTCTACGGTATTACAACTTTATTAAGGATTTGGGTGATTATGAGATGACATAGCATCTGTGGGACAGTGAAGTGACTGGGGAATTTGATTGAACTTTGGTAGCAATGATGATCGCATCGATAATTCGATGCTCGTTTGCCTAATCACGTCCATGCATAGCCAGAAACTGACGGGTAGATAGCTGCAATATTTATTTTCAAGACACTTGATGATTATTTTTCCTGGCCACACCTTCTTGTAACCACAAATGGTCGTGTCATAGAACTGTTATTTGGGTTATCAAACATCTTTCCGTATTAGCAAAACGGTAGACAATCACTTCCTAATCACCCTCCCTTGAAGCCGTAAAGTCGCTGGCATAGAATGGTTGTGTTTAATTTGAAGGCCCTTCCTCACGAACATTACCTGTACGCGATTCTTCTTTTTAATAACTACCCCTTGCAGCCGTAAAGTGGCGGGCAAGTGGCAGTACAATGTGGAAGCGGCGATGGAGAATGCGAAGAGGAGAGGAGCATTCCGACAGGAGAACCTCTACATGTCGGTCAGTGGAATAGGAATTGTTCAAGGTTGACATGACGCTATAGATGTTTACCAGTAGACGAGTGAGAATCATATCGATACATTGAAGCGGGGAACACCCTAGACCAAACAAATAGAAGTTTACAAATTGACTAAGGAGTAGTTGAGGAATGCATTAATCGGGTAGCTGTGTTATTATCATCACAAATCATGGAACGATTGATTAATTGTGATTGACTGGTTTTTGGAAAGACACTGAAACGGCGATCTAACCGTAGATTGTAAGTTTCGAAAGAGGCCTTTTTAATCGATTCTTTGAAACGCGAAGGGCCATAGAAGGGGCGCTGAAACGCAAGAATATCGGGATGGGAAATTTTCGAAATTCGTATTTTCCAGATCTTCTGCGATACGTACAATGCGCATCAGGCGCAGGACGACTGCGAGGCATTGATGCAGGTGAGAAATATCATGTGGAGGTAGAACATTAAGGATGACTCTCATTACTCTTCGCGGATTTCCGCCATTCTGGCCTGTTAGAGAGAACAAGAAGGGGATTTTTTTCTGAAAACATAATATACAAGACGATCATCCATGATGTGCCATTAGGAATATCAGTTAATAGTGAAACATGAGTAGTAAGGTTAATTGGCGGGGGTTTTATAGACTATTCGTGATGTTCTCACCTGCTTCTTCAGTGATTCATCAATCCTCTTTATTCTGCTGAATTTGTGTGTCATTCGATAATTCCACCGGAAATTCCTCATAAGTAGATCAAATGTTGATTAGGGGTTTCATCGTCCATAGGAATATGACTGAAATCATAGTCCGATAATGGTACCGGCGATATTACAACAAAATATCAATTTCAGATCTGTTTGGCCTACGGTCCTTCCTTTCTCGAGTACGCTGATACAATGGCGGCCGATATCATTTATTGATTTATTCATTTTCGAAATTCATTTATTTTATATTCATGTAAATTGTTCTCGTCTACAGTTGTTGAGTTACAGTTATACAAAATCTAATGTGTTAGAATACTCATAGTATATCATTCCACGATTGTACCATGCATGCTGTGCAGTCAATTGAGAGTTTTGAGCTTCAAAGATGTGTCAGAAATAAATGAATTCCAAGTTATGATTTGTTAAAAGTGAGAAGACGGCTCGTTCACTGATCGACTTTGTACTTGTAAGAGGAGTTTGAAGAGGAGGTACCTCTGCTCTGCCGAAAGTGAATCCACTTCTGTTATTTAGTGCACGTAACCAAGTGCCTTTAGTGCGCAAGGCTTATCAAAATAATGCGTTTGAAAAATTTCGTCATTTATCGATTCCCAATTTCCCCTACCTACAGTATGCCACCGAAGCGAAGCAACGGTAAGGGAAACGGCGTATCGGTTCGCCCTCGGGACCAGCCGAGTCTCATCGTGGCCTTTGCCAAGCAGATAAGCAGGAAGAGGTGAGTACGGTAGGAAGTGGGCGATCGAGAACTGAGAGAGATTACGGTACCATTCGATGCCGTGTCTGTGTAGGCTTTGTTTGAAGGGTTTACTGTGAAAAATGAACGAACAAAACTCGTATTGCTAGAAATATATCAAAATTCGGATGGGGTGACTCTTCAAATCAGTATGGGTGAAATTAGAACCGACGGATTGCGATATCGAACAATTCCGCATCTGTGCATGGGTGTTTATAGTGCAAGAGACCAAAATCGGGACTGTTTTAGTAGAAATTTATGCAACATCGGCTAGGAGTTCCTGCCAATAGTGATGCACATGTGTGATTACGGTATCGATCAATAACTCAGATGTACCGTATGCTCGGCCGAGATTCCGGCGGGAATCTTCGCGGCGCACCGAAGGGAGTGCAAAGTGAAGAGCGACGATGAGGACTGTCAGGTACGGTAGGAGATGAAGGAGGGGGGGGGGTACGGTAGAGATGGGATATTGATTAGTTGTGGCGACATAGGAGGTCGAAATAATCAATGGTTCTCTCTAGCTGCTCCTCTTGTGCATCGGTTGAAACATAAAGCTGATGAAATGAAATTTGTGGGTTTTGTTCTTCGAAATGTTCTGAATTGATTTGCAATCTGCCCATTTGATCCGCTCATATGCTTGGGATGGATCGGCAATGTGCCTGGTCATTCAATTTGACTTTTGAGGTTCTCTTCTCTCAAACGGCAGAGGAGAAATGGGCAGCCGGCCTTATTACCTTGGATGAGATGGAGGAGGGAAGGGAGAATTCAATGAGAGTTAAGAAGGAAGGAGAGACTCCCACAACGAGCAGAGGTACGGTAGATGGGATACGGTAGATGCGCAATATCGAATGTTAGTCAACTTTTGTTATTCATTTAGTGGGGGGAGATAGGAACGTTAGACAAGGACTGTAGGATACAGTAATTGATCTTTGAACTCCATGTTCAGGTCGTCAGAGTTCGTTATCAACACGCGGAAGAAGAGCGACGAAGAGGAAGATGGAAGAGAGAGATAGTGCGGAAGGTGAGGAGTGAGGGGGGGGGGGGATCTAGCAGACTAATTGAAGTGGCTTTTTTGACTCTAAATTTGTGTTCTTTTTAGTATGAATTGATGACAAGTGAGATGTGAGATTCTCAAACATTATATCATAATCAAGATCCTGTAAGGAATAATGGGAACGGCCCTAACGCTTCATCAGAAAAAAAACATATTTCGGCCAAGTGCACCACGCATTGGGTATAGTGAGGACTGTTGAGCGATTTCGATACACTCTGTTTTTCTTCCACTACAATAAAATGCACGAATTAATGGTTCCAGAATCAGTAGTGTGCTTAAAATTCTCGTATCTCTCATTACACAATGCTTTCTCGGTTGTCGGAAAAAATAGTACATGGTAAATTGAGAGCAGAATTCGAAATACCAGTTATCCTTTCTTCATTTCTCGCGCTCTCTCACAGAGTGTCGAGAGAGTGTGGGAAATGAAGAGACTATTACCCGCATTTCGAACTCTAATTGAGAGATCAAGAACATTTTGCTCTCTTCTGGTCTGATATGAATGATTGTGTTGTATTCAGACGACTCGGATTTCGTCATGGCCAGTCAGAAATCGCCCGAGGAGGAAGAGACGGAGAGGAAGAGGGACGAACCAGTGAGGACGAGGAGAAGTGCAAGAGGTACGGTAGGAGAGGGATCTGATTGAGAACTGATGTTTTGGAGGTAATGAGTGTGAGGTGATGTGTTGTAGCGCCCTCCCCAGAGGAGGCGGAGCAACTGTTAGGAGAGACACTAGAGAGACGAGGTTAGGGAGGTTCAGAATAGTTAGTGGAGTAGAAGACGGAGTAGTGCTAGATCGTCAGCAATGATAGACCACCCCTTCCCCCTGTCTGACCTATCTTGTATACAATAAAGATGATAATAATATAGTCCTGAGTGCTAGACAAGGGAAGGGTCGATAACACGGGGGGATACAATGGGCGTATTTATCCCCCGTGTTACATGGAGGTCCCGAGTCGAACACCGTTTCTCGATTTCTTTTGATTATGTTGTTTTATCTTTATTTTGTGCAAGCCCCTCTTTCACATGACCATTGCCCTTCCCCTTCAGTCGACTCTAATGTCCCCATAGTCGTCTGCCCCACTCCCAGTCGATATTCCCTTCCCCGACCCATCGCCTGATTCGGCCGATTGACCAAGTAAGTCGGTCGACGACTCTCTACACTCGACCTCGAGAAGATAAAGGAAACGCGCGACTTCTTGTTGTATTTTTTAAATGAAGATGTCCGGACACAGGAGGTGAGTATTTTTGTGTAACCCCCTGAAGAGTGTAGTACCCTGTCTCGAACTAACTGTCCCACGTAGATCCTTCCCCGATTGTCCTGCCGTTTGAGACAGAAACCTTTCAATGGTCGTGCCAATGTGAAAGATTCCCCTTCCCCCCATGTCAGTTGGTAGATACAGCTGACGCGATCGAAAAGCGAAATAGCATAGTAGCGTGAGAGAGAGAGTGATTAATTGAGAGAGAGTCAATCCCTATCAACAACCTCTAGTCTGCAGAGTCGAATCCAACTTCTAGAAAATAGAGCCAAAACATCTCAAAATAATCTTTCCCACTGAACACAATGAATTTCTATTGTAGTCATTACAGTAGTCCGAAAGCATAAATAACTTTGAACTGAGGTTAATCAGTTCCTATGTCCTCTTGTCCCTCCCACCCTGTCAACCTAACTTCTCGCTTCATTAGCAAGCGGCTGTCAACAATATTCAAGAGTGCAGTGACAACATTTACAACTACTCATGCTATCATTTTCACTGTACCACATGGTGTGGAAGTGTCACTTTCTTAATGAACTCCTATAGTCCACTCGTCGTTTGAGTTCAAGTGAGATTGTCCAGAAATGTTTGTGGGAATATGTTTCGCTGTCCTTTACCCTTCCCAGATTGTTAAATAATAAGTAGCGGTAGCACTTATTATTTAACAATCTCGTAATCAAAGTTGTAACCATACGTGTCATTAATCTTTGTAAAAACAAATCTTTCCTTTCAATCCACCCCATCTTCACGGAATGAATCGTATTTCCCACAGAACATCTACTGAGATCGTCAAAACTCTCCACCTTTCCACTCAAGGATGAGAATTCGTGATCTACACTTCTATTCCACTTTGAGATTATGTTTACTAACTAAATTTACAGTCTACTTCCAGCCAAACACCACACCGAGAAGAATCACGGGCCATCAGACTAGCATGTGCCAACGTTCTGAACACTAACTCATAATCAGTTCGAGTGTTTCTTCTCACGTTGCTGACGATAATATCATTTCCGTCAACTCCAATAACGACCCTTAATCTAATTGTTGTTTTATGAGATCAATGACGAGTTTACTCTGATAGGAAGTTTGACAGACTAGGACGCTAATCTTGTCAATTCTTCCACAACAATTGATTGTTGTAACGGAAGACTGTATTTGTTTGTTATATTATACCAAGTAATCAATCTCAATAGTTTTTGTTTCATTAGTAGCTGATCAGTGTATTTTACACAGGTTGTTCTCCGGAATCCCTTCGAATTCTCAGATGAGCCTCATTATCACTATCTAAGATCCATTCACCGTGAATCTGGTGAAGAATTAAAAGTGAAATGTGGAATTCCTGGTCTTCGAGTTGTCGCGAAGACATCAGATGGATTCTCTTTGCATGTTGTCCATTAGAAGATTTGGCTGGCAACCATTTCAACTTTTGTTCTAACTGCAACCCCATCCTTTGATAGTAGGAACTGGACAATGAAGTTGGAGGTACACTCTCCAATGTCCGTTTCGGTAGGATCGCTTCTGAAGTTGACTACCACCGAAATAGCTCGATTGCTAGTGTAACAGCATGACTGTAAGTTCCCTCCTACTCAGATTATTTTCTGAGGAACGTGCACAAGGAATCTGCCAAAGGATCCACCATCAGGAGAATTGCTCTTCAGCTATTGTAAAGGAAAACTAATCCGCATGATTCTCGTGAAATGATGAACCTGCTCAATCAACAATTTCGTCATTCGCCCACTCACGAAGTAATATGCGGCGCCAATTGGATATTGTTGACCCTTTCATGTCTACTATCCAACCTGTTAAACCAACGAGATCAACAATCGTTCCTTTTCATTCAAGTAATGTCATCATTCCTGTCAAGTACAAGTCTGATTCTTGTCTGTCACAAGATCAATGAAGTTCCAGAATCAAATCAAATGAGAACTGATCAGTCATGATCAGTCATAATCGCTTGTCTCTGGCCAAGACACAACGATCAACTTCTCACAAGGATCATAGCTTCGCAGGAGGAACGATTATGAGTAATAGTAAGACTGAGAGAGAAGTTCCCCACCCTTCATTTTCAAGTATTGTGAAGAAAGAGTCCGAGTATAATTTAGATCAATAAAAAATTAGAAAAAAAATTAAAAATTAGAATCTTATCTTATTTTGATTCAACACTTTGTTCGAATTGAAGCGATTAGCTGTAGAACAATAATATTTTTCATTGAAGAAATTATCGTAGCCATCGCAACAACTTCTCGGAGCTCATCGGATCAATATTTCCATTTTGTTGTTTTGCAAGTTTGACCCCATGTTACCCCAATGACCCATATTGTGTACTAGAATCACAGTTATATCGTTTTATGCCCAACCCACTCCCTTACTAGATGAATTTCCCTATATATTTATCTCGTTCTCTCGCCCCCACTCTCCTTGGCCCGATCTGATCTCCATCCGGCCCATTGAGCAAGATCTCACGAAGATCCCCCTTGGAAGCCTCCATCCAAGAAGAGAAGACTCTTCGGTTGCAAAGTGCAGTCACTAGTCACTTTCCATCCCTTTCCCTCCCACCGCCCCGAAATGTTCGGTCGGAGCTTCGAACAAGTACAGTGTGGGATGTAGCGCCCTCCCCAGAGGAGGCGGAGCAACTGTTAGGAGAGACACTAGAGAGACGAGGTTAGGAAGGTTCAGAATAGTTAGTGGAGTAGAAGACGGAGTAGTGCTAGATCGTCAGCAATGATAGACCACCCCTTCCCCCTGTCTGACCTATCTTGTATACAATAAAGATGATAATAATATAGTCCTGAGTGCTAGACAAGGGAAGGGTCGATAACACGGGGGGATACAATGGGCGTATTTATCCCCCGTGTTACAGTGTCATGGCTAGTTTACCTTAACATTCAATGAGATTGCAATCGAATTTTTGAAAATATTCTAAAAATGTGAACTTTAGTTTCACAGAGTGGATAACTAATGGGCATTGTAGTACATTTAATAGTGCTGCGACAGTACGGTCTTCAAAAAAATATCAATGCGATCTTACGTTTCACAATGCCGATATATTTTGAATATTTTTGAGCCAGACACATACCTGTGCCAAGTATGTACTTGGAATTATTGCTACCTATAAGAACTGGTAGCCGCAAGTAACTAGGATTTTTTTCTAAGGGTAGCCGACCTATTCCTCTTAAAACCGTCATATTTTGCACAAAATCGTCAGAAAATTCAAAATTTTCTTACGGGTGGCCGCGTACTTAAGTACAAAAGTACGCAGGTATGGCCAGACAATCGTCGGAACTCTATGTATTGAACACAATGCATTTAATTGTCAGTCGTTCTGAGACAAATCAAGCAAAAATTCAACGTGATCTTAGGTTTCAGAATGCTGTTATATTTAGAAAAAATTCTGGTCTGACAATGCTTTAACGTTTTTTTCTCTAGGAAACAAATATAATCTTATTCGAAGATTCATACTGCTCGCGATCTTGGGTTTCACTTGGTTGCTATCCCTCGAGGTTTCGCGAAACCTGCAATTCGGGATCACTGTCGTTTTCAAAACAAACAATTCCAGTGAATCTCTCTGCCAACAAGAGACGTTCGTTGGACGACGATGAGATTGCGGCGATGGACGATGTTGGAGAGAGTGAGTGCACAGGTTGAATGGCTAACAACTTGCAAAACGGATTTGCGAGCCTCGTTCCATACCTGATTGCCAACATGGATCAATTTATGTTTGCTTTGTTCATTTGGACTTTGGTGTTTCCTTGTAAGAGTCATTAATGGGTAGGAGTTGGTGATAGTGGACCTAGTAGTTGCCTTTTTTTCGTTGGAAAGCGAGTCAAAAAGGTTCAAGAACGGCGAAAATAAACCATGAAAGAAGTGAATCTCGTGCAGATCTCGACATGACCATGTTCGATGAGGAGGAAGTGGCTCCGCCGCCCTCGAGAAGACACACTCGATCGACCGGTGGAGGAGAGAGCAATATGGTGAGAGGGGGTTTCGAGGGATTAAGAAAGTTGAATTAGGACGTGATATATTCCTCACTGTTGAGTTAAAACATAGCGAAAATAGACGCCGTGCAACAGTTAAACTCACTGAGTTTAGGTTTTGAGATGTTATGAAAGGGTTGATACATAATTCTAAGACTCAAAGCAACATGGTGAGTGGAGGTTTCGAGGGATTATGAAAGTTGATAGGGTAGGTTTCCAATTGATGGGTGTCCCTTATTGGTTCTTTAAATATATCGCATAAAAGGCAGAGCAACGATAGATTGAATTACGACGTAATTTATCCTTCGTGTGATAGTCAACAGATGCTGAGGAACATGGTGAGAAAGGGTTTCGAGATGTTTTGAAAGGGGTAGCTTGAATAGTGAATTGATGGATGATGGATTGTTTGCGATAAAAGATAATGCTAAAGACGCAGAGCAACTTGGTGTGTTGGGTTTCGTAATAGTATGAAAGGCGATCTTTATGACCAGGAATTGATGGAATACCTGCGTTGGCTCAATAAAACATAATTCAACAGCATAGTGAGCGGGTGTGTAAAACGTATTTGCACACTCTATCTCGTCTTTCGGACAGGAAGATTGTGAATTGAGGTTTTCTTGAAATGTTCGCTATTCCAGGACGGTGAGTTCGTGTTTCGAGGCGTTATGAAGTGCAATAGATAGGTTTAGGTATTGATAGGCTGTCCATGTTGATGATAAAATGTAAAGCCTATGATGTAGTAACGATGCAATTATCAGATCTTGACGGAACTGGATGGTCCTCCCACGCCCGACAGCCAGGGCAGCTCAATGGAGGTCGAGGTGAGTGGATGGGAGTGGTCGATGATCTTTGATCTTTGATCGTTGATTGATAATTTTCTTAATGGAGTTGTTCTTGTTCAACTTTTTTTTTGTGTACATGCGGAATGTCGCGTCTATCGAAGTTTTCTAGAACATGAACCGAACGTGCGGCAGGAATCCCGCCGGATGATTTTGGAAACTTAATTTTGTCTCCGGAAATCAGCTAGAAAATCCGGAAATCCGCTCTCGCGTTTGAAAAATACATTTCCTGCGAATATTGTCGCAGATTCCTTTTAATTTCGAAATCTTTTTTTCAGACTGGATTCGTTCCTGATATCAAAGAGGGATCGGAGGACAGAGAGGTGGAGGAGGAGGTGAGCTGTTTCAAAATTCTTTTTCAAGTCTTCGAATTTAGACTTGAAAAAGAATTTAGCCTACAATCTGTAGGAATAAGTTTGTGTGGATGATTTAGTTTATGGCCCCATCATTATCGATGATAGTGAAGATTAGAAGACCTGTAGCATTCGTGAAACACGAACCGGGCAGGAAATAAGTCAATACAAAAAAAATATCAGGCCGTCGATCTGGACGCAACTCTAGCCCCTGAAGGAATCGAAGAGCGAGTGACCACAAGAAGGAGAAGAGGAAGGAAGGTACGGTAAAAGGGGGATCGAGAACTGACTAATCAATTTAGAGTATGGTAGCTAACGAAGATATTCACGGTAGAAATTAGCAATGACAAATCGATATGCGCCTTTCCTCGATATTCATGCCCTCTAGTCTGTCTGAGCGAGGAGAGAATTGTCATCACTGATGATATAAATGATGATCGATAACTGACTTTCTTTCTCAGGATACGGTAGAGAACAGGGAGGAGCCTGTGCAAGAGAAGAGAATGACCAGAAGAGGAGCGAAGGAGGTACGGTGGATTACTGTAGATGGGTGATATTGATTGGCGTGACGTCGTGGTATTTCAGGCCTCTCAGAATTCACAGTCGTCCCAGGAACAACAAGTGCCGAAGAAGGGAAGGAAGGGAAGGGAAGAGGAGAGAAAGGTATGGTTATTTTAATCATCGGACGCTCAAAGCGATTATCTAGGAGTCGTTTAGATGTTTTACGAGCTGCGTGTGTGACACGAAACTTTCTAGAAATTAAAATCGGTCCATTTTCAGAAACGAGAGGGAGAGGCGAAGAAAAAGGAAGAAGAGAAAGAGAAAGAAAGGAAGAAGAAAGAGGAAGAAGAGACGAAAAGGAAGGAAGAAGAGAAGGCGAAAGAACAGCCCATTGCTGGACTCACGAGGATTGTCTGTGAGAATTTCTGTAGTTATCGGTCGACATCAAATACCGTAATCGTTCATTACCGTAATCCATTTTAGTGCGCGCCCTCGAGGACAAGTGTGTGCGACATGAGAGAGGACTGGTGCCATCCCAGGAGTTGGTGGTGAGTGTTATCGATTGATCGGGTGCGGTTACGGTAGCAAAAAAATGATCGATTCGGTCGATTGCCGATTGATTGTACTACGGTAGTGAGCGATTTTGCATATATTCTGAGAGTTTTACGGGTCTGGGATACTGTAGTAGTGTATTGCCCATTAGCTGGAATAATTTTATGGATATTCTGCGGCTCGGGGCTACTGTAGTCGATTTTTTCTCGATTGAGTTACGGTAACAAGTTATTTTTCCGATTCTCTGGGATACGGTAGTCGATTACTGTCGATTGATTAAGATAGGTAGTGATGTTTTCGATTTTCTGGGGTACTGTAATCGTCTATTATCGATTGATCAAGTTACGGTAGAAAACGGTGTTGTCGATTCTCTGGGGTACTGTATTATCGATTGATTGATTGCAGCAAGCGGCCGTGATCACACTAGACGAGGAGGATCCGGAGGTGGTGCCGCACTACGTCTACCTCATGTGCAAGATCATGAGAAGGGTACGGTAGTATGTGCAAGATCATGAGAAGGGTACGGTAGGGGATACTGATTTATTTGTTGTTATGCTCAAAAATGCAAATATCAGTGATTCGTTGCTCATTTCTGAAGTATGAGCACTAGAAGAAATAGAAATAATGTTGGTTGCAATCGCTCATCTTTATTATATATTTGAAAAGGTATAGACGACTCATTAGAACGTGCTCGAAACAAGCAATAATAAGGAAAGAGAGCAGACGAAATCCTCCGGGTATAATTGAGGACCTCAATTTGAGGTTACAATGTGCAGGTGCTGTCGACCCGGTCGTCCACTGGCCGCGTGCACGACGAATCCTTCTGGGGAGAGGATCTGAGAATGGTATCGAGGTGAGAGAGAGAAATGATCTTTGATCTTTGATCTGGAGAGGCATTTGACATCGGGACCTTGAATAGCAGAATGATCAATGCAATATGCGACTGTGATGATCAAGTAGTATTTGTGAAACGAAAATCCTGGGTGGAAATAACAATTAAAATTTCATGTCTCATTGTCATTTTTTTTAAAATTTCGTCTCTCGAGAAAGAATTGAGTTCAAAATATTTTAAATATTTAGTGTAATTGTTGTAACCGAAATTTCACTAGTTCTGGAATTCAATGTACCCTTCCTTCACGGATAGCAATTGCTGATAGGAAACTGGTAGCAGATGGGCATAGTGTCTATGAATTCTTTCCGTTTTCAGATTCCTCTCGCTCAACGACGACGCTAAACTGCTGTTCATTCGACTGTTCACGAGGAAGAGAGGATGGCATCTACCGGAGAAATTGAGAGAGAAGTGAGGAAGTGGTCTGGATTATTGATATGTTAAATCGTATTTCGTATCTTATGGTGAGGATGGTACCGTGATCGACCGGATTGTGTTTGATAGTAGAGTTTTTTTGTTGGAAATCATGAGCATGAGTTGCATTGTATTGCAGTGATGATTCAGAGTACATCATATTCTGCAAGTGAAAGAGAATTATAATTTTTAGTTGTTTCCAAAGAAAGAGGTTCTAATTGTCTCGAATTTCTGAATCCAGATCTTGTAGAGACGATGGAACCGTAATCATCCAGCTAAGAAAACTTTTGCGGAGGGTTAAAAAAGTTATTAACATCTGCTTCAGATACCCGTACCTCAAGCGAATGGACGAAACGCTCGTTGAACTGCAGAAGGAAGGATTCCTTGAGAATGGTTAGTTATCTTGATTCTGGATGGGAAAATCCTCGATGTCCCGAGAATAAGAAGATGATGATCAAGTAGTATTTGTGAAACGAAAATCCTGGGTGGAAATAACAATTAAAATTTCATGTCTCATTGTCAATTTTTTTTATTAGAAAATTATGATGCATTAAAACCAAAATGTCGATTGGCAAGAAATGACAATTTTGTGGGAGATCACTCAGGGAAACTGGTCGTCAATATTCAGATATTCTTCCTAATTGCGGACAGGTCCAGGTGCAGACAACGGGGTGATCGTAGGAAACTGAAATTGTTCTTGTTACTGAATAGGGCGACGCTCGATTTCGAAAGTAATCGCAGTTGGCGATTCACGATTTCGCCGCTAGCACTAGTATTTGGGCATTGATGCAACGAGCAATAATGGAAATGTACGTAGAACAAAAATAATTATTTCATCAGGAAAGTATCGAGGAGACAAAATAATTATTCTCCATGCAATGATTACGCTATTTTAATAATGTTCGTAGTTGGCTATTTCTGGTTTCACCCTTAGCATTAGAGGTTGGAGATTGAAGTAATGAACAATAGAGAAGATTTACGTAGAACAATTATGAAGATCAAGCTAGCTTGTGTAAGATTTTCCCCAAACGATTTCAAAAATATTCACCATTTGCTGTTTCTGGTTTCACCGCTAGCATTATTAGGTACACAATTCCGCGACGAGCAATAATGGATTCGTACGTAGACCAGAAACGATTATCGCTTAGGAATGGTATAAACTTCAAAGACTAGAGATCAAAGATCAAAGGTCAATTCTTCAGGCAAGACGGCGCTCACGAGCACCGAGGAGACGCTTCGATTGTGCTCAACGGAGAAGCTGAAACTGATCGCCAAGGATTTCCGAGTGGATGCGAATAAGGTGGAAATGCATTTGATCATTTTGGAATGTACTTTTTGTTCTGAAAAGGGGTGCACTTCTGCCTCATATAACTAATAAGTCACTAACTACTGCAGAGATGCAGGACCCAGAACAATTTATGATTTTTTTCGAACGAGAAGGCAAACATGACTAGTTGGATTGCAATAGTTTAAGGCCTTGAAAAAAAGCCGCAGCCAGAAACTGCCGGGTTTACAAAATGGGGCTTGGTCACAAATCCTCGCCATTGCAGCCGAAATCGGGTCTGATCGAGGCGCTACTGAAGAGTGCCATCTCGCAGAGGCAATTGTTCATGGCAGGCACACCAGGGAACACGGGAAGGCTGTTGATGATGTGAGTGGTGATACAATCTAATAGTTATTTGAGCCGGAAAGACGGTTAATTGGTTTGAAATCGCAGGAGGTATGGTATCACGAAATTAGGTGCGAGAGTGTAGAAACAGGGAAGGGAATGGGTGAAATAGGAGGAATCAGAGGCGAGGTGACGTGGTGATTCCCAGTTGCACGGGTGATACGTAGTCGAGAGTTTGATCGGTTTGACAGTTGTCTCGTGATATCTTCTACAGAAATTATAATGAGTCGAACTATATAGGAGCAGCACGGAGAATTAATGTTGAATGGATGTGATATAGTCGACCATTCGCTCGATTAGACAGTAATGTTGGTTTTTCATTTGAGTAGAAGAATATTTGAGTTGACGGTCTGAAGGATCTAATGGAGCAGCATGACGATTTCATGTTACACAAGTCTGACGTAGTCGGGAATTCATTCGCAGAGGCAATCTCGTGTAGCAAAATAAACACAATTAATAACGCCAATCCTCTCTCAATCAGGTCAAAGAAGCATCTCGGCCCAGTGTACCGTACCTCATCGTCCGTCAATTCCTTCTTCCGTGCCCTCTTCTCCCTCTACTCTCCCGTCCTCACTGATTCACATCTCATCACAGAGGACAGGACCATCAATATCATCTCCAATTTCATGTGAGTGAGGGGAATTGATTTTTTTTCTCGATGCCATGATGGAATTGAAAGGGATCAAAATGCGCGGATAGGTATAGTGGATGAAACATGAGTTTCAGGTGCATTTTTTTGATTTTCCCTCACGAAACCAGATCGCTCACATTAAACATGACTGAACAACGCGTGTTCGTAGTACTGTTGAAACTTAAAACACGTTGCGCCGTGAATGGAAAAGGAAGTTTTCAATTTTTACGGCTTACTTGATACAAGCGGGTGCGTGCTTTCGCAATAATTCGATTGAAGAGCGTGCTCTCGCGTTTGTGAAAGGGAGAGTGTTTTAGCTCCCGCTTGGGGATGATAGGCATCTGTCCTAGAGGCATACTGCTTGCAGGTTCCGGATGAAGGAGATCCACTACGATCAAATCATGCGGAAGGCGCCCTTTCCGTGTGGAGAACTGATTGGAGTGTACGAGGATAAGGAGGATCTCTATGGGTGAGTGAAATTCGAAAGTTATGAGTTTATGACTGCTAACATGTATGTAAGTAAGATAGATCGTATTTTGGAATGTAGCCCATTGAGAGCGAATTGGAAACACTCATCAATTTCAATTTCAATTTGTTTATCCACCAGGGTGAGTAGAGAGAGAGAATGACGTATATTCTTCGACATTTTGGAGGTCCGTCGTCTTGGTGGCGATTCGGTTTGGGGGGTGGGGCTTCGGGGAAAGCAGCAGGTCGGGTGTTTGCAAATTAGAGGCGTAAAAGAGAATCAGAAGAGAATGATATAGAGATACAGATAAGAAAACATCAGTTGTTTTAGTATGTGGTGAATATGAAACTTAGGTTTTCCATGTCATGAATTGTAAAGTAAATGGTGTTCAAAAGGGGTGTCGTTCACTTACTTATGCCACCTTCCCAATTTTTGTTTCTGCTATTCGATGTATCGCGCTTTCTTGTTTAGTTATCAGTGTATGCATGCCATTCTTGTATAACTTATAATTTATCAATCGCGTATGTGTCAGTGGGACGAATTTGACCAAGAATCAGATTACTGCTCTGTAAGCAACGTGCAGTAATGCAGAATTGACTCGCAAATTATGAACTTCCCCCCTCCTCCCCTCATTCTCCCCCACAATGCTCACCCTACTCGGTCGATCCGCCCTCTCCTCCGCCCTTCGTCTCTCTCCCATCTACCGTACCCCTCTCGTCTACCCGGTCGGCCGAGACCACCGTACTCCCACCCTCGGCTACCGTATCGTCGCCCGTGCCTACAGTACCTCGGACGGAGGCGACGATGACGTGGGTCCCATCGCGCCCATCATCCTGTACACCCACGGCATCAGAGGCAGCCCGGAGCAGGTACGGTAGCCTACAGTAACCCGGTCTACCGTAATCCTACCGTATCCCTGTCAGGGATCGCACATGGGCATCGGAATCTTCGTAGACGACGAGCACGAAATGAACAAGAAGCTGCCAGCGCCGTGGAAAAAGGACCGAAAGGTCAATGAGCTCGACCCGCAACTACTGGTGAGAAAGAGAGTACGGTAGATCTACCGTAACCCACTTCGCCCCGGGACCCACATCACGGATACTCAGGCGACTTGCTTTGCCCTGATGCGACTCGAGCAGTGGCCGTACTTTCTCAATGAAGACGTCATCGTTCGCACGCAATTCGAGCCAATCGCCGATCAATTTGAGGTATACGGTAATCGGGAGAGACTACGGTAGCCAGTGATGAGTACACTCCTCGGATGGCCCTTCTAAGACTATGATTCACACTATAGATACCACTTTTGTTCCGGAATCCTTTTCGCCGTCCCCGTTGTCTTTACTGGCTTCTGTAGTCGCATGGGAATACGGTAGCTCATCGCTCGATCGTCACTGCAGAAATGGCGCAACGGTGACGACGAAGGCTCGTTCAGTCTGCAGACCGTGTGGCATCTGATGGAAAGGTGCGACGACGATCGATAATCGATGGGATTACAGTAGCTACCGTATCCTTGGCAGATTCCCGAACGTGCGCATCGAACAGGCGGAAGAAAAGGACGGATCGATGCACATGGCAACGGGCATATCAATTATGGCCCTGGAAGAGGCGGAGAGTGAAGCGACCAAGGTACGATAGTAGGGTACCGTAGCAGGGTACGGTAGTGAAAAATTCCATTCTACACAGATGGCCCTGTTGAAAACGGCACCCGTTCACCTCCGACACTTGCAATCGTTTCCTCTGAGCCTACCGCCAAGTAAGAGGAAGGATGAGAAGAAGGACGAGTAAAGAAGAGAGAAGACTACAGTACCCTCCCCAAGACCCCAACCACCCTGTCCCATTGCACTCAGGACTAACCCGACTCGATTACTGGCTGATACTAACCCACCTTGACGATTACTGACCGTGAAAGATTGATAAAGTGAATGCGTTGAATGTTATGAGAGTACAACACGAGAAGGTTGAGATGAGTTTCAATGGTATTGTATTAAAGCTGTAGGGAAGGGAAAGCAATTTCATTTCAGTAAACGGTGTAAAAACTAAAAGTGAACAAAAAAAAGTCGAATAGTATTGTTTTTAATTTCATAATTGATTGTTTGAGTTTCGTGGCAGCGAAGGATTCAGAGGAGCGGATGATTCGTGCACTGGACAGACACGATGTGAATGGCGCACTCGTTGAGGCTGAGAGGGCAAGAGAGAAACTGACGGAGATGAACACTCCGAGGTACGATAGGGGAAGGGGGATACGGTAGAGTAGTAGCGGGTAGATGAGATACTGTAAAGTTAAGACTGCGAGCTACGGTAAAACTGTAAGTTGATCAAAAAACGGTGCCGATGCCGAGTGTCGCAAAGAAATTGGGCGTCCAATTTTCAATCCAACAGTAAAGAAGGGATAACACCGAAAATTATACGGTATATATGCGATACTGTAACGAACGATTACGGTATTCCGTGCAGGATGGACTACCTGCGCACCGTGCCCGTGCACCATCAACAGTACACGACGGAAGCCATTCTCACGAGGATCGTCAGCAGAGGTACGGTAGGGTACGGTATTCGGAGGATGAACTATAGCCGAGCAAACTATGAGTTATTTGGGCTCCGAGTCATTCAAATAATCGAAATGCTCTTGGAAGCGAATGATTATGCCATCTTGGTGAAACACGGATATTCCATTTTTGAAATTTTTAGTTTTCTTCGGCAAAGACGCATTGTTTTATTTTTTTGGTGTGTACAGAACATTGGAAGCATTGAGCGTTAAGCAGCATTAAGCATGGTCATGAAAGTTGGGTGAGACACGGATGTACTCCTCTTTTTTTCCTCTTTTTGCAAGATCTCAGACGGTCCATTTTTCTTACTCAGCTTTTCCTAAACCTCCTTCCTGTAGGCGTCGATTGTCTCGAGCGCAAGAAGGATCATGCTGCAGCGTGCAATTGGATAAAGTTCATCATCAAGAGTCAGGGTATGATCACCTAATATATTGTATTTTGGAATCGAGATTGTCAGATTCACTATAGCTGCAAAGCCGTTCGTGTGTTATACATACTGTGAAACATGAAACGAGACTTCGCAGGGAAAATGTTTGTTCTGTCTGCACATGAGTTTACAAACATTGCTGGGTAATTGATGCTGTTCTGATTCATCAAATTTGGAACTGAAGTGCGTGTTCGATGTCGCTCTCGTTGTCACGGATCAAAAATACCATAAATTCGCTCCCATCTCAAGTACCGCTTTTGGCAGTGCTCTCCTCGCTTCTTCCTCACTCGATCGGTGCTCTCTACGAGAGACTCGCCCTCAATCTGCACTACCACTGCGGAGAGAGTGATGAGGCCATTGATGAGGTACGGTGGATGGGAGGATACGGTAGGTCAAGCGGAAGAGAATGGTAGGGAGATATGGTGGACTGCAAACTACGGTAGATGTTGGGTGGATGCGAAGGTAAAGGCGAGCTTCACAGTTGACTGATTTTCTACAGTAGACTAAGATTAGGATAGATGTTAGGTGGAGATGGATAGGCGATTGATATGGCAGGACTACGTTAGCTCAAACTTACCGTACTTTGCAGATCAAACGAGCCCTCGACGATCCGCTCGTTCCGGAGAAGAATCGACTGAATTTGGACGATCGAGCGAAGAGAATTCTGAAGGAGGCATGGGAGAGCAGGTGAGGTGGTTGATACCAGAGAAATAGTAAACTGGATCATTAAAGAAAACCCAGGTACTAGTTGTATGCATGATACATGGAGAGTTGAATGTATGTGGTGTTGATGAATGCAGAAGACGAGATTTTAAGACAGATCAAATGCTAGCAAAATCACCTTTGAGAACCCGGGTCACTACTATTTATGTGCCTGAAACATCGAACAGACCGGGTGTTGTGGAGAGTTAAACTGAGTTTGTTGAGAAACGGCATGAGCAATATCAAGTTGAACAATTCCATTCCATACTAGTCGATCACGTGCAACCGAAATGATGCGAGCCGAATTCGCCTTATTTTCGAAACTCGATTGCAACTCGATTGCAGATTCGCCCTCACTCCTCCGACAGAGATCACGATTGAGGGAGAAACGATCGGAAGGGATCTCGGCAATGAAAGGAAGAATCAATTTGTGAAGAAGAATGAGAATGGAGGCATGGCAATTATATTTTTTTCGAAAAATTTGAAAATAATGCAGTAGTGTGTTTGGCGTTTCATAACTTGTGCATAGGATGGTTTTGATTAGCACATCCGCTATATATTTGATTTTGTTGTCATAAAATTTGTGAAGATGAACAAGAATGGAGGTGAGATAAGAAATAATCGTGGAGAAATCGGTGAACTTGCTGCGGCGCAATTGGTGTTTCATAACTTGTACATAGCTTGAAACTGCTATACGTATTCGATTTGTGGCACGAAAAACATTTAGTCGTAATTATACGTCATTGTAATAGATACTTACATTTCTATCTTTTGTTTATTACTGATTACGTATTATAGTAATTGATTAATTGCAGACGTGGTTTCGGTGGGAGTGGAACAGATTGCCCTCGACTACTTCCTCTCCAAGGGAATGGAGGAGGGTGAGTGGGGTGGAGGGGGGGGGGGTTGGGTTGATTAAAGGTGGATGGGTGAAGAAATTGTTTCGGCATTGCACTTGTCACGTTGAACAGTGAGTGATTCGTGAAAAGGTAGCGAAATCATCCTTCTGACAACCCTGATTATAAGGAGTTTTATTTCGAGTCCACTTGATATGTGTTAACATCGCGATGATATACCTAGGGTATGTGAAACTTGAATTATATGTTTTTTTTTGGCAGCGAAGGAGAGCCACATATTGTCTAATTCCTGATATTGATGTTCCTATAACATGCGCGAAGCACAAATCATGCTGTCAAATCTCCATTGTTTTTCTCATTTTCCCAATTGTCAGGTCTGCATTCGGAGGGTGAAATCTGGCATCTCGCGTTCAAACTTCTCTTCTGGGACGTCATCTGGTGCCATCAAGTGGGCGGAGGAGTATGGCTGTGCGAACTGCAGGTACGGTAGATCGGGGGATACGGTACTGTACTTTGTAGTGCACTTTCTTCGTTTTTAACCGTTTCGTCACATCGAGGATATAATTGTTAATTAATCGTCCATGACATTTAGTAAGATTTGTGAAACTCAATTTATCACGGTTCGAATTTGAGGCAACAATAGATTTCAAAGGGGGGGGGGGGCGGTGGAGCAGAACAGCAATCATGATTTGTGGAGAGGTGCCATTATTGTCTCTATCAAGGGTACGCTAAGATTACTTCCGATTTAGCATTGATAAGGGGCTTTTTACAAATTGTGAAATATTGGTCCAACTGAATGACTTCTTCTTCTGCGCGCTCTTTTTCGTGACGGGAGTTGTTTTTGACACGGTTACTTTTTGGGGTACGGTAGATTTGTTTGATGCTGTCGCTTTCTTATTGACTGTGTTCTTCTGGGGTCTGTTGGGCGTGTTTTCTGCATGCTTCGGCTTTTTACGAATTGAATTGAATAATGTTTCCTCTTCGCAACGATCCGATTGATCACTTGTAGAAACTTCGGCTCGAGTGTCCGATTCTGATTCGAAACTCTGAAATGGATGTTTGAATCGGAAAATTATGAGGATTTGGCGACATAAGTTCAGGAGTACTCACTGTGTGGGAATCATAATCGCGCTCCTCATCGATTAGCTCCCGTCTCAGGGTCTTCAGACGCACATTTTCCCTCCGTTGCACAGATAGAGTCAGATGACTGTAAGAGATTAGGCTGATTTGAAGAAATTCAAGCAGGGGAGCGAAAGGATGGAGTGATTTATCTGGCACTGGACGGTTGAGAACTATCTCGCAATTTGTCCACTCATCCAATCACATCACACGTCTCTCGCCTCCAAAAGGTCCCCTACAGTCTCGAACCAATTGATCTCACTTATCATCACCCTGCGTATCCTCGATGAGTCTCTCCAGACGGCCGAGAGCCATTCGAATCAACTGACGACGACGATCAATGGAACAACTCAGTTCGTATCGGAATGAGATGTCTGAAAAGGAGAGGTTACGGGATGAGTGGAGATTGTCTTGATATTGGCGAGGAAAGGGTTTTAAAATAGCTTTTTAGCATTTTGAGCTATTGTGCCACCTTACCCGTGCTCTTACATAACCCGCGTTTTAAAATAGGAAGAATAATAGATAAAATCTCACTGCGAAATCGCTGCTTGTCGTTCAGATTGCGCGCGTACTCAAAACCGTGCGAGAGGAGGGTGGAAATCTGGAAATTTGTAGATATGTATTTTTTTGTGTAAATGCGAGTTTGTGTTTCACGAATGCGGTAAGGTCTAAGCATCATGGGTTGATTCGATTGAAGGAACTGATGCTGATGCGAAACATTATCTTATTCTGGCCTTCTGCTCTGATCTTTGATCTTTGATCTCTTCCTCCCTACCTGATCTTCCCGTGGCGGGTACTTGATCTTCACCAACAGGGGTACTGTAGCGAAGGGGGCCAGGAAGTATGTGAAGTTCTTCGAACGACGAACGGTGAAGAAGAGTTCCTGAGAGGATACGGTAATCGAAGTGTGTGAGCAAAGATCAAACACTACGTGACAAGCTACTCAAGCACGATTTGCGCGATTTCGCGAATCTATACGCCCGAACGTAACCTTTATTATTGTAAAAAGCATGATTATTTTGAAATGTTAGGGTCCGTGGTTGTGAGGAACGTACCTCCTTGGATAGAGGCCTGATGATGACTTCCTCGTTAGCCCGAGGACTCGAGTCTGCTTCCTTGTCGTCAGAGGCGAATCCCTGACTGGACGAATCGGAATCCTTCTCATCGTTGGCGTCACGGGAATCGGAATCCTCGCCGGTGACCGCCGCATCGGGGAAGTTCAGACGACGTCGCTTAACGATGGTCGGAGAGCTCGAAGATGAGGAGGATGACGAAGACGTCATCGATGAGGCCTTGATGAATCTCTTCGGTGTATTGATAATCGTCGCCAGCGGGGTCGTCGATTCGGCATTCTCGTCCCAAGAAACGTTGAAATTCTCCGGGGTATTGGGTACAGTGACGCCATCCCCGAAGAGGGTATCATTGCGGTCCTGAGGAGTCGAGGGTACGGTAGACTCGCCGGGTACGGTATTATTGAATACGGTATCATTGAGTACGGTATCGGTGGGAGATGAGGGACGAGAATCGAGGAAGAGCTCACGCTGAGTCCGGTCGAGCTCCGAGTTAGGACGAGAGTAGGGAGAGGGACAGCGGGGAGAGCCGAATCGAATGGGCGAGAGGGAGGGAGTGGGAGACAGGCAGAAGGGACGGGGAGGAGATGACATCGTTGAGAAGTTGAATGAGGTTATGATGAGAGAAATATTACGACCGATTTTGACTACGACTCAGGTAGGAATGGTGAATAAATGGCGGAACAAAGAAAGGTAGGCGTCTATGGGCAAGAGATGCCATGGGGAACATGTGGAGAAAGGCAGTGAAACGGGAAGAGAAGCACTGCCTCAGGGGAAGTGCGATGGAGGGATACGGTAGAAAGAAAAGTCAGTTGGCGATTACTACAGTATCCGCATTGCAGATCCACCCGGTCGACTACGACTACTCACTGTACGAAGCGAGGAAGGAGGCATTTGAGGCGAGATTCGAGGTGTTGAGGTAAAAGTTATCTGAATTGGTATGGGAAGGAGGAGAGGGAGATGAAGGGAGGGTGAAACATAGAATTGGCAATTTTATTGTGAGAATGAAAGCCGGATGTCTAAGTTCTGCAAGTGTGAGTGTGTTTGTGGAAAGGGTGAAACACAAAATCTCCGTGGGGTCGAAAGCTATCTTGAGCGAAAATTGGGCGATGAGTTGATGGGAGGGTGGACATGGAAGTGGCTTTTGTGATTGAATAATTATTTTATGAATATCGTATGCCTACTGAAGTTCAGCACATGCGTTTTTGCAGAAAGGGTGAAAGGGCGAGGCGTTGAAGGCGTTATGATGTTCATCAATTAAAACTTCCCTTGCTTCCATTGAAATATATCCCGACGGGTAGCTTTATGATGTGTGAGTAAAACATCTCTTCTCCTTGGGGCTCGACATTGACTGGGAGTTAATAAATTGGCCGAGGACTTGGCATTTTTATTCATCTAGTTTATGCAACCATCGGTATTGAATTGTATTCCACCGGGGAACTTTATGAGAAGGGTGAAACATCACTTCTCCTTGGGCGCGACCTGGAGTGAATAAATTGGCTGACAATGAGAAGTTGTCGGGCATTATTATTCGGCTAATTTATGTAGCCGCTTGGTGTCTCGTATTCAATTGTATTCCTCCCGGGGAGCTGTGAAACACATATCCTCCTTGGAAAGGAAACATGAGTGAATCCATTTCAGGAAGAGCAGCTTGTCGGATCGACTCGCTCTCATCGATGAGCACTGGGCGTGCTCAGACACGATGATGAATAGGATATCGATCACCGAGATGAAGGTGAGACGATAGATTCATTTAAAATATCGAATTGGATAGAATGTAGATATATTGTAGAAATGGTGAAACAAGTAAGATAAAAGTGGTTTTTTTCATTAACTCAGGTCAGTCTTTTGAGAAATGAAGATTGATTCCTTGCAATGGATTCCCACATGAATTACGCGATTTATTGACAGAGATAAAATGTGTTATAAAAGCGATGAAACATTAACTTGGAATGTGATTGAAAGCAAGAATTTTCTCGCTCCAAGAATTCTCTCGCTTTTCGTTTTACGGTGGTGAAACGTACCAGGGAGTGGTAAGTTTCGCAGTTATGTCACATACCGGATATTCTTCGAGTGGGTGATTTTCTCGTGTTTTCGCGGAACTATAACATTTATTATTTTCTTTGTTCTTACTTTCATTTCCAGTCGTTCCTCACAGCGTGCGCTCTGCCGACGCTGCTGGGAGTGATGCAGATTCTGGTGAAGGAACCGAGACACAGGTAAGACTAGTTTCTAGTTGGTATTCCTGTACCCGTGTCGTATAACTAGTTAATACTTGTACTACAGTTACTATTAGTTGGTATTTGGTGAATATACGAATTGCACTTTTTGAAAGGCATCGTACCCGGTGAATCGATGCAACGTGCTGACGATATTATTTTGAGATAGCTCGCGTCAACAATGCTTCTTTTCCGGGTTCTTCAAAAATAATTATAAACTGCAGGCGCTCCGGCTTCCCCGATCTCGTGCTGTGGAGTGCGGGCAAGCAAGTTGTGATGGTGAGTGAGGGGGTACGGTTGAGGGATACGGTAGAAGGGTACTGTAGTCGGACGATATCATTGATGTGATCGATTGTTTACGGTACTTGGTTGAGAATCAATAGATTAACAATCAAGCTACTGTAGGATTAGGTTTCTATAGTTAAGAACTAGAGTACGGTATTATCGATTGATCAGTGTCAACGAATAAATGGGCACTGTCACTGTTACCGTAATTTAGTGCTTCACGGAACCAAATTACGGTACTATCGTTCGATCTGTGTCAATCAATAACTTGATTCTTCACAGGTGGCCGAGGTGAAGGGTCCGGGCGATACGCTATCGACGAAGCAACGGCTGTGGTTGGACTTCTTCATGAAGGAGGACGGAGAGAGGGTCAAGGCGTATCTATGTAAGGTCACAGGTGGGTAGAACAATTGTTTTTGTTATTGTGGTTAGCACAACGCTGTCTGAAATTGAAAAATAGGAACGAGAGAAGTTTTGATGCAACCGTGAAACGTGAAAGGAACATGAACATTTTTCGGAATAGTAGTGGGATATGATCGGTGCAAAATGGGAGGCCTTGTGTATGGTGGAACAGTGAAACCGAAAACTGGGTAGCATAAGAATTTGATTTTAATCATTTTGTGATGATACTCGTGATGCTTATTCGTTTGTGTGAAATAATAAGTATGTTTATAATTAACCCATTCCAGCCTCTGGGAGGAAGCGACTGCAGTGAAATGGAATGATTTATCGATTAATCTTCCATTCCATTGCACAGTTCGTTTATGTTCCCTTTTGTAAAGAACCACGACATTTTTTTTAAAAACTTGCTTCTCATATCTTTAATACAATTACAACCCCCTTAGGATTACGGCTAAATATTTTTGCTAATTACATCTCAGACCATAAATTGCATCTCTTGAGTTATCGATTGACAGGATTCTGGTGTTGTGTATACTTGTAATTGTTCGCTACATTATTTCGTTCAGTAATTCACAGATCCGATCTGATTACGTAAACTTGATACTCAAATTTTACTGTCGAAGCATTCCATGATTGTCTTTGTTGTGAAATGTTTTTGAGTTGAAGTGATAAAACAATTTTTATATTCATCATACAAATTTCGACTTGCGCCATGGGGAAGGACAGAAACGAGGGACGGTTCATTTAGGGTTCCGAAATGAATTTGACAACGAATCATAATCGCATATTATCTTTTGCACGAAAATTGAGACAATGGTAAACATGGTGAAAAGCATGTGAAAAAACAACAACGTCGTTGAATTTACTTCCTCCTTGGAACAAACTCAATCTTCTCTGTGGGAGAATGTTCGATAGAATACTTGACTAGAAGAGTCTGGCTCGAACCCTGGAGATAACGATAGATTATGATGTGCTTCGTGTCTAATTGTAAAACATAATTTCTAACTCTGTACCTGATCTATTTCCATGGTCCATTCGAGATTGTTCGATGGGAGCAATCTCACTCCTTCCTTAGGCGACTCTTCAATTGTTGCGCATCATCCACTTTTCCACATCGGAGGGAGCGATCATTGTTACCTTCAATGGGATTACGGTATCGAACCTTTTTTTTGCAAAACAATTACCTCACCTTGTATTATGCGAGGGAAACTTCACCGTTCAAGGGATCTTGAACGCATTTGAGGTGCGAGAAAGCAAAATTTCAGAGAACATTGGTCGTGTGACTTTTATTTTTAGTCTGAGGTAAATGACAATATTTTAGCTGATGTGCAAGTCGAATCTCGATTACAAATTTGTTGTATTTTCGACCCAAAAATGGGTTATTGTTGAACTGCATTCCACTGCACTGCCATACCGAGTCTTGACAGTAGGCGAAGATACCATTCTGATCGTCTCTCTTTATTTCGAGCTGTTGCACGGCCTGAACACTTCATTGTTCAAATTTACAACATGAGCAAATCAGACAACGGTTTGTATGCAAAATGCAGAGCAGTTGAATGGTGAAAATTCAATAACATGTAACTGTGATAAATGATTATTTTTCTGATCTCTTGATACGATTAACAATGTTGAGAAACACAGCAAGCGGCTACAAAAAGACAAATTGGCTTCTGGCTACATTATCGGGTCTCTACGGAATTCGGTGTTCAAAACAATTCACGCAATTCTGGTTATACCGTTCATATTTCTGCTTCTAAGCAATCCGTTGACGCAACTCATACCACACAAGAGCCATATCTAGATCGATTACTCAAAGAAATTTCTAAATGGCCTCCTCTTTGCATGATTTTGTTCATTATTTCATCGTTGTTATTGGATTGATGCTCAATTTGTTAACGATTGTTTTGATTCTACAAAAGACTGCAAAGGAATTGAAGGCAAATGACTAAATTTATTTGTTTTTTTACGAATAATTATTATTTTAGGAGTACTCCCTTCTCCTTCTCAACACTTCCACGATCGAGCTTGCGTCTATTTTCGCTAAATTTCTTGTTCATTGCCGTCTCTTCCTTCATGCTAACACATCCATAAGCATTTCCGAGGGTCCTTGTTACTCTATTTCGGAAGATCTTTGCTCGGTGACAATAGGCTTCTTGCACGTTAACATGATGCAATCGAATGCGATTATTAGTTTGTCGTTCTGGTACAGGTACATTAAAATCATAGTCTCAAAATCCAACCGATCGCTCAATCAGGACCCGAATTCTGCGAGAAAAGGTGGTGCTCGGTCGTGTTCGATTGCAATCGATCATTATTCTCCTCTTTCTTCCTCATATTTTCCACATATTCGGAGCGTGGGCTGCGGCTTCCCCTAGAGACGAATTAGTGCCTTTTGTGGACAAAGTTTATGGACCGAACAGCACCGTCAACTTTGGGTTGTTTGGTGAGTGATCTGGGTTTTATTTCCCCTGCTCGTGCTCTCTTGTCGACCGGTGAGCTAGTACAATATCTCATTCTGCTTTTGTAAAGAAGAATTATAAAATCAATCGCAGGCTACGCCGACTTCACTAAGTTCTCAGTACTCATTGTCATTGCTTATCTCTGCATCATTCCTCTCTTCCACAACATCTACATATTTTATGCAAGGCGAAAGGTAGGTTTGACTATTCAATTTTCCGATCATTTATAATATTTAGCTCATCGCAATGTTCGCCGAGAAAATGCAGCACATGAGTGCAAAAACGCGAAAAATTCATGAATCTTTCACGATGGTGAGTTGGTAATTAGCCTAATTAATAAATTAGAATATATTTCTTTCCCAGGTACTGACGATCTCCGCTGTCACAATAGTCGTTGTTCAAGTGCTGTTGAGCATAGGAGCAGCGCCGCAAGTGTTCTTCAACATCCACTCGCCCCTCATCGAAGGCATCGTTTATAATGTGAGCGAACTAATAACTTTTCAATTAGCTCGCAAAAAGTAGTAAACGCACATAGTGCTAAAATGTCGACATAGTACTCAGGGAGTCCTTATCTTGATGATATTTCAGGGAGCTGTCCTGCCGGCACTCGTAAATCCCGCCCTCACCCTCTACTTTGTCGGCTCGTATCGAACGTGAGTGGTAGAATTCAAAATAGAAAAACAAAATTTCAATTTCAGATTCCTCCTGAGCTATTTCAATCGACTGTCCCGTCGAATATCCATCTCACCTCTAATCTCAAACAGTGTACAGTTCATTGTATGACGTGCTCGATCTATTGTATGACGCAATTCATTGCGCTCGACGTGCTCGATTCTGTAGCATACACTGGCTCAATCATTGACATGCGTTCAACTGAGATAAATTGCTCTGAGTTCGGAAATTCGTTTTCTTTGTCTTTTCCCCATTTCACAATAAACATATTTTTCTTTCGTTCTCTGTGTGAGACGGATCGTTTCTGGCGCCACTTCTGGCGCCGTCTGTTGATCCTGCGTGCAGTGTACATTTAGATTAGTCATTGCTCGGTCATCACTGATAGCAGTTGTTCAAAACAGCGAAGAGATTGCGGCTAGAGACATGTAAGAGAAACAATAGAACATTCTCGCGTGCACTCCTCTTTCCCCTGCCATTTGGATTCTCGTGAAAATGTGGCGATCGCATCCTTCCTCAGGATCCCCATTTCACAATAAACATATTTTTCTTTCGTTCTCTGTGTGAGACGGATCGTTTCTCTATTTCTCTGCACGATTTATGCGCAAAACAATTCTTCAACACATTGATTTTCACTGCAACAATTGTAGTGCAACAGTCTTGTTGCAAGGGTGGTGCATGCTCACGTATCGCCCAATCCTTGTCTTATTCTTCGCCATCCTCACCGTTGCATCAATCGACCACCATGCCGCCGCACGGCTTCGATTCAATCGACCATTCTTCGTCAGAGCCGGAAAGATGACCAAGCGCCTGGTATATTGTATTTTTTTAAAATCAAAATAACCTTGTTCTTGTCTCAGGTTGATCGAATGATACCCGTATACGAAATTCCCGAATTCCACTTCAAACCTTTCCACTATATCACTTTAAATTTCAGAAGATGGAAGATTACAGACCTTGATTTTCCAAGGTAGGTTAATTAAAATTTGTGATTCAATTTAGCGTTTCTAGATTGTGTTCACAACAGAAAAAATCTGAAATTTTTTTTTCAGGACAAGATTCGCCATCTCTGATCAGGGAGTCAATTTGCATTCCACTGGTGGATCATTGAATGTGGGAGTCGAGTATGAGGTTTGTGGACTCGAGAACCGAACACTTGAAAGGATAGTTGACACATTGCAGTTTCACTACTTACTTTTCACAGAAAAAGGCAGAGCTAACGTCTCCTTCACTGATATACGTACAAACGTTCTAGGTAAGAGGGGTGGGTCACCCATTCTTCCTTACAAGTTAAAGTCGCGATGAGGATTGTAAGTTTCTTTCCAGCAACAATTTCTACGAATATGTCCCGTCCCCACTTCGACATTCCTTGGTGTGAGGCGAAGCTTGGGAAAAGTGAAATACGGTAAGTGAATGCATCAATACATGAAAACATGATTATTTAGAGTGCATGGCTCTCACGGCGTCTTCACTTGGTTTGTGAAAGTCTACATTTCTGATTTCGTTCGAGGGGTGCTCAAACATAATGCAAGTTGCTCATGTATTGTCGTAATCGTACCAAGTGCCGACTTCAGATGTGTCTCTTCCTCACTTCCGCGAGGGACATTGCAAATGAGTTTGTCGAGGCGCAGCCTGAATCGATTCGTCTCTATAGGAACATCTATCTTAATTATACTGCCGATGTCGATCCCGTATTCACAGAGTGGGTTTCGCATTCGACTGTTGTGTCATTAAAAAGAAAAGGAAATTGCAGAGACTACGTTGAGGCATCCTCGACGTTTCGGGCAGATCTCATTGGAAAATATGCTGATCCCAAGAACAAATCGATTGATGATTCGGGTCGGATTCCCATTTATTGGAATAAATAAGAGTAACTTTTGTAGAATCGGAAGAGCGAAGTCTCGCCAGAAAGTTGTCATTCTCGATGAAACACTCGTCTTCATGGGTGAAATTCACAGTAAGGAATTCAACATAATAAATCTTAAAATAGCAGATAATAATTAAGCATGATGTTGCGACGCTCAATCGCGATGCGTTTATTCGCTTGATCGCAGTTATTTTAATGAGTAAGATTTTCTCAACGGAACAGGGAGTTTGAGACGAATTATATGCCAATGCAGAACTAGTGATGTGGATACTTGTGTTCTACGTCCCGTTCAAATGTTTCATGATTATGTATGAGGATGGCGGAGAGAAGACACAGCTTCTTCCACCAAGAACCAATGACATCGAAATGAATGAATATCAACGACTGAACTAACGTTTGCTTGTACATTACTACTGCACATCGCTCCCATTACCGAACAAACGGCCTTTTCTACCTTTTCTACCTTTTTTTCCTTTTCGCGAATTCTCGTTTACCCGTCCTAATTTTTGTTTCCCATTTTTGTTGACTCCTATAACTGGATGAATACAAAAATTGGCCGGTGAAATATTATTTTAAATGGGTGAAAAATGACAGGTCAACAAAAAAATTAAAACAAAAATTAGGACGGGTAAACGAGAATTTGTGAAAAGTAAAAAAAAGGTAGAAAAGGTAGAAAAGGCCGTTTGTTCGGTAATGGGAGCGATGTACGATATACGATGAATCACCTTTCGAACACGAACACCTTTCGATCAATACATTTGTTTACGACCATTTCTCTAGAGGAGAGAAGGCTATCTTATCAAGAGGCCGCGATAATAGAGAGGAGGCTCTTAACTGCCACTTGTTGTTGTGAAACCATTCATCGATTTCATCGATTTCTCACCACCAGGCTATTCTCTCTTTTAACTCGAATCTAGACCGAGTAGATTGAAAACGGAATGGCGGCTCAGCTGCCGCTGCTGCTGCAGTTGCTGCCGCTCATTCCATCCAACTCCACACAATCGCAAGTAGTTGGCTCGTTTCGCCTTGAGAAGGCATTCTTCGAACAAGCATCAGGAGAAGTTCATGAAATCGTCTGTTTTTAATTTAGTTATCCCTTAATTTTGAGTATCGTTATAGCGTAGAGGAATCGCGCAATTCTAACCCTTAGGTTTATCGAGTTTCTAATTGTCTTCTTCAGATTAATTACGAGTTACATGGTTTGGAAATCAAGGATCAATGCTTTGGCATCGGAATAGGCACTATGTGCATCAAATGGATGAAAATTATTCGAGTGGAATCGCCCAAGTTAGTTCTATATTTTTAGTTTTTATGTGGTGATGACTAGCATTTACTTACGCATTTGTCGTCGATGTTCTACCCCTCCCCTCCTTAAAAAAGTTTTCGCAGATTGGACTTCACGATCAGCCAAAAGGGTTTCCTCTGGCGCGCAAAAGGTTGGGAGAATGGTCCGGCGGGAGGTGCCGTGAGACTAGAAGGCGCTATAAAAGTGAGTTGTTATTTTTTTAAAATTTAAAGCTTCAATTAGCTTCCCAACTCAGCTTATAAGAACTGAATCTATATAATATCTTAAATAATCAATGAATTTTACAGTTCAGTTCACGATTGGTTCGCAAAACCGCGAAAGTTCTAATTTCCGTGCGCGATATTAAATCTGATTTTCGGGGTATGCAAGATAGTGATAAATAATTTGATAACGCAAAATTCTGCAGCGAAAATTGTCAATAGCAGAGGACGCCCGAAAATAGATCTTATTAGCTCGAAAGTAAGGATTGGAGATTTTCGAATAGTTAGGTAAGTGGAGGTCCATCTTTAATATCAGGACATTATCAGGATCGATGGGGGATTCACTGGCTTTATCATTTCAATATTCTCGCAACTGATTGAATTATTCCTTGAATTATATCTTCCTAGCAAGGTATGATTTATCTTAATTTGTGCTATCTGCGAGACCATAAGAATAATCGCAATTTGTATAAATTCAGATTAACGATGAGATTGTTAAATACATCAATAAGACCAATAACTTTATCATGGCCCTCCCGGATGATATTCCCGTTTGGGGGAACGTTACCGTTCGCTACAACTTGACTAAGGACCCGATATTCCGAGAGTGAGTTCGCCGACATCGTTCAAATGAATAATGACTTTTTCCTCAGAGGAGCAGTCGAGGTGACGTCATCGTTCAACTTTTCTTCCAATGTTCTTGATGATTACGAGGATAGCGACATCGAAGAAGTCTTTCCCGAATTGGGTAAAATTAACCATATTTATTCATTTAAATATTTTTAGATATTTCAGACTTGGGAAAGGATCACAGTCCGTTTTCCAACCCATTCGAGTACATTACCATTGCGGATTTCCCCCTCATTGCCTTAGCTTGTGTCGGAGTAACACTTCTCATTCTTGATAAGAAATACGGATTCATAACTGTTCTTGGCTGCATTCTAGTAATCGCTATACTGCTGCTACTACTACCTGTCATCCTTTAATATTCAGCTTTGATATTTGTCGCGTTAAAATGCGATCAACAAGCTTCGACTGCAACCATTATCACAAGATTTTAAATTGTTATCGTGAAATATTAAACCGTTCCGCGTATTACGATTCCTATCGTTCATTTCAACTTTTGACTGTCGGGTCTCCGACTCTAGCCCTTGTTTCTAATCGTTTCCTAGCGGCACTAGTAGCACTTATTGATAAAATGAGTATGTTAGCATTAATCAATAAGTAGCCTTCGAATCAAATGTTCCGTATTATGTGCTAAACACCGTAGCGTCTCCGCTGAACATTTGAATGCTACGATACTATTAAATATTTGTTTCTCGATTCGGCAATTACGAGTTTAGCAATGGGAAGCCATTTTTTTTGGAAACCGACTTTGTCTCTAGTCTTCGATAGTGTTCTCCGGTACCATTGCAATATTTCTAATCGAGGTCGTGCAACCAAAAATTTATAAATTCCGATTTCAAAAGAAAAGATACAATACACTCTTGAATGTTCACCAAGCTACATATCTACTATATTTAATGATTGGCTCATTTCCAGCAAACCATATTTTGAAAATACCAACGCGAAAAATCCCTTCGATATTTTGTGCAAATAATATTGTGTGTTGTTGATCATCCATGAGCGAACGAGTACCAGACTCTTCGTGACTTTGAGTTATGCGTCCTATTTTAATCCACTGACAAAGAGTTCTTCAATGGTTCTTGGGTTTACAGAGAATACGATGTATTTGCTCTCGCAGTCCGATTTGCATACAAGCTGAAAAAATTGATGAAAACGGCATATTGTTTTCTTATATCATTTTCACCACCTCGAAAACATTCATTATTCCCTGGACAGCGAATTCTCCCGTTGTCAAAAGCACATGATTAGTTTTCGTGGCGATATGGAATAATGCTACATCATTGAGAACTTGTTCATCCGAATGGGTATGATCCTGAAAAGATATACTTATATTGAATAACCAACAATATCTCACCAGCGGAAAATGTTCCGGCAAAGAGAATCGAAAAATATCGATCTTAGGTAAACGCCTGCTCTGGGCATGTACTGTCTTGTAGGCAGTATGCACATTCTTGGCTGAGCATGAATCTCCTCTTTTCAGCCGGGAAATGTAGTGCGTCTACTTTGGTTCCCAAGGCACGACTTCGGCTTTCATCCAATGAAAGAGAGACTCCAGGCGCTCGGGCATCAAGTCTCCAACACCGTTCGTGCTTTTTTTCTGATTTCTTCATTTGCCAAACATTTTCGATTTCTGAGCTCACTTCAGCGGCACCCTTACGACTTCGAAGTGGACATTGGCAGTGCGGAAGTGGCCAATATTCTCTCGAAGGTTCCATTTTCTGCTATTTCGGACCTATTTTTGACAAGAATGGTTAAGATCCGCCCACTTTCATCATTTGTTCCTCTTACATTATCCATTGAAGGCTCTTCGCGTCGTGTGTTTCGACTGTCGTACGTTCAGTTCGGCGACGACGGCGTATATGACATGGACAAGATCGGACACATACTCAAGAGAATTTACTTTGATTCGGTCGTCTGGTTCGATACCCCGAATGGTTTCCTGAACGTAAGCTTTAATCTTGAAATAACATTAAAATAATTACAATAAGCAAGCAGTTATCTGGAAATAATGCATGCCAATAGGGCATTACATGTCAACACATTCCTCAATTTATTTCTTCAGATGTTTCTTTATCGATATGCTGCGCCGACAGAAGGCAGGTCTGGATGTGATCATCAAGGCAGATCGGAGCGAGTTGAGCGACCTACGTGAGTTTCTCAGTTGTGTTCGTATACAAGAATGTGTTGATAGCTGGTCCTGGCGGCCCAACTACTTTTTATTTGCGTTGTATATGCTTTATTTTTCAAAAAGATAGACATTGCATCGTAGCCTTACCTGTGTACTCCATTACCTCATGACAGCAATATAGCTTTGACTGTGAAATTTATCCTTTATCTGGACTTTAAAATTTTCTTTTCAGCGGGATTCCTCGATCGAGTTAGCGAAGTGGTGACCAGAGTGCGGCTCCAATGCTACACTGACCCATCGACCGTCGGTTTCGTTTTCGGGCGAGTTACTTTGAATGCATTGCTTATTAGTTGAATTCGAAATACGAGTCATCTCTTCGTTTTGCATACACTCTCTTTTTTTACGCGTTATTGTGAAAATTGTGCGTTATTGTGCGTTATTGTAGAGAGATTTATCCAATTTTCTAGGCAAATATAATCGGCTGTCGATGAATTCAGTTTTATATCATTTTGACCGAAAGTAAATAAATAGCCGTCGCTAATGTTTGTTTTAGCAAGGCTCAAAGGCTCAATATTCTTTCGATGACACCTACTCATTATGAAAATTAAAACTCTGATGGGAAAGAATAATTTTTAAAAAATAAATTGCAGCCAACCTACAACTTTCTGGCAAGAGTCTCTGCAGAAGAAAATCAAGGTCTTTCTTTTATCGTTTTCCATGCTTTCTTGTCTTGATAATGAAGATTTGCAATCAAACTCATGAACTTCACAGGAGGGAAGGGCGAGCGTCTCGGTGAGTTATCAAAAATTCACTGCCACTTCGGATTCTCCCAGCTCAGCGACACCGAGCCGTGTTTCATTCAATGGATGGATTATAAAAGAACATAAAGTTTAACCCTCTCTGTACTTATCTGCCATGTAGTGATAAAGAACACTGATAAATTACTTCTGAACAGCTGTTTAACCTTTAACCAGAAATATTGATTAAAAGATAAATTTTTTGTCCCGTTTTCGCGAATTTTATTCAATGGATGGACATCAGGCTAAAACACAACAAGATCCTCGATACTTCGAATCAATTTTACCATTCTCCGATGACCGTTGCGATTGAGTGCAAAGTTGATTGCATCTCCGATAGACTAATCACAAGGAAAACGTAGACAATGTGGAATTTATATGCAAATTTAAGAAAAGTCAAAGTAATTTCTTATTAATCCATCACTCTCTACATTTGGCTAGCAGATTGATCGCTCCAATCAGCGCGGCAATATAGAGAAACACGTCTTTGAGGGATAGCTTGAAGGGCTCCATTTGTTGGCCAGACAGATCGATTGCAGAAGGTGGATGGGCGTCCGACGAATCAACGAGGACAAGGTCATCTATGAGATCGTCATCGACGTCTAAGATGACGCCGTCCTTACAATAATTCGAGAAATTCCCCACAACGAACCGAAATGAAGACGCGGCCTCGATTGCGTCTCTGCAATAGTGGACTGATGTGACTATTTATTCGATTTGATTTTACGACTGTAAAATATGCGATCCTACTTGCTAAAAGACGGCTCTCCTATCACCGAGTAGTTGAATGCAATGGCGCTCCAGATCAAAATTTCCTCCGGTTGGTAATTGATGAAGTTGTTGGCCTTGTCGACGAAACGGTTGACCATCTTGCATGCCTGGATTCACAGGCTAAAATCTGAATAGCAGCTCAAAAAAGATATGAGCTGACCTCTCTTCGAATCGTATCGCTGAGCGACTCTTCAATGTATTTCCGGAATAAATTTATGAAGAACCCAGTCAGCTTAGCATGAATGCTGAAAATAATGATTGAGACAGATTGAGACAAACATTGCGAAAGTTGTATCATATTACGATGTTTGAAATACTCACTGAACTCTCACTCGTCCGACATTATTTGCGCAGTGTTTCACTTCAATTTGTGGACGGGAATTTTTATTGCGAACGGTTGCTAGAAGGATGTGAGATTATTTTAAAAACTCCACTTCGAAATGGACCTTGAACGGATGTGCGCAAATCTGTCGCAGTAAAATCAATGATTCCCGTTTTCTTGAAGAGTGCCCATTTTGCCTGAGAAGAGGAAACAAATAAATGAATAATGATTAAGTTCTTACATCGAACTGCGACTTGATCTTCACTGATCCACCCGAAGTCTCCCATCTAAGACCTTCCTCAGATATAGTAAAGTTTGTCCTGAAAAATATTCACCTTATATCTTCTCCTGAAATCGTTGTGTTATCTAAGAGTTTCAATGAAAAAATAAAGAAACGAATACCCTGTATTAGGGTTGCAAGTTCGAGACCGAGATCGAGAGTCTCGGATTTGCGAGACTCTCGTACTGACATCGTCCCTTGCCTCTCCGACGAGAGATCAAGGAGTTGGGAGAGAGTACAGACAGAGCAAGGGAATTTGCTCTCTCGTTTCCCACGCTCTCTCGCCGTCTCCCTTTGGAAGGGACTGCGAGATCCTTGCGATACTTCTTCTCGCATCCTTGCGATACTCTCGCACTGGTCCGAGAGTATTGATCTCGAACTTGCAACCCTACCCTGTATTGAACCCTACCCAAGAGCATACCGTGGTGCTTCAAATCCATCCCATCGAATCCATCTTGATCTCACTCGAATTCCGGCAAATTTTTCATTGTATGAGGGAAGTGGAATCTTTGGGACTTCATCATTTATCTGAATTAATGCCTTAATGCGATCATTTTAAACAATTTTCACAGGAACGATTTCATTTAGGAACAACGACCTGTTCCAATGGGAGTACATTACAGTCTAAAAAGTAATATTTTTACTTCTTCTAAGCTAAGATGAATTACACACGAGCATTTTCAGTTGGAAAATCAGCACTTGTCAATTTCTACATGACTGCTGTTCTAAAACACAAGCGACTTTAAACATACGATTTGTTTGACCATCGATGATGCCAACTCGAAGAGACTCTTCTCCAGACGAGCAGTCACGATGGCATGTGGCTCAGGTTCAGTCGAGATGGAGCATGGAAGGACAGGAAGAAACAGAAGGAAGAAAAACTGCATAATACCACGAAATCGACGAATCTGTCAAAGGGAGAAAACCGAGGCAAGCAAACCGTTATCACTAGTATGAGTATTCGTGTTTTCAAGTGTAGTGCGAGCAATGTGTTTGAGTATGCAATGACTGCGTCCCTGCGTTGTCATTTCGAAAACGGATGTGTACCGTGTGTCTTGTTTTCCATGTACGAATTTTCGAAAACTTTATTGACTAAAAAATCATTATCGTTCATTCAATGGAATGTTCTCGTAGATCGTGCCCGGTTCGGTCGGAAAATGGGGCGAGCACCTGTACCGTTGTATAACTGTCTTGAGGATAGAATGGAAGGTGCAAATGATGCCATAGGCTGCCATAACGAAGAGAAAGATGTCTGAAATGATTGCAATTTAAGTTCATCGAGAATAGAAGCTATTAAATACCTCTCAAAAGGCTCACAATAGAGCCTATTAAGTATGCCGGAGCAGCGTCAATTGATGGTGTGAAAACGTGATGATGAGATTCCATGGAATCCATCACATCATGAATGAAGCTTTCGGTATCTGAATGCAATTGATTATGCAACGTCCGCGTTGTGACCTACCAAAGTCAATCATCGATGTTGCATTGTCGCTAACAGTGAAGCGGATTGAGCACTCGGCTTCGATAAAGTCACTGAAAGAGCAGCTGAAATATAAGGCTCAGATGGTGCTCACTCGTGAAAGATGGGATCCTCAGTGAGAGCGTAATTCAGATAGATATTCCTCCAGATATGAATCTTCCCCGGTTGCTCGCGGACGAATCTTTTCGCGTGAAAACAAGGAAATTTATCAGCGGACACGCCTTCAAATGCAATGTTACGAAGACGTCTATTGGAAAAATAACATTTTCATTCATAAACTTCTTAATATCAGATAGAAGTAGAGTGCGTATTTGTTCAAAATCAGATATGTATGCATCGAATCTGAAGAAAGTGTGGAGTATCGAGATTCATTCGAGAATGGTGCATTTCAGATGCACTCACACCACATCCAATGTTTCGATGCCAAATGAGCAAGCATTGACGAACAGTTGCGATCGTGAACCTACGCTTTTAATCAGGCCTGAAATGGATTTCTTGTTTAGAAATTTAGTTGTTTATCGAAATGTATGTTTACCATTAAGATGCATTTGCAGATTTCGAACAGTAATCGACGCGTTTCCGTTCTGTCCCATCCTGGGTCCGCCTGGAACCATTTCCCACTGCAAATAATATTATCGAATAATATATTATCAGCGACGAATTAATACATTCACAATTGAAAGGTCACAGAAACAAAATACTCAGTTTTCAGCTCAATTTTTCCGCCAACACTGTTCCATGCCAGACCATCCTTCGATATTGTGAACGTAGTCCTCCATACAATTTTCAATTTTGCAGTCAATCGTTCGTCAGTTACCTGGGAAAGTCAAACTGCGTGAGATTCGTGCTTCCCGTAGCAAATGATATCCTTGGCTCAGTCGTGACATTGATGGCCGGGATTCTGATATCGCGCACGGCATACTGGATCTGGAAAATAACATAAGACGGTTCTTCAGCAAAGTAATCATTACAATGTGCTTGACTTTGACGGAAGCCAATCGAAAGAAAGACTTGTTCAGTCGGAGAGTTGCAGATGCGTGCTAGTCGATGGTTTGAGTAATATCAATCAGGATTAGTAGAAGAAGCGATAACTTCATCGGTAGCAGCTTGTGTCGATCGATAAAAGTTATCAGCAGTTTGAAACACGAGTAAAGAGAAGGACCGTTATCTCCGTTCTGTTTTGGTGTCGGTCTAAATGCATGTTTTCATTGTTTCCGAGGGCAGAGATTTCGAAACAAATTTCATTTATTTTATCATGCTGGTATTATTGATCGGAAACAGCGAGATTCGCATAGGCTTTGATAACAGGAGTGGGGAAGTTCGGAATGCGTCTCTTCCACAAAATCTTCATGACCACCGAATGGATGATTCCGTAGAGAGCGTAGGCTGCCAGTACGTAGAGAAGAATGTCTGGGGGAAAATATGAACAATTTGCAAGGGAATTTGCGAGCTAACCTCGCAGCATGATCAAAATTGTTCTCGGAGAGAATCCGTTCCCCGAACCAATGGCCGTTGAGTTATTTGCAGGGCCTCTTGATGGAATGAAATCTTCCAAAATCGAAGCAACGAAACTGCCGTCCTCTGAATTCGATCAATAATCGGGCTAACGTGTTTCGACAAACCAAAATAAATGTCCGACGTTTTATTGTCACTAATTGCCACGCGGAAAGAACACTCGGCCTCAACGAAATCACTGGAAAATGCATGTATTCGAGATATCTCTTGAGACAAGTCTTACTCGTGGAAGATGGGGTCCTTCGATGCGGTATAATTCAGGTAGATATTTTTCCAGATGTGAATTTCCTCCGGTTGATCGCGAATAAACTTGTTTCCAACTTGAACTTGCTCTGCGATCAGTTTGCAAGCCTAAATTTGAAACTTCCCACGAATTCTTCCAAATTTCGATACATTGTTATCCAAAAAGTCCCTGATTTTGCCTAGAATTTTTGGTCGAATGGCGGCCAGTACCCAGTCAGTAATGACTGTTTTTTCATCAAATCTGAATGAATGAATTAAATCTGAAACGAATCCGTAAAATTTACTGTATATCCAAATTGTCCACATTCGTATAGCATTCAGTGGTGGTCACTTGTGGTCGCGCGTTAATTGTCTTTATAATGGCTACAAAAGCATGTAACCGTATTTATATCCTATACAAACCATTCAGATTTGTTCGCAGATCTTCCACGGTAACTGTGGCCCATCCCACAACAGTCAGTCTCGGACCTCCGTGAAGCGGATCCCACTGTAAAATGTCGATTTTTAAATTTTAAAATGTGATTTTCGAACCCACTTTAACAACGAATTTCATCCTGATCGCAATCTTTCCTCCGGTTGTGTGCCATGTCAGACCTTGTTTCGAGATGGCGAATGTAGTTCTAAAATGCAATTAATTTTCAAAATCATGTATTTTTGAATACCTGGGAAAGTCGAAATGAGTAATGCTGATCTGTTGTGCGGCAAAGGTAATCGTGCCACTAGTAACTCGAAAATCCGAAATATTCATTTTGGGTACTAAGTCATCGATCTCAAGTGAATATTATCTCGACCACAAATACATAACAGTCACAGCTCACGAATGACTTCGCCTTGCCGGATGCAAGTTGGAAGAGGGACTTGTTGAGTCGAACGGTAGCAATCGCATGTTGATCGACCGAATCAGATAGATGTAAGCAGGCCCCGAAAACCAGGGAAAGCAAAAAGGCTCCTTTCATTCCTGCCGTTATCAGTATGGTCACTGTCTAATAACAAGGTCTTATCAGTAATCAGTACGGGCAACTCAAGGCCACAACAAGAAAACGAGAAATGGGGACTGAAAATTCATTCGTATCGAACGTATATCGAACGAGTAGTCTGGTATGATCGTTGGCTTGTTTTGGCTTTTTCGGAAAGCCGCACCTCATTTTTATCTCTTTTATCCATGGGTAAGACGACAGAGCAAGCAAATGGAGAGTCAACAAATTTCATGCTCATATCACTTTATTTCTTGCATTGATAAAGCTCAGCTCAAACACACGCATTTAAGTGTGCTCAATGTGCTGACAATATTGATTCACATCTTTAAGAATTCATAAGAACTTAATTATGGGAACAAAATCGTGATCAAAATTAACAAAAGCGCAGTTAGAAGTATGCAGCCAAGAATAATGATCAATAATTTTGAATAACGTTTGGTCAAACTGTCCAAAATAAGCAATGCCGCGCCTGCACAAGCGATTAAATCGAAGAGTAATTCGAATATGCTGATCTGATCGAGTGGAAATGAGAAGAACTTTCCATTCATGACCAAGTCTACAAAATATTATTTTAGCACTCATCAAGAAATTTGTACTTACTTTTTTCAGGAATATTTTCGACTTCATCATCGAAAGAATCCTGTACTTCATTCGAAAAGAATCCGAACGACGACGTCATCTCGATCGATTGACTAAATATTTTATTTCGTTTTTCTCTGTTATCAAATATAATCTCACTTTTGATAGTGTGGTTCATCCAGTAATTGATAATTGACAGTGATATTCTCCCAGATGGGAATATTCTGCGGTTGATCAGACACGAATTTGTTCGCTATATCAGCGTACTTGCGGGCATTTTCGCAAACCTGAATCATTCATATCAGTGCGTTCGCCTAAGAATCGCATCCCTCTCGGTACAGCTAAAAATCACCGTATGTGTTTTCGATATTTTATGATAGGTCTAGGTGCCCTGCATCGATTTCTGTTAATGATATGTCATAATTTGCTAATTTGCATAATTACATGATCCCAAAGTTCGACCACTTTTTCACTTTGACGTTTGTAACTCAGCGGGGAGATGTCCGATCTTCACAAAAATTTGGTTCTAGACTAATCTTGATGTGCTGAATCCGTGTATGTATTTTGTTTATGCAAATTCGATATTTGAATTTTCCACTCAAATTTCAACCTCCGATTTCTCGAAAACAAGGCCGAACACCTCTCTAATTTTTTGAAATGTTGTGTGTTTGGACTTGGGCTATCGAACGAGCACAAGAAGAGCTCAATCGGAGGATGCGTTGAGAAGTTGCATGAGAAAAACGGAAGACTTATAATGGAGGAAAACTCATCAATTCACCCCGCTCACTCAGCCTGCGCGGCAAAGAATGAGATTGGCGCGACGAAAAGTGAAGAGTTTCGAGGCGCTAATCCAATTATTCTCACTCCAATCATTCATTCTTTGCCGCGCAGGCTGAGTGAGCGGGGTGAATTGATGAGTTTTCCTCCATTATAAGTCTTCCGTTTTTCTCATGCAACTTCTCAACGCATCCTCCGATTGAGCTCTTCTTGTGCTCGTTCGATAGCCCAAGTCCAAACACACAACATTTCAAAAAATTAGAGAGGTGTTCGGCCTTGTTTTCGAGAAATCGGAGGTTGAAATTTGAGTGGAAAATTCAAATATCGAATTTGCATAAACAAAATACATACACGGATTCAGCACATCAAGATTAGTCTAGAACCAAATTTTTGTGAAGATCGGACATCTCCCCGCTGAGTTACAAACGTCAAAGTGAAAAAGTGGTCGAACTTTGGGATCATGTAATTATGCAAATTAGCAAATTATGACATATCATTAACAGAAATCGATGCAGGGCACCTAGACCTATCATAAAATATCGAAAACACATACGGTGATTTTTAGCTGTACCGAGAGGGATGCGATTCTTAGGCGAACGCACTGATATGAATGATTCAGGTTTGCGAAAATGCCCGCAAGTACGCTGATATAGCGAACAAATTCGTGTCTGATCAACCGCAGAATATTCCCATCTGGGAGAATATCACTGTCAATTATCAATTACTGGATGAACCACACTATCAAAAGTGAGATTATATTTGATAACAGAGAAAAACGAAATAAAATATTTAGTCAATCGATCGAGATGACGTCGTCGTTCGGATTCTTTTCGAATGAAGTACAGGATTCTTTCGATGATGAAGTCGAAAATATTCCTGAAAAAAGTAAGTACAAATTTCTTGATGAGTGCTAAAATAATATTTTGTAGACTTGGTCATGAATGGAAAGTTCTTCTCATTTCCACTCGATCAGATCAGCATATTCGAATTACTCTTCGATTTAATCGCTTGTGCAGGCGCGGCATTGCTTATTTTGGACAGTTTGACCAAACGTTATTCAAAATTATTGATCATTATTCTTGGCTGCATACTTCTAACTGCGCTTTTGTTAATTTTGATCACGATTTTGTTCCCATAATTAAGTTCTTATGAATTCTTAAAGATGTGAATCAATATTGTCAGCACATTGAGCACACTTAAATGCGTGTGTTTGAGCTGAGCTTTATCAATGCAAGAAATAAAGTGATATGAGCATGAAATTTGTTGACTCTCCATTTGCTTGCTCTGTCGTCTTACCCATGGATAAAAGAGATAAAAATGAGGTGCGGCTTTCCGAAAAAGCCAAAACAAGCCAACGATCATACCAGACTACTCGTTCGATATACGTTCGATACGAATGAATTTTCAGTCCCCATTTCTCGTTTTCTTGTTGTGGCCTTGAGTTGCCCGTACTGATTACTGATAAGACCTTGTTATTAGACAGTGACCATACTGATAACGGCAGGAATGAAAGGAGCCTTTTTGCTTTCCCTGGTTTTCGGGGCCTGCTTACATCTATCTGATTCGGTCGATCAACATGCGATTGCTACCGTTCGACTCAACAAGTCCCTCTTCCAACTTGCATCCGGCAAGGCGAAGTCATTCGTGAGCTGTGACTGTTATGTATTTGTGGTCGAGATAATATTCACTTGAGATCGATGACTTAGTACCCAAAATGAATATTTCGGATTTTCGAGTTACTAGTGGCACGATTACCTTTGCCGCACAACAGATCAGCATTACTCATTTCGACTTTCCCAGGTATTCAAAAATACATGATTTTGAAAATTAATTGCATTTTAGAACTACATTCGCCATCTCGAAACAAGGTCTGACATGGCACACAACCGGAGGAAAGATTGCGATCAGGATGAAATTCGTTGTTAAAGTGGGTTCGAAAATCACATTTTAAAATTTAAAAATCGACATTTTACAGTGGGATCCGCTTCACGGAGGTCCGAGACTGACTGTTGTGGGATGGGCCACAGTTACCGTGGAAGATCTGCGAACAAATCTGAATGGTTTGTATAGGATATAAATACGGTTACATGCTTTTGTAGCCATTATAAAGACAATTAACGCGCGACCACAAGTGACCACCACTGAATGCTATACGAATGTGGACAATTTGGATATACAGTAAATTTTACGGATTCGTTTCAGATTTAATTCATTCATTCAGATTTGATGAAAAAACAGTCATTACTGACTGGGTACTGGCCGCCATTCGACCAAAAATTCTAGGCAAAATCAGGGACTTTTTGGATAACAATGTATCGAAATTTGGAAGAATTCGTGGGAAGTTTCAAATTTAGGCTTGCAAACTGATCGCAGAGCAAGTTCAAGTTGGAAACAAGTTTATTCGCGATCAACCGGAGGAAATTCACATCTGGAAAAATATCTACCTGAATTATACCGCATCGAAGGACCCCATCTTCCACGAGTAAGACTTGTCTCAAGAGATATCTCGAATACATGCATTTTCCAGTGATTTCGTTGAGGCCGAGTGTTCTTTCCGCGTGGCAATTAGTGACAATAAAACGTCGGACATTTATTTTGGTTTGTCGAAACACGTTAGCCCGATTATTGATCGAATTCAGAGGACGGCAGTTTCGTTGCTTCGATTTTGGAAGATTTCATTCCATCAAGAGGCCCTGCAAATAACTCAACGGCCATTGGTTCGGGGAACGGATTCTCTCCGAGAACAATTTTGATCATGCTGCGAGGTTAGCTCGCAAATTCCCTTGCAAATTGTTCATATTTTCCCCCAGACATTCTTCTCTACGTACTGGCAGCCTACGCTCTCTACGGAATCATCCATTCGGTGGTCATGAAGATTTTGTGGAAGAGACGCATTCCGAACTTCCCCACTCCTGTTATCAAAGCCTATGCGAATCTCGCTGTTTCCGATCAATAATACCAGCATGATAAAATAAATGAAATTTGTTTCGAAATCTCTGCCCTCGGAAACAATGAAAACATGCATTTAGACCGACACCAAAACAGAACGGAGATAACGGTCCTTCTCTTTACTCGTGTTTCAAACTGCTGATAACTTTTATCGATCGACACAAGCTGCTACCGATGAAGTTATCGCTTCTTCTACTAATCCTGATTGATATTACTCAAACCATCGACTAGCACGCATCTGCAACTCTCCGACTGAACAAGTCTTTCTTTCGATTGGCTTCCGTCAAAGTCAAGCACATTGTAATGATTACTTTGCTGAAGAACCGTCTTATGTTATTTTCCAGATCCAGTATGCCGTGCGCGATATCAGAATCCCGGCCATCAATGTCACGACTGAGCCAAGGATATCATTTGCTACGGGAAGCACGAATCTCACGCAGTTTGACTTTCCCAGGTAACTGACGAACGATTGACTGCAAAATTGAAAATTGTATGGAGGACTACGTTCACAATATCGAAGGATGGTCTGGCATGGAACAGTGTTGGCGGAAAAATTGAGCTGAAAACTGAGTATTTTGTTTCTGTGACCTTTCAATTGTGAATGTATTAATTCGTCGCTGATAATATATTATTCGATAATATTATTTGCAGTGGGAAATGGTTCCAGGCGGACCCAGGATGGGACAGAACGGAAACGCGTCGATTACTGTTCGAAATCTGCAAATGCATCTTAATGGTAAACATACATTTCGATAAACAACTAAATTTCTAAACAAGAAATCCATTTCAGGCCTGATTAAAAGCGTAGGTTCACGATCGCAACTGTTCGTCAATGCTTGCTCATTTGGCATCGAAACATTGGATGTGGTGTGAGTGCATCTGAAATGCACCATTCTCGAATGAATCTCGATACTCCACACTTTCTTCAGATTCGATGCATACATATCTGATTTTGAACAAATACGCACTCTACTTCTATCTGATATTAAGAAGTTTATGAATGAAAATGTTATTTTTCCAATAGACGTCTTCGTAACATTGCATTTGAAGGCGTGTCCGCTGATAAATTTCCTTGTTTTCACGCGAAAAGATTCGTCCGCGAGCAACCGGGGAAGATTCATATCTGGAGGAATATCTATCTGAATTACGCTCTCACTGAGGATCCCATCTTTCACGAGTGAGCACCATCTGAGCCTTATATTTCAGCTGCTCTTTCAGTGACTTTATCGAAGCCGAGTGCTCAATCCGCTTCACTGTTAGCGACAATGCAACATCGATGATTGACTTTGGTAGGTCACAACGCGGACGTTGCATAATCAATTGCATTCAGATACCGAAAGCTTCATTCATGATGTGATGGATTCCATGGAATCTCATCATCACGTTTTCACACCATCAATTGACGCTGCTCCGGCATACTTAATAGGCTCTATTGTGAGCCTTTTGAGAGGTATTTAATAGCTTCTATTCTCGATGAACTTAAATTGCAATCATTTCAGACATCTTTCTCTTCGTTATGGCAGCCTATGGCATCATTTGCACCTTCCATTCTATCCTCAAGACAGTTATACAACGGTACAGGTGCTCGCCCCATTTTCCGACCGAACCGGGCACGATCTACGAGAACATTCCATTGAATGAACGATAATGATTTTTTAGTCAATAAAGTTTTCGAAAATTCGTACATGGAAAACAAGACACACGGTACACATCCGTTTTCGAAATGACAACGCAGGGACGCAGTCATTGCATACTCAAACACATTGCTCGCACTACACTTGAAAACACGAATACTCATACTAGTGATAACGGTTTGCTTGCCTCGGTTTTCTCCCTTTGACAGATTCGTCGATTTCGTGGTATTATGCAGTTTTTCTTCCTTCTGTTTCTTCCTGTCCTTCCATGCTCCATCTCGACTGAACCTGAGCCACATGCCATCGTGACTGCTCGTCTGGAGAAGAGTCTCTTCGAGTTGGCATCATCGATGGTCAAACAAATCGTATGTTTAAAGTCGCTTGTGTTTTAGAACAGCAGTCATGTAGAAATTGACAAGTGCTGATTTTCCAACTGAAAATGCTCGTGTGTAATTCATCTTAGCTTAGAAGAAGTAAAAATATTACTTTTTAGACTGTAATGTACTCCCATTGGAACAGGTCGTTGTTCCTAAATGAAATCGTTCCTGTGAAAATTGTTTAAAATGATCGCATTAAGGCATTAATTCAGATAAATGATGAAGTCCCAAAGATTCCACTTCCCTCATACAATGAAAAATTTGCCGGAATTCGAGTGAGATCAAGATGGATTCGATGGGATGGATTTGAAGCACCACGGTATGCTCTTGGGTAGGGTTCAATACAGGGTAGGGTTGCAAGTTCGAGATCAATACTCTCGGACCAGGGCGAGAGTATCGCAAGGATGCGAGAAGAAGTATCGCAAGGATCTCGCAGTCCCTTCCAAAGGGAGACGGCGAGAGAGCGTGGGAAACGAGAGAGCAAATTCCCTTGCTCTGTCTGTACTCTCTCCCAACTCCTTGATCTCTCGTCGGAGAGGCAAGGGACGATGTCAGTACGAGAGTCTCGCAAATCCGAGACTCTCGATCTCGGTCTCGAACTTGCAACCCTAATACAGGGTATTCGTTTCTTTATTTTTTCATTGAAACTCTTAGATAACACAACGATTTCAGGAGAAGATATAAGGTGAATATTTTTCAGGACAAACTTTACTATATCTGAGGAAGGTCTTAGATGGGAGACTTCGGGTGGATCAGTGAAGATCAAGTCGCAGTTCGATGTAAGAACTTAATCATTATTCATTTATTTGTTTCCTCTTCTCAGGCAAAATGGGCACTCTTCAAGAAAACGGGAATCATTGATTTTACTGCGACAGATTTGCGCACATCCGTTCAAGGTCCATTTCGAAGTGGAGTTTTTAAAATAATCTCACATCCTTCTAGCAACCGTTCGCAATAAAAATTCCCGTCCACAAATTGAAGTGAAACACTGCGCAAATAATGTCGGACGAGTGAGAGTTCAGTGAGTATTTCAAACATCGTAATATGATACAACTTTCGCAATGTTTGTCTCAATCTGTCTCAATCATTATTTTCAGCATTCATGCTAAGCTGACTGGGTTCTTCATAAATTTATTCCGGAAATACATTGAAGAGTCGCTCAGCGATACGATTCGAAGAGAGGTCAGCTCATATCTTTTTTGAGCTGCTATTCAGATTTTAGCCTGTGAATCCAGGCATGCAAGATGGTCAACCGTTTCGTCGACAAGGCCAACAACTTCATCAATTACCAACCGGAGGAAATTTTGATCTGGAGCGCCATTGCATTCAACTACTCGGTGATAGGAGAGCCGTCTTTTAGCAAGTAGGATCGCATATTTTACAGTCGTAAAATCAAATCGAATAAATAGTCACATCAGTCCACTATTGCAGAGACGCAATCGAGGCCGCGTCTTCATTTCGGTTCGTTGTGGGGAATTTCTCGAATTATTGTAAGGACGGCGTCATCTTAGACGTCGATGACGATCTCATAGATGACCTTGTCCTCGTTGATTCGTCGGACGCCCATCCACCTTCTGCAATCGATCTGTCTGGCCAACAAATGGAGCCCTTCAAGCTATCCCTCAAAGACGTGTTTCTCTATATTGCCGCGCTGATTGGAGCGATCAATCTGCTAGCCAAATGTAGAGAGTGATGGATTAATAAGAAATTACTTTGACTTTTCTTAAATTTGCATATAAATTCCACATTGTCTACGTTTTCCTTGTGATTAGTCTATCGGAGATGCAATCAACTTTGCACTCAATCGCAACGGTCATCGGAGAATGGTAAAATTGATTCGAAGTATCGAGGATCTTGTTGTGTTTTAGCCTGATGTCCATCCATTGAATAAAATTCGCGAAAACGGGACAAAAAATTTATCTTTTAATCAATATTTCTGGTTAAAGGTTAAACAGCTGTTCAGAAGTAATTTATCAGTGTTCTTTATCACTACATGGCAGATAAGTACAGAGAGGGTTAAACTTTATGTTCTTTTATAATCCATCCATTGAATGAAGCACGGCTCGGTGTCGCTGAGCTGGGAGAATCCGAAGTGGCAGTGAATTTTTGATAACTCACCGAGACGCTCGCCCTTCCCTCCTGTGAAGTTCATGAGTTTGATTGCAAATCTTCATTATCAAGACAAGAAAGCATGGAAAACGATAAAAGAAAGACCTTGATTTTCTTCTGCAGAGACTCTTGCCAGAAAGTTGTAGGTTGGCTGCAATTTATTTTTTAAAAATTATTCTTTCCCATCAGAGTTTTAATTTTCATAATGAGTAGGTGTCATCGAAAGAATATTGAGCCTTTGAGCCTTGCTAAAACAAACATTAGCGACGGCTATTTATTTACTTTCGGTCAAAATGATATAAAACTGAATTCATCGACAGCCGATTATATTTGCCTAGAAAATTGGATAAATCTCTCTACAATAACGCACAATAACGCACAATTTTCACAATAACGCGTAAAAAAAGAGAGTGTATGCAAAACGAAGAGATGACTCGTATTTCGAATTCAACTAATAAGCAATGCATTCAAAGTAACTCGCCCGAAAACGAAACCGACGGTCGATGGGTCAGTGTAGCATTGGAGCCGCACTCTGGTCACCACTTCGCTAACTCGATCGAGGAATCCCGCTGAAAAGAAAATTTTAAAGTCCAGATAAAGGATAAATTTCACAGTCAAAGCTATATTGCTGTCATGAGGTAATGGAGTACACAGGTAAGGCTACGATGCAATGTCTATCTTTTTGAAAAATAAAGCATATACAACGCAAATAAAAAGTAGTTGGGCCGCCAGGACCAGCTATCAACACATTCTTGTATACGAACACAACTGAGAAACTCACGTAGGTCGCTCAACTCGCTCCGATCTGCCTTGATGATCACATCCAGACCTGCCTTCTGTCGGCGCAGCATATCGATAAAGAAACATCTGAAGAAATAAATTGAGGAATGTGTTGACATGTAATGCCCTATTGGCATGCATTATTTTCTAACTGCTTGCTTATTGTAATTATTTTAATGTTATTTCAAGATTAAAGCTTACGTTCAGGAAACCATTCGGGGTATCGAACCAGACGACCGAATCAAAGTAAATTCTCTTGAGTATGTGTCCGATCTTGTCCATGTCATATACGCCGTCGTCGCCGAACTGAACGTACGACAGTCGAAACACACGACGCGAAGAGCCTTCAATGGATAATGTAAGAGGAACAAATGATGAAAGTGGGCGGATCTTAACCATTCTTGTCAAAAATAGGTCCGAAATAGCAGAAAATGGAACCTTCGAGAGAATATTGGCCACTTCCGCACTGCCAATGTCCACTTCGAAGTCGTAAGGGTGCCGCTGAAGTGAGCTCAGAAATCGAAAATGTTTGGCAAATGAAGAAATCAGAAAAAAAGCACGAACGGTGTTGGAGACTTGATGCCCGAGCGCCTGGAGTCTCTCTTTCATTGGATGAAAGCCGAAGTCGTGCCTTGGGAACCAAAGTAGACGCACTACATTTCCCGGCTGAAAAGAGGAGATTCATGCTCAGCCAAGAATGTGCATACTGCCTACAAGACAGTACATGCCCAGAGCAGGTTCATGTGTGCAGTAGGGTTGCACGTTCGGTATCGGTATTACCATATTAATCGAAGCGTCTCAGTCACACCACAGAGCGATGGGCTCGCGGCCGACGACGTGTCCTGAATGGAGAGAAGGATACTGTAGCTGGAAATGTGATCATGGGTGCACACAGGCTATCGTAGGATACTGATTATGAAGGTTACGCTCTCGATAGGATTTCGAAAAGGTAGATAAACTCACAGCCATTGTGCGAGGCGACCGGCGAGTGGGAGGGAGACGAGTAGAAATGAAGCTGAGAGTGGGAACGGTGGAAATTTGAAATATTGTGAAATTATGGAAATAAAGAATTCAGAGGATAATGATATTTTTATGTTGAAAACGATGGAGCATCGATATCGTCTCCCGGTGTTTCTTGATGTGTGCACATTCCAATATTAATGACATCCAACAACGATAGATTTTCGTATTTTGTAATTGTTGACCTTCAAAGTGTGAACTATAAACAATTTGCATCAGCTTTACGAATACAGTTCTTATATCCTTTCATCGGTCAGTATTTTTGAAATTTTTCGGAATCAAGATATTATTTCTTTATCCAGACAGCCGTGATCATGAGATCAGACAACCCTAAACACCAATCCGATATGCCATCCGACCTCCCGTCCCCTTCCGTCTACAACTTCTCTAAACCCCTCTGGAACCGCTGCACCCAGTGGCAGTCGATATCGTGAAGAGCTTCCAATCATGTAACCGTCTCATAAAGGCCATTTAGGATCACAGATCGGATGGGCGGAGTCTTGGGTATAAATAGAAGCTCATTAATCAATCATTAATCAGTCTTACCTCGACTTCATCCACTTCATCATGTCTCTCCCGTGGTCTGAAATGATGAATCTCATCAATCTCGACAACGAATTGAACCCTACTCCGTCCGCCATTACTGCACAGCCTAAGAAGACTCCCTCTCATCGCTACAATCCTTGTCAGTTTGTCCTCTTTTCTTATTATCTAGCGCTTACTATTCCAATACAATTTTTTTGAATAAATAAAACGAGCGATACGGGCTCCAAAAAGATTCAAAAATTGGTTTGCTATTTCCGCCTAATTTCACTTTTCCAAATGTCGCTATATTTATTTTCGCTAGTAATTCAATACTTTCAGATAAGAAGGCCTCTTCAATCCCCAATGGGAACTCCACCAACAGTGATCTCTCCGCTCTCCATCAGTGGATTGATTCCATCATGGAATCCGACTCCGATGTTCCGGATCCGAACCTTTTCCAGCCCGCTCCTTGCAAGGATGCAACCGGTAAAGAGATCAAGATGAGGAATGCACAGGGAAAGGTTAGAAATTTTTCTTAGCATTTCGTTTCTGTCAATTGCAATGCACGATCATTCACCTAATAAATCAATATTCTCAGGACCTCATCCGTCCTCTTCGTGACTACAGTGGTTTGTTCGATCCCACTCAGCCTCTTCCTGAGGATCCCAGTTTGTCCAAGGGAAGGGGCGAGAAACGAGCTTTTTGGTACTGGCTTCTGCAGCTTCTCGTTGATCCTTCAATGAGGGAGGTTGTAGCTTGGACGGGAAGAGGAAGGGAATTCATGTGGGTATTTGAATTATTGATTACTTTTCGAGCTTTTTGATTATCTATCTAATTTTTCAAACAGATTTGATTATTATTAGAATTTGAATTTCAGTATCCTGAATGAACTTTCGATCACTGAAATGTGGAGCAGATTCGAGGGACGAGCAATTCCGGTATGTAGCCTGCCTAATCGATAACTGACTAATCGATAACTGCGTTGAGCTACAGTAATCTTACTGTGTCCAATTACAGGTAAAATTCGACAGCATTCGACGCACCATTAGAACTCACTACAAACGCGATATCCTGATTCCCGCCGATACGAAGAGTCGGAACAATCGCCGCTGGGCCTTCTACACAGAGGTACGGTAGAATGGGATAACGGTAGATTATCGATCTATCGAATCACTTTTATTGTATCCTCTTGCAGCCATCGATCCACGTAGGAATGACTCGCGAAGAGCTCACAGACTACATTACCACCTATAACACGGTAAGTTATTCACAATTTTGATTAGGGCTATCAGAATGAAGAATACGTTTCTTCATTCCACGTGAAACAGTCATAATATCATCTAATCAGATCCACACACTCATCCTCTTCCTTATCATTGCAGAATTCTCCTCTTTCCTCTGCTGAGAAGACGATTGAAGAAGTTCCTTCCCATTCTCACCCCACTCCAGCCCCGTCGACGGAGAGTTTCTTTAATTTCTTTGCTCCATCGCCTAACAACACACAATTCTCACACCCACCTCCCAGTTATCCTCTCCATTTCAACACTTCTCCTCCTATCGAGCAGGTTCCTGAATTATCATACCCTCAATCCGCGTATCCTTCCCACGTCCAGTCTCCTCCTCATACTGAGCCGATGCCACAATTTACATTCCCTGTTCCTAACAGTCTCATCACCAGTGTTAAAATGCCTCAGTCCCCAGAACCCGTCATTGACAAGTTTATCTCCAATATCGAGCAATCCGACACCCTCCCCGTACTAGAGATCAACAAGTTCGATCTTGAATTTGATGCTAGCTGGAATTCCCCTGCAACCCCTGATCTCTCCAACGTAGATGCCGAGACTGGCGATTGGTTAGAACGATTGTTCTGATTTATTCATTATTGTATATTGTAATCAACTGTATCATCTACCGGTATTCTTGTGCAATTGGTTGTGTTTTGTATTGGTTTAACATTATCATCGAGTTTCTGTGCTATTAGCAAATATTAATAAATAATTATAATTATTCACCATTCTTACTCCTCTACTCACACCATGCAGTTCAGAAAGAATATATATATATTTATCGTATGTGTAAAAACATTCACGAGTCAAGGGAAAAATTGGGCTAGACATGTTTCAACAATTACGATATTACGATGTCGGGCTGGCGACAAAGTTAGGTGACAATTGGAGGGATTTCAAAATTCTTAAGAAATTCAATAATTACAGGTGAGCTGTTACTAAAAATTGAGTCATCGAGACTGTTCCAGAAGACGATAATTCTGTTGGGTAAGAAGCTACAGTACCTATTTGAAGATGTACGAAAGGGTGATAGCTTGAGTCGGTGACCTCTAGATCTACCTAATCTTGGGGAGAAATTGAAAAAAGTACGACAGTTCAAGTCAAAGTGACCGAAAATAATTTTGTAACTAGTTAACAAATCGATGCGAGTGCGACGTTCGTAGAGGGAAGGGAGGTTCATAATCTTCAAACGGTCGTGATAAGGAGATGGGGGTAGTCCACAGCGGGAAAACACGATCCGGGAGAAACGTCGTTGTACCTTTTCAATTCGCGCAATATGGGTTACCGTGCAGGGATTCCAGAGTTCACTACAGTATTCTAGCAGGGGACGGACATAGGTGGAGAAGAGCTTGGAGAAGATTGTAATACTTTGCGATTGGAAAGACCTGTGAATGAATGAGCAACGTGCTGATGCTTTGCCGATGATGTCGTTGATATGGTTAGTAAAGCATAGTCTATTACTATAGGTAACACCGAGGTCTCTGATTTCATCTCTTATGGGAAGATCAGTTCCAAGAACTGAAATCTTACAAGAAGGGTGGTTGGAGCCAAGCAACATAAGGACGGTTTTAGAGGGTGATAGGGTCAGTCCCCATTTAGTGCTCCATGCTACTAGACAGTCCATTGCGGATTGGAGAAGGGTATGGTCGTTGATGCTATAGATCTTGAGATCATCAGCATACATGTTACAAAAGACACCAGGAGGGAGGATGGACGGGACGTCAGAAACATAGATTGAGAAGAGTAAGGGACCGAGACATGTGCCTTGCGGGACTCCACTAATAACATGAAAGGGGTGACATACATTCTTCCACGCATACGGATTGGGTGCGGTCGCTCAAAAACGATTGAATCCATCTAAGTAAACACCCTTTGATTCCAAGTTTTTCACATTTCCAGAGGAGAAGATTGAGGGGAATGGAATCGAAGGCTTTCGAAAAGTCAACAAATGCACACGTTATGTATCTTCGCTTGTCTAGGTTAGCATGCCAATGAGAGAAGGTGGAAAGAAGGGCGGTACTACAAGATCTCTTTGGCCTAAACCCATGTTGTTGATCGGGAATTAGGTTATTGAGTGATAGAAACTGAGAGATATCACGACAAATAATCCTTTCTATTACTTTCGAAAGTGCGCAAGTGAGAGAGATAGGTCGATAGTTATCGACACTGTGCTTGTTGCCCTTTCTTATATAAATGGGACGAATAATAGCTGTTTTCCAAATGGATGGGATATCAGAATGAAGCATAAATGAGTTGAAAATGATTGAGAGGGGGCGGCATAACTGATCTCGGGTGTTTTTAAGGAAGATGTACGGAATGCCGTCAGGAGAAGTAGAGTTTCGATTAGGGAGTCTCAAGAGGGTTTTAAGAATAACCATTGGGGAGAAAGGGACGAAATCGATGGTTGGGCCAGCTACGGGAGGAGGTTGAGCGGGGATGGGATACGTTTGATGGTTGAAACACTTAGAGAAATGTTTGGAGATGTGGTCAGCATTGGATTGGTCGCTGACAAAGTGGGAGCCTGTTGCATCGATGAGAGGGGGGATGGGAACAGAGTGATTTTTCAATCTATCGCTGGCAAAACGGAAGAAACGTTTAGAATTGGGATTTCGGATTAGATCGCGTTCGCGTTTACGGCGAGACGAGCGAACTGACTTATTAAACCGTTTTATTGAATCTTTAAATGGAGCGAGACCAATTGAAAAACGCCTGCGAAAGAGTTTGCGCGATTTGCGTAACAATCTGAGGGACTTGTGAGAAAGTAAACTAGGTTTTTGAGCAAGTTTTCGGAATGGAATGTTTTCATCTATTATGTCATGAATAAAAGTAGTTAATGACTCGTAAATGCCATCGGGGGACTGATCACATGTGGATAAGGTGATGTCCCAGTTTATACAGGATAACTGGTAATTAACACGGTCCCAATTAACTTTTCGAAAGTCTCTTAGAAGTTTTACTTTGGCGCGGGGAGTAGTTGTGGAAAGGTGGAAAGTGATGAGAGAGTGATCTAATTTGGGGAGGGGAGGGAGGACTCGGCAGTTTTGTAATAAGTTGGGATGAGAAGAGAGAACGATATCAAGGATATTGTTTCCTCTTGTAGGGGCGCTCACTATCTGAGTAAGAGAAAGTGATCTAACTAGCGAGAGAAGAATGTTTGACGGGTGCGTTTGATTGCGAACTGAGGAACAAAGGGAATTCCAATCGATTTCGGGGCAGTTAAGGTCTCCAAACAAAATGAGCGGTATCGAAAGGGAGCACGCATGATCATAGAAGAAGGAAATAAAGTCATCAAAACTGGCCGAGTCGCAGGAGGGAGATCGGTAAACAAGGCAGATGAGGAATTGTGTGTCTCCAAAGTGAGTGATTGCGGCAATAGACTGACAGTATGGAGAGAACGATCGAGAGAAGGAGAGAGTAGAGGGAAAATCTGATCGGATGAGAAGAGCAACTCCTCCTCCCGATTCATCTCTATCAGCGCGGTAAACCGTATATTGTCCACTAAGGCTGAGCATTCCATCGTTAACATTATGTGAGGATATCCAGGTTTCGGTAAATCCGGTGGGAGTTTTCCTAGTACTGTACCTCGAGATGATCCTCCGATTCACAATGAACCGGAGAAAGTGCGGATATAGTCATTACCTTATTAGCCTTGGGAGGAGAGACGGAGGGGGACATCGTGGAGGGGTCCTCGAAGGCACGACCTCTCTTCCTGCTCACAGACTTGCTGTGATTACTGCGTTGATTGGAGGGAGAGGAGACGAGTGGACGGGATTGACGAGAGGAAGCTCGACCACCTCCATTACCTCCTCCTCTTCCTCTTCCTCTTCCAAATGAGGAGGAAGACTGAGAACGAGGATGGGAAGGGGCAGGATGAGAGAGTGTGGTGAGTGAGGAGAGTGCGGGAGGGAGAGAGGAGGAAGTGGAGGCAGCACTTTGAGCTGCGATAGCACGATCGAGTGCCTGTTGAGAGCGAGGAGGAAGGGGACGAGGGTTAGAGAGACGAACGACTCTAAGGTCGCGTACGACATACTCTAATTGACCTGCCTCAGCATTCCTCTTTCCTGCCTCTCTCCTCAGGGAACGATCGACATCTAATTCCTCGATAGTGAGATCGCGTCTCACAAAAGCGTGCACACTTCCGGAAAGGCGACAAGCTTGTTTCTGTCTTGCGACAGCAATGAAATGGTCTCTGTCCTTATTATTCTGAAACTGGATTTTGATGGGACGATCCCTAGCACCTTCACGTTTTTCGATCGGGTGTCTATGAAAGGTAACGTTTTCACAGATAGAAAGAAGGTGGTCATCTCCCATGAGACGAAACATATCACTTACAGTTTTCAAATCCGCAAGATCAGTCTCTTCGGGAGTTTGTTTCTCTGCGAAACCGATGAGAACTGCACGAGTGGCTTTTTCGTTGATCATATGAGAGTTCGTCATCGTAGATACGAATGACGCTTTCATTGCCGGGATATTGCTGATGCTACTTGATTGACTATCTAGAACACGACCGATTAACTGTTCCAATACTGTAATAGACTTATTGGTGTTTTCAGCAAACGTTTCGAATGTCTTTTCGAGAGTTTTGACACGATCGGATAGCGTCTTAGTGAATTGGACTTAAATACCTCGAATCGACTCCTCCAATGCTTTTCGTTCCTTCCTTCTTTCCTCGCGATCGATCTTCAACTCCTCGAGAATGTTCTCGAGAGTAGTCTTACCCATCGTTGTTGAGGATGGAGGCACGGGATGGAGACAATACAATGATACAAGAGAGAAGAGTGCACACACGGGACCGGCTTACAAGTTACTGGTAGGGGTAAAGGCGGGAATCAGACAGTGTCGGCTGCTGATTGGCAAGGGGATAATTTCCAGTAACAATGCGGGGTTTCTCTGGGTAGGTTAGCCTAGAGAAGGAGTCCTCGAGGGGAAACTCAGCGGGGGGAGAGAGAGGTGAAGATAATTGAGAAGAAACATTCTGTTTTACCACTTCATGAATTCCAAACGGCTATTGCCAAGTCGATCACCTTTACACAAACAACATTAGTTCACTGTTGATTCCACGGGGAATGTAAACTCTGCTGAGTCATTCTTTCCTCACCATTCTGATATCAGTTGCTCACTCTAGCAAAACAGCCCTTATCGCCGTTGGACGAGAGGAGGTCCTTCTAGAGTGGTCCTCGCCTTTTTACTCTCCATTCGTTCACTAATCTATTTTTCGATATATCTCCTTGGTCGCCTTTTTCAGCATTCCGATATTAGCGAATTATATTCAGCGGGGAACTGCAATCATGCACTCTCCTGATGACAAAGCAAAGCGCAAGAGGCGCGAGAAGAACAATGAATCGGCTAGAAGACATCGGTTAGTTATATTTTATCGTTAAAATTCTTCCTTCTCAAAATCGTATTTTTTGAAATTGTAACCTATTATTATTGCAGGGAGCGAACCAAGCAAGCACTTGAAGAATTGAGAATTCTCAAGGCGAAAGAAGACGAATGGAGGAGGGAATACGATACGATCTTGAATGAAGTGAGTCCAAATCACAAGATCTTTCGATTTTTGCCCGGAGCTATATATTATTCCAGATTTTTATCATTGTATATTCCAGAGAAACAATCTGCTCCACTTTCTGTACACACACAAGTGCGTCTCTTCACCGGTAAATTATTTTTTCTATTTTTTTATTATTTATGAATTATTTTCTGTACATTTCAGGAGCATCTTCAGCAGCAATACGGCGCATTTTCCAATGCAACAGTCTACGTACCGCTAAACCAATCCTCTTTTTACAGAGGGTATCTTTACATTTCTTTTCATAAAATTTCATATATTTTTCAGGAATTCTCAGCCGTTCCGCAGTAACCATGATTATGCGGTTGAACAGGCACAAATGGTAAGGTTGCTGTAGTGAATGACAATCACTAACTGGCTTCTTTAGCTCCCTCGTCCAATCGGTTTCTGCCTGGACGATTACAAGGAATGGGAAAAACCTGCTACCAGTCAGAACATAGAAAAGCCTACATCTCAAGGTATTGCTTTGCTATTGTTTTATTGCTTTGCATCTCATTTATTCCAGACCAATCGACACGGCCTAAATACACAACTTTTCTCGAGTTCCTCGATGCGAAAACGGGGTTCACGCCCTCATCCGGTCGATATACGCCTCTCGGAAAGATGCATTTCTGGAATCTAGCAATCTCACCCTTGAGCAGCGCTAGAGGACAACCGATTACGCCTGTATTCGAATTAGCGATTCCTGAGGTCAAGAAGATTTCTCCACTCTCAGAAGTTGGCTCTGTTGATGAGAATAAGTAGTGGAGCACAATGATTTTTTCCATTTTGTTGTAACATTGTTCTTGAAACAAAATAAAAGTGCGTTATGACATTAATTAATTGGTGGCATCAACTCAGGCACTAATGAAACACAAGTGGGGGTCTCCCTTTTCATGGAATATCAATGTTATTTTTCTTTATTTCGCATCTTCCGGCATCTGTTGATTCAGCGTGCAGTGCAGATTCTGATTAGTCATTGCTCGGTCATCACTGATAGCAGTTGTTCGAGTGACGTTGTCGTCTCTTCATTTGGCCGAATCTCTCGGTCAGTCAGAAAAACGAGAGAGCATTGGAAATGAGAGGGTCGAACCATCAATGAGTTGTTCGCAACAGCGACGAGGTCATCGTGAGAGCAGAGACAAGGAAGAGTGAGAAGATAACTCAACCTCCATCCTGTCTGTCTTCATTGTCATTTCGCTCTCGATTTCAAATTTCACGTGAATATATTCAATATTATTCAGTCTATTATGACGTCGATCATTGTCGCCAGAAGAAAGAAGAAGAGAGAAGCTGCACGAAGATTTCGGTGAGATTATTCCTTGCATTAAATCAATCTTATCATCATGATCGCAGTAATAACAGTACGAAATTAAAATGAGTTGGAATAAACGAGTTGGAATATTGAGCAACTGCTTTTACAGGGAGCGCACTAAGCAAGGGCTTGAGCGACTCGGAATAGTCGATAAAGAGCTCGCACAATTGAAGGAAGAAAACAACATATTGAATAAGGAGAACTTAATATTGAAGATGGAACTCATTGAAGATGGAGCGTATCTTTCTATTTTTTTCGTATCTTTCCATTTTTTTCGTAATTTCCAATTTTATTTGCAGGCAGTCGCAACTTTTCCATCACAATGCTTATTCCATCGAGCAAAACATAAATCAGTGGGCTTCTAATGGTGATTGTAGTTAGAAGACACATATATTAGAAGACCTTGTTTTGATAATATTATTATAATAAATATATTGCACCCATTTTAGATCGGCCAAGGAGAGAGGAAGGCGAATGGAAGAAGGAATTCGAAAGGAAGAAAATTTTGAATGAAGTGGGCTGGAGTCTCAAAATTCCTTCGTTTTTCGCCTAGAATTCTTTCATTGCAATATATTCATTTATCTTTTTTCAGAGAAACTCCCTTCTCGACTTTATGCTCACGCACGATTGTGCTTCCTCACTGGTAAATAACATTTATTTTTGACGATCAAATAAGTATATTTTAAAATTATGTACATTTCAGGAACATCAGTAACAATGCTCCGCATGTTCTAATGCATCGGCCTCCGTTCCACACTACCAAGCCTCGTCCTGCGGAGGGTACCTTTACATTTCTTTTGATAAAATGTCATATTATTTTCAGAAATGCGCAGCCATTCTGTTATAACCATGACTATGCCGTTGAACAAAGACCTAGAACCATAATGTTGATTCTTCAAATCAGAACGATACATCAAAATAAATGAAGTCGATGCACTTAGAATAATGCCCAGAAGAAATGTGAAAATATTTGATGGTAGTGTCGATAAAAAAGCGTAAATGTTAGTCATTTTGTAATATTCTGTGACAATCGCAAACAATTATCAGTTATTTAGTCGAAGTATCACTCGTATTTAATAGAAATGAATGTTCAATTTAATCAATGTTGTATTTTTTTAATAGTTATCATTCTCTTGTTTCTTCCAAGATCTTCTTTAGTTTTCACTGCGTACATTCCAACTTTAATATCCATTGCTCCAGTTTCGGTGTCCGCTTCAATTCTCCATTTTTTATGATTAGAATGGAGAATCTGAAAATGAACGCTCAGTGGGACTGTAAAACATGTATTACATAGATACCTGTTGGATGGCTTCTATCTCCGCATTCTGCACTGGTGATTTAATTGCTATGAAAATTTCCTTGCAACTCAAATTACTTCCTTTGAGCAAGTCTCGAACGATAGAGACTAGGCCCATACTAATCGATTTCAAAACTAGGATAGAAAGACAATTTACTAGGTCAGTAATTCGCAAGAGCCCTTCGGTAGAATCTAAAATTTTAATAAAGTCCTGCACTATTTTTTCTTTCTCAACTCACCTTTATTAACTTCTTCTATATTAAATTGCGCATATTCAGGTCTAAATTTTTCGATCACATGAATATACAGATCGCTGAATAATGACAAAAATGTTGACAAATTGCAAAAAAAAACAAAACTTCACTCACAAAGTCATACGATTAAATGTACGACAACCGATTGTAACACTGCGAATTGTCATTCCTTCAAGAAAATCCGAGAAAACGTTAACCATATTTGGCGAACACAATAGCGCCAAATGATTGAATTGTGTTCTTTCAATGAGAGGTTTCAGATACTCGAGAAATTTGTTAACTTCATCATCATTCAGGATAGTAATTATTGTCTGAGTAATCACTTATTTGAATAAAAAAAAAAATTCTTATCGTATCGCCCCCAATAGCGAATAGTCCTATTTTTTCAACCAATTTTTTTTGCTCATCATAAAAGTTAAGTTTTCATAAAACCTTTCATAACATAAAAGTGAAGGTACACTTTTCACATACCTTGTAAAATGGGTCCAACTGAAATCCAGAAATAGCAAGTCTTTTTGTTACATGTTCTACAAAGAAACACCACAAATAAAAATTTTTTTGATTGTCCAATCGAAATGTCAAGTGGAAAAAACCACGTAATCTGCTCTTAATTATATATTGTTATTGGAACAATTCAAATATATATTTTGGACCACATACCTCACATACGAATGACTTCACGATCGACTTTTTTAATTGAAGAACTGAGAAATCGACGAACTCTTGAACTGACTTGGAAACCTGCGAGACAGTGAGATTGGAACGTGTACCCATTTTTCCGAGCTTACTTGTCTGAGTCGCAACTGTGATTGAATGTCCGAAAATTTGAGAATATTCAGAAATGCGTTTTTAGGGAGACGTATGATGTTGATGGTCATTGTGAAAAAATTAGCGATCAAACAAAAGGACAATAAATCTGAATTTGATCTTCGATGGTACCGGAAATTTCGACGCTAAAGTACTGAGTTAATTTTCAAATTTGAATTATGTACCCCGTGGCTTCCTTTTCGATTTGTTCGACGTTTTTGCTCGACGCAATGCGTTATGCTACTAGAATCAAGTTGCATGACGAACCCGAACTTATTTACTTCTCAACGTTGAGGTCCAAATAATTATTGAATTTGCAAAACTATGTTGGAGGCATGGGGAATTGAACCCCAGCCCTCTCGCATGCTAAGCGAGCGCTCTACCACTGAGCTATGCCCCCGGATATCAGAGCGGTTTTCTACTTATCCTATGGCACAGCCGCTCTCAAAACTTGCTGCGCTCATTTGGATTGCTCGCGCGATTTGTGCTTGTCTTACTTAACCTTATGATTTGGCGCATCTATTATTTATAAACTCATGCTGAAATCTGAAGATCGCGTTCGAATTTCGTCACAAGTAAGAGAGATCTCGTCCAATCAAAACAGCCTTCTTGATAGGGTCAACGAGAGTTCATCAATAACGTTGTGACGACGTCATTATTCTGTTCGTGTTTCATACTGGACATAGTGGCCTGCATCTCGAACATGTCATGCTCGTCTACTTCCCCCTATCGCACTGTGCTCTGCGTATAGTCAATTGACCTGAACAACCCTCCACAAAGTGCCCTATCTCACGTAGATAGATCATAAATCGGATATCACAGATCGAAAAGGGAGGCGGAAAAGGGCTCTAGGTCGATCAGATCGACGAGAGAGCACTCAAACTGAAGATAGTCAGACTTTCTTGTCGTTCTTTAATCATCAATACACGCGGTTACTCGTCTCTTCTCGCCTTTTTGCCCCTCTGATCTCTCCTTTCCATTCACTTATGCGTCCTTTTTCTCTCTGACCCCATCTCAATCCTTCACGCTCTCTCGCCTTCGTTCTTTTCTCTGAAAGGAAGATTGTGAAGAGTGTAGCGTCAATTCGAATTGCCCAGTGGACCGTACTGTGAGTGTTTCAATCTCGAGCAAAATCTCAGCGTGTTTACAATCTTCTTTTCGCAAATTATTTACTACTCAAACCTTTCTCGTTCTTTTCTTGCTTGCTCTCTCTTCAAGAACATTGCTCATAGAATATTTTCAGAAGAAAACATGTTCGATCTCAAGACGCGCCTCGACGTGAGTTTCTTACATTTGTTTTTCTACGAGAGATCAAAGACCAAAGATCAAAGTTCATGTTCAGACGATGCTCATGGGCGGTATGGTCACTCCGACCATCGCTCTCGGCAAGAAACTCGGCCTTTTCGATGCACTTGGCGCAGTTGGTTTTTTCGCATTTGACATATTATTCCTTCAAAATATTATTAATTTTTATAACTTCAAAATACTTCAAAATATTCATATTATTCCTTCAAAAGAATATCATGTAATAGTGTTCTTTTCGTTTCGTTAACCTTGAGCACTACAAATTTGATTAGCGAGAGGTCACGTTTTCCAATCTCATTCACTCCCACACACTCCAAGAGATCAGAGAAAGGGAAGTTCCGCACGTAGTGTCCTATGAGGGCGCTGATAACGAGATCAGATAATCAACCGTGATAGCTGACATCTATTCTCTTAATAACCCTGCTGCAGGTGGCGTCTGCAGCGGCGCCGGCAGACGCGAAGACTATCGCGGACAAAGCAGGATGCAAGGAGAGGTGCGGTTCGAGATTCGGTTACCATATTACTCCTATAGATCTCTTATTATCCACACTATTACTGTTTCTTTGTGAATGTTACTTCATAATATCCCAAATTCGTTTGCTAGCACTACATGGATGCGAAATAATATTCTTTCCCCTTCTCCAGATACGTTCGTGAGTGGTTGGCTGTTCTCTCGTGTGCGGGTTTCATTGAGGTCACTCAAGATGAGAAATTCTGGCTCACCGACGAGGCGAAACATGTAAATAATTCTTGGTTATGTTTCACAAATAGGACAAATGAAGGGCGAAGTCGTTCACAACGATTACTGTTGTGAATTGTTGTTTTTCTAAAACCGTAATTTCGCCGGGTGACTCCGTCCGTCTAACAGCGGTCCGTTCCGGCGGGTCCCATCTGGCTTTGTTTTATGACTGTAAAATCGCTTGACGCGATTAGATCTTTATCTTTTAACTTTTTAAATTGCGCCAGGAATTAATTTTTTTAAATTTACCTGGAATTTTAAATTTTCCCGTAATTTCGCCAGGAATTCGCCGGGTTGAACAATCTCGCTGTAGCCGAGATGGCCTTTCTGCCTACCGTCGTCAAGACATTCAACGAATTGGCCGACTCATTCAAGAAGGACGGACGATACGGTAATGGTTCACTATCACTTTCAGAACGACGATTCCAATTCCCTCCCTTGAGTTACCCCCCTCATGCCAATCATTTGTCTGAATAAATGTGTCTGCATGTATCTGTGTATTCCTGATGTTCAGGTTTGGACTACTCGCAATTCGGTGACTTTTACGACACCATGGACACAGTAACGACGGCGATGCACGATGCACATCTCATCTCGGACTACTTCCCGTTGGTGAGTACCTTCTTGAGGATTCGGTTCACAAAACTTTCTCGATCACATCTGAACAAATGAAAACAAAGAAAACTGTCGACCTTTTTTCTTGAGATACAGTTAGAAAATATGTTTCACGCAGTCAACATAACTAAATCTTTCGATATGATTCAATTTGACGTGGTCTTTCACTACTATAAAATAACTCAATAAATCGATTACTGGCATTGATATCTCGATAAGACCGCTTCTTTCATTACGGCCTATCCAAACAGTGGACTTCGATGCTGTCTGTATTCATGTAATCGTTTCAGATCGGTATGAAGGACAAATTGGAGGCGGGCGGACTCAAGGTCCTCGACGTCGGCTGCGGTTCCGGATATCACGCACTCAAGATGGGTGAGAAGACAGAATTCACTCAATTTGCCTATAAAAATTAACTCAAAAGAAGGGTGAGCTCATATGTTTCAAGCATTCAACATAGCTGAAACATTGGGTCAATTTCAGTGGCTTTGCTCTCCAAAATTCAATGAAACAAATTGATTTCTAACAGCGTCCGGGCTATAGTTTCTCTCCGAGCAGTGAGCACCCGCATGACCGAAATGCCTCGATTAACGAAATTATTCAACTCTCTTTTTCTTCAGCCTCTACTTACCCCAAGTGCGAGATCATCGGTGCTGACATCTCCGAAAAGGCGATCGGAATGGCGAAAGAGAGCCACAAGAAGCAGGGACAGACCAATCTCGTGAGATTCAATGGCATCATAGATAATTGAGAAAAAGCATTACAATTCTCCTCATCGTTTGTTTCCTGCACTGAAATTAAGATTTTACGTATTTTCGGTTATTGAGATAAGACCAAATAAGTTGAGTAATCACGCGCAAATTAGTTCTTCAAAACATTGAAAAATCTTTTCAGGAATTCCACGTGGCTGACGCGGGAAAGATGCCTGCCGAATGGACGGATAAATTCGATTTCATCACGATCTTCGACGCTTGCCACGACCAGATGAGACCCGATCTGGTGAGTGGTAATCTTTGATCTTTCCTGATTGACCTTTGATCTTTGCAGTGTCTCAACGAGATCTACCGCATGCTCAAGCCGGGCGGAGTGTTCGCCATGCTCGAGGTATCTCATTAGACAGGCATTTCTGAAAATGTGAAAGATAAAGCATTAGAGTACCCTGTGAGGAATCTTAGAATTGACTAGCCGACAAAGAGGTTGCAAAGAAGTCCTTTCGGTGAATTTCTAATTTGGAGCAGAGATTTTGAAGTGATCTTTGATCTCTCCCAGGTCCGTGGTTGCTCGAACATCCTCGCAGATAAGAAGAAACACGGTCTGATGGCGTCCACGTTCTACGCTGTTTCGATGTTCCATTGCCTGCCAGTGGGCAGCAATCGACCTGGTGAGACACTGCAAAGATCAATGATCAGAGAGTAACTCAAAGATCAAAGAACATTCACTCACCAGATCGGGTCACGGGTTAGCGATCGTGAAAATTTGTTTGATTTGGTGCCAATATCTTCTAGGATATCAATCTCATGTTCTCCTCGTCGCTCTTGACGATAAAAGAGTACGAAAAAGTCATTCGCTATCTTCATCAATATCCGCCACAAAATGTTTTCCGCCTATGTTTCACGAGCAGCATATCCGATTGTAATTTTGCTCCTTGTGATAATTTCTGGTAATGGTTTTCAGAGCGCAAAATATATAGCCTTCAGCTACAAAGGGCCTTATTTTTTCACCGCCAGGAAGTAAAAATAGATGATCACAAAATAAGGAAATAAACATTTTCAGACGCACTGTGCATGGGCGCGATGTGGGGCGAGAAGCGAGCGAGAAAGCTGATTGAGGACGCTGGATTCAAGAAGGAAAACGTCCAGGTGCGGAGATTGATATTTAATCTTTGATCTTTGATCTTTGTATTCCAGGTGTTCGAACCTGACTACTTTCCTATCAACATCGTGTACCTCTGCAAGAAGGAGTGATTCAACAATTATCGATCCCCTTATCGATTATCGATTATCTACTTATGCTACGATTCCGAACGGCTATAAAACATATTTCTGAAGATTCCCCCGCATCGATAAACTCTTTCTTAGTCGCATTGCTCTTCTTTCTGTTGGATGTTTCAAGCCATTTGAATAAGCATCAGAATCGACCAAAGGGGGAAGGATAAAGAAAGCTGTTTTCATAATATTGAGGATAGTTTACAATCACAGAGTGACTCGTGACTCCAGAGCTCATTAAACTATCACATGCCGAAATATAATGCATGAATTCTCCTTTCTCCAGAACATCGCCCCTTCTAGAAGCAATTAAAGTTTGTAGAACGTTTCCGATTGAACATAGCCAACTGGGGATTTATTAGAGTCGTTTGGTGGTTAATAAAACGGCGTATATTTAAAAAGGCTAGATTTTGGACACATATCACTTGAAGCAGCGAAGATGTGGCTATTCCTCCTACTCCCCTTCTTAGCTGCCCCCGCAACGGGAGAAAAGATCACCCATCAACGATATGCGGCCGGTTATTCACCATTTATGCTATTTTTTTCTGATCTTTGATCTCAGCGGATGCTTTCAAACTTCAATGCGAGTCCATGGGCTACAGGAGTTACGTGGAAGGGAGTATCTGCTTCTTTGCTGTGGTCAAGGAGGTTAAATAATATCGATTAATTACTTGTGCTATGATTTCGAGCGATCGATACAGTCTGTTGAATATTTTGAGCATCGATAATATTTAAGCCTGACTATTCAGATCTCTCAAAGTCGAGGCGACCTCCTGTGCGAAACAGTCTTCATAGGCGCGAAAATGTACCTGGAAAGGGCGAGAGATCGAGTGCTCAAGCAGCTCATGCTTGAGGTAAGACTATGTCAATACTCTGCGCCTATCTACAGTACCCAGAATTCCAATTTCTGAGCTACTACTTTCCCTTGTGACTATTGCACTCCTAGACGTATTTTACGCATACACTACCCTGCTAAATCGATGATTACGGAGCCTCAATCGTTACTACCTTCCAGTCGTCTTCATTCCACGACCTGACCTCATCGGGCGAGAAGAATGTGCTGTGCGCCTATGGTTAGTCAGAGCACATCTTGAATCAATAATTCATTCATCATTCATTCATTCAATCATTCGTCAATCAATCATTTTTGATTAGCCAAAATATCATTTGAGATGCTGAGTACAAGTGCGATCAAGGAGCCCTCACACTGCCGGGCCGATGCGTGATTCGCAGTGATAAGCCAGTTACTTGGCCGGAGGTGAGCTACCGTTATCCCGGGATACAGTAACCTATTCTCTCCAGGCATCGAAGTTCTGTCGCAGCAAGGGCGCTACTGGAGTTGTGATTCATAACGAGGTCGAGAATCTGGCAGTGTCCGGTTAGCATTTTGAAGAAGAAATACGAAATAATAATGACTAAATAGCCAGAAATTATTATTTTTTGCCCAACAGTTTCATCCTAGTGCTTTTCAGGACTTCTGTGGAAGGACGAGGCTGGCTGGTTGCTTCCCTATCGAGAGAATCTTTGGTCCGCTAACGATCAGAAGATTGACTACTGGAAGTGGTTCTTTGGTGAGATTATTCCATTTTTTTATTAATAAAATTTATTTGAGCGGGTCGAGAAACGCCGGCGGATATGAAGTGCAGTGATGACGAGCAACATGCGGTTATTGCCAGTTAGTGAATTTATTTTTATTTTTATTTAATTAATTAATTAATTAAATTAAGACAACGCGAAGAGAACGTGTGCGGCGAACGGGCAGTGGAAGGTGGACTATGCGACGAACCAGTCAGTCAATTAATAATTTTAATTAATTGAAACAAGCTTAAAATAATAAATTACAGAAACATTGCGCTGTGCATGAAGTACGCCGGGTGCCCGTTCTGTCCTCCGCAGAAGCCGAGCAGTGATGCCGGTGGTAAGGAATCCTTCACATTTCCGTATTTTATCATAAGTTTAATTTTCATTAGTAATCAGGGGAAGTTACCTAAAAAAATGATTGAGGAGAAGAAGACCCTCTAACACTGCCGCCAATCGAAGTACCGGAGGAAACTACAACGCCCCTTGTAACCACAACCCCCGCTCCGTGTTATCCCACGGTGAGCGAGAGACGAAGGAGAATTGCACGAGCACTCTTGTCGTCCATGATTTTGCATTGATTCTCAGAGAAACAAACCATCTTGACCAAAACGGAGCCATGACTTCTCTATTTCACAAATGATTTTTAGGGCGATCCTCCACGCCAGAATGATCTGTGGGATCTCAGGTACGTTCATAGCTCTCGAAGATTGCTAATCACTAAATTGATAGATACTATTACAACTCCGGTCGCATTCTTCACGCCTTCGCATCGACTCCGGCGGGTGTCAATTCGATTATGAACAATGGAATTGGATACAGTTGGTCGGCGGGATCGGGTAAAAAAATTTCTCATCCATTTTTTATCATTTTTTTTAGTTTGTGGAGCTCCGTGGTAACGGTTAGTATCGTCACTATAAGCAGTACTAAGTAGCCCTTCCTAGGATTAGCAGAAAGAAAATTCATACGCATACGATCAATGATCAAATATTGGTCTTTTTCATTTCAGAAGCTTTTCGGTGAAATATTGTTGGTCGTCTTTGAGGTTCGATGGGCGCCGCACTATCAGACGACGGATACAAGAGACTGCACACGGTGTGCAGTGATGAAAATCAGCGCAAGCAAATTACCAGAATGTGGTTCACGAAGCAAGGCAATTCCTATCATCACATCTTCGAGGACAGCGGTGCGGTGAGTGATCAATCGATATTCCTTTTCTTAACCTCTGATTCATGCTCGAAAAAATGGATACTAAAATAAATTCAGCCGAGACACGTGTATGTAGGCTATGTGGCAAGACAGGGAGGTATGTGCGGATCAAAATGGCCCGTGAAGAGATGGAGTTGTCTTGTGTCTGCCGGTTCGTTGTGTTTAGCGAACATTCGTCCTTTCTCCAACTACTGAACATGTACCACCAACTAAAGTAGGTTCGACGATTAGGGTCACTGAACTGAGTTTGCCTTGAATAGTAGATTAGCAGCGATTTCCGGAGCGTCGAAAATGCTTTTTTTGCGAGATATTGCCTTCCTTCTAAGAAAAGATGTTCGCAGACATGATGTACGCGGGAGACCTGAACTGGAATACGTGGTACAGAGGTCGACAGCAGAATGGAGGATACATTCATTTCTGGCTGTGGGAATTTACGAGCGCCCGAGAAAGTCAGAGAAAGGGACCGCCCGCAAGCTGTAACAAACCTGAAACGCTTCCCGTCACGTCGCCGAAGCCCGCAGCCGCTGTTGCTGTTGCTAAGAAGGTATACATCGTCTAAAATTAGTTCTTTCCAAGCGAGGAAAAACTACCTTGTTGCTATCGTGACTCTTCACGTAATGACACATTGTTGTGCCAGTGTTTTCCAAACTCCTTTGCAGAACGGTGCTCCGAGGGATCCAAACCTATGGGCGCTCAGGTAAGCCATCAAGTTTTTATATGACATCAGATTGCTTTTATTCCAGCTACTGGTACAACTGGGGCCGTATTCTGCACGGTTTTGCGGCCAATAATGGTGGATATCACATCATGCAGGGACACGGCATTGGCTATGACAGCTGGAATGGCGCAGGTTAATTTTGCAAATAATACATTAGGGAAGTTAAAGTTAAAGTTGCTACCACAATCAAGGCGATTTTACAGTTGTCATGAGACAACCACGCCTGGTGGGGTACGGCCAGGTACTGCGAGGCCTACGTGATCCCTTGCTGGCCAGACTAGGGCACGTTTAACTTTCGTAACCAAGGTTACTACCAATTTGCCGACCCCTGGGGATAGCAAGGCTGGTTTGCCTCGGCGCATTACATTAGGGAAGACTTGGCAATAAATGACTCTCTTCATTTCGCGTGCTCTCTCGCTTCTCTAACTGGTAAGAGAGCGCGCGAGATGAAGATACCATTATTAAATGATTTCTTGCAGGTGTGCTCGGAGGCACTCTCTCAGATAGCGGATTCAAGAAATTGGACGAAGTCTGTGATGATCCAGACAGTAGACAGCACATCAAACAGATGTGGTTCATTAGATCGGGACAAGCTTATACGCACGTCTTCCAAGCATCGGTGACTGGCTTTAGTAGAGTTCGAGAAATGACACAACCGTCTCTTCATTTCACGTACTCTCTCACCACTAGATTGAACGAGAGAGTGTGGGAAGTGAAGAGACGGTGTCTGATATGTTGAGCTTGAGTTTATAGCGAACTTGTTGGACAGTAACCATTTAGGGAGGCGCAATCTACGTCGGCTATGTTTCGGTGAAACAAGGCGCTTGCGGAGCGAGCAAGCCCATCAGGAGATACACTTGCCTAGTGTCGGCCGGTAGGCCTCGTTTCGAAAAATAACGATAGTTTTTCAATTCAGATATCATGTACGCTGAGAATCTGGAGGGTAACACGTGGTACAGAGGAAGAGCTCAGGAGGGCGGAAAAGTCTACTTCTGGCTGTGGCCTACGGGAAAGACGGGAATTGGAAAGGATTAATGACTTGAAGTGATAAATACTAATGAATAACCCGTATATTTCGTGCTTGAATGAGAACAAGGAAGTGACAAACAATTAAAGCGAACGTGTTCACTATATCGGCATGAAATGGCGCGAACCGGCAACCGAATGCATATCGCGTAGCTCGGTTTTGTTCGATGACTGAGGCTGACTTGTCGATTGACCAAGCAAGTATCTCTTGTAGTCGTCCGTGAAGTAAATGACTATAATCGGATTGAAGATGGGGAATAAGGCCAGTAAATGGGCGAGTGGCTGAAAGTCAATGAACTTTCGATACTCGAACCTCTGTTTACCTTCAAAATGGCGCTAATGTCAACGTTCGTGAACATTCCAAAAATGACAATGAAACAGGGAGCGAAAAAAAATATCATCGGGTTAAGCAACTGCAAAAGGTAATAGCTAATGAAAGTCAAGTTGAAACGAAAATGAGACTGACTTGTGCAATCAACATCTTCAGAGCTTTTCTGTGCATTTTCTTCAGTCTATTGCTCATTGCCGCGGTTTTGACTGTTACGTGAATACGCCAACCACAGAAAATCTGCAATGCTTGGAGTTAATTGTTCGGTAATGCGAGCAAGATTTTGGGCAAAAGTATGGTTACGTAATGTAATTTAACAGTATACCATTATTCCGAAATGAAGTTCCTCGAGAACAACAGCAATAACAGTGGCTACTGCACTTCGTGAGCTGACCTCTTCTTTCTTTGAAATTTTAAATTCATTCCTTTGTTTGATTAAATTGCCGCTCAATTTTATGGGCAATTTTAGGAAATGCCCGTTATTAGATTTTTTTTGATTTTTTCGCTCACATTCAGATCCACTATTAGCATGTACGCATTATCAAATTCCGAATTGTATTCCGTTCCGAACAGAAGCTGTACTTCATTTCTGACTTCCTAAATAAGCTAAAGAGCTCAGGGACGCAGGAAATTAGATAGTTAACGAAACGAACCTGAGAATCATGAAATATCAGGAAATTGTAGTTGCATATCCAAACACCATTCATGAACTGTTAATGAATCCGTGTGTTTCAAAAATTCAGTGATTACTGCTTACGGTAAGAAACATCGCTGTGATAAGGCATCTCCTAGGCTGTTCGAACATCGAAACAAGAAAGGGTCTGAGAAAGACATAATTCACAATAACGAAATGGTTGTCCACCTGCACAATAGTCCGTAGCGATAAACGAAACTGGAAGAAACGCAGAATATCACGGCACTGAACAGCGCTAGCCAAATTTGCATACTAACCTATGAAATAGGTTTGAAATAATGTAACTCGGATGCTCAAACTGACTCGAACTAACGTAAAGCGATCATTCCATGGCGCGGTGGAAAAATAAACAAGAATATTCGGCGCGGAGAAGCAAAACTGAAATTTTTCAATCATTACATTTTAAATTAGTATCAAATCGAACCGGCTGTACTATCGCGAAAGCTAGAGAATATGATACATCGATCACGACAAATGCAAATGTGAAATATCTGAGATATATAAGTTAGTATTATATTATCGTTAATAAAAAAATACCGATAAAAGCCAATTCGATCATGGCGTCTATTTGCAACGCGAGCGAGCATTCCGTTCAGAAGAACAGAAAGTAGAAGAGTACCGTAACAGAAGTCAGTGTAGGCCGACACTCGGCCCACCTTTTGAAAGTTTACAATCTAGGATATTTTTGCCGAAATAGTGCTAAGTCGTGTCGAAATAGGGCTAGATTGGAGGGCAGTCAATCTATTCGATTCGAAGCGTGTTTACGGCAAAATGCGACATTATTTTCCCGGAATTCTTTTCTCACTTCGATCAAACGGATGTTGTTTGTCACGCAGTCTGTCCTAAGCATGCGATATATTAGTGATTAATTCCACTAACTGGACACACGTAATTAGATTCGATAGTGCTTTCTGACTCAGAAATAAATGTAGGAGAGTCAAAAGTTGTCATCGCCTTTCCTTTTCGTTCGGAGCAAAGGATCATTTCTGGAACGTCGAGACCAATGCGGAGCTCTCACGCACCGAACATCTTCAATCGTCTTTGATTCTCGGCCGCCAGCCACACAAAAAACGCAAAACGATGCGCTTTTGAACCCAACTTTTCTTCTTCCTGCCGGACCATTGTCTCTATGATTTTTCAAAGCAACACTAATGTAAGTTTATACTCAATGCGGTGCTGCTCAATAATGCTTCTTTATTTATCATGGAAGTGAATATTCATCCCAATACTCCTTTTTTAGTTGGCCACAGATAGAAATATGGTTGATTTCCATTCCAGACGCGTCCTTTGTAGAACGTATTCCACTCGAGATTTGTGCCGTACATGAGATCTGAAGCCAAGTCATTGTTTTCTAATCGAATCCGATCCGAAATATCTACCCTTGCACAATTCCGGTCGAGGCCTCATAGTATCGCACCTTTCGCCCGGTCGAGAGACTGTGCGAAATGAAGAGACGGCGTCCCGTACTGCGCACTCTACGACATACCTTGGGACAGCGCACAACTGTACAATCTCATGGGAATAGACGCTCCACAAACCGACCGTTGCGAAACGTATCCCACGCCCAAGTATTTTACCTGAACTGCAAAAATGTATATTTAGCGCAAGTATAGTGCAGACCTGGGCAGGATTATCTCCCCACATGTGTATCCAGCCAGCGCCATATCTAGTGAACCACATGTATTTAATCCACTTTGTGTGTTCAGGATCATTTCAGAATGTCTTCAATTGTGCGTGCCCGTGTTCTGAGAGAGTGCCTCCCAACACACCTGATTGAGTTGTCGTATTTTTTAAATATTACATTACAGGGATACAGGCTCGGCATTGGCACTACCGAAGACCGGTATTACCCAGTCTTTCTTCATTTTTTTCTTTTTATAATCTCTAACAAGATGCAGAATGCGATCCACTAACCGGCGCCATTCCATCTCTCATACCAGACTCCCTGACGCTGTATTACTTCGTAGCCACCATACGTGGCTGCGAAACCGTGCAGAATTCGACCCCAGTTGTAGAAGAAACTGAAATGCGTTTACCTATTGGTGCAATCGATCTGATTCAACTGACCTGAGTGGCCACAGATGAGAATCGTTGGGAGCACCTCTCTGAAGTATCATCTAGATTTCATATCATCTAGATATTGGAAATAATTAAGCGCCGAGAGAGAGAGTCGGTTTTTAGCGCATCTGTGCCTTTTGCCGTCTGGGCTTTTCATTACCTAGTCTACCTACTCATTTATTGCGCTTTCTGATTTTATGGTTGTATCCAATCCAACGGGTCCTTTGTGCGACATACCAAAATCGGCATAGTTGTTATCGTGGTTGTTGTTGTGGTAGTTGATGTCGAAGTTACTAAAAATAAACACATAAATTAAATTAAATTTTAATTTGTAAATCACTCGGCTCCATCGGTTTCTTCGGTAGTGGACAAAGAGGACACTGCGCATCTTTCATACAGAGGGCGATGTTTCTGAAAGGCCGATTTCACTTTGCACTGTTTCAGTTTTCCTGAAATCTAGAATTTGCTCATTAGCTTACTTGTTTTTCGCATCGTCCACCTTCCACTGTCCACTTGCCGCACATTTGCTCCTTGCGTTATCTGTAAATTAGTTTTTTTTGTAAATCTATTTTTTTTCCAATTTCTAACTCGCAATGATCGCATGTTGGGGATCGTCGCTGCATTTGAGATCTGCGGGCGTTTGACGTTCTGAAAATATATTCTTCTACAGATTTTCAGCAATTTTCTGCTTGAAAGTGCTTATTTTCTAAAATAACGTGGATGATGAAACACGATCTCACCGAAAAACCATTTCCAGTAATCGATCTTCTGATCATTCGCCTCCCAAATTTTTTCCCGCCTGGGGAGAAGCCAACCAGCTTCGTTTTTACTCAGCAATCCTCCAAATTATTTCGATCTTTTCAGGAATGACAAGAAAAACAATAAAATTTCTCACCCGCAATTACCGAATTCTCCAATTCGTTGTGAATCACCACACTACTCGCTCCGTTGTCGTAACAGTAAGTCGATGCCTGAAAAAATATCATTACATATTTCTGGATACCGGTAGGTATCGCAACCTGTGCCCACGTCATTGGTTCATCACTGCGAATAAGACATCGTCCAGGCAGTGTCATATCTCCATGCGCAAGAGTACTGCACATCTGTTTAATTGTCTAATTAATTAGCAAATCAATAAAGTTTTGCTCACCATACGCGCAGAGAACATTCTTCCCGTCTGTCGACCATAAATCGTGGTATTCCGACACCTAAACACATTTGAAATTTAATTTTTTGTGTAATAATAAACTGACATCCAGGAACAACTTCTTCAGGATCGAATCCCTTCGTTTCTCAACGAACATTCTCGAGCCACTGAGAACGCTACTGCACATCAAATCGCCTCTATTCGCGGAGACCTAAAGAATTTTTTATCGATTGGCCGAACTTTGTTTCGAAATACCTTATTCGTAATGGCAAAGTAGCAGATATTCCCGTCGACAAAGCTTCTGAAGGGCATCGACTCACATTGGAGTGGATGCACTTGCTGAAATTTAGGGAAAATTCAGTATTATTAGGACAGCTGGCCAGTGGGTCCAGACTAACGTTGTCTTATGACTGCAAAATCATTTGGCATGGACCTTTTCCCTATATTTCTGGGCCAGAGAACGAAAATGAAATCGAACGTGAAGGCACTCTTAGGTGAGTCGCATCGACACATTCGAGTGAAATGGAAAATATCCAAGTGAGTAGGAGGGACAGCCACATTCTCGTACGCAAATGCTCTCCCCCGCAGGTCGCTTATAAATATTTTGATTTATGACATGCCCAAATTGCTCTAATAAAGTTCTAAAAGCGAAAGCTGCATAGTTCTGTGGAGCCTTTTCCTTTTTAGAAGAAAGAAGAAACTTGATGTATGATATTTCATCATATTCTTGGAGCTACTTTGGAATGGAGCTACTCCATATTTTGCACGTTATTCGCTCCTATCTAGTGCTACTAGAGTGAAGTATAGAAAAATGACCGGCGACAAATAAAAAATAATAAAAATAATAAACAAACAAAATATCACAGCAAAATCTTGCTTCCCGAAAAGACCGGAAGCGTTCTAATAAAATAACTGAAAATTATCCAATTCCTCCTTTTTGTATGATTGCCTACGCTTTCCCGTTTCAAGCGTGCGTGTTTCTCGTACATGATGTATACAATTCTCCGTAATTCTGTGTCAGAGTATTTATCGTTCCACGCGTTAATCGGCCAGTACGCCCTTGTTGGTGGGAAACAGCCAGAAATACGGTTCATAATTATTCCACGCTCTTCCTGCGTACCAAGTGTTCCACTCGAGACTTGTCGCATACATGAGATCTGAAAACAATTAATTTTGAATTCTTACTCTGCCGCTACCTTCCCCTTTCATACTCTTACTGCAATCCACCACTCAACTGATTTCAACTTTCTCGTAAATTTTGCCCGTAACGGAATAAAGATTGAATTGAAGCAAACGAACCAGATGACACCAAACATCCATATATCCTCATGGCAATAGTCGCTCCGCAAGCGCCCGCCTTCGTCGCAACCCATCCCACGATGTAATACTTGGTCTGAATTGATCAAATTGATGACAAATATCGAATCTCGTAGAAAAGGGGGCCTTTTTTGTCGTGACAGTCCCCAATCCACTCGACCAAGAGTGATTTACGCAATTGTGGTTGAAGACCATGTAGCGATGAAATATCACATAAAACTCACTCGCGAAGTATCATCATCCCACATGTGTATCCAGGCGGCGCCATATCTTGTCATCCACATTAATTTGATGTACTTGAGATCCTCAGGATCATTGCACCATTCCTTAATTTTCGCGTAGCCGTCCCCTGAGATTGTACCGCCCAGCACACCTGAATGGGTATATTTAATGCTACTCACGGCGAAAGTCGAAATTACCGGCAATATGCATACCGGCATATTACAATGTGCACTAACCGGAGCCACTCCATCGTTCGTACCATACGCCTTGATTCTGCATTATTTGATATCCAGCATAGTTCGCAGCGAAACCATGCAGAATTCTGCCGTAGTTGTAGAAATAACTGCGATTAGTTACTCATTAGTTCCATTCAATAGAGTTGCAGGTTCGATGTGGGGATTATCGATCTGCTCTCGCTAAACGGCTAGAGAGACCCATAACGACATTTTGATAATTTTGACTCCCGAATTTGAAACCGTAAATTAGTTTCAACCGACCTGAATGCCCAGAGGTGCGAGTCCTTTGGAGGGCCTTTCTGTAATTGGATTCGGATGAAACTGTTTCTTTCAGTTAGCAAAATTTTGATTCTCAATTAAGTTCTCAGTCGACCTAGTGTCCCTCGACCTACCAGAAGAGGTGCAGTGGTTGTGGTAGTGGTCGTTGTTGTAGTCGTAGTTTCTGAAATAGAGTTGAATAATTTTACGATTTAATAATAATTACCCGGCTCAGGTGGTTCTTCCGGAGCAGGACAAAATGGACACTGTGCTACTTTCTCACAGAGAGCAATGTTACTGAAAGAGAGATCATACTTGTACAATCTGGGAATGATTGACTCACGTATTAGCCGAATCATCAACCTTCCATTGTCCGCCCGCGGCACATTTGCCCTTTGCGTTACCTTTGTATTATTTATCTTTTTGTCGTTTATTTTCCCAATTTCTTACTGGTGATGATGACGTGTTGATCGTCACTGCATTTGAGGTCCTCGGGAGTTTGACGTTCTCAAATTAATCTTGAACCGGTAGATGTGCACGTCAAATAATCTCACCAAAGAACCATTTCCAATAATCGATTGTTCGATTCTTAGCAGTCCAAATATCGCCATGGTTAGGGAGAAGCCATCCATTTTCATTTTTACTCAGCATTCCTGGAAAAACATTGAGAACTTATCAGCAATAAAATTATTATTTTACCGGCAATGACCGAGTTTTCCAATTCGTTGTGAATCAGAACACTACCCGCTCCCTTGCCGTAACAGAAAGTCGATGCCTGGAATGAGATGCGTATTCCACATTACGGTATGTATTGTAACCTCTGCCCACGTTATTGGTTCATCGCTTCGGATCAGACATTTTCCAGGTAGTGTCATGTCTCCTTCTGGGCACGAGTATTTCGCATCTAATAATTAATAATTTTTTCGATTAATTAATTAATTTGTACTATTGTTATCTCTTACCATACGCACAGAGAACACTCATCGCATCTGTCGAATAAAGATCGTGATAATCCGATGGCTGAAATTTTAAAAAAGTACTAATAGATAGAACCAAACTCACATCTAGGAACAGTTTCTTGAGTATCGTATCCCTCCTTTTCTCCACGAACATTTTTGCGCCTTTGTAAGTGCTACTGCAGATCAAATCGCCTTTTGTCGCTGCAACCTGAAGATATTCCAGCGAATTTGAAGAATTGTGCTTTAAAATTTTTTAAACCTTATTTGTAATGGCAAAGTAGCAGAAATTCCCGTCCACGTAACTTCTGAAGTTCATCGACTGGCACTGGAGCTTGAACGAATCCGCTGAATAATAGTGTTCGAAAAAAATTTAAAAACGAAAAAAATAGAACCTGAAGCAATACGTAGATGTGTCACTCGCCCACTGGCAAGTGGGAGGGAGAAGAGAAAAGGGACTAGAAGGAACAGCCACATTTTCGTATAGATGCTCTAGCATGCACGCAGCCCATTTATACTACCCCCAAGTTTATGAAAGGCCAAATTATGCTAATAAAGGCGATATTACATTGGTTCAGTGAATTTCGGTGTGGATTCTGTGTCTCTTTTTCCAGAAGAAAGAAAGGAGAAACTATATATTTCATCATATCCTTAGAGCTACTTTGGAATGGCCTATCTTTTTTTTTGCTTTTCGCAATCTTGAAAATCGAGAAATAATAAGATGTGGCGGATCAGAACAATAGCAATCATAAATGTAGACACGCTCCATTGTTTTACTGATGATCAAATCGAATTCATCGTCTGTAATTTGTACTCATTCCAGAACAATGTTTTCTTTCGGAATCAAACGTGGCTGAATTTGATCTCCTACATGATGTTTCAATTGCAATTGTTCACCATTTGCTTTCTGAAACAAATGCTTTTCCTGTTATATTTTAGGTTTGAGAAAAGTTGTGAGCTCCACTAGGACAAGGGCGAACGAAGTTAATAATTTATTGTGATTGCTTTCATAAGTAAATTAAGCTGCATAATTCACTGCTTCTTGCAGAGATAAACAAGGTTTGCAGGGAAGAACTCCGGCTCGAGAACCTGAACAAATAATTCATAACACAAGGACAAATAATAGATCGAAGACTAACCTGGACATTATCCTTCACAAATCCTGCTTCCTCAATCAGTTTCCGAGCTCGTTTCTCGCCCCATTTCATTCCCAAGCATAGAGCGTCTGTAAATACTCGCTTTGATCAGTGTTTTCGGTCTAATATTAGTTTCTAAATAGAGTGCGCAATACGGGTCGCCGTCTCTTCATTTCACACACTCTCATTGCACACACCATTTGAGAGACGAAAGAGTGTCTGAAATGAAGAGACGGTGACCCGTATTGCGCACACTATTCTAAAGAACAGGACGAGCAATCACTTCCCATTTCACTTCTTCAATGAATAAAATTTTTCTTCAACGCTTCGACTTACCCTCTCGATTGCTGCCAACGGGCAGACAATGGAACAGTGAAATGGCGTATGGGCAAGCAGCAAATGGTCCGCGAGTCGCCTTGTCTGTGTAGATGTTCGAACTGCCTTTGACCTGACGAAGAGATCAAAGATCAATGTGCTTCCATACCTCTAGCATGGCGAAGGTTCCACCCGGCTTGAGCATACGGTGAATCTCCTTGAGCGACTGCAAGACCAAAGATTATTCTAGTAAGATCAAAGATCATCACTCACTAGGGTTGCCGATTCGATGGCGATGGCGATTTCATCGCAAAAGTGCGCAAAAGTTACATCGCAAGAAGGGAAGAAGATGCGATGACATCACCATCGAATTTGCAACCCTACCACTCACCAGATCGGGTCTCATCTGGTCGTGGCAAGCGTCGAAGATTGTGATAAGATCGAAGGTTTCCGTCCATTCCACAGGCATCTTTCCCGCGTCTTCCACGTGGAATGTCTGAAAAATGGCTTTTTATCGTTTTAAAAAAAATCTAATTTTATCCTGATTTATTTAATTAGGGAATAAGTTTGTGTAGGACAGATGATGTGAAAACAGTGCCTACCAGATTTGTTAAGCCTTGCTCTTTCAGATTCTCTCGTGCTTTTGTGATGGCAATCTCGGAGATGTCAACGCCGTGAAACTCGCATGAGGGATACGTTGTGGCTGATTAATATTTTTTACTATACTTTCCTAATATTAGTTCAGTACTGGATTTCACGATATGCAAGCTTCTTGAAACAACCTTTAAAAGCACCGTCCAAATATTATTTTATAAATTGTAATTGATTAAAAAATTGCTTCTACCATGAATTTTCACAATTTTAAAGGAGGCATATCATGAAAAATTAGTTGATACTTTTGAGAACATGATCCGATCGGAATCTAGAACGATATTAGAATGCCCAAGTTTGGAAGCTGTAGGCCCATTTTAAACCGAGATATTCGCCCTCAAATTATCAGGGAAGCACAGGGAAAAAGCTGCAAAGAATTCAAATATTTTCTACAGCGCAAGGGGAGAGGAAGGGAAGGTAGATCAATGAAATTTGCATCACTCTCTCTTCGATTTGCATCGCTATTGATCGATGAGGAAGGGAGGGGAATGGGTGGGGAGGGGGAGTGGGTTCGAATCCCGCCGGTTGTGGGAATCTTTTGCTGATTTCCTCACGGTTGAAATAGGTCGTGGATCCCTTCCACGACACCCCAGCAGACTTGATTCATCCAGATAATGGGTCACGATCAAAGAGGAACCTCTCTGATTGGGTCAGGTTGTATGTTAATCGCTCACCTAGGAAAAATGTCAGTCATAAATATCCGTGGAATCTCTAAGATCAACGAGCAGCCGAACGAAGCAGACACAAATATAATACAACTACTCTAACTTCTGCTGCAACAAATTTTGCAGATTAACAATAATTGTCGACTAGTTGATGACACGATCGAATGGGAAACAGCAGCTCTTGAGCTACCATAAATAAATAAAATACTATTCTGCGCCCTCCCCCTATCAATCCCAGAGTCTCAAATGCGTGGAGCAACCAGATTACTCAATGCGGAGACAAGATCAAAGCTCAATGTCTACGAACGATTTATTCGAAGGACATAACAACCAATAACAATATGCGAGTTCGTTTTCCGTAGTGCTTTTTACTCGACGGGGATCTTGAGCTCGCCACCCTTGATCTTGTCGACGAGGTCATGGGGATGCATGTCATCGACGGTGCATCCGATAGACTGGGCGGTTCCTTAAAAGCATGGTTTTATACCCAATATACAGCCAATTGTATTACAGTCCGGGTTGATTCATTAAAGGAGGAGTAACGTGAAAGAATGCTAGAGACTCCCACACGGAAAACCAAGGTTGTCCTAGATTTTTCTCTACTGTCTGGTCTGGGACTTCCGGAGGCGGCCGGGACGGATTGTTTTCACTAGGGACCAACCCGGACTGCACTAGGGACCAACCCGGACTGTATAACATAGGAAATGTACGAAAACTAACTAAGGATCTCAAGCACGGTTCTCTCCAACTTGTGTGCCATGGAGCGGGGTGTCATGATGCGAGCGATCTTGAGGAGAGCATCGAAGGTGATGTTTCCGTTGTGCTTCACTGAAAATTAAGATTATGTTAGTGGCAGGCAAAAAAAATAGACTAGCATCGCAAATGCACACCACACAAACATCGCGTGATGAAATTGGAAAACTTTGAAAATAACAAGAATGTCAAATAAACCCGATATAATTAACACAATCATACCACTGTGTGCGAGACTTTGCGTGTTGTCAGCCCTTATTTATGGACTCCCAAGAACATGTGCTGGGAGATGGGCGCCAAATTAGGCGTGACCTCGCGTAGTAGCGCACTCACTGACTCGCGGGAAGATAGGGTTGCTATATACTCAATTCATTGTCACTATATGACACAGGCAAACGCTGAATTCTGCGCAAAACGCCTCCCTAAGCTGCGCATGAGCCATGTTAGGACCATGAATTGAGCTTATGGCAACCGTACCTGACCGAGAGTCAATGAGAGCGCAACTGCGCGAGTCCACGCCTCGCAAAGTTGGGGCATCACGTACCATTCTTGACCTCTCTTAAGCTCCTTGATGATGAGGGAAGCGGCGGAGGGAACGACGTCGATCTTGGCCTGACGGTTCTGGATGGTGAGCTTGCAGGTGACCTTAAGCCCCTTCCAATCTCCGGTAGCCTTGGCGATGTCGTCTCCGACCTTCTTGGGGGACTGCAAATTAGTTTGATCATCGATGAAAATCGATAAGAACGACAATTCAAGTGTAAACATCGCGTGATGAAATTGGAAAACTTTGAAAATAACAAGAATGACAAATACTCACCAGACCGAGGGGTCCGACCTTGGGGGCAAGAGCCTCCGGCCTACGGCCCAACGGTGGGAGACTGGAAAATTCAAATTAACAAAACAAAAAGCAACAAGCAGAAACAAAGCGGAGAAAATACGAAATCAACGGAAATTTCAGCGAAATAATCGGTCGCTACCGTAATCTTGGCTATTTGCCAGAAGTTTTTCTGTGTTTAGCGAAAACCAGGATAGCATCGGCATATCGTTGTAGGACTCGCAATATTTGAATTTCAAAAGTTCATGATACGCCTCCTTTAAAGATTGTTGAAACGTTAGGGAACTCAGAGAGCAATTCTCGTTCTCACCCATCTTGATTGCATCGTAACCACTTCCGCAGCCGACGTCCAGCACTTTCAGACCGCCCGCTTCAAACTTCTCGCTCGTACCGATCTGAGTTATGGTCATTGAGGTTGCCATTTTGCGTGGATTCAGAATCAGCATAGTTTTATGTGCTTATGTCGGCTATCCCTTTCACAATGTCACCACTACATAGATTGTGCACCTCTGTGCCTACGACAAACCAGAGGGAAGTAGTCCTTGACTAGATGTGCATCGGTCATTGCCCGTGTTAACACGTCCATAACTTCGTAGAATTCAGTGAATTGCGAGTATTCCAGACCTGAAATTTGTCTTATCATTCCACTATTTTTATCTCTGTACTTGCACTGATTTGGTAAATATTGCAACGCCTTTTCCCTCGTTTCACCTTATCGCTATCTATCACGCAGATAGCCAGGAAAAGTAAACAAAGGCCGAGTTGGTAACACCACTGGAAGTGTCGCAAGTTCGATATCTCTCATGCCCCCCCCCCCCCCCCCCGGTTAGAGATGACAAACAGTGTACGAAAGTTAGAGCGCACGCTACGAGAATCCCTGTGACCCACCCCTCCCCCGTTTATGGAATGCAAATCCGAATTTGCACCCATTCTGCTGATAGATGATCATCGATTACCATATCTTCCGTCCTTCTTGAATGCGTCCGCAAGTCCATAGTAATTTTTCATGATGGTAGGCAGATAGCCCATTTCCGCGACGAGAAGATTGTTCAGGCCCGTGAATTCCTGAAATAATCTCTCATTGTTGGCCCTTCGAGAACGTCCTGAAGTGTCAATTCATCAAAAAAAAAGTTAGGAGAAGTGTCCATTCTTGATTTGTGTTTTTTAATTATTTTTTTTCAAAATGGTGACCCCATGAAATTGTTTTTCGCTAAAACTTCAAAGTTTATGTTACCTATGAAACATATTTCAAGCCTGAAACCCACATGTTTCGCCTCGTCGGTCAGCCAAAATTTCTCATCTTGAGTGACCTCAATGAAACCCGCACATGAGAGAACAGCCAACCACTCTCGAACGTATCTGGAGAGAGGAGAATGTTCAATATCGCGAATTCCTGATGTGCTCGACTTTATTTTAGAAGTACAACTGCTATTTATTGCATACAACTCGCTAACGTATGTAGAATAATGATGAGCAAAATAGAGCACATAGCTAGGGTGAGTCACCCGCAGAGTGCTGTTTTCTTTGTCGTCTGTACTCTCTCGTAGTTTTCTTCTCTTCCACTCTCATAGTCTGATGTTCTTAGAAATATGTTCCAGCTGTGTTTATCACATTTTGACGCAAAGTTGTTTCTAGTTCCGCGCGTAGCGAAATTGCTATTAAACTACCGTCGCGTTTAAAATTAAGCTTTAATTATATAATTGGTGCTTAATGAACGCGAAACCATACCAGAAATCGAGTTTTATCATTAAAAACTATAGAAAAGCAGTGAAAACGGGCGAAAAACGCGTGAAATGAAGTGAAAGTGGGCGGAGCTAACGCGTTTGCCGTGCGGAATAGTTTAGTAGGTGTGCAATTACAATCGTATCATTTTAAAAATGTGATACTGACCTCTCCTTGCAGCCTGCCTTGTCAGCGATAGTCTTCGCGTCTGCCGGAGCGGCTGCAGACGCCACCTACAACAATGAAATAATTCATAACATTTAAGTTCCCTCAACTTTTCAAGAAACAGTTGTTGTCTCAACAAATTCTTGGCGCAGTAAGATAAGGAAGGAGGAGAAGCGGAACTTCATTGTTTTTGGACCGAGCTACGACCGCTTTTTAAAGTAAGTGACAGGGCAGGGAATGAGAATGACATTGAGAGAATACTCTACGATAGGAGGCTGGGCCAAATAGAAGAGAAGTATCGGAGAAGGTTCTCTCACCTATCCGAGAGCATCGAACAGTCCGAGTCTATTGTAAGTAACCATCTCAACAAGCAACATGCCAAGAAAAAAGGTTGAGCTCGAAGTCAATTTTTAATACTGTTTGCATAATAATCTTGATAAATATAGAAGTTGTACAGCAAGCTCACCTCGCCCAGTGCATCGAACAGTCCGAGTTTCCTCCCCAGAGTAATGGTAGGCACGACCAGAGCTCCCATCATCATTGACTGAAAGAGGAAAACGATCTCTGAAACCTTCTAAATAAATAAACTCACCCCCAGTTTCTCCTGAAGCTCGGACATCTTTCTCTTTATGCAGTTTATCCCCGTTCTTGTGAAGAAGCGCAGCCCCTGGTAACCTATTCTTTGGTTTACTTCGCCAGAGTAAATGAACAAACGGATATATTTCGCAGTGTCCTAGCGAACAAAATAATGCTTAGTAAAAAGAAGCCTGCATATCGAAAGGGGGGGGGAGGGCAGAAAAATGTGAAAAAATGTAAGAGAATGATCGAAGTGACTTGAGCGCCGTCTTTTATAGTAGCCTCCGCCTCGCGACTCTCGCACGGAAGAGAGCGCACTCAAAAGAAAATGCGCTAAATAGCTAATTAAGTTGAATAATTAACATAAAACAATGCACAACAACCACTACTACAACAGGGGATGGCTAAATTTCAAAACCACGAAACAAATATGGAAAAGGAAGAAGAAATGCGTTTTTAGTCGGTGCAACCTAATTTCTTGCGCAAAACCATTGTCAATAGACGCGAAAGAACGGAGTGGAATGAAAATTACCCGGAATGAAATGGGAAATTGGGACTTCTCCCGTATTTATACCTACTCGAAGAGGCTACGAACAGGGCCTAGGGTTCCTCAGCGTCTGTGAGTGTGTCCAAAGTGTGTCCTTTTACTCGAGCACACGCGCTATTTATGTGTTGAGCACGCAATGGTTAGAGAGAGCGAGAGGAAGGGCAGAGAGGCAGACGAAAGGGAAAGATTACGGAGGGAGAAGAGAGGGCGCGAGACATTGAGAATGAACTGCCCATGTGTTGGGTTTGTTTGTCAGAAATTGTGTTAGTCTCGACCTCACGGAAGAACGAAGGCAACGAAAACCAATTTGTTGGTGGATCAATCAATCAATCAATCAATTTATCAAGTCAGGCGTTAGACGCTCAGATGAAGGATTTGTCTATATTCTTCTTTCGGTGCACTCCATCAATGATGTCCAATTTCGCGCCTAAGATCATCTCTCCATCTAGTTCGTGGTGGATCAATGCGACCGCAGAAAACAACCAACAACAAGTACTCCAAGAATCAACGAGAAAACCTGCTAAGTCTCTACGTAAATCGTGATAAACCATCCTGAACTTTTATGTGATTTTTTTCCCAAAAAATTCCACAATCTATCAACGGTTACGAAAACAATCAAAATATAAATCTAAGCTACGAACCCTATCCGATTTTTTGTTAGAACATGTTTTCGTGATTTTTATTATGAGAAGGAAGTCCCTCCAGCAAAATTGACGCTATTCGGTGTTTGATCATCGTTCTGCTCTTTACTTCTTCCTATTTTTGACGACAGGGGTTGTTCAACTCACATTCTGACTCAGGGCTGTCTTGGTGAAGCATCCGTCTCGTAATACCTCGTGTTCTCTTCCCAGTCAGAGTGACGAAATAGCACGAAGAATGAATAGACGAACATCCTTCCTGTCCTACTCACCAAGTTCCTCTTATTTCCTTTTGCGAGATGCCGAAAGGGGAACGATTGAGTACCAATCGAGATATAAAACAGGGAAGGAAGAGCATGCAGTCGACAGTTTGCCTTGTGAAGACACTTCTCACATGCTTCCCACTCTTCTCCTCGTCCCTTTTCTCCATATTATTTGTTAAAGTTCTAATCTAGTGTATCCTTCTTATCTCCACCATCGCACGTTTTCGGCAGCTAGCTGAATTAGCTTAAAAAAATTAAAACTGTTATTTTTAGAAATATGAGCCAGCAACCGTCCGTCAAGCCACCAGTCCCTCCCAAGCCGAGTCATCTGACAAAGGAGTACTCACCGCCTCCATCACCTGTTCAAGCCGCACCTGCAAAATCCGACGGAGGGGTATGTTTCAGAGTTCGAATTAATGTCTTCCATAATTATAAATTACAATTTGACCTTGTCGTCGTATTTCAACAAATATTTAGGCTTACACTCGATGGTTAGGTTGGGTGTTGCAGATTCCGTCCTAGAGAGGAAAATGCATATCACCTTTACCTTGTCATTCATGGCTATTTTCAGAGCATAATCTCGTCCCTGATTCCGATCGTGTTCTCGATCGGATATATCATCTTCAGCATCTTCGCATGGATGCTCGGTTTTGATGAGTGGAGTGGAATAGAAGGAACACATCGCAATCCTAAAGGTTTGGAATATGCCGATGATTAGATTACCAGTTACATGTTGTGCATTAAACAATATACAATTTATTATATTTTTCAGTCGTCGAGCCAGTTCCTCATCATCCGATTGTCGATGCGGCAGTTGAAGCAAGGATCGCTGATGAAAAACGTCGACTTCTCGAAGCAAAGAGAGCCGAAGAAGCTCTGAGACTACTTGAAGCCAAGCGAGAAGAGGACAGGCTCAGACTGATCGAAACTAAGAAGGCTGAAGAAGCACTGAGACTACTGGAAGCGAAACGATTGGAAGAAGAGAAACTTCGATTACTCGAGGCTAAGAAAGAAGAAGAACGGCTTCGATTGATCGAAGCGGAGAAATTGAGACTGATCGAAGTGAAAAGATTGGAAGAGGAGAAGCAGCGACTAATTGAGGCCGAGAAAGAAAAGGAAAGGATGAGACTCGAAGCGGAGAGAGAAGCGGAGCGATTGAGACTGATAGAAGAGGAAAAAGAGAAAGAAAGACTCAGAATTCTTGAAGCAAAAAGATTGGAAGAGGAAAGACTTCGATTGATTGAAGAAGAGAAGGAAAGGGAGCGATTGAGACTTATTGAAGCGAAACGATTGGAAGAAGAGAGACTTCGTCTGATTGAAGAGGAAAAAGAGAAAGAAAGACTCAGAATTCTTGAAGCAAAAAGATTGGAAGAGGAAAGACTTCGATTGATTGAAGAAGAGAAGGAAAGGGAGCGATTGAGACTTATTGAAGCGAAACGATTGGAAGAAGAGAGACTTCGTCTGATTGAAGAGGAAAAAGAGAAAGAAAGGCTCAGAATATTAGAAGCTGAGAAGGAAAAGGAGAGACTAAGACTGCTCGAAGCGAAAAGATTGGAAGAAGAGAGACTTCGATTGATTGAAGAGGAAAAGGAAATAGAGAGGCTCAGAATACTGGAAGCCGAGATCGAAAAGGGGAGACTGAAACTTCTCGAGGCCGAGAAACGTCTGCAACTAGGGAAGACGAAGGTGGCTATCGAACACCATGCGGAGGCTCCCCTGCACCTTCACCCTCAACCAGGTAATGAGTTGAAAAATGCAATAGTTTCCCTAAATAATAAAAAAAGGAAATGTGTGTTTTTCTTGTGATATGAAAATTTTCGATTGATTGCCCAAGTAGGAATTTACGGGTGATACGGACGCTGTGAAACATAACCGAACCGCAATGCCAGACTTTCAAATACTGTCGCATATAGTACAACGAGTCGATTCTCCACGATGATGGACCATAATAGACTCGATACATCAATTTTGCAGCCCCCGAGCCCAGCCCGCGCAATGTGCCCGTTGCTGAAGAGAAGAAGATCGATCAGAACGCAAATCTACAGCAGCAAATGGCCCAGACCGTCAAGGAAGCAGCGCAACTCTATGAGAAGAAACTTGCCGCCGAAGAAGGTATATATTTCGTACATTTTCATTGCTCCTGGGAATCAAAATTATTCAGTGGTATGACTCATAAAGCAGAGAAGACAGAGCGCATTTTAGGTACGAAGATGTATGATTATTTTAAATAACGGCTTCTTTAAATTTTGCTTTATAAAAAATGATCTTCAGCTCCCAAGCCAGCCGAGCAGCCCCACTCCGAGCCTGAGAAGAAGGACGAAGAGAAGAAAGACAAGTGGGCAGATTGGGCGATTACCGATGAAGAGAAGGCATTCGCTGACTGTGTCGGAGCGGAGATGTGGGAGCCGAAGAAAGAAGAAGTTCATGAGAAACTCGTCGAATAACGTCATTGAATAAAGTGATACTGTACCCGGTTTTCTGATTGTGGAAACAACTTTACTTTCAAAGCGGTACGGTATCGTCGCTGGCTGAGAGAAGTCGGAAACACAGCAATCTTTTGTTTGCTAGTCGATGACTAGTCACTCAATATTTTCGAAAAACGATTCATCGTGATCGAGTTTATCGCTTTGTTCACCTTTGGAGAGATTGAATCATCATGCGTTTGGGCGTTTTCTACACTGACACGGTGCTGTGTTTGATTGTGAGGAGGAAGATAATATTTCACGTATTCTCCTGATGCATCACTAAATTCAGAGGATCTTTTCGTACGCGTAACCGACTGCGAAATAAGAAGTCAACCCTGAAATAACAATAAATAGACTACATATCACTTTCCATAAAGTGAAAGCAAGATCGTAGCTACTATCTATTAGAGTTCGAAATACGAGTAATCATCTCTTCATTTCACGTGCTCTCTCACCGGACAGAATGACGAGAGACGATTACCCGTAATTCGAACTCTACTATCTATCCAGGTACACTCTATCCATCGAAATGCACCCCATGCTTCATACCAAATAGATCTCTCTTCCTTACTCACGTCCCTGTCACTGATCAACTACAGTTCTTCCCACTCCCACACTACTGTGCAAATATCCCTTTCCCATCTGCATCACCGACATGGTATTGTACGAAAAATAGTTGATTTCTCTCGCCTCTCTAACCGACGAGAGACTGAGCGAAATGGAGATAGTGTGTCTTGCGATGCCATCTATGCTTCCATCCGCATCGATTTGTGTTCGGCTATGCATGTTCGTGTTCTATCCCTCCAGATGTCAGGCAAAGCGAGACAGTACTCGAAATCGAGAGACCCAGAGTAATCATGAATCTCCTAGCAGGCGAGAGACAAGGTAAAATGGAGAGAGCATTCCTAGAAGGAAGAGGAATTCAAGAGGAATGAGCGAGATCCGTGCTGAATTTGTGCAGCCGGCCATCCTTGTCATGAACCATCAACAGAGAGGGAGGATCTCCTCTATATGAGCAGGGAGGAAGAATAGGAAGATAGCTTCCTCGTTCAAATTCACGAAATCACGCATCAATAATGAAGTATTTCGCCGTGTTCCTCGCTGTTCTTCTCGTTTCGAGTGCCGTGGCGCAGGATGTGAGATTTTACTATTTCACATGGTTGTTTTGAACGTTTGTGCATCATTTTTAAGATTTGTTAGGACAAAAACAAGGATTTTGGATCAGTATTTTTTGCAGAATGTGCACAGTTCAATGTTGATTTGCAGAAAGTGGAGTCGACAACCGGCGGTGTCGATGGACTACTCGGAGGTAGGCAATTCAGTGCGCTAAATGGGTCTTTGGCTTTTCATTTCGCATATTCTCTCACTATTAGGTCGGGAAATCACAATACTTATGGGTCATGATCAGACATTGTTTTTTTACGTCCATAAAGGGATTGAATTTAAAGTTAGAAAGTTTGAATTTAAAGTTAGTTAGCTTCATCTATCTCAATTTCACGTGCCGTTCTTCCTAATGTTCAAAGCGATTGATTTCCAACATTATTTGCATTTCCAGACCAGCAGGTGGTTACTAGATTGCGAAACGCGGGTCACAAGCTCAATTTTCACGCCTCTTCCTTCAGCTACGCTAACAAAGCACGTGCAGAGCTTCCAAACAGTGGCCCAATTTTGCAATGAACCACGTTCTATTTTGAACGCCATTCGTCGTGCTTTACTTCCATTTTTATCACAAATATTCATAAATCAGACTTTGTTTTTTGAACTTAGGACAACATTTTCACCATTGAAAAACACCGTTTTAATGATTATTCATTCATTTTTCCAGCGTGCGTTGACGCGAAGAACGCGTTCTCCGGTGTCTCCAACTGTCCGCTTCGCGTTTCCCTCTGTAAACTTGCCGACTACGAGCAAGAAATGAAGAGGGACTGTCCGAAAACGTGCGGATTCTGCTGATTTCGAAGTTCGGAAACCCGATTTCTCATCGTAATAACGCATATTTGTACAGCACCGCCTTCCTCTGTCGGGATGAGGCTTGATAAATCGATATTATTTATATTTTCATGTAAAATTGTATATCAGAATACGCATACCCTTTTTTTACGTTTTCAAACTGTTCTATCTTACTACCAGATAGCACGCGGAGCCTATGTTTAGCTCTTCGCGTTTTCTAGAAAGCTAATGCTTGTCCAATTTCAATCTTTTCTGCACAGTACGTTCGCTAAAAAGAAGCCAACGAAACGAACCGCGGCCCAAGTTCCTAAGAACGTAGTTTTCTTGAGAGATTGGCACAGTTTGTTGATCAAATGGGAGAAGAGCGAAAGGTCATTAACTTTCACTACTCGCAGAGACAGTCTTTTGGTTCGGAGAACCCCAGCAAATGAGCCAAATACGAAGGTTATACTCAACACAAAACAAAAATTCGAGAATAAAATCACTCAAAAACATTTAGAACGTTCTCTGCGCCCCTCTAAACCCATTATAGCCTCTCTGACAGTGTGCTTGACTTTTCCCCCGTGAGCGAACGAGTTATGCAGTTTTTTGAACCTTGTAGCATCCCATCTCTCGAGTTATGAGTCACATCCAGTTCGACTCCTCCTTTCCTCTTCAAATCCCTTTCTCTGTCTATCTCAATTTCCCCTGAACTCTCGCCGGTCACTCACCTTTCAGAGCACTTGCTATGGAGAGATATCGTTAGCACTCGAAAACTCTTCTGCCATACTGCCGAGTTTTCCGGTATCTTTCTCGATGCTTACGTAGGCACAGGGGGCTACTTGCTGAACACAAAGAGGGAGTTCGGGTATAAAAGGACGGGGATAAGGACGAAAAATCATCAGTTGTCGATCGACATGAAGGTGCTCGTCTTCTCCTCCCTTCTTACTGTAGCCACGACACACTTCCTCGGTCTACCCGACCCCCTCAACCTCTTCGGACCAAAGTGCCCCAAGTAAGAGTGTTTAGTTGCTGTAACAGCCTCACTTTGGAAGATCTACTGCCTGAAGAGGATTTCACTGGCAATAAAGACGCCGTAAAGCTTATCCGAACCGCCATTGCAATGGATGATCTGCCTCTCTCGTTTCATAGTGCTCTCTCTCTTCTCTGATTGACGAGAGATAGGACAAAATGTAGAGAGGATAACATTGCTCGCCATTGCAGACCCGAACCGTGCGTGTGCGTGTGCGACAAGCCCGTTGACCATTACGTCCCTCCTCCTCCTCCTCCTCCAAAATATGAGGTTATAACTATTATTGTTATTTTTTTAATAAATTTGTTGTCTGTTGCGTTTTAGGTAACTCTAGAAAGGTACGGTTAGAGTATTCCATCTCCAGCATCGTTCTCAGTGTTCACTGTAATATCATAAATACTCTTCAGATGCCTCCTCCCCCTCCTCCCGTCGCATATCAGGAGGCCCCTCCTCCCTCATACATGCCCGCTCCCTCTTACGCGCCTCCCCCTCCTCCGCCCGACTACCAGGTTCATATTTTATATTTCATATTTATCTTGACATCAGTCAAGGGGACTGCAGGGTGGTAACTTAAGGAAAGCATGTGAATATATGGTACCGTCTACCAGGTACGGTACCATACATGGATCCAGAACTACAACCAGACCTGGAGCCAGACCCTAGAATGAGAGTGATCAACAATATTTGGGCATTTCGCACAAACACACCACGAGGGCTCGGTTGTGTTTCAGGGGCTGTTCATAGGTGAACTTCTCCCTTGCAATGGTTTGTTGTAATTTCGTATAAATCAGAATATAACATAAAAAAATGGCAGACCGGTCCTACCTACCGCGGTGTGCCGCCCGCTCCCTCGATGCCCGTGTACAACAGTGGAATGGACTCGATGGGACCACCCGGATCGTCGCCCGCTTACATTCCCGAGTTCAAGCACAGAAGAAAGGCTGCTGCTAGACACTAAGCATGAATAGTCCATGAAATAGTACCAACCTTGTTCATATTTGCCAATAACTTTACAGTCTGACGATATTTACGCCTCAACCTTGCCCTTAACTCCTCATTATCCACAAACTAGACTTCCATATACGAGCATCTCTACCCGTATTTCCGACTCTAAGCCCACGAGCTAAATGCACACTGTTGACCCCTCGCTCACCTCATTTAGCTCAGTATCAAACGTACCCGAAATGCCGGCCATTAGCTTCAGCCTTGACCAATATCTTAGCTTCACCCTTTCTTCCCCCCATGCAATCATCCCCATACCCTTGACCGCTTGCCCCTTGTAAACAAGCTTCACCCTCCCTGTAATCGCCCGTGACCTTTCTCGAGAATGCCCTCTTTGGGGTTGTTTTCCTCTCTCTCTCTCTCCAATCTTTCCCTCTGATCTCATTACTTTTCACTTTCTTTCTTCTTACTCAGATGACCGTCGAAAAGAAGAGATTGTTTATACCTCGCATGTGATAAATATAAATTGAAAGAAAGAATTGCGTGTAAAGAGTTTTCTCCACCCAATGAGGGCGTGCGTTCTAAGCGGTTTTTGGGATGATTTCTCGATGAAAGTTTCCTAAGTATAATAGAGCTCGAGAAATAATAGCGCCGTCTCTTGATTTTGCACACTCGAGTGTGAAATGAAGAGACAATGGTATCGTATCTCGTGCTCTAAAGGATAAATAGATCTAATGACTAGAGTAAGTTATCTATATGCTGATCCTCCTAATGCCCTCGAGATGTCTCGGGGAGCCTCGTCGGAGTCTCAACTTGTTAGCAGTGACGACAGCGTCTTCGAACGTCTTCGGATGTTCGCTCTCGACGAGATCGGCGTCGGAGATCACATTCGTCTGCACGAAGGAAGCGTCCTTTGGCTCGTCGCCGGTCGGGATTTCAGGTCGGACCACGCCCTCAGGGATCTGCAATGAATGCATTTATGAATTGAATTTTTAGTTTTATCGCTGTCCACGCTCCCTTGATTGTAAAGAAGTTTTTTTCTTAGTCTATTATGCATATTGCAAAACTGTTTCTAGCTCCAAGTAGCTGTACCTATATCTATGAACGCCTACTCGATAGTCCAGCCAGCAATCGACACTCGTGAGATAACCCATGAAGTCCGTACAATCAGGAGCTCGTTGACTTCTTCGAACCCCTTCGTCGACCTCGTCAGCCTGGAATAGAGAGGGCAACTGAGACAACTGATATGGTTCATTCAAGCCTCTCTCGAAATGGTCTCGTTGCCCTCTCCATTCAGCAGTAGCTCTACTATTCCCACTAATGTTCGGCAAAGATCAAAGATCAACTCAGATGCCCATTCGAAAATTAGATGAAGAATATCACATTTTTAAAATGATACGATTGTAATTGCACACCTATTAAACTATTCCGCGCGGCAAACGCGTTAGCTCCGCCCACTTTCACTTCGTTTTACGAATTTTCAGCCTATTTTCACTATCTTTTCTTAGTTTTTACTGATAAAACACGATTTCTAGGATGGTTTCGCGTTCATTGAGCACAAATTATATAATTAATGCTTAAGTTTAAACGCGACCATAGTTTAGTAGCAATTTTGTTACGCGCGGAACAAGAAACAACTTTGCGTCAAAATGTGATATGAGATCAAAGATCAACTCCCCATACCTGAGGCGGGCTAGGGGGCGGCGCGACGACTTCCTCATCGGTGGAAGATGCGTCTGCGTTGTCGACGGCGACGCTGCTCTTCACCTCGACTGGTTCGACGGGAAGAGAGGCTTCCAAGGGAGCGGCCTCCTCCACTCCGCCCACTGCTCCAGTTTCAGTGACGATGTCGTTCGTTACTTTCGGTGCGGGAGGCACGACGTACTGGAAAACAGTGTTATTTCAAGAGATGTTTCCTAATTTTCCCACTCTCTTTCATCACCATTTGTGAAAACATTACAGCAGCTTCCAGGAAAATTTCACTAATTTTAACACTGAAAAATGCAGCAGCAGGCGTGTTCTACAGTGTACTGCGAGGATGATTGCTATTGCTCACTTGAAGAAGAGAAGTGTTCTTTCATTAAGATGTATGTCATGAATTCATTGATTGATTCTGCTCACCGTAGGAGGAGCGGTGGCGTATCCTCCGGAGGGCAGAGGGGCGAAGGTAGGCCACTCGAAGGGAGCGAGGGTGGGCAGGGGAGCAAGGGGAGCGAAGGTGGGGAACTCGAAGGGCTAAAATTGATAAAATTTAATGAATATGTTAGAGCGTGTCTCTAATCCTCAGGGCAAGAAAATGTGCGAGTGAATTGAAAGAAGGTAATCGTTTCTTCATTTCGCACACTTTCTCGAACCTATGAAAGACCATGATAAATAAAGGAACTCGTATATCAAACACAAGTCCACTTTATTCACCTGCACGTAGACTGGTTCGGGCGCCTTGTAGGGCGGGAGGGTGGGGAATTCGATCGGCGCTATCGTTGGCAACTCGAGCGGTTTGGGCTGGATCAATTTAGTTTTCTTATGTGTTTGCAATTACAGCTTCAGTCTCATTGGATTGCTCGCATTTTGTTGTTGTTTATCAATTTGTGAAACGCATCGAAATTCGATTGATTGAAATTGCTCGAAATTTCATCAATGATCCTCGAACCTGCGCGAAATCCACTGAAGACTTCTAGTGATTAGTAAGACACCCCTAGATACCCCCCAAATAATGGTAACTATCCTACCCTGAACCTTGTAAGGTGAAATGACACCACCGTCTCTTCATTTCACACACTCTCTCGCCGCCACAGCAGGCGAGAGAGAGTGTGAAATGAAGAGACGGCGGTACCACTTCTCGATCGCTACTTGACAGTCGGAAATGAAAGCCAAGATACCTGGACGTATGTGTCGGGTGCCTTGGGTGTTTCGAGGGGCGGGAGGGTGGGGAGAACGAGCGGAGCCAAGGTGGGAAGGGGCTCGAGGGGAGCAAATGTGGGCAGGACGAGAGGGGCGAGAGTCGGCACTTCCACCGGCTTGGGCGGCTGAAGGATTATTGGTTTGGATTATAGTCGTCGTGCATCGAATATTAACAAAGCTCTAGCTATTTGTTCGTTTCGTGAAACATATTTGGTTGTTTAAAATATTCAACGTGGTACGTGTCGTGCCATTTCACGCCGATTAACGTGGGGCGTGAAGAAATAATCACCAATTCATGGAACATTTGAATCTATCATAGCCTACGCTTGTTGCCACACGTAACGAAAGCCTTTACCAACCTGCACATATCCCTCCGGCAGCTTGGGGAACTCGAATGGAGGGAGAGTGGGAAGGACGTATTCAGGAGCGGGTGGAAGAGGAGCGAAGGTGGGAAGGACGAAGGGAGCGAGAGTAGGAAGGGGCTCGAGGGGAGGAAGGGTCGGCAGTTCGAGAGGCTTCGGCTGCAAATATCGCTTGAAACGTGCTCTCCTTCACGACAATTATCCTCTCTTCGAATGCTTTCGGCCAGACAGAGAATGAAGAGACGCCATATTTATATCACTAATTCGATTCGTTGTAAGCAAATAACTAGTTGGAAACTATCAAATCACTAATTATCAATGCATACTAATGTTCTGACTACTGGGAACCTCAAGTATTCAACCGGAAATCTCAGATACCTGAACGTATGTATCGGGTGCCTTGGGCAGCTCGAAGGGAGGAAGGGTGGGAAGGACGAGGGGAGCCATGGTGGGAATGGGCTCGAGCGGGGCTAACGTCGGCAGCTCAAGCGGCTTGGGAGGCTGGAATTGGTATTTTGAAGAAGAGAATAGAAACAGATTAATCATGACGAATTTTCTCGTTTTTAGTACACTTTTGAAGCTCAACTCAAACGACGAAGAATTAACTCATTGTGATTTTATTATATTTATGACTTGAAATACATTTTAATAAGCAATATCAATACTAATGATGGTCAATCGACATGCGCCCCTCTCATTTTGAATACTAATAACGGTGAGACAGACGATAAAGTATGCAAACTGAGGAGAGACATGTGCCGATTTACCATCAGTTTCTGTTCAAAGTCTCTCTTTTTTAAATATTCACCAGTTCATGGTGGAATTTGTAATTCTATCACTAATAACTACCTGTACGTATCCCTGTGCGGCTGCTGCCTGCGCAGGTGCTGGCGGGAGGGTGGGCCATTCAAACGGAGGAAGGGTGGGAAGCGTGCCGAGAGTGGGCAACTCGATCGGAGCGAACGTCGGAAGGGGAGGGAACGTGGGAGGATCGCAGTTGCACGGGGGAGCCGGTCCGGCCTCGGGCGGACGACTAGAAAGATGTTGGGTTTAGGCTTGAGGCATTTGAATGGAGCAGTTTTCGGAACGTTTATTCCTAGTGGAGTAGGCTACTCAAAGATGCCGCACAGGACACTCCTTTCGGTATTATGCGATTCGGTATTATACGACAGGATACGGCAGCACATTAAGAGACGGTAGATGACTCACGCGTATGCATTATTAGGGATGGTTGCGAAGAAGAATGCCGATGCGAGAGGGGCCAACAACGATGCGACGAGTAGCAATCGCATCTCGGCTATGTGACTGAGTGCTCCCGACTTCCACCCCTAAGCTGCCTTTTATCCCGCCCTGGAAGGTCATTCTCGTGAGATAAAGGGCGCTGGCTAGACTAGGCTAGAGATGGTGCAGATAGGAGAGAGTCAGAGATAAAGGAGCTTGTTGTTGGGAGTGCCCCTCCCTCAGGGGTGAGGGTCACTCGCGAGCGAGATAAAGCGAGTATCAAACCGTCAAACCGATTGCTCTTCTATACTGCCCATGAGCTAATTGACCTCGACGGAGCTCTCTCGAGATAAAGCCTAAGAGTGAAAACAGAGGTGGGAAAGGCTGGGGGAAATGGTGGGAGTTGTGGCCTGATTGGGGTGGTTCTCACGACTGAATTGAAAAAGAAAGGATTGTAAGCGGGGCTGACAGAGACTGCTTCTCTTGATTGCTCGCGCTCTCTCGCCAGATACTATGACCGATAAGCGAGCACTGACTTATCTATCTCGGATGGTATAAATAATTATTGAGGTTAGAAGGGTAAGCCCTGGCCTTATTGCAAACGATGCTCGCGAGTTCTCTCGTAGGAACTGTGAAACGTATCTGCTCGAAATATTGTCACATCTTTCAAAATTCAAAGCTGCCTAAAATTATATGAAAGTGTCTTTTTCATTGTTTCTACTATGCCTGAAATGTCTAAACTGATATGAGACAATGCATCAAATTGTATTAGTTTTATCTCGCTACCACAAGAGAAGAATTAGAGACAATAAACGCCAGCTGCCTTGTAGGATTCGTGAAGCACATTTATCTATAACGAATAACGAAACATTTCACGATTGCCAATGAAGCCGATATTTCAACAAAAAAAATCTAACTGAGCTCTAGACTCTCATTGCTAGTCAAAGGTAGAAAGCGTATGAATTGAAGAGAGTCTCCTCCTCATCCCCACACGGTTCCTCCACCGCCCGACCACACTCCCGACCGACCACTGCCACCCGTGCCGCCTTGTGGATACCCGCCCGAGGGGAACCCTGCGAATGTTGTTCATTGTAGTTTTGCATGACTAACGTTGGCACACTAAAATATCCGGATCCGTTGTGCAGGATTAGTCTAATTTCCCGCAGCTGCGATAGATTCCGAATGCTATTCAATGAGAGGCGTACGTCTGGTGATATGCGCACCGTGTGAAAACCAGACGAATCTGTGGATGTTATTCGAAAGTCGCTGGCTTGTCGTGATCTTGTCTTGTCTTGTCGCTTGTCGAACTCGTGAACGGCATTCAAGGAGAATTGCAGCAGCAATAAATATTGATACATACCTCCCGGTCCTTCTCCCAGTCCCTGTCCGGCCGCTTGCACCAGGTAACCGTTGCACATGCACGGACTGAATTTAAACATAACTATAATATAATGTAGAGACAGGGGAAGTGGCTAAAGATCAAAGATCACTGTAATTCCAGCAGCTGCAACTCACGGGCACTGTCCTCTGTCGGTGCCGATCAGCCTGCCGAGGTCCGTCGACGAGGAGGTCACAAGGAAAATAGCGAACAAGAGGACGAATTTCATCTGATCTGATTCAATCTCGGGATTTCTCGTGGATAGATGAACGCTTCCGGACTAGCACGGCCTCCTAATTTAGCGATAAAATACGCAACTATCTCGTGGTACAAGAAGGCATTGATGCCAACAGCGCGGTGAAAGTGAAAGTGAAATGAACACAGTTCCATCGTCTCTCACTATTCATCAAGAGTAAGACGAGATGCTTATCTAAGACAATTGTGAATGAAAAACAGAGTTCGACACAGGCAAATCGCCTCTTCATTTCGCACACTGTCGCTCCACTCTGAAAATGAGTCTTTACAGATCACGGGAAATGAAGAGACGAATTCCTGAATTGAGGCGCCTAATGCACACACGAACGTCGTGCTGATTTTTTCGTTTTTTTTCTTTTTTTCACATTCTGCATTCCGTCTATTAATGACAGCAGTTTGTATGATGATTTGAAATGTTTTTGAAACACATTTATCACCGGTGAGCAAAAATATGATCAGCGAAATTGTCCATCAATCGCTTATCCATACCCGCATCGATAGCAGCCGCTGCCCGGATATCCTGTTAATTAAAAATATTTTTAATACTTTTACTTTTGCCCCTGTTCTGTTTGCAAATTTAGAACTCGATTCAGCACGTGTGTTATCAACATCGTTCGACAACCAAACTTCGTACCTCCTGGTCCGCGTCCGGGGGGTGGACCGGGAGGTGGACCCCCTCCTCCTCCCCCACCTCCCTGATTCTGCGCCTGCGATTGCGCTTGCGACTGTGACTGTGAGACGACGTTGTTACAGACGCACGGACTGCATTTATTTTGCTTGTTTTTAACATTATTTTGTGACGTAAATTTTCGAAAGTGAGAAAACTAACGGGCATTGCTGTTGATTGAAGCCCAGCAGTTGTCCCAATTGTGCTGATGCTAATCCAATGGAGATTAGGAGGACCACAAGGAAGGCAAAGTTCATCTGGAGTTTAGTAAATAGTAGCGAAAAATCGTCAAATCGGCAGTTCGTTAATTGTAAATATAGATTGAATTCGAAACCGGCAGCCGAGAGCTGCGGCATATTGCGGTGAAAAGACAAAAAAGACAGGATATAACCAGTAGACACGAGGAAGTGATCGAAGAATAGGTGTGTCGTGGCCATTTTTTCACTGATAAGATACTCCAATTGGTTGAGTACTGGTCGAGTGCGGCGATAAGAAAGGGAAGAAAAGATTGAATCTAGGGCGATTATCGCCAAAACAAGACGAACAATTGATGAATCGCACTCTGATTCACTACTTGCTATTTGATCACATAGACCTACTTTTGTCTGAAATCCATTAAATCCATAATAACTGCATAAAGTTAGATCATGAATCAACATTGATTTTTTAGAATAGCAGGCGGACACGAATCGCTTATGATCGCTAGTTCCAACACATGAACTACGTGCGAAACGTGTTTATCGTCGGCTAAGAATCGATTTTGTGATGGAATAAATATATTCGTCGTTCATAGATGGCAAGTTTATCCCCATCTCGGTCCGCCCCATCCTCCTCCTCCTTGCTGATTTTGTGCCTGAGCTTGCGATTGTGATTGCGTCGCGATGTTGTTGCAGATGCAGGGACTGAAAAATAGTGTCGATAAAAAAAATGTACGATGTCGAACCCTTATCGGCTAAGCAAGAATAGATTAAAATAGAGCGAATAGTTGACTTCGAATCCGAGAAAATATACGAAAATGGAATGGGCCCTATTCGGCCGGCTGTGCTTCACGAGTGCTTCAAGATAGAAAAGCGCTAAGATTGTCGATCTGCGTGAAGGTAGAAGCGATTAAAATAGGGAACTAACAGAACATGAATAACGCTGACACTCACGGGCACTGCGGTTGTCCCCATCCTCCCATGCCGAGTAATTGCGCTAGGTGAGCGGATGCCAATGAGACGGAGACGAGGAGAAGTATCAAGAAGCGCATCTGAAAAATGCAATATTTAAGATGACGATACGTACACAACATTACAACTGAAGAAAAAACAGTAGAAAATTGGAAAAAAAATATCCAAAGTGAATCAGTCAGAACAGGAGAATCCTAGAGAATACGAATGATAAAATTTATACATCACCTCAATAAGTTTGAGGAACGACTAGGGGTAGATCGAATGCAGTAAGAGTACAATTACAACAACATGGCCAATCAGTGATGGATCGCACTCTTATTCGTCTCCTTTAACCGAGCGGCAATAACAACGATTTGTTCTCAGTTGACTCTCTCGATTTGCCATGCTCTCTCGCCGGCCATATAGTGCCATCACTGTGATGATTTGAGCGATTGTCTCCATTTTTCATGAACTATACCTCGTCAGACAGACGTAGATTCTGTGTAATTCAAGTAGTGAGACAGATCACTCCAACCCTAGTAGTGAACAAGTTGCGAAGTTCGCCAAAGGTTGATTGATCTGACTTATTGTTACTTAGTTGACATGGACGGAGGATTCATCCAGGATCTTTCTCGCTCTGTGTGAAAACGTTTCAGCGGGTTGACTCAAAATTCGCTGAAGATTCGGAGTATTTTGTTTTCCTAGAAGAAGATACTGTTGACGATCGTATACTGTATCTTCCTTGAATGAAGAACGCTCTGTGAAACTCAATGTGTAAAATACAATTTCAATCGCGGGACTTCATTTTGCTGCAATTCCCGTGATTCTTACGCAAGGATTGAGAGTAAATCTGCACTTTCCATTCCTCAATGGTTCGAAAAGATCAAATCCCTCATTCCTTTCTCTGCTTGTGACTTTCCTCCGGCATTCTCCTCTCACTTTCACTCCTTTCTTCCTCTATTCTCATCCCGGAAATTCCCCAAAAACTGGCTGTTGCATCGTCAATTTCGATCCATTTACTGCCTACGAAGCGAGCACACTGCCAATAGTGCGAACATTCCAAGGATAGCGTAAGGACGATCTACCGTACCCATGAATCCTAGTCCCAGAGAAGAGCTTTGTTCCGTTCGAATGCTTCTTTCAGGCCCAACACACGAATAGGGAGGTAGGTTTATCACGGGGACAAAGCAGCAGTGGAATATCGATACATATTAAGTTATTCACGACGACGCCTCGGCGTGTTGCGGTCGCGTCGCGGCAGTTGCAGCAGCTGCAGCACCGCTTACTTGCGGCCGGCGTACTGGTTGCCTCCGGCAGGGGCGAGGATGGGGGCAGCGGGGGCAGCGTATGACTGCTGCAAAGAGATACCGTAATCTACCGTAATCCTCGACTACCGTATCCCTACTACCGTATACAGGGGGAGGTGGGCGGGGGTACTGTACCTGGGCGACGGGGCGGCCGTCGATATCGTGATCTACCGTAACCCCCAAGACGACTACGGTAACCCCACTACGGTAGGAGCAAAAGGAGAAGGTACGGTACCTGGGCGACGGGGGCCTGGAAGACGGGGGCGGCCTGGGGAGCGGCGTATCCTCCGAAGGCGGGGGGAGGAGGAGGAGGGGGAAGTCCGGCTCCGCATCCGATGGGTCCAGCGGGGATTCCGCCGCAGGGAGGAGGAGGAGGAGGTCCGCCTGCAATGGGTTACGGTGATGGGGGTCCGGGGTCGAGGTGTCGGAGGATCGGGTGGGGTACTCACAGGGGGTAGCGCAGGGCGAGGCTCCCTGGCATCCGCATCCGCCGCCTCCGAGAGAGGGGAGGGAGAGCTGGGGCAGCTGGAGGGGAGGCAGCTGGAATCCACCGCCGCATCCGCAGGGAGAGGGAGGAGGGGCACTGCAAAGGGGTACGGTAAGAAGAGTATGGTAGGGACGGTATGCTAGGATCTCACTATCAAACCACTACCATCCCACTAAAACTAAGAGGAGAGCGAGCTAAAAAGAGTATGGGTAGCATTGCTACCGTAATGCTAAGGCAATAGCCCAAGGCGAGTAGTTGCTACCGTAATCCTAGATAGAGCCAGCTACCGTAATCCCAATCCCCGGCCCGGCTGCTCACCTGCATCCGCATCCGGATCCACCACCTCCGAGGAGGAAGGCCTGAGCGGCCACGGCGACAGTTGTGAACACGATGAGGGTCTTGATCATTTTCAAGTGAAGGGAAGGAAGAGGCTGAGGATCGAAGCTCGGCTTGATGTGACTAGCACCAGGCCGACGAATTTATACGCCCCCGGGAAGGCGCCGCCTCCCATTGTCTGCCGATCCGGGGCTCACGGACGGGTCCCGGATCCTGCGCGCTTGCTGCGCGGCTCTCCTCGGCTCCCGTGGTCTCTCATCGCTCTCTGCCTGTCTGCACTCTCTTTCTCTCGCGGCGCGCGGAGCGCGCGGGCGAGAGATGAGAGGGCACAGACAGGACAGAGAAGGTGAGATTTCGAGGATGTCGAGGAAAATGAGCGCCAACCACACAAATTCCACTTATTGTGACGTAAGAGATGATGAGGAATTGACATTGAGCATTTGCTGCTGTTTCATCATTGTGACGGAGTGTTGGGTAATACGAAAATCAGCGGCCCATACTGTCAAGAATTGCATGAACTCACACATATTTTCAATTTTTTTATTATATATATCATGCTTTTATATCATGCTTTTGTTCGGGCTGGGGAGCATGCAGTTCACTTCTGTAGCAATATTCATTCTGTGGCATCAATTCGTCTCTCCAACATGCTTGTCGTACCATGGTCCACTTCTTGGTCTGCATCGGTACCTGATGGGTACCAGATTTCAAACCGAAAAAGGAGTGGGTTCCGGGTTTATCGTGAGCGCCCGCTGGGCGTCGCATCTGCTTCTTTTGCGTTTTGTTAGCATATTTTTAATCGAGGACATCTGCCTCTTCTTGCAATATATAATTCAAATAGTCTTTTCATTAAAAAAAAGGTACCATTTTATTGTAACAGTTGTGAAATGAGGATACTGAGGATAATCACTCCTCCCATCTCTCAACAGTTCTTGAGCCCATTGTGAAACACATTGATGTCATCTGCTCACAATAAAGTGATTTGAGGAATGAGTGCACACTCTATGGAATGATTGGATCTGAGACCATAACGAGCAGAAGTTCCGAACTGCATACAACCTGGGGATCCTTCTCGAAACATTCGTCCTTTCTCATGCAAATCCAATCCAAATAAACGATTGGTTTGATCTCTTCTACTCTCTTGCATCGGTTCATTTCGCGCCCCTATCACATTCTCTGCACTTTCCGCATCTAGCCGCCTAACAACCGGCTTTTTTTCGGGTAGTGAGAGAGAGAAAGGAGGAAGGGGGAGATAGTCTGAGAACGAGAAGAGCGAGATAAAGAAAGGAAGGAAGGAGAAAGTGAAAAGAGGACGCTCGAGGATACCAAGTTTTAGCGCCCCGCCATTGGCAACGAAAGAGAGATGGCAAGGGGAGATTAATCCCTCTTAATTATCCCCATCTTCTCCCAACTTTCCCCTTTCCTGGACCTTTACCCAATAATGCCCAGTGACCGAGCTAATCGGCCCATGCAATCGGCTGAAATTTCGAAAATTGCTCGATTCGAGCTTTAAAAATGTCGGACTGAGAGCCGTGAAATGCAATGGAACAGATCCGGCGAATAGCTTTATTACGCCACCGGCGCAAACAGAAGGAAAACTACAGTACGTGACTAGATGGTGCATGGATGACGAGTGGTGGTGTGCCAGTGCGACGAGGGGTGCGAAACGTCGACAGTCGACTTTCTCAACTAGATGAAGACAGAGTGGGGCGAAGAAGGGAGTTATTAGTGGACTGATCGTCGTCGGCGACGTCCATCTACTTCCTTCCCGCGTAAGAGTTGCCACCCGCCGGGGCAGCATAAGATTGAGCTGCGCCTGCAAAGATTACGGTAATTTTCAAGGTTTCGGTAAGACGAGGAGTTACGGTAAGTAATAGATTACGGTAGGTCACATATCCATTCCTCTATAACCCTTTATAGAGCGCGAATAATTACGGTAAGACGGGAGTACGTATGCTAGGACACACCTGCGCTCCGTCAATCTCCCTCCCCCCCCCCCTGACCGCGCACGTCGCGGACAGGAATGAAATGGCGCTCGGTTATGCTTCACCGATTCTTCAAAGTAACAGGCGCGCGGGGACAGTCAATACGTTTTTCACGAACTCTTTACTAACCACTCGCTCTGCTTACCTCTCAGAACATTCTCATGATCTTTCGTATCCGATTGCCTCCCTATTCACCGTACTCTACCGTGATCGGCGCGGATTCTTATTCCATTCACTACCTGTGTAGTGAATGGAATAAGAATCTTGGCACCAATATGGTGCGATCTGGCGCACTTGGCGCGCCAACTCACCGTAGTTGGCGACGGGTGCGGGTGCGAACACTTGCTGCTGCTGCACGGGAGCGGCGTAAGACTGAGAGGCTCCTTAAAGGGGTCAGGATGAGTATATTGGCGCCAATGTGGTGCCTGGCGCACTTGAGGAGTTCATGGGTACTGACCAAAGTTAGCGACTGGAGCTGGAGCCAAGATTTGAGGGGCTGCGGCCTGAGCGTATCCGCCGGACTGACCTGAGTATCGATCGATATCTAACGTACCTTCAGGATATAACGTATTCTACCGTATTCTGTTGCAACTACCATATGTACATTCATCTACTTTAGTGTAGTCCGCCGTAATCGGCCCGAGTTCGTATGATCTTTCACATTCGTTTTGTAGTTCACCGTAATCGATAGCTACCGAATCCTCTTCATCTACCGTAATCTCACCTCCTCCGAGGAAGGGCGCGGGTGCGGGAGCAAAGATGGGAGCGGGTGCGGAGAATCCACCGAAGGGAGCTGCAGGAGCGACAGCGTATCCACCCGAGGGAGCGCCTGAGCAAGGGGTTGCGTCATCATTAGGTAATTTCTCATGATAGTACACTTTCAACTGATAACACGAGCTTTATTTTACGCCACTAGCCAGTCAAAGATCAAAGGTCAAAGTCCCTCTTACCGTAAGAGGGGGCGGGCTGAGCGTATCCGCCTCCTCCGATGGGTCCGCCGAATCCGCCGCCTCCGCATCCGCTAGGAGGCGCCACGCAGGGAGGAGGAGCAGGAGGGCAGCCACCACATCTGAATATTATTCACATTATCATGATCAGCACAATCAAGAACATCTTCACCCCGAATTCCGGAAAATTGGTGAGAGTACGCGGAATAGAGTGAACGATTCCTACCCCTGACATCTCTAATCACCAGCTCTGACAGAGCGCGGCGACGAACGGAATGAAATGGATCTCGGTTATGCTTCACGAGTGCATTATCAGCCGAGGCGCTCGGGTATAGTCAATTTCCGTCCGATTCAGAAGTGCACAAAAATATCGAACCCCTAAGCCTTGTCTGCCGAAAATTGAAGTAGTGCAGTGCTATCGTATCCCATGGTCTACCGTAATCAATCGATCAAACTACCGTACCCTCCGCCGCCGCCGAATAGATTGGGGAAGGAGAGTTGAGGCAGCTGGAAGGAGGGAAGCTGCAGTCCGCCACCGCCGCAGCCACAGGGAGGAGGGGGAGGAGCGCAGCTGAATGAGATATTGATGGTGAGATACCGTAATCTTCGAATACCGTATCATGATCAAAAGTAGTAGCCAGTCGAAACCATACCTACACTAACCAGAAGCTACCGTCATCTTAAAATACCGTAATCAGGGCATAATGAGGTCCTGTGCTACATAAATCAATCGATACTGTTGCTACAGTACCCTCAATTTATCAGTAATCCCTTACCCTCCGCATCCTCCACCTCCACCGAGCAGAAAGGCGCTGGAGGCTCCGACGAGCGACAGGAGAACGATGGGGGTGTGCATGCTGCAGAATCGATATTACCGCAATCTACCGTATTCAATACTACTGTAGGATATCGTAGAACTAGGCAACTGCACTAAAACCAAAGCTACTGTCGGTGGGCTATAGTACCCAAGCTCTAGTGATCAAGTGCCGTTGCCCTGGCTCACTACCGTACCCGACCGGATGGATACCGTACGAACGCTGTACTACATCCCGAACTCACATTGTGGATTAGCTGCTGTTGAAGAGGCTGCTGATGCTAGCCCCCTTGCCCCGGGCCGCTCTTATACCCACTCGGTCGGGTCATTTTCCGCAGTTTTTTGGCTCCTCGGCTTATTCAAGATGGAAGAAAACCGGACGAGAGAGTCTAATAATCGGAGAGACGGCAGACGGTGTCAGGATGAGGAAGAGAAAGAGGGAACGGTTACACGGTTATGTTGTGGTGAGAGATCGGGTGGATGGGGGAGAGTGAGCAGGGGGAACATGCCATACAGGAATACGCGGTCAATTTTGGAGCGCATTGGTGAAAAGTGAAACGACTGCCCGGAGGGAAGGAAAAGAGAGGCTATTTGGATGGTTATGAGAACGGAGAGGCCGCTGCTCACGTTTTATGATGATGGTAGATTCTTTCGCCAGTTTGTAGTTCTAAAATGATCTGCCTAGAATAGGAAAGCAATTCATGAGAAGGTGGCAAAGATCGAGAAGAACTGCTACATGAATGAACACAGAAGGAACTCGTGACATTTCGGCGTGAGACGCAAAATTTTTCGTGTATGCTTCACAAAATCTCCAAGAGTTGAAGGGCTCTGACATGATCGATCAGAGCGCCAATTCGTTGAGAAAAAACCCAATTGAAGGAGATTCGGCACTATTGCATGCATTTCATTTTAAATCTTATCGAGATAGACGTTTATATCAGATCATATGACATTTGCAATTCATTACTTTCAATTGCGAGCACATTGTATGGATATGTTTCATCGACATTTCAAGAGAACGAGAAATTCTTTTTTTCAATAGTTGTGCAGTCTCGGTTTTATTAAATTGAAATTTTTCGATTACGGACAGGATTTTGATCTTAGTGTTCAGCCTGTCTTAGAGCCAATTACGCCTTCTTTGGATCTCCACATCATCGCTTGTTCTTCGCTATCTCATCCAGCCTTAGACCACTTTCAGTAAACATCGAAGAGTGTAGTCAAAAATACTCGAGATGCGAGATCCTTCGACACATCCATTCCAACGTGCGATCTCCCTCAGCCCATTTAGCTTCATCTTCTTCCCCTACACACGAAATAGAGTAGTGCCTCCTGTTCAGCTAATGTCCTTGGAATTCCAAAGGCGCAAGCAATCTTAGCTGCTTTTGGCTTTGATCGCGCGTTTTTCGCCTCTTTGTCTTGTCTCCTTTCACTTCCTCTCCAATCTTTTGCGCAATTTCCCGTATCCCTCTCGCTTTCGACCGCCAAAAAGTGGCAGCAGCTAAGAGCTTTACGATGGCCTTTCTATCTCCTTTCTCTTCTATCCACTCTTTGATCCCTTCGCCCCGTAACGGGAAAGTACCGTAGAGTCTTCGTTATAGTTCGGTGGAGATCCGTAATTGTAATGAGATGCACTGTGCTTGCTCCAGAATCGTAATAGTTAGCTCTTTATACAGATAGACTCACTAGTCCAAATACTAATTAATACGAACTACACTAGGCAGAGCTAAGAGCGAAGGCGAGAAGGCGGAGAAATCATTGCAAGCAACGATAGTAACAAGTAATAACAGGGTCGCTGAGATGGGGGCATCAAATCGATAGAAGGCTGTGGGGGTCTTCATTATCTTCAGCTTGAGCTGCTTACTTGCCTCCGAGAGCGTACGAGGCTCCTCCGGCAGGGGCGACGGGGGCTGTAATTAGGCTAATTAATACACTTAATTATGCTAATTAGCCTATAATCGCAAACTGAAACGCGTTACTTACCGTACTGGGGAGGGGGAGCGGCGTATCCGCCTCCGATGGGGGCTCCGCCGCCGCATCCGCCTCCGCAGGGAGGGGGAGGGGGAGCTGCAAAGATTACGGTAAGTAAAAGTCACAAATCGAGTCATTTCATGTAGACACTTTCGAAAGTAATAGTCAGTTCGCGATAGGGGTTAGAAAACCGTACCTCCGCATCCGCCTCCGCAGGGGGGAGGGGGAGGGGCACCGCATCCGCATCCTCCGCCTCCGAGAGAGGGGAAGGAGAGGGGAGGGAACTGAGGGAGGGAGAGTCCACCGCCGCATCCGCCGCCGCAGGGAGGAGGGGGAGGGCTGCAAGATGATTATTGATTAGAGCCGGGAGCCGGGAAATCCAGGGTCGGAGCCGGAGAATCTAGGACCGTAAAGAAACTTACGGAGCGCATCCGCATCCTCCTCCGCCGCCGAAGAGCGAGGAGAGGAAGGCGTTGGAGACGACGGCGATCGACAGGAAGACGAGGGCGACACGAGCCATTTGGATGTGGATGGGAGAGCCGGAGCTTTCTGCCGGATCGGCGGGCCGGCCCGGCTTATATGCGGGGTGAAGCGGGGGCGGAGCTAGGAAGGGGTCGCTGGCAGGGCAGGGAGTGTGGGCATTGAGGAGAGACGAAGGGAGGGCGGATACTAGAATAGGCGGCACGAAAACTGCAACGAGAGGGGCAATGGGCCGAAACGAGAGGATGCGCAATGAGGATGGAACCCTGTGTGATTAGCACAGTGGTGCAAGCCTTCGAATGGCTTGAGATTTCTGTGGATGGCGCAGGGTGATCCAAAAATTGCAGTGAACAGCGAAGAAAAGGAGCGATAGATGGCGGAGATAAGCCCGCGGGAGATTTTGAAAGAACGGCGGATGTGCCTTTTTCTTGATCCAAGCAGATTTAGTTTTGTCTCTGGCACGGTTACGTTTCACGCTGTTCATATTAGTTTCACATTGTTCATACATTTAGGGACAATATCACGCCTGTCACGAGAAAATCGAGCTGGGGGTGGGATTGGAGCGAAATTCGTGAAATGAGTTAACATCAGTTTTAGGCACCTCTAGGCATGTCCTAACATTACCCAAAGTCCTATTGTGCAGAATTCATTTTGGAGCTCCCTACACCGGGTTGGTATCCTGGATCCCCAACTATAACCGTTAATATCTCCGTTCTGGTGCATTTTTGCAATAAATTGTTCTAAGACTAACCCCAGCTAATTTTTGATGCTCTTTTGATCTGTCCCGGTTAGAAGTCATAAGAGTGCCGCTGGGCGGTGGTACACTCTATGAGGCATAACTCAAAAATGGCCGATTCGCGGGAGCCCAGTTAAAACTATGTTGTACATCTCGTCAAGATCTTTCGAATGAGTGGCTTACAGAAAATATAAAGTCATGGAGACGTATCGTTAAAATATTCATAATCAGTCGTTGATCTCAATCGCATAATTTGCATAACTTCTCGGTTCAACATTTTAAACAAGGGAATTGGTACAATTTGCAGTGCGCCTTCATCGTTCCGTCTTCTTTCATCCCTTCTCTTCCAATAGAGAATTGCTCGGTTCAACGAAATCAAAATCACTGATATGTTTCACCCACAAGCAATGTCCATTGAATCTGCTCCAATGGGTCAGACCTGGGTATTAAAAAGTCAAAGTATCAATAATTTCTTTCCCATTTCATCAGTATTGCCCAATCGAAGGGCTCGTCATTGGTTCATTGACCGTGAAATTCCTTCTTGTCTTTTGATTGGTGTGACGTAAGCAATCACAGTGCCTTTTTGCCTGTTGGCGATCGTTTCAGCTCCATTCTACCTCTTTTCTCACTCTGTCTCACTGTAATACTTAATACTGTGTCGACCCAACCTTGCGGCTCAAATTTTCGTCGGCAATTGCCGCCAAGGATTTTTCGACAATTTTGTCTGGGTGATTGTCGTCGGTGTAGGTAGTATGATTTTTTTCTGCCCTCATGTTCTACGGTCAAGACACACCGTGTTTAGTGGTCCAACGACCAATTCAGATCAACTGAGAAAACGTGCGAATGGACATTCTCTAGCGGCCTTGACAGCGATTGCGCAAATCGAGAAAATCCAGTTCAACCTCTATCCCCAACGGTGGTTATCCTCCTTATCTTCGGCTGCCAAATGAGGAGCGAAAAGGCTCAAGAAAGGATGGGCTAAACAAGCTTTGCATTCGGTTCTCACAACCATCAAGTGGATGGATAAGGCAAATTGAAGAGGATGATGGAGTGAAAGTGAAGAATGCGCCTGCCATTCATTGTTCTCCATCTCCATCCCGTATCCTATCCCTCTCATCGTAAGGAGTTCAGCCAGGGACGACCTCGTCACGCCGCTTTTTTTGTTGCCACCATTTCCTTTGTGGGCAAAGCCCCGTGATTAGTGGTGTTTCTTGTTCAGGGCCCGAGGTTGGTAGTCCTCGTTTTGTCTAGTGTGCAACTTTAGAAGCTAAGTTCCACAAAAGATATGCATCGTCTTAGCGTCGTTTCGTTTTCGTTTTTGCTTGCTGGGGTTCTTCGATTTATTTTGGTCATCTGTTCAAAAAAACATAACACGATCATCCATCAGAATTCTGGTAATGTGTTTTACGACAGTTAGGGTAGAATCTAAAGGCGTGAGCCAAAACTCGACGCAGTGCAAAGGCGGATAACTTCACGTCCGAGTTTATCCGTTTAGATCTCGTTCTCTTTTGCAGCCATTACCCAACAGTATTCTCCGTTTGTCTCGCTCGTTCGTGGTCAAACGAGCGTGAATTTCTCGCACTTTAGAGCGGCGCGCTATGCAGTTCCCACAAAAAAAAGACAATGGGTCGTAGCGTAGTGGGGCAGAAGGTCGACTCGCCAATCTTTCACAATTACAACTATTCGTTACTTCCGCTTTCCTGCCCTGTGCTGCACTTTCGATCTAGACGATGACCGAAAGGAAGTGGACAGTTTTGCTTTCACATTTTGTACTTGGGCTCGGCAAAGCTCTTCTTGATAGTTCTCGGGGGATCCGGACATTATAGACGATAAAACGGTGCAAATTCGTTCAATTTGTAGTCTTCATCGTTCCATCGCTCTCGTCAATGACCTTCTCAATTCCTTTCTTCGAGAATTGCCGTCCCTGAGCCGAGCAAACTACCAGTTTTAGGAGGGAAGAAAAAGGTCGAGACAGTTCTCATTTCTCGTGCATTCATTCCATTGCCCAACAATCCAGGGTCATCGGAAGTTGAGCTGCTACGGCTGAAGAATGCGTCTTTTCAAGATGAAAAGATCAATGAACAATATGTGCTAGCTTAGCCCGCGGTCACACCACTCGGTCGGAAGTGGTGTGGCAACTACTCTGAAATGTGTCCTTTGAAGATCGAATGGTATGCTGATCCATTAGCTGAACTACTGCATGGCCGGAAGAGATCAATGATGGAGTGGCTCTAAACTGATGAAAGGAAATCAAATCTACATAGTGAATGGCATCAAAAGATGCGGATACTGCGTATAAATTCTGTATTATATCTCAGACTGCAGCCCATAATCACTCATTGACTCGAGGTTCATCAAGACCAAAAATTAGCTACGCTCTCACGTTCCGTGACTACACTTTGGGTGGTCACGAGCGAAAGATAAAGAGAGAGAAAATACTCGTGAGCATCATTAGCCCCACTCCCAAGGGCAATGGAAAGGTCGGAAAGACGGAGAAGAAAGGCTGAGAAAAAGAAAGAAAGAAAGAGACTGTTCAAGGTAAATTGAGACTGAGGCTGACAAAGTGAATGAGTGCCATTAGGAATGACGTGGAGCGACAAATGCGACATTTGAAATGATTCTGTCCTTACATTCTGATGGAGAACAAACTGACATTTTGGTGATCGTTCTCGTTCTCAATCTGTGGAGCACTTTTCGTTCCATTCTCTGATCATAATGGGGAAGTGAAGATACAAATTCACTAAAAACAGTTAATTGAAAGACACAAAGTCGCACCAGACACTCGAGCTACAGTACACATCTACCACTCAGATATCCATATCGGATTGGCTGAATATGCCCTGTCTACACGTTCCAGTAGTCGAAACACATATTGTTTATCGGGTAAGAGTACGCTGACCTACGAGTTAGATAGGACATCTTGACAACACAATCTTCGCCCCTTTCAACACACACACACGCTACCTTCTAGTGGTAAGTAGAGTTCGCAATACGGGCAATCGTCTCTTCGTTCATCGTATTTTCTTACGGATCAGAGTGATGAGACAGCACGCCGAATGAAGAGATTGCCCGTATTTCGAACTATTGGAAAGGGCACCTCTGGAGGGCACTCGGACAGACTCTCTTCAATTTGCACACTCTTTTTCACTGTCTGACAGGGGAGAGAGAACGGGAAATGGAGAGAGCCGTCGAATGATTACTCCACTCCGTGTTGTTCTGACGCGATTGGGCGAATTCGACAGTGGATCCTGGCCGGGAGAGTTGCAATAAAAGGTGGCCGACCTGATAATATACCCTCGGGTTCGGGTCATTTGATTTTTCGATTTCTTGACTTTAAAACTTGGTTATTCTTTGTCTATCTTTCATGAAGAACACTGTTTCAGAAGAGAGGCTCACCAGTTCTCGAAGGATGTTGGTCAAATGCCTGCTGGTTGTTCTTGGACTTCTGCTGATTCTGTCACATACTGATGCCTGCTTGTGGAAGTGCAATTACGGAGGTTTGTTTACTGTTTTTGAATACTTCAACAGTTCGCTATTGGCAATGTGAGCGATAGAGTGAAGCAGTTCAGTCGAAACATGGTTACGTTTCACAGCTTACACTTGAGGACAATGATTCTTACAATATAATTGCTTTTTCTCCGCCATTCAGAAAAATCTAATGAATATGCTTCCAGGGGGCTACGGTGGTTATGGAGGATACGGTGGGTACGGCGGGTACCCGCGATACGGAGGTTACGGTGGCTACCCGAGCTACGGTGGTTACGGTGGATACCCGATGTACGGTGGTGGCGGATACGGTAAGCTGTTCATCGTCATCCTATCGATAACTGATCTATTTTCCAGGTGGATCATCTGCTCAAGCTTCAGCCTCTGCCAGCAGTTGGGGAAAATAATCGATATTAAGCATTATTATTCGTACGCGCCATGTTTCAATGTAGTGATAAAATAGTGCATGATGATTCGTTTAATGATCTCATTTGTTGGTTGAATGAATAAAATACAGATAATTTTCAACCAACAGTAAAAGAATAATGAGTACACGGCGATCGTTCGTATCATCCGAAAAAAAGGCAAAAAATAAATAGAATCTATATAAAAATCTTCAGATAATCTAAATTGTTGTGAATAAATAACTATGGAGATTCAATGGCCCGTTATTGCATACATCACAACTCAGAGCCACCACTCTGTAGTCTACTGGCCACTCCACCTTTCAATCATTCCCTCCAAAACACAGTGACCCTGATCCAGATCACTCACAATTGATCCTCAGCTATTAATCAATGATGACTATCATCCAAAAGGGTGATAAACATCGAGAATGCACGACAGATAACGCGAAACGAAGATACGAATCTTGATCCTGTGAGCCCAACCACAAATGTGCTTCGAGACTAGTCATTCACTCATCCAACTCCTCGAACCTAGTCTGCTACAATTGTAGTCCTGTAATGAATCCGAGTATTTCGCCAATAGGATGATTCACGGGAAAGTTCAAGTGCATACATCTCAATTCCACTGACAATCTCGGCACAGTGGTAGTGGAATAGTGCACGGAATTGAGAGGTGATTACGCAAGTCGAGGAATCCGCTGAACAATCGGAGAAAGTAGCATAAAAGGTGCGCACGGATAATGAGATCCACTTCGGCTTCCTCCAGCTAAATCATTCTCAATTCTTCTGTTGTTACGTGTTCTATCGATATTATGTGAAATGGTGATTTTCAGCAAGCCCTTTTCCCTCCCCTTCAATCGTGAAATGACGATCAAGGCCCTGATGCTTTCTCTCGCCCTCCTGCTAGTTCTATCGCAGACTGAGGCCCATTGGGGAGGTCGGTTTTACATTCGCTTATGGTTATGTTTCACAGTTTCATCATGTTAAGCGAGAGCATCGACAGAATGATTTTCTCATTTCCTTTGTAAAATATACGTATCACAATTTCAGGCGGCTATGGTGGTTACGGCGGGTACGGCGGCTATGGCGGGTATCCGAGCTACGGTGGCGGATACGGTGGCTATCCCAGCTACGGAGGATATGGTGGATATCCGAGTTATGGAGGAGGATACGGTAGGGACAATTTATGATTTTAAATCACAAACTGATATATTTTCAGGCGGCTCATCCGCACAGGCGTCCGCATCGGCAAGCAGTTGGGGAAAGTAATCGATAATCGACAGCCAACAACTACGATCTCCCCTGAAATTAAATATTTTGAAATCCATGATAAATCGATTTCATTCATCTGCTGTGTTCAAGAGATTAGTCCAGTCGAATTCATATTACCACTCAAAAATACATAATGATTTTCGAATATATTCTGAATAAAAAATGTAAATATCTAGAATTATCTACGATTCCAAAGTATCTAGATTTGGTTTCCTCTGAGCCCATCAAATGAAGTGAGTGACGATTAAACTCAATTGATTTAGAGTGTCTTTTGTTACATTTTCTTTTTGTTGTTTCTCCAACGCACCCACGTGTCCACGTGTAGTTTATCGTCTGCCGACCACATTGCGACCTATCAACGATGGATGGAATAACCACGTTAAGGAGGGTAATGCGGCACTTTCATGCCTTCAAATCTGCTGCTAAATTGTGATTTGCATCATGTAAATGAGTAGAAGACTGAGGCCCATTTTAGGGGTCGATTTCCCTTTCGATTTTGGTTATGTTTCACAGTTATATCTTGCTAGGTCAGAACATCGACGGAATGTTTATGAAAACTTTATTACTTATTATATAAAGATTTGAAACATTTGAAAAGGCACGAAGAAAGACTGAAAAACTGCAAGCGTGTCATACAAATCGGTTGATCAAGCGAGTGTTCCATTACCAATTTGCGTAGTCCACACAAGGATCCTCTTCACCCAACGGCCATTAGTCACGGATGCGGAAGAACAAATAATTTAGTAATTAGATGCAATCTCACGACCTATCTCACGTGAGATAGTGTGTGCACTCAGGAAAACGTACATCAACGTGAATCCGCCAAGTGATCTGTCAATCGGGATAAAAGACAAGACAATATGGTTGCATTCATTGTCTTACTTGCTTCCGTGTGTTTTGATCTCTTGTTCGTTCTTGATTTGACAGGTTGACTTATATGTTCAATATTTTGAGAGAAGAATCCCATAGAAGTATGAAGTATCTTCTACTTGCTGTTGCTCTCCTTTTAGTCCTAGCGCAGACTGAGGCCCAAGGTTCTGTTTATATTTTCCTCTCACTTCAGGCGCTGTTATTGAGTTTTGGCTATCTTTATTGTCATATTTTCAAGGCTACGGCGGCTATGGCGGATACGGCGGTGGCTATCCGAGTTACGGAGGAGGCGGATACGGTGGATATCCCAGCTATGGTGGAGGATACCCGAGCTACGGTGGTGGTACGCTTGCTCGAAAATCATTGATCGATAACAGACATATTTCTAGGAGGATCCTCAGCGCAAGCTTCTGCGTCAGCTACCAGTTGGGGCAAATGATCGATAAACATTATTATTTCGGAATTATGGTCTTTTTGTATTTCAATATGACTAATAAAGAATATTTATTGATGATGTATCTGTAGCAGTGACACAATATCTTAGAGGAATGACGAATTCATATTCTAATGCACTTGGATGTGCCGGTGATACAAGTACATGATAACAAGTGAGAAAAGTAGTCGCATCTCAAAAGTTAATGAATCAATGAGCACATTCTAGAAAAATGGACCAATTTACTCCCATATAAATGCGATCATGCATTTGGATTTCGTTATTTTATCTATTGCTACGCTTGATTTTACTAATTTTTCATTGAATTTCAGATGAGGTGGATCCTCGCCATTATCGCAGTATTGCTCATCATCAATAATAGTGTAAACGCTCATCTTTTTCATCTTTTCTGTCGATGCCATAGAGGATACGGCGGGTACGGCGGGTATGGTGGCGGATACGGTGGATATCCAGGGGGAGGGTATGGAGGGTACCCGATGTACGGTGGCTACGGTATGTTGTTCTAAACTTACACTCAACAATCGAATACTTCAGGTGGATCCTCAGCACAGGCCTCAGCTTCAGCCAGCAGTTGGGGGAAGTGATATCATCAATTTCCCGATTCAATAGCAGATAAATTCTCCTTCCTCTTCCTTTTATTTACTTCCGAATGAAGATAATTGCAAATGACAACACGGTCTGAAACACATTGTCCATAGAAAACAATTTATTTTTCGACCATTTGGGGTTGTTTTTAAAGAACAATTCGATTAGTTTTCTCTGTAAACATGTTGGTAGTGATCTAAGGAACGTGCCTATATCTTCTCAACAATATGCAAACATTACACAGCGGCCACTTTATCGGCCGAATCATATTGGAGAGTTCAAAGAACTTTGTCTCCACATAATGAATGATCTCTAATTTACTCTGATGAGATATTTTCGATCTTTTGAGGATCTCAAGTATAAAATGGAGTATTAGATCGACTCGCATTTCCACTTGTTGTTTTCAAATTTCGACTTTCTCGGTCAGGATGATTTGGATTTTTCTTGCCGTTACTGTCGCTCTGCTCGCGAATTCTGGTGTAGAAGCGAACTGCGGCTGTGGTGGATACGGATATCCGAGTACGAGATTAATTACTTTTTATGCAATAGTTATATTATTGTTGCTTGTCATTTGTTTTTTTCATTTGACACTTCGTCATTTGACTTTAGTCACATTACAATTGTGATGGTATTCAGGCTACGGCGGCGGGTACGGTGGCTATCCCCAGTACGGTGGGGGATACGGTGGGTACCCGATGTATGGTGGAGGTAATATTCGAGTTTCCTCCGGTCAATAATCGATCTTCTCAGGAGGATCAATGGCGCAGGCTTCAGCTTCAGCCAGCAGTTGGGGAAAATGATATCATCGATATCCCGATTCAATAGCAGATAAAATTCTTCTTCTTTCTGTTTCCATTTACGTTCGATTAAAGGTAACGGTAAATAAAACATGGTTTGCAACATTTTGTGAATGGAAAACTATTGATTCTGACTGGCGACCATTCTGGCTGATTTTCAAAGAGCAATTCGATTCTTCTTCCCTGTAAAAATGTTGGTGGAGATCTCAGGAACATGCCGATTTCTTCCACTCAACTCGCAAACATTACACAAAGGCCATTTTATCGGCCGAATTATACTGGACAGTTCAAGGAATACGGTTATTCTCCACACAATGAATTATCTCTAAATTACCCTGACTGAATATTTTCGATCTTCAGATACTCCCGAGTATAAAATCATGCAATGTATTAAATCGACCCTCATTTTGAGCATTTGTTGTTTTCAATTTTCAACAACCTCTTTGTCCAGATGATTTGGATCTTTCTTGTCTTTACTGTCGCTCTTCTTGTCAATTCCGGTGTGGAAGCGGGTTGCGGCTGTGGAGGATACGGATATCCAAGTACAATATATATTTATTTTCTCTCTATAATTGTATGTGTGTCCAGAAATTTTGCCTGTTTCGCAATATCGTTTGTATACAGGCTACGGCGGAGGTTACGGTGGAGGCTATCCCCAGTACGGTGGAGGATACGGTGGCTATCCGGGCGGCGGGTACGGTGGAGGGTACCCGATGTACGGAGGAGGAGGATACGGTAGGCTGTGAAAAGTGTCTAATCAATAATCGGTCTTCTCAGGAGGATCATCAGCCCAGGCATCTGCCTCGGCCAGCAGTTGGGGAAAATGATTGCCCAAGATGTTAACGGTTTTTATTCCAATAAATACATTTCTCTTGTCCAATTTCATCAGTTAATCGTCTTACAGTTACTTTCTATCATTTGACGATGTTTGGTGAGTGAAAGTACAACAGTAATTAGTTGACCAGACAACTTTTGCCTGTGAAAATGTCTATTCGCACGTTTGATTTCTACAATCCGTAATGAAGAGATGCAGACAGTGATGTACTTCGTGTTTTCTCACACATGCTTACTATATTGATCGATCCCTTGAGAATTCTATAAAAGTGGATGGGAACAAATATCAAAAATTCTTCGAAATGTTTCTAAATTGCGTGATCTACTTCGTAGTTATAATAATTCTATCACAGACCGAAGCTTCGGGAGGCGAGTTATTCGAGCATTTTATTTTGATTATTTTTCATGTTAGAGTATACATCGTCTTGCTCACACTGCATATTTTTCGGAGGTGGTTACGGTGCCTACCGTCCGTACTACAGTGGTTACGGAGGCGGATACAGTGGATACAGACGACCGTACTATGGTGGTACGGAGGATACGGTGGATATAGGCCGTACTATGGAGGTTACGGAGGTTACGGTGACTACTATGGAGGATACGGAGCTTATCGGCCATTTTGTATGCTTTTATCAAATACGATAAACTCATTGACTTGCTTTCAGGGGGTAAATGAGCCCATGTGTCTTCTCCTATCATCATCACCTATCTGATACTGATGTAATATTCCCGTAGTATCAATGATGTTCTTCGCCAAAAGATAAAAGATCTACTTTCCACTTCGTTGAGTTACGTTGATTCATCAACGCGCCAATAACAAGTTCGCGAGAGTGTAAGGATGGGGTCACTCTCTTATTTCTCGACCCAGGATGAGAGATAACGACAAACAGGGAGAGACGCGATCGTAATCGGCCGAATTACTCCTGAGAGTTCGGAAAAGGGACGAGAACTCTTCATTTCACGTCCGCAATCGTTTCTGTGGCAAGAAATATCGCTACTCTCAAAAAATAAAATACTCGTTAGTATAAGAATCGACCAGGAAGGGCGACACCCCCTGTTTTTGGCCATTTCTTCTCACTTATTTGTCTCAAGTGGGAGTGTTCAGCGTCTGTGATATGAGAATCTTCACGTAATTTCAATTTCCAGATGATTTGGGTACTCGCCTTAGCCACTGCTTCTCTTCTGCTCTCTAATGCCGGCGTCGATGCGGGCTGTGGCTGTGGAGGTGATAATTTGCACATTATAATTACATTTAAATTAATTGTTTTTAATGTTTAATTCTAGGATACGGCGGTGGATATCCCCAACAACAGTACTACCCACAACAGCAGTACTACCCACAATATTACCCACAGCAAAATTACGGTGGTTCATCAGCTCAAGCCGCTGCCTCAGCACAAAGTCAAGGTAAAAATTCGAAAACGTTGATCGTGCCCTGTGCTTTCCGTTTTGGTTTTGCTGAAAAAAAAACAAGCAATGCAATACTTTTAGCTAACTGGCTGTTTACAGGTGGAGGAGGTGGATACCCAGGAGGTGGCGGAGGATATCCAGGCGGCGGATACGGCGGATACCCCGGAGGCGGTGGAGGCTATCCGGGTGGAGGAGGTGGATATCCCGGTGGAGGTATGCCGACGGATCGATACTCAGAGATCAAAGATCAATCATTCAGGCGGTAGCAGTTCATCTGCGCAGGCGTCGGCATCATCGTCATCGTGGGGAAAGAAGAAATAATAGAGAGCTGGCTTATTTCCGAGATTTCCCTCTCAATTCGAGGGTCGTACCCGCTGTCAATTGTCTAGTTGCATTGTAGTGAATAAATTTTCTGAATCATTTGTGCGGAAATTCCGACAATAATAGAGATGAGCACCCACATGAGCATTATTGAAAATGTAATGGTATCGTAAAAAAAAGTTAAAATGAATGAAGAAAATCTAGCAACTCTTACTATTTATTGAATCGTTAGAGAATTTATATTTTCGCCCAAGGAAAGTAGTCCTGACTCTTCGTGTATTTGAAAGTGGTGCTTTTACATTTTTCCGATATCATTTTGTTACTTGAAAAAAAAATGTGACAATGTAGCGAATAAAAAAAAATGTCTTGATAACAAGTTCACCTGAATGACGAAGCACTCACTCCCTCAATCCACCTTTCAGGAAGAGACGAGAGATCATAAAAAATGGAGAGAGACGGCAAGGAATCAGCCAAATACCACTCGAGTGTTCGACAAGGAAGAAATTACACTGTCTCTTCACAATACGCGCTATTTCTCACTCGCACTCTCGGGAATGCGATTGTCGCGAGTATAAGAGATCGACCAGAATTGATGAACGCACATTGTCGACCACCTGTTTTTCCATGATCGTTCTCATGTTTTCCCATCGTCGTTTTCTTGTTCCGAGTTCATCTTCCCTGTTACTGTCATCAGTAGTGATACCTTCATAAGACACCTTTCGCACATTTTCTTATGCGTCTTGATCCCTAGCCGAGCCAGACCGTACCTAAACAGCTGCGCTTCAGATGATCCGGGTACTCGCATTCTTGGCTATCGTCGCTCTAGTCACTATTGATGTTGAAGCGCACTGCGGCTGCGGAGGTATTTTGCGCTAACCTCTTTTTCGATATCCGAACTATTTTCCGGAAACCTGGTAGGCAGTAATCGCATTTTTTAGGTTACGGCAGACGAGGAGGATACGGCGGATACGGCGGATACGGAGGTGGATATCCCCAGCAACAATACTACCCTCAACAGCAGTATTATCCTCAGCAGCAATATTATCCCCAACAGAGTGGTTCATCAGCGCAAGCCGCTGCGTCTGCACAGAGCAGTGGAGGTGAGAATGCGTTACTCAGTTATTATTTTCACTCCTATCATTACACTGACGAGTTTTCTACTGGAAGGTAAGGAAGCAAGCAAAAAAAAACAGAGATCAAAGATTTTTCATTCAGGCCAATCATCAGCCCAAGCCGCGGCATCAGCACAGTCGTGGGGAAAGAAGAAGTGATCTACAAATGATTTTTTCGCCGACTCAGTTCTCAATTTGATCTCAGTTCACTGTTAATTGTATGGATGTATTGTAGCATAAATTCACTGCACCTCAGTAATCTCGATCGTACGTTCTACAAGAGTTCGAAAAATGAGCCCCGTCTTTTCATTTTACACTTTCTCTCGTCGACAGAGTGGGCGAGAGAGTGTGTAAAATGAAGAGAGAGCGGCATATTCTCGATCGAACTGTCTAAGCCGGGCGGAAGTGCCGCCCTAAAATTACTTCGAACACAACGAACACTGTGATTTTAGGGTTGGTAAAGTGCAACGGGAGTATAATTAACTGGCAAAGACGTAACTGGAAATGGTATAAATGGAGATTCAGCTTGAATGTTGCACTCAGCTCGATCTGCCTTGGCTCCCTCATTGACTACTTACTTAGAAGACTTTTTATGGTCCGCGAATGCTTGTTTAATTTTTGATCGGTTAAAATGAAGAAGAATTTGCTCAGCGATGCTTCGATCCCTTCTCCTCATCTTCCTTCTCGTTCTCTCCTCGCACGCGTTCCTATTCGGATTCGGCCAGCAGAGCTGCGGATGCCGGTGAGATTACTTTCTTATTAGAATTGACCGCTAAACTGGATGCGGTGTACTCGACAAAGGGACAGTTTTTTTTTATCAAAGACTGCGTTCTCTCATAGGAATCGCCCGCAAGTTGTTCATATCTACCACACTATTCAATTATTTCCGTTTTGTTTTTTTTTCTCGAAATCCATGAAGGGAAAGTTGAGAGGAACATATTCGGAACTGATTTATGGAAAGTGTGAGTGTGTGTGTGTTTATGGAAAAACAAAATTTGAGTTTCAACTTTCAACTAATCTAATTCTAAATGATATTTCTTCCAGTCCCCCTCCTCCTCCTCCCTCTCAGTGTGCTCCTCCCCCGCCTCCTCCTCCGTGTGGATACTCGAGTGGATACGCGTCGGCCGGAGGCTGCGGAGGACCGCCCCCATACCCGATGGTGAGCGATTCGTTATCGTTACTTTCTTGACGTTAGAACGCGAATTTTGGCATCGATCAATGGCAAAAATTGGAGATGGGCGAGAAACAGTGAGATTTAGTCGAGAAAGAACAACTTTTTTTCCAGGGTGGTAACTCGTATGCAACGGCCTATGGCAAGAAGTGATCGATAATCATGTGACTGCAACAGTTGATCGCCCTTTTGTCACGTTTCATTGTGAATCGATAAATGATTCGTTTTCGTTACTTTCATGACATTACAATTTGCGACCAATCAATGGTCCAAAAAATGTTTGATTCTCTAAAGAAAATCTTTTTTCGAGCTGCGTACATGAACAATATTTGAGAAGAAGCTTCAATGCATTCAAGAACTTCTGAAAATTCATAAAATGCTCGATAAAGCCCACTCAGTCGACTATAAAAGAGGTAGCTAGAGACGATGCAATATCGTCTTTCGGGATGAAATATATTCAACCGCTTGTGGCGCTGCTTGTTACCGTTGTCCATTCTTATTCAAGAGGAGATTCAACAGGAGTGCGATTTTTTTTGTTTTTGGAAATTTTTGGAAACCTGTCTTTCCTAACAAATATTATTAACATCTTTAATAACAAATGTAAATATTAAATATTAATTTTAAATGAAAAAAATCGTATAGGCCCCGGGCCAACCCAGGACCGGCTATGACATCGTTCGCGACGGAATGAAGGCTGCGACTGTGGCCAATACCAACGAGGTGAATTAGGATTGTTTTAGTTTTATATATATTTTAATTCAGGCTAAGCTCTGGGAATGTCTCTCCAGACTCAAACAATTGAGGGACATGCAGGGACTGGCACCGCTGATTCCTGAACAGGTTTGGGGCTGTTCTTTATTTTTTCGCTGCTGGTCAATTTAAATTTAAAGGGGATTCCCCTAAAAATACTACAACACTACAGTCCAGTCGATTCCCCCTATGAAAACGGAGCGCTCCGGGTAACCCCGGGTGACCCCCAGTGACCCCACGCCTCGTGCTCTTTCAATGATATTCAAAAAGTCGCCAATTTGTTTCTGTCGTGTTCAGCGTTCAATTCTGCATCGATTCATGTAAAAACATAACACTTTTTTTATTTTAATTAATTAAATTAATTTTCAAAAAAGTGGCGAATAAAACGATTCGTGCATCAAAGAGTACACTCCCGTTATTTATGCGCTGCCGCTGCATAAAGTTTTTGCTAACTAGCGTAGGTGTACTGTATGATGCACGAGTCGTTTTATTCGCCACTTTTTTTGAAAATTAATTTAATTAATTAAAATAAAAAAATGTGTTATGTTTTTATATGAATCGATGCAGAATTGAACGCTGAACACGACAGTAACAAAATGGCGACTTTTTGAATATCATTGAAAGAGCACGAGGCGTGGGGTCACTGGGGGTCACCCGGGGTTACCCGGAGCGCTCCGTTTTCATAGGGGGAATCGCCAGGACTGTAGTTCTCTATGTGAAATTAGAGGCCGTAGCCACCGATCACATTATCGAAGCTAGTCATTTTTCGATTGGCATGACGAGATTGCCTGAGCACCTAGTAAGTATGAAGCGCCGGCATGAAAGCGCAAGAAATGTAGATAGACAATTTGCGACGAAAATATTTTTGAGATCCTGCAAGCGACTTCTCAACAAATAGCCGGTATGAAGTACACGTGGCTCGTCTTGCTCGTTAACGGCGATTGCGAAAGGAGACAACAATTGGAGAGACAGGCAAGTCCAGTTGCTCGGTTCGGACGGAGTTCCCTTATAAAATTTTCGGCATGGATCATTAGTTCATTTCCCGCTTGAGTAAAACCATTTCCAAACCCCTATCTTTTGAAATGGACCTTATCCAAATCGAGTTAGAAAGATTGCATTGCAGTACTGCAAACCGAAGTTGTCGGAAGGCAAGGAGTTGTACAAAGTCACTTTCGTCGATGTCATTGGAAATAGAAAAACCTATCATCTCGAGAGATTGGACCCTCGCAAATCGGAATATCTTATAAATATGGGACCCATCTGATCACAACGATAAATAATTTTAAATTTGATTGCTTGTTTCCTCTTGCCGGAGTTCATCTCGTTTTTCAAGAAAGAAAAACTGCTAGTTAGTGGCAATTACCGATCTCACAAGGTAATAGACAAGGGTGATCCTTAGCTTTCGTTTTGAACCGCGTTCGTGGTGTAATGGTCAGCATGGATGCCTTCGACGGGGGTTCGATTCCCCCCCCCCCCCGCAGAATACTTTTGCTGCTATCACTTTTTGATATATTTTTACAATGATGATTCAGATGCATCGTGCAGAGTGGAGGCTGCTATAGGAAAAGCTTTTGTTCCCTTCAGAAAGGAAGAGTTTCTGAAGGGAACAGCTCAGCTCTTCTTGATGTAGGAAGTTTCGCTCGCTGGTGAATTTTTGATAACATTTTTATTCAGACTTCGTCAACATTTTAGTTTTCAATCGACGTCCGTCTAAAGTCTAACAGTAAATTATAATGAATGGGCGTGTTGAAAAAAGGGAAGGATGAGAAGAACTTGTCTAAGAGCTTACTTATTGCCGTTGCCATGACCCTGCAATGTAAGCACTAAAATTTAAATCGATTCGATCTAAACGATTCCCCCCCCACGCAGAATACTTTTGCTGCTATCACTTTTTGATATATTTTTACAATGATGATTCAGATGCATCGTGCAGAGTGGAGGCTGCTATAGGAAAAGCTGTTACGGTCGAAAGATTGGACACTTGCAAGCCGAAAATGACCGGGACGGCTCCAGACGTGCAAGACGTAAATTTCCAGTTCTTTTCATTCAAAAAATTGTTTTTCAGTGCGGAGATCTTTCTCATCGAAAAATAGTAGGACCTTACACTCCTAAAGGAATGCGGAGCTAAACATTACTAGTAGTATTAGTATACTAGTAAAGTTTAGTCGACTGAAGGATACTACTATTACTTGATACTTATTCTGATAAAGAACAATTATTGAGCACATGTATGGCATGCCAAAACCCACATATCATAATCGAGGTGTACAATGTAGGCTGAGTAGAGTCGAATATTGCAAGATGATAACAGTAGTCTGTAACAAAATGAATAGAACAAATTGAAAGTAGGGATGCATAATATTATTATTATAACCTTTCGGCAGAAGACGAAGATCAGATTTCATCCATGATCTGCTACGCAATATAGTGCTCCATAATGTGCCACCAGTCGACTATAAATGCGGGAGCGATGGGCGTTGTTGTATCCCCTCGAAATGAAAACAATTCTACTGCCTCTAGCCAAATCCAACTGGAGTGAGAATTTTTTTACAAATAAAATCACTTTTCTAACAATTTTCAGGCCCCCGGTCAACCGAATGCGGTTGGAAGTGAGAAGAAATCGTACGGTCTCGAGAGATTGAACACTCGCAATCCAAAAATGACCGGAACTATTCCTGATCCAGATGTTTCTTCCGGAGGTATTTTAATAATGATTTGATTTCAGGGCGGCAAGGGTTTCGAGTCCAATGTTCCCACGGTCCCACCAGGAAAACACAAATAAAAATTCCGAAGCTTTACAACTTCCTCAGATAAAATTATCATCAATATTACTTACCGTTTCTTCACATGTGTTCATACTTGTTGTGTATGCAGGCCGGTATATGACTGAGCCGCATACATTGTGGTGTGTGTATAATATGCGTGGAAGTAAGAAATAGTAATACTAAGAGTACATACGGAACAATAAATAAGAGAGAAAGGCTAGTGGAAGGATAACGGGGAGAGATGGTGGTAAGGATAAACGCCCTGCATTGGGACCTATACGGGCCGGCGTGAATCCTATAAGCTACCAACCATCACGGTCTACAAGGGAACCCACTCGCAGAACTAGGCGAGGGGGAAACACGTTAGAACAGGAAAGTTCTAGAGCAACGTGATACGCAGCCTGCGTGGCTGCGCAGGTTGACGATACTACTTACAGTAATACTTGAAAGAGCTGTTGAGTTAGGTCAGGCACATGACTAATGGCTATACACAGAAATACTTTTCAGTAAACTGATATATTTAAAAGATCAAATATGCACAGCGAATGATAATCACACACACGCAGAAAATGAAAGAAGTTAGCTCACTCGGTTTTCTAAGGAAGGAAAAGCTGCGAGCGAGTGGATCACCGGTCTCCCAAAGCTGCAAAGGATATGAGCGAAACATGGCGCTCTCTCTTCAACCGCGTTCGTGATGTAATGGTCAGCATGGATGCCTTCCAAGCATTCGACGGGGGTTCGATTCCCCCCCCCCCCCCCCCCCCCGAACGCAGAATACATTTTTTAAATTTCTGTGCCGAACAGATAGCTTTTTATTAAATAAAAAAAAACTAAGATGGATTTTGAAAGGTTTGGGACGTTTACTTGTTTCGAAACGTGTTTACCTCGTGAAATGTGGCGATATTGGCACCGAGCGAGAGATGGTGATAAGAAAAAGAGCGCTCACTTTCTTGCCGGTTGCGCCACGATGGAAGAGTTTTCATTGGTGCGTTTATTTTCTTTTTTTTTCTTTTTTCTTTTACGGGTCCTAAAGCTAGTGTGCATTTTAAAATAGGGGTTGCTATTTCCTAATTATGCGCATTTACTGGCTATTCGAGTGGCTCAGTTTATATGTGTGAGGTGACGTGACAGCGTATTTCAAGCTCCAGTATCGAGCAAGTAACTTCAATCACCTTAGAATGAGGAGGCGGCGATTCGCGGGCTTGCTCAAATGGCGATGGATAAGGACTACATCGAAGAGGCAGATGACGCGTGTCACAAGCTACTAGCCACTTTCGAATTTGCGATTTGTGAGGCTGAGAAGGCGGCTGCGCTGACTATTGATAGTGCAGCACGGAGATGTGTGGATACAATCGATTTGTATCTGGAGGTATTGATACTACTTTGCGTTTTTACACCATTCACAAAAGTATAAGAAATGGTATTACCCCAAATTGTAAAAAATATATTGGAAATTTCATTTTGGAAGCGTTTTATTGTAAATAACCATTGGAAAATGACTTTTTAGAAACTGCCGTTTTGTAAATTTCTTGTTGGGAAGGTAGATCAAGAGCGCCTCTCCCCCCTCTCTCCTCCCTGTCTCTCTCCATTATCGATCCCTCTCCCTACGCTTTGACCCCTCTTCCTCCGCGCCCCTTCCCATCTAGCGTTTCCAACAAGAAATTTACAGTGATCCGATTCCACTTTGAAGAAAGGTGTTCCAGAGTGGACCACTGTGGAAAATTTTTCCACTTTTTTCCACTTTGCTAATTTTTGATTGAAATAAGCAATTAAACTGGGTCAACTTGTGCTCATTCTCTTCCTTTTGTATCCTTTAAACGATTTGAAAAAAAAATTACATAAAAATATCCATTTTCATTGTTTATTTACGTTTCCGCTCAAATGCGATTTTCGGAGAGTGGAGGCATAACCCGGCTACCGTAATCCGGTCGGCAGCTGTTTTTTTATATGTTGTTCAGCTTTCCTTGACCTTCGATGCCCAAATACACTAAATAGATAAATTTTACAACTAATAATTACAGATTTCTTGAATAAAAGCTCCAGGAAAACTGAACAACATACAACGCACCGCCGACCGGATTACGGTAGCCGGGTTATGCCTTTCCGCTCTCCGAGAATCGCATTCGAGTGGAAACGTAAATAAACTATGAAAATGGATATTTTTATGTATTTTTTTTCTTAAATCGTTAAAAGGATACACAAGGAAGAGAATGAGCACAAGTTGACCCAGTTTAATTGCTTATGTCAATCAAAAATTAGCAAAGTGGAAAAAAGTGGAAAAAAAGTGGAAAAAATTTTCCACAGTGATCCACTGTGGAACACCTTTCTTCAAAGTGAAATCGGATCACTGTACAAAACGGCAGTTTCTAAAAAGCCATTTCTCAATGGATATTTACAATAAAACGTTTCCAATATGAAATTTCCAATATATTTTTTACAATATGGGGTAAAACCTAAGAAATTATTAACGAAATTCTTCTCAAGCATATAGAAATGAGATAAAGGTAATCTGGTAAGCAGGCAACGAGATTCTATTGCAGTATCGAATGTGTAACTTCGATGAAGTTCGCTCGTTCCTTCAGAAGTCGACCTACTTCGAGTGCATCCACTTTTACAAAATTTCCGAGCAGTTGTACTGGAATCAACTGTGAGTTGGTTGGGCACTTACTACAGTGAGAAATGTTCATTTCAATCCGAACACAAATTATCGTATTTCTCCAAATATTCCAGGATGATGCTCGATCGATATCTTGTGGACTGCCCTGACAGCGATTATACGACCAGAATTCGGGATTACTTCGTGAAAACTTGTAACATGCGGTTACAAGAGTGGGTTGTATCCTCAGTATCAAGCCTGAATTTCAATGTTTAAAAAAAAATTGAATCATATTTTACAGAAAAGTTGTTCTGCTCAACCGAAAACTTGCCGCGATCTCGGAAACAGCTCTAAATTATCGAGAAGAGGAGATTTCGAATGTGAAACTATCGCTGAAATATAACTGAAACCAATTACATTCAGATGAATGTGTACTATAAACAGATTGAGAAGGAAATTCCATTTGCGAAGCAGAATAGAGGCGAGCATTGCAATTTTATTGACAAATCTGATTAAGTTTGTTCACAGATGAATCGAGTGACAAGACCTCTCCCGATTCTGTCTGTTTCCCTAGATTTCGAAAACCCGCTTCAGAAATTCCACACGACACTATTGGAACAATGCATATGAGAGAAGTATTTGATCTTTATGTTAATCACTTAATTCAATATTCAGAAATGTGCCCAGAAAAAGGAAGATGATAACGTATTCTTGAAAAACAAAGAATATCTTGAAAATGAGTTTCAAAAATCGAATGAGCATTGTGCAATGATCGCTCGAATGTCGATAGAGTAAGTGAATTTAAAATCAATTTTTTTTTTTATGTATTTCAGGTATTGTGAAGCTGCAATTGATCGATCCTTAGATTCGAATGTTCCAGGTTCACTCACAATTCATTTCTACTTGCCATTATTTGCCCTTCTTTTAGTGTTCGATGAATTGGTCGAGTGGACTATAAAACTAACCGAAAACACTTTCGAAACATCTAAGAAAATCACAAGCGCAATTGTAGAGAGAATTAGGTAATCTATTCATGCTTTCAAAACATTTCGAAAATATTTTTTCAGATCAAAGGGAAACAATGGCATTTTTGTCAACCCGGTAGCAGAACATTATTACAACCAACTTAATCATGTGAAACAAGAGTATTTTTTTCAATATTTCCATTTGTACTCTATTTTCTACTGTTATTAATGGCAAAACAAACTAAAAAAACTAGAAATTGCATTGCTATAATACTAATATTTTATTCTTTTTCTTTATCAGCTGCGGTGTTATTCTTCGTGAACATTACTCGCAGCTCGGAAGATATCGAATAAAGGAACGAAGTGAGGTAAATGAGAAGATCAATTTTTAAAATTTTGCAAAAATTCTAGGCCCTTGAAAGGCACTACGAAAGTTTGGCGAGTAATGAGGAGCAACTTATTGACAATTGGATATTTCAAGATGACAACGGGATGATCAGAAGTACCGTAGCAAGATGGATGTCGATGTTGCTTCTCAAATTTCAGAAAGGCACGATCTCGAACTCTCCCAGTTCAAACTTGAACCGATAGGAATGGGGGCACAGGTAATTTTTCATATATTCTCGAAAATAAAGTAGAGGGAGCATTGTAGGGCACCGTATACTCATTCGAATTATCCGGACGGAAAGTTGTTGCGAAGAAATTCCATAATCAAAAGGATCGACTGGAGATCGCAAACCTGTGCAGAATCGGCAGTCATCCAAATATTCTAAGAATGATGTAATCTTGACTCTCGAGCTTTCTCCAAAATGCTGATTCAGATGCCGCGGTCACGCCGGTGACGAGCTGTTCCTTATTGTCGAATACTGCCCACTATCCCTCGCTGATGTACTAAAAACACGGAGGGAGAACGGAGACAAACCACTGGGTGTACTTCTAACATTTTATTGTGTAATGTTCTTCCTTACAGACAAGAAAGACTTCATCAAGTGGATGCCTCAGCTCACAGCAGGAATGGTCAGTCTACAGAAAGACGGTGGCAATATGGGACCTGACCTCTATCATGGAGATCTCAAACCTGAGAAGTGATTTGGTTCCTGAAAGCATGATCAGATTGAGATTTTCAGTATCCTCATCACGCAAAACGGACGATTGAAGATCGCAGACTTTGGTGTGTCCATATCGGTGAAGGATTCTGCGGGAATGCATGGAAGTACAGCACTGAGGGTCGGGTGAATGATGACGAGATACAGAGTGAAGTGTTCGCTATAGGGTACTCCCTGCTACATGGCGCCCGAGTTGCTCCGTGGAGAGGTCGAGCCGAAGTTGCTGCAGAAAGCGGATGTGTGGTCGTGGGGAATGGTGGTGTGGCAGATGGTTGCCAATCGTCGCCCTCACGACACACTCGACGATGTGGCGATGAGGTTTAAGATTGGGAAACAGTGAGTACTTTCTTAATTTATCCAATGATCGATGTTTCTAATTCAGCGGTCTACATCCTCCTCTGCCCAGCGGAACGATTGAATCCCTCGAAAACCTCCTTCGACGCTGCTGGAATAGTATTCCTGAATATCGGCCGACATTCAAACAGATCACGAAGGAAATCGATGACGTTATTGAGGAAATAATCGAAATGGATGAGGTGAGAGATCGTTTTCTTCCTCTGTTCGACACATTTTTAGTCGAAATGGGAAGCTCATGCTGCTAAATGGAGAGGTACTCCATAAACTTCTGGTCATATCTATCTATCTAGCTCGTTCACAGTTTCTGTCGCAATTATTCTATATTTTTGGTATTGATATTTTAATAATGTAAATTCTGGATATAAGAGTAAAATTGTATATTGAATTCCAGAATAAACTATTTATCAGAAGTTCGCAAGTTGGGCAAGAATTCGGCGACCTCCGAGACAACAGTCGCTTACAAATTATTCCAAAACACTTGGGCCAAGAATACATATTATTTCGAATTGTGCATGTTCAAGAGATTGTTTATTGTTGTGATCACATTGTAATAATCAACTCCTTGCCAGTGACCAACATTTCAAGAAGGTATTTCTTCTTACTTCCGAAAGCATCGAAGAATGTTATTTTGCAAAGTCTTTGCAGCAAAGAATCGTTAATCAAGAGTTATCAAAGTAAGTAAAAACTCACCGTTGGCACCAATTGATTTCGGTTTTCACAATTAGCGGTCACAAGCAGGGCGTGCCAAGATGTCGCTTGCAAGATCTTTAATTAATTATATTGTCATATCCATAAATATTGTTTATAAATGTTCAAACCATTTCAGGAATGAGCGGACCTCTCATTTTCATCGCTTTCAACATCATCTGGAGTAGAGATGGCGATTGAAGAGATGGAATGAAGACTTCATTTCCTCTTTCCCCACGAACGATCATCGGTGTCATTCTTCAATGAAGAAGAGAGCGACGCGGTGAGCTCTTCAATGAAGAGGAGCGAATGGACTAACTTTTCGACCATGAGAAATTCGGCATCAAAGCTGGATTTTTGAGCTGATCTTTAACCATATTGAACTAGGGGCATCATCGCATAATTTCGTATGTCAAAATAGCCAATTAGCCTCCATGAATAACAGTACACAGGGTGATAAATCAAACCATTCGCCTCTACATTGAAGAGCTCGCACGACCGCGCCGTCTTCAATGAAGAGGGAGAATGAGGAGAGAGAAAAGGCCTCTTCATTCGTACTCAGTCTCTTCATTTAGACAACCCTAATCTGGAGTCTGGAGAGGGCTTCCCAGAGTTTGTCCTGCGAAATAGTTTTTTTTAATTAACTCCGATCAGGTTTCCCTCATTTGTGTTGCCCCAGTTCCGTCTCGAGTGATGTCGTAGTCAATCCTGGGTTAGCAGTAGAATTGCTTTCATTCCGAATGACAATATTTCTTCATCTCTGGCTACCGCTTTTATAGTCGACTAGAAGCGCGTTATCGTGCGCTTTATAGTTTTTCAAAAGTTCTCAAATGTTTTTAATACCCTTCGATTGATAGCAAAATTCAGAGTGCAAAGGCAGAGTGCATGAAGGGCTAAGGAAGTATGGTTAGAGGCCACAAAGGGGATAGCCGATTTTATGCACTGGGATCAAATTAGTGTTCAAATAATCCCTCATGGACCCAACAACATCATGTTTTTTGCCGTTTGTCGATATCGTGTCTCTGAGCTGCGCTAGAGCCCGAGAAGTACGCGCGCAACGCACTGGGGAAGTGGAGGGAAAGACGAGACGATAGGGAAGGGGGCGGAGTCTGATTTGCGTGTGTCTCTCTCCCTCCCCCGCCCTCTCGCGCGCCTCTCCCCGCGTTCCAAGCACACCTTAGCGGGGCATGATAAAAATCTGAAAAAAATTCTAAAAATCCTAAAATATTCTAATTATCGTACATCGCTCCCATTACCGAACAAACGGCCTTTTCTAACTTTTTGGCCTTTTTTCCCTTTAAGCGAATTCACGCTTAATATTCTTGTTTTTTGATTCATATTTTTTATCCACCCCCATAACTGGACGAATACAAAAATTGGCCGGTGAAATATTATTTTAAATGGGTGAAAAATTACAGCCGTAATACAGAAAATGTACGGAAAATTTGTGATGACGTGGAGATTACGGTAGAGCCGTATTTTAATTGAAAATAGAGGCAACGGCTCTCATTTTTCACCTATTTAAAATAATATTTCACCGGCCAATTTTTGTATTCGTCCAGTTATGGGGGTGGATAAAAAATATGAAACAAAAAACAAGAATATTAAGCGTGAATTCGCTTAAAGGGAAAAAAGGCCAAAAAGGTAGAAAAGGCCGTTTGTTCGGTAATGGGAGCGATGTACGATAGTCAATAAATTGCTGTAGGTTTGGTGTACATACTCAAGAATAGGTCAAAATGCTACTCTCGCGACCTTCTTTATCGAATTTGACCTACTCACTGAAAACTTTTTCAAGACCTACAATATTTTTCTGAAAGGGGGTGCTAGTGCCTATCCAACGCGCTATCGGATGACCTATTTCGTTTAGAATGAACTTTGTGCTGCTTCGTCTCGTTTTTATTGGAGGAGCATGTCACACAAAAGTGGGCGGGGCTTGTGGCCAACAAGTATGGTGGCTGGAAAAAATTTCGAGTGATCGATCCTGCTTGGCTCCATCGATCCGAACAAAGTAGTGTGTGTTTTGCTTTGCTCATGCATTCGACACACCCGTTACTCATTTCAAGGTAGTGAAATACTGTTGACACTGCAAAAAGGCATAATAGCCGATAACAGCAAGCGTCCTCACTCTTACTCTTTTCTCATCATGGACGAAGCACCAAAAGAAATGATGAGTTGTTATTATTTACAAACTTATCTCGTAGTTTTTTTATCTGTCCGTAATAGTGTGCAAAGCATGTATCTACAACAAAATGCATTCTCTATTCAGCTAATACTAAATCTCTCTCAGGACTAGGGTTGGCAAGTGAAGGGAGTTGCGACAAATGAAGGAATGATTTCCCTCTATTCTCTTCAATAAGAGCGGCGCGGCCGCGCTCCCCCTTCATGAATAGGGCTGTCGATGTGATGAATGAGTTTTGTCTCTTCATAAAATAATGGGAACTCATGACATTGAAAGGAAACCGTCTACACTATGATTTGCCACTCATAATTCTCATCTAATAGGGTGTCATACTTCGTAACGCTGAAGGCGCTTTGGGTATCAGTACTAACTAGCACTCTCAAGGTAGAATTAAGTAGAAGATGTGTACGCTATTTTCGAGTGACATGGCAGCGATTATAACTTGGGAGAGCGCACGAGAGCCTCCTTCGTCTCGTCTCGCCTTCCCCTCCTCACAGTGCTTGCGCGCGTTATTCTCGGGTTTTAGCACATCTTAGGAACAATATTTCAACATACGGCTTTAAGTATGATATTATTGAGTTCATGACGGGCAGTTTAAATATTCTATCGACCCTACTGTGAAAATCCGACTCTCACATAGCAGTGTTACCGATTTATGACACCAATTGCTCACCAACTAAAAGAAAGATATTTTTTGATGATTGCCAAAGTGTTTTCGACTCGTCCTGTCAAACAGGAACTATAAATGCCGATGGAGAAGCATGAAAGACACAGAACAGATTTCGCAAATCTATAGGGCAGGATAAATTAAGCCGTTTGTGACATAATAAGCAAATAAATTCTCCCTTACTTTGACATGAGTAAATTTGGAATGACCCTGGTAGGCCATATTTAAAATTTCATAAGAAAACATGCATTTATACCCTAGTTATGGCTCATTTAGTGCAAATCGTTCTTCATGAAGAACGAGAGTCGCCGGATCATTCTTCGTGAAGAGAGAATGAGAGGGAGGGAAACTTCATTCTTCATTTGACACTTTTTTCTTCACATCGACACACCTATTCATGAAGGGCGAAATGACAGTGGAAACCCATCTCATTTCTCCCCTCAAAGCCTTCCTCAAAGCCTTCATGAAGGGGTGACCGGTGCGCTATTCTCTTCATGAAGAATAAGACCGATTCGCGCTCCCTTGTGAGATGAAATGAAGGGTGCATTTCGATTCTTCACTTGCCCACCCTACTCAGGACTCTCACACTATAAATGGGAGTAATATTCCCAGTAATCTGAACAGTCTCCTTTCTTCGTTCGATAATCTCAGAGTGGACCAATTAACTGGTGAGAATAAATAAATGACTATGTTAGTACTAATTGTAAGGATTGGCATCATTACGAAGCAACTAGATAAATATCTGTTTTGAATATGTCTTTTCAGCAAATAATGAGCGATCTGACTATTGCCAGCGATGTTTCAAATGGTTCGTTCTTCGTTCATGGTTCGTTCTTCGTTCCAAAGGAGAATCACGACTGCGAGTGCCTATTTGCCCTCTGCACTTGTAGTAAAGTGTGATTTATTGTTTATTCCGAGTACATAATCACAACCAAACTTATCGATCGCTGAATAATGCGCATTTTCTAAACAACAACACGTATACATTGCCATAATAAACATGATGATAAGAATCTCTCATTTTGACGTTCGCCATTTTTATATTGTTTTCTGGATGAGAAGACTCAATTGCTGAATCCTGAATTCTCCGAATTGGAAATGAATCAAAATATGAATAAGGTGAGTGATGTACATCTGCAATTCCATCATCGGCCCTTCTCAAATATCTATAACTAATATGCTTTCACGAAAAATATTGCTTTGTGCCGCACATTTCTTTGTTTACGAAAACATTTAATAACCACTAAAGAGTTGCAGGAGGGGCCGATCAAAGATCAAGCAATTGAAGAAAAAATAATGGACGATGAGAGAATGATGTATGCAGGACGAAGGATAATAAACGGCGGTTAGCCATTTTAGTTTATTGAATGAGTCCGCAACTGCGCACTCTCAACCTTAATGTTAGATATTTCGATCCCATTCTAGCCATTGAGTTCTCTGAACAAGACATCAACATTATTGACCAGTGGCAACGTCTAATTGATCTAGTTTTCAACATTTCCCACACTGAAGAATGGGCAAACCTATGAACTGACAAGGAGAGACAGAGAGAAATGAATGAGAATAATCTTAGATTGCGGGGTTAAAGGGGGATAGGCATCAATATTTTCGTGCATAAACTGGCCAGGTGGAGTGATAGAGAATGGCTACCCGATCAGAGATCACTTTATCCGAAGTTCTAGAAATGCCTTTGAACCTCGCTACGGAATTTTAAAGTTTCCTTGATCCTGCAGGCTATATTAGGCATACTGTACTCTGATATTGATTTATGTACTTTGAAAGCCGAAAAATAGAGAATGGCAATAAATGAACCGCACTGGGTGGGAGTCGAACCAAGGGGGTGAGTCATGACTAGGCCACAACACAACCCCTCGGCTATGCTCTCAGTTGAACACCACAGTTTGAAGTGGCTATGTATGTGAAGACTGTGGCTATTCTCCTGTGTGAGGACGTTTTTATCATCACAAACACATCAACAATCGACATTTTCTGTGAATTACAATATATACAAACTTGCGAAGCGATAAAGCCGAATACTGTCGAGATATCAAAATGGAAATTTAACAAGAATGGAAGATGAGATTGATCAAGGGCCGCTTCCGGCTGTTCGGTGTTTCACACCTTTGTCATCCTCATTTTCATTTAACAATACATTTTGTTCTTTCACTGTTTTACAGCGCATTTTTGTGTTATTTTTCAGTTTTTGGCAATTATTATTTCGATTGCAGTAATGGACGAATTCCCTACGATGGCAGTGGCATCGGAAGGAGTGGAGAAGATGCGTGCAAAGGAGGAGAAGGAACAGAAGATGTTTCCCCCTTCAGTGGATCAAGAGAAAGCAGCAGAATGTCTCTGTCAGCACTGCCCTCCTCGTTCCACACAGGAGACAGCGGACTACTGCTGTTCTTCCCTCTTCACTTTTACCCCACTCCAGAAGGGAATTCTACTCAGGGATGGATTAGCAAGTAAAATGAAGGAGTTTGGCAGCCATCCTTGCATCATTCTCGATCCCTTGTTCGTCAACTTCATCATGACGGAGGTGGTGAGTACTATTTTATACTCCTTTCCATTGTAGGCACTCATTTATTCATCTCCTTGTAGTTCCCCCAGTACTTATTGCCTACCGTAATTAATCGATTATTGATCTTTGGATGATTTCAAAAGCTTATTTAGTGACACTCTTTTCAACCAGGTGGCCGAAGGCTATCGCCGATTTTTGATTTGCATCTAGTGAATTAGTCATTGGGATACAGTTACTTGAGTCCCGCACGGTAGTGATCCATCAATGAATTATCACACTCCTACTTCCTCACATATGATATCGACTGAATTTGAAATAATCTATACTTCACTATGATTACTTACGGTTTGTCACCAATGACATTTTGCCGTAATCTATTCGATAATTGACCTACTAGAGTAATTGCAGGCAGCCAAATCATCTGCCCAGACGTATTCCATGTTGATGGGAGAACCAATCACAGACATACCAAGGTGCAATACTTATCTCGCCTACTCAATATAAGCTGATTATTCAGGTCGTACCGGTATGGATGCTATAGACTGCTCGTTGCAACGACCATGGGTCATCTGGGAAAAGGAGTGAGAGTGCGACTCCCTTCGTGCTTCGTGCACGCTGTGCGACAGCGTTGGCCGAGTTCAAACTACAGTGGATTTGAATCATTTGATACAAACGATTATTGATTGAATAAAAAAGTTCCTGTTACCTATGCTACCAACATATCGCACTACGTTGACTTCGAATGACATCTTATCTTTGAATATTCTACGCAAATTGTTTTGTAAACTATTGTTGTTCTTAGACGGCCATGCCTGACTGTGTAGTTTGCTCCAAGTCTCGTCTACCTAAGCAGCTCCATACGTTCACATCAAAGGCACGCCTTCGAGAGCAATGGATGACAGCCCTCACCAATGATGATTCCGAGAAAGCTAGACTCGACATTACACTCAGGACAGCCAAGGCAAGACAACTTGTCTGTGAAGACCATTTCGCAGAAGAGTCATTCGACATCACACCAAATTCGCGGGTGCTGAAGGTCAATGCAATTCCCATGTCAAAGGTACAATTATTCATTTCAAATTCACTTTATCATACCAATAAATTATCTACAATTTCGACGATTAGACCCTTTTCAGAGGGTCTCGCCGACCGTAATCTACCGTACTCCTACTCCTACTGTCGGCAACTCGCCTCCGCCCACTCCCTCTCCCTCTGCTTCCTTCCCTCTTCTCTCTTCCACTCCAGTGGCTCGTCCTCGTCCTCCTCCTCTCCCGTCCCTCCGTCTGGCCGTTGCACCGATCCCTCCGTGCTGTCGTTGCTGCTGCAAGCAGGAGACTGTTAGTTACACGTTTCATACTTTTCGCAATATAATTTATTTTTATTTCCATTCCCTTTTACTTCTCGATTTATCTATGTTTCAGCCCACTGAGATGAAGAAGGATGCTAATTGGAAGCCTCCATCCCCTACCACACACAATCTACCAGAATCCAAGTACTTGATCGTGAGCAAGGATAGTCTAGTTTCACTTTTACCCCACTCCAGAAGGGAATTCTACTCAGGGATGGATTAGCAAGTAAAATGAAGGAGTTTGGCAGCCATCCTTGCATCATTCTCGATCCCTTGTTCGTCAACTTCATCATGACGGAGGTGGTGAGTACTATTTTATACTCCTTTCCATTGTAGGCACTCATTTATTCATCTCCTTGTAGTTCCCCCAGTACTTATTGCCTACCGTAATTAATCGATTATTGATCTTTGGATGATTTCAAAAGCTTATTTAGTGACACTCTTTTCAACCAGGTGGCCGAAAGCTATCGCCGATTTTTGATTTGCATCTAGTGAATTAGTCATTGGGATACAGTTACTTGAGTCCCGCACGGTAGTGATCCATCAATGAATTATCACACTCCTACTTCCTCACATATGATATCGACTGAATTTGAAATAATCTATACTTCACTATGATTACTTACGGTTTGTCACCAATGACATTTTGCCGTAATCTATTCGATAATTGAATAGATAATTGAATACATCAAACAAGTAATCGCTGAGGTCCAGAGGGGTCTCGAGCATCGCCTTCATGTCCTCAGTGTATACATTTCCAAGAGATTCCTGAAAAAAATAGTTAAAACAAAACAAAGAGCACTGAGTAAAGACGAGTCAGCACAAGTGATGACTCATCGCAACCTTCCAGAACAGTCAAACTAAACATGAGTGAACGGGACGAGAAAAGCCCCTATCGGCAATGGATTGCATCGAATTGTGCAATATCAAGTGACCCACCATGCTTACAGCTGACTCCTGTCGACCGTACATCGGGTTGTAGTTGTTCGCGTTGGAGTTAAAGCTCATCGTCTGACTGAAAATCATGACTGAAGGAATGGTGGGGAGGGGCGAGCGGTACAACATAAAATAGACACCTTGGAAACGAACAACGCGGCGTATACACAAAGAAATTCTAGGCAATACTGAAATTCACCCCCGCAATTCCAACTACAATAGTTTCGGTCTAATTTCTAAATTTATTGTATTATTTAAACAACGGGGAATCTGTGCGAACTAAAGGAGCTAAATTTGAATAAATAATCAAAGAATAAACCACTAGAAAGTGGAAAAAGGGACACAATCAACTTACGATTTTAGAAAAGTCGATTAATTAGAGTGGGACGGGGTTTCAGAGGTGAAATAACGTTTTAGATGAGTAGACCCATCCGTTAAGTAAACATTAAAGTCACATAAACAAGTTAAATTATGCGAAATAAAAGAAAAAAATCAATCGACAACCAATGAAATAAAACCGGCGCAGAGAAGTCGCACTCGACTAAAAAAATTACCGTACTCTAGTAATCCTGCAGTCTCTCCGTGCCAAGACCGACCAATCATGATTGATGCCTATCCCCCTTTAAAGGGACCCGGCACACTTCAGACATTGGATTTCAGATGAAAGTACTCCTCTTTCCGATAAAAGTGGTGAAAAAATAAAAATAAAAAAAATTTTTTTAAAGAAGTTATGAATTTTCAAAGTTCAAAATCCGGAGCCGGTTTTTAGGCTGGGGTCCGGCTCTTGGCGAAATCCGGCTGGGCTGTTTCCGAAATCTCGTCATTTTGAGTGCACGCGCCTGTCGCACCACCATTTTTATTTTTGCTTGATACTGTAATTTTATCGATTTTTTCATAGTTTATTACTTTAGTATTATATACAGAACAAATATATACCGGAAAAAATTCCGGGTTACAGTAAAGCGTGAAAGGTGTAAAATGTGAAGCGCAAATGAAGTAAATAACGATAGGAACCCCGATGAGCAAGTCGAAAACTTACCAATCGATTTCACCTACCCTAATAGGCTAAATTCATGTAATACTAATTGAATATATAAACAACAATATTATTTTATCAAACGATCCTTTTCCCTTTCCGATTCGTTTCACAGCTTCAAACAACTGCGTCATAACCGACCTTGAGTCTTTGTTCAACAAGATTTATATTACGAATGGTAAAAACAATAAGTGTGAAAGCAAAAAATATATATACAACACAAGTAATGGTGCCTTTGGCAACCACGACGCATGCTTCTACGGCAGCCTTGATCTTCTGTTCGGGGGAGTGAGAGAAGAGCTTGGCCTTCACAATAACGAGCAGTCGACGATCTTAAAATATATAAAAGTATATTTTATCCATCTTTCAACATCCTACTCGCAGATGTTTGAATCGAATGCGCCACATAAGGAATTATCGCATATTCAACCTCCCAACAGAAGTGCGGTGCACTCTATGAATATGAAACCTTTTGTGAAAAAGACAATGTTCAAACTACAAGTACTATCAATTAAAAAAACAAAGCGCAATAATCAGATTCACCTTTTGTGCGTTAATTTCGCTCACAATCAAATAGGTTCATAGTTTGACTGTATTCAATTCAACGCTACCACCTAACACAACGCATAATGAAATAGGACTGACAAGGGCGTGATTGTAGAGCTAAATAGGTGTAAATAAAATGAAATAATTCTCACCTACAACTATCTGCTAGCGAATTTCACGACGGAATCGCTCGGCGTCGATTTCACGACGGAATCGCTCGACGAGAGATTCGCGCAATCCTGAAAAAAAAAGCTTGTAATGGAAATACGAGAGTTAGTATAAGCATCCAAGAAAATGTTCAAATTTGAAAGATGCATGAATAATAACAACCATTGTATCGTGGGTTCTCTTGGTAACTGTAAAACCAGACTAGACAAAACTCAACCGATTACAAAGTTGTTTTTTCGAGCAAGTTTTCGATCTACTAAAAACTCTGAGACGAAACGCGAGAATCTGTTTCCCATAAGTAGTTAATGGAGAGCTTTTCCTTCAAGGCGCGGATTTTTTTCTTCAAGGCGCGGATTTTCCGATAAAATGTAATCGTATAAATGATATAATGTAATCGGAGAATCACCTGTGAGTTCTTCATCCATGCCGCATTTCCCTCTTTCCTAAACAGTCCTCCCATAGTCTTCTCTTTCAGAATTCGATCGAAGGGGTCGATCAGAAATCTTGAAAAGCGGTATCGTATCATTCCACAGTCAAATTGATTAGTCAAAATTTACAAATAGAAATAAATAAATATAAGAAAAAATCTTGGTACGCCGCGGAGCATCACTTTTGTATAACCTTGTTCGACTGTCGCCGCGTCCCGGTGGATCACCTAAATTAAATTAGTTATGAATTTCGCAAGGTAATGGGAATCGATATCCATTATAAAATGTGAAAAAAAACGCGACGTATGGGTAATCAAGGATATAAATATAAATTAAATAGCAAATAAATATGCACGGATGCTGTACAACGCGATTAACAGAACTAGAGGGTCGTGTGGAGCAAGAGAGCAGAGTAAGAAGGGGAAATGAGGGTGAGGATGAGTAGAACTATTTGTAAAGCAATATCACAGGTTGATTCAATCAATTCTTATCCAGTTGTTATCAAAAATCAACCGATAAAATGTTGTTCGTGTAAATAATTCGCGAAACATCCCAATTTGGCTAACTTTTTCATGAAAATTGTATATAACTGGACAAAGTTTATGAGGGGGTGCGGTGAGACACGAAATAAACACGCGAAACGTCCAAAAATAAGCTGAAAATCGATAAAACCGCTATGAAGTGCAGCGGAAAGAAAAAATCCCGCCGTTGTAGTTTGTAGTCTCCCTCCCCCTACCGAACCCCAGCTATACTCCATTTAGCGCAAGTTGTAAAAACCCCAGTACGCGTGGAACGATTTATTAATTACTGTATTTTGCAAAGTTTATATTTATTTTAAATTAAATTTTAAATTATTTTTATTTTTACTACTCACTTTCAGCAGGCATTTAGTATCATTTGAAGGTTTATTGTCTAACATGACCAGGTCCCTTTAATGATGGGTTAATGAAGATGGTTAATGGAACTGGAAATGATGAAACTGATTACAGAAACTATAGAGATTGCAGTTGTTTCAAGGTAAGCAACATCATTCAATCGAAGTCGTCTCCTTGTCTGTCATTCCTGCTTCCTTTCCTCGTCTACACTCGCTGCCTGTAACACAAGCATGATCGAACAGGCTCTAGCCACCTTCCTCTTCTATACCTTGCCCTTTCTAAATCATTTGCAGTGTCAGTTGGTCTCTGAAAAATAGCGGTTGATGGCCGAAGAGATAAAGATCAGAAGAGGGTAAGTGGTGTGTGGTGTGATGGTTCAGTTGTGACTTTCCACATCTGTCAGAATAACTTTTTCGGAAGTCTTGTGTTGATAGTATGGCCATTTACAGCCAACGAAAGGAAATGATGCTGAAGGGAGAGAATCTGACTGGTCATCTCAATGCAGGTGCAAGTGAACAACAACTACAATTATGCCAGGAAGAAATGAACAAACTATTCGGTGAGGCATTCGATTCAACAATACAGTAGTCAAAATTTCCCTTCTTAGTGCAGAAATATTTAGATAAAAAAATCCAAGTCATGAGTGATCATTTCAGTATCGAATCCATCACTGCAAAAGTGTGTTCAATCTCTTCCCACTTCAACCATGAATTTTTTCCATGCCCACAGCTTCCACTCGCACCAGTATCGAAGCTGCTCTTAGCTGTAAGCTGTAACGCAGCAACAGAGAGCATTGCACAAATTATGCCCGCATCAATGGATATCGACCATGCTAACGATCAATGAACTGTTATCCTGCACTGTCACAATTAATGCCCCTGAGTATTATATTTACAATAAATATGTTTCTCGCCATTAATAAATTAAATTCAATATTCAAGCTGAAGCCAAAAAAATCAAAAACTTGCACTGCAATAATGATTGTCATATTGATGATGTCTTTCGAAATTGAGAAACGTACACATCTGCTGACTGATATGATTCATCGATATTGACTGATAACACAATTGCTCATCTCTCATCAATTTTTCATCGAGCTCGGCAGCTGCTCAGCCTCAATTAATGAGCACATCTAAGGTTCGTCTTTTTCTTCTCTTCTATGTATTAGTTATTACTGGATTGGTGACAGTGAAGAATGCGTCTCTTCGTTCCTTGTACTCTCACGCTGGTCAGAGTGACGAGAGAGCACGCGACATGAAGAGACGTATATCATTCACTCTTAGAGTACTCATTTTTGTCCACCTTATTTTCTCCTCAGGAACTTCTGAGAGCAGTTTGCGAGCAGCAAGGGATTGACCCGGATGACGCAGTCGTCACAGACACTTTCGAGAAGACGGACAGACTCATCGTATCCTTCTGGAATGCACTCATCGATCATGCTTCTTATGCGGAATCCGCTGCCGAAAGGGATGCAAAGCAGTGCATGAAATGTATCGAATACTATCTCGAAGTAAGTGCATACTACTGTTTCTTTTGGAGCGCGTAATAAAGCATTTTCCAGCACGATATCAACAATTTCGAGGAGATTCGCACGCAAATAAATTCATCATCGTATTCGCACACTTTTCGACTGATCCAAGTTTGCAAGCAAATGTACATCAATCAGTTGTGAGTTGTTTCTAAATAGATGAGAATTTGATGAAAGACTTCAATTATCAATATGTTATAAAAATTGAATTTTAGAATTGTTATTGACCGCATGCTGATGGACTGTCCGAAGAATGAGGCTTTCGATTATATTCGCACATCTTTCATCTGCGGATGCAACGAATTCTTGGCAGCGTATGTCTATGTTTTTTTTACTACTTCGAAGTTAGAAAATTTAAGAAAAGTTGTCGCTACTCACAGTAAGATTGCCGAAATCGCCGCTGGCGTGATGGATTATCGTAAGAAGGAGGTGGATGAGGTAATAACTTTAATTAGAAAGCGATGAAATTTATTGTTTTTCAGGCCATTGCACTATTCAAGCAAATGGAAATCGAAGTAAAAACTAAGCGAGAGGAAGCGGGTGAGTCACTTGTGATTTTCAGAAGAAGCATCTTGCATGTCGAGGTCAAACTATCGCTGCTTCCGACATGGTTGGAATAGTTCATAACACATGGAAGGTACGCGAATGACAAATGATTAAAGGGGGATAGGCATCAATCATGATTGGTCGGTCTTGGCACGGAGAGACTGCAGGATTACTAGAGTACGGTAATTTTTTTAGTCGAGTGCGACTTCTCTGCGCCGGTTTTATTTCATTGGTTGTCGATTGATTTTTTTCTTTTATTTCGCATAATTTAACTTGTTTATGTGACTTTAATGTTTACTTAACGGATGGGTCTACTCATCTAAAACGTTATTTCACCTCTGAAACCCCGTCCCACTCTAATTAATCGACTTTTCTAAAATCGTAAGTTGATTGTGTCCCTTTTTCCACTTTCTAGTGGTTTATTCTTTGATTATTTATTCAAATTTAGCTCCTTTAGTTCGCACAGATTCCCCGTTGTTTAAATAATACAATAAATTTAGAAATTAGACCGAAACTATTGTAGTTGGAATTGCGGGGGTGAATTTCAGTATTGCCTAGAATTTCTTTGTGTATACGCCGCGTTGTTCGTTTCCAAGGTGTCTATTTTATGTTGTACCGCTCGCCCCTCCCCACCATTCCTTCAGTCATGATTTTCAGTCAGACGATGAGCTTTAACTCCAACGCGAACAACTACAACCCGATGTACGGTCGACAGGAGTCAGCTGTAAGCATGGTGGGTCACTTGATATTGCACAATTCGATGCAATCCATTGCCGATATGGGCTTTTCTCGTCCCGTTCACTCATGTTTAGTTTGACTGTTCTGGAAGGTTGCGATGAGTCATCACTTGTGCTGACTCGTCTTTACTCAATGCTCTTTGTTTTGTTTTAACTATTTTTTTCAGGAATCTCTTGGAAATGCATACACTGAGGACATGAAGGCGATGCTCGAGACCCCTCTGGACCTCAGCGATTACTTGTTTGATGTGAGTTAATATTGCACCAACATGATGAAATGTAGTCTCGTCATTACAATTGTATAGGTCCATTACAATTGTTTGAGTATATTTTATTTATTTCAGGACATGGATGGTGATTGGCCAGCCGAGGATCAGCCCCCCCCCCCCCCCCCCACATGAGCGCTGTATCACGACTTCTCCTCCCACAACAACTTGCACTACGGAGGCGATCAGTTTGATGGCAGGGAGCACTCTCCCAATTATGATCGTCCTCACCAGGGTAAGTATTTATATTGTTTTAATTAAGTAGCATTATTGAAGTACTTTCGCCTTCAGTTACGTAATGTATTGATTCTAGGAATGCGTCAGAACATGGTCGAGGTGAAGAGTGAGCCCGACGAGGAAGAGTTTGGCTATGAGAAGGATACTACTCCTCTCCCCTCCACTTCTCGCCAGATGATTGCCTCTCCCATCATTCGTCATAGAAAGGTAATACATCTACTCATTTATTTATTGATTTTATTGATCTCGATTCTCATGTAATCGATTGACATTGCAGGATGTCGAGGAGCACAAGCCTTAGACCAAGGCTCGTGGTTACAAGATCGTGGTTACAAGATTTCATTTTATATTATATATACTAGTCTCTCATGTTCATTACGGTCTTCAATATTTATCAATATTATCAACAATAATAGTGCGTGAGCACAAATACTCTAAACTGCGATTGACAATATAAATCGAGTGGTAACCTAGTAGTAAGACTACTCCTCATCACTATATTCCATGTCTTGATTCTCTATCTCATCTTCTTCTAAGATAAGACTAATTTCATGTTGCAGGGCATCTCCGCTGTCGACCTGGAAGGGAGACGGGAGATCGTCCTCATCTTCTGACTCCTCCAGGTTAGTATCCGATGGATGGGATACAATGGGAGTATTCAACTCGTTCCAGTAGGCCTAAGAGAATATTATTATTATTATTATGGGTGATGCAGCAGAAATGTACCTGGTTCTTTCGTTGCTCCTCTTTTTCTTCTTTGATCTTGCCATAGGGGGTCGATGAGAGAGAGGCACGGAGCTGTGAGAGGTAATTAGATACTATTGCAAATTCTAGAGATACCTGATAGCATGCAGTCTTCACTGCTGTTCTCCATTCATTCCTCGCCGGCGATTTCACGTTACGATAGACATTTTTTTTGAGAGTATTATTATAATGTCCTTTCTTTCCCGTCTGATATGGGTTTCATTAGGAAGCATTAACAATGATCGAGATGCTTACTATTACTCGAATGCCATCGCTCTCATCCTTTTTCAACTCATTCCAATGGAGAATAGCCATCATTGTTCGTAGCCTGTGCCCATTTCTGAATTGATATTTATAATGAATCCCGTATAGGTGCGAGTAAATTACCGATCGAAGTACATCTCCTTGGGTGCGTATTTCCATGCGATTGAGTTCAGACTCTCACAAGTGGACGTCTTGAGCAACCAAGAGACTGACTTAATGTCCTCTATATTCTTGTCAGTGAATATTACGGACTGCAATCTCTTGTATGCTTTTCCGTCCTTCTGGATATAGGGGAAATTAGGAGGAGGAGGAGAATGGAGACATCTCTTGAATTTTGTGAAAGAGGGGTCCTGTAATAGGGAGAATAATAGTGAGTAATAGCACTAATCAACTGACTCTCGAGAAATCATGTACTCCGCTACAGCACAGTAGAGCAGATCGAAACATCTCTGAAGCGAGAATCCCGTCGCCTTGCGCTCTCACGACCGCATCATATGCCTTGTTGATGAGGGTCCGGGTCCATGTGTGCTTCACTTGGGCCATATAGGAGGCCTTTGTATTCTGAAAGAGTGCTTGGGGTGAGAAATGATTACCCTAATGTTACCGTTAGGAGATTGAGAGTGAGGTTACGGTAGAAGTGCCAAGGATCGAAAAAGTGATTGATCGATGGAAACTTGGACTTCATCATCTTGATGACTGAACTGTGGCGGTCAGTGACGAGTATGGAGATGTTTTGGACTCCTCCGATCTTCTGAGCCAGAATATAGAGTGCCTTCTCCAGACATGCGACCTGTAAGAAATAGGAATATGGTTCCAGGTTCATTAGTGTTTCAGTGTAAGGGTATATCCTTGGCTACCCAGTGAAACTGCGAATTCGGTCCTAATTATTTTATTTACAGTACTTCAAGTGTGCCGCTGCTCCCAGTTTCCTTTTTGTTCATCAGCACGTATACAAGGGCTTCTCCAGTGACGGCATCATTTAGGAAATAGCGGCACCATTCGGCGCTGTATCCCCGCGAGTCGAAGCTGCCATCCCCCGCAACTTGCAGCGTCTCCCCCTAAAATAGTCACATCTGTATATTTATCGTTTTTTGAACTGTAAAATACCTTGCTCAATCTATCTCTCAGACGTTCGAATACCCCTTCCTGACACTTTGTGAATACATGTTCCACGGCAGGTAGAAGGTAGTCGTTTTTATGTCTGTGAAAGGTTCGAGTGGAGACCTTGCTCAGTCCGACCGCATTGAGAAAGTAGTTGAGCCTCTGTAATAAGCGAGGTACATTCATCTTTCAATGAGTAGTTATTATTTTCTCACCGCTGTGCCCACTGCCGTTACTGCTGATCCCACACACATGTCTATATTGATCTCCTTCAATTGTTCCTTGGGAGAGGCATTCACTGTCTTCAGCACATCGCTGTTTGACCAATTGAATACCACTCCACAAGTCGTGCAAGTGCACTTGCACGTGAGTGCGTGGCCATTCTCCGTGAACTCAAGATTGTTCTGTCCAGAGGGGCACGAGTTGCATCGTTTGAGAAGGCGCACTAGACTATCCTTGCTCACGATCAAGTACTTGGATTCTGGTAGATTGTGTGTGGTAGGGGATTGAGGCTTCCAATTAGCATCCTTCTTCATCTCAGTGGGCTGAAACATAGATAAATCGAGAAGTAAAAGGGAATGGAAATAAAAATAAATTATATTGCGAAAAGTATGAAACGTGTAACTAACAGTCTCCTGCTTGCAGCAGCAACGACAGCACGGAGGGATCGGTGCAACGGCCAGACGGAGGGACGGGAGAGGAGGAGGACGAGGACGAGCCACTGGAGTGGAAGAGAGAAGAGGGAAGGAAGCAGAGGGAGAGGGAGTGGGCGGAGGCGAGTTGCCGACAGTAGGAGTAGGAGTACGGTAGATTACGGTCGGCGAGACCCTCTGAAAAGGGTCTAATCGTCGAAATTGTAGATAATTTATTGGTATGATAAAGTGAATTTGAAATGAATAATTGTACCTTTGACATGGGAATTGCATTGACCTTCAGCACCCGCGAATTTGGTGTGATGTCGAATGACTCTTCTGCGAAATGGTCTTCACAGACAAGTTGTCTTGCCTTGGCTGTCCTGAGTGTAATGTCGAGTCTAGCTTTCTCGGAATCATCATTGGTGAGGGCTGTCATCCATTGCTCTCGAAGGCGTGCCTTTGATGTGAACGTATGGAGCTGCTTAGGTAGACGAGACTTGGAGCAAACTACACAGTCAGGCATGGCCGTCTAAGAACAACAATAGTTTACAAAACAATTTGCGTAGAATATTCAAAGATAAGATGTCATTCGAAGTCAACGTAGTGCGATATGTTGGTAGCATAGGTAACAGGAACTTTTTTATTCAATCAATAATCGTTTGTATCAAATGATTCAAATCCACTGTAGTTTGAACTCGGCCAACGCTGTCGCACAGCGTGCACGAAGCACGAAGGGAGTCGCACTCTCACTCCTTTTCCCAGATGACCCATGGTCGTTGCAACGAGCAGTCTATAGCATCCATACCGGTACGACCTGAATAATCAGCTTATATTGAGTAGGCGAGATAAGTATTGCACCTTGGTATGTCTGTGATTGGTTCTCCCATCAACATGGAATACGTCTGGGCAGATGATTTGGCTGCCTGCAATTACTCTAGTAGGTCAATTATCGAATAGATTACGGCAAAATGTCATTGGTGACAAACCGTAAGTAATCATAGTGAAGTATAGATTATTTCAAATTCAGTCGATATCATATGTGAGGAAGTAGGAGTGTGATAATTCATTGATGGATCACTACCGTGCGGGACTCAAGTAACTGTATCCCAATGACTAATTCACTAGATGCAAATCAAAAATCGGCGATAGCCTTCGGCCACCTGGTTGAAAAGAGTGTCACTAAATAAGCTTTTGAAATCATCCAAAGATCAATAATCGATTAATTACGGTAGGCAATAAGTACTGGGGGAACTACAAGGAGATGAATAAATGAGTGCCTACAATGGAAAGGAGTATAAAATAGTACTCACCACCTCCGTCATGATGAAGTTGACGAACAAGGGATCGAGAATGATGCAAGGATGGCTGCCAAACTCCTTCATTTTACTTGCTAATCCATCCCTGAGTAGAATTCCCTTCTGGAGTGGGGTAAAAGTGAAGAGGGAAGAACAGCAGTAGTCCGCTGTCTCCTGTGTGGAACGAGGAGGGCAGTGCTGACAGAGACATTCTGCTGCTTTCTCTTGATCCACTGAAGGGGGAAACATCTTCTGTTCCTTCTCCTCCTTTGCACGCATCTTCTCCACTCCTTCCGATGCCACTGCCATCGTAGGGAATTCGTCCATTACTGCAATCGAAATAATAATTGCCAAAAACTGAAAAATAACACAAAAATGCGCTGTAAAACAGTGAAAGAACAAAATGTATTGTTAAATGAAAATGAGGATGACAAAGGTGTGAAACACCGAACAGCCGGAAGCGGCCCTTGATCAATCTCATCTTCCATTCTTGTTAAATTTCCATTTTGATATCTCGACAGTATTCGGCTTTATCGCTTCGCAAGTTTGTATATATTGTAATTCACAGAAAATGTCGATTGTTGATGTGTTTGTGATGATAAAAACGTCCTCACACAGGAGAATAGCCACAGTCTTCACATACATAGCCACTTCAAACTGTGGTGTTCAACTGAGAGCATAGCCGAGGGGTTGTGTTGTGGCCTAGTCATGACTCACCCCCTTGGTTCGACTCCCACCCAGTGCGGTTCATTTATTGCCATTCTCTATTTTTCGGCTTTCAAAGTACATAAATCAATATCAGAGTACAGTATGCCTAATATAGCCTGCAGGATCAAGGAAACTTTAAAATTCCGTAGCGAGGTTCAAAGGCATTTCTAGAACTTCGGATAAAGTGATCTCTGATCGGGTAGCCATTCTCTATCACTCCACCTGGCCAGTTTATGCACGAAAATATTGATGCCTATCCCCCTTTAACTTCAGATTGATAATTCACAGGACACTCAATCGAAGGAATTCTATGCGGATTGCAAAGTTTATGCGAAAATGAAAGAATATCTTGAGAATGAATACGCTCGATCGATTGATTATTGTAAAGACGTCGCAGGGATAGTACTTCAGTAAGTACAGATTCAGATACAGATTTATCAGTTGTCGCAGAGTTGCGCTGATCAAGACGGGGTATCAGAAGGCCATTCTTCTTTCAAGATGTTATTTTGAGGGGTCTCGGGCCAGTGGATTTGTCTTCTTTCCTTGTCACAGTCGCAATGACTTGAAAAAAGTGTCCTGCTCCCTTGGTTTCCGATAGGACTGTTGACTATTGACTAACATTACTTCAGTAAATAATGTTGCAAAAATATTGAATGATAAAATTCGAAAATTAATCATTTTAGGTACTGTAAAGAAGCCATCGATCGTTCTCTAGAAGCTGGTACCCCAGGTTAAATTTGTAAATTCGTCTCAGTCTGTGGTTTATTTTTTCAGTCTTTGATGAACTGAAATCATGGTCTGAAAATACAATTTCGATTACTGTTGACTCGTTTGATAAAATCAATAAGAAAGTCATTGAACAGCTGAGGTGAGTGTTTAATGTAATTTTGTTTAACGTTTGCACTTTTTCAGTGCACAAAGTATGGGAAATTGTCATTTAAATGACCAAATGAATTTCTCACTGACACGAATGAACTACTCCAAACAAGAGTAAGCTTTTCAAACCACTTTGATTATTTTTTTTGTGAAATTCAGACTAAAATTCGGATTGCTTCGAAAGCAAAGAGTCGAGCTTGACCAATATCGCATTGAGGAAAGGCGTCAGGTTGAAAATTTATTTGTCATCGGAGTTAAAAAATATTCCAGGCAAACGACCGATATCTTTCTCGCTTTGCAGAGCATGAAGACAGAACAATCGAAAAACGATATTTCAATAATGAAAATGGATTAATCACAAGTGAACTTTGATCCACAGTATAGTTGTATTTTCATATATTTCAGGTATGATCGATCGCGATTTATCCGAGTGTAGGCTGCAACCGATAGGAAAGGGCGCTCAGGTGAAATTAGATGATTGAATTTGAAATAATTGAAAACATTCAGGGAACGGTGTACTCACTACATCTGGATGGGTTGAAAGTGGTCGCAAAACGATTCCGTAGTGAGAAAGATCGAAAAGAAATCGCTAATCTGTGCAGGGTCAGCAACCATCCGAACATCCTGAAAATGATGTGAGCAATTCAGCTAAATAATTGTATGATGATAAATATATTTCAGATGTCGCGGGTACTGCGGTGATGAGTGGTTCCTCGTTGTTGAATACTGCCCTTTATCGCTTGCTGATGAACTACGGAGACGAAGATCGAGCGACAGTCGAGCTCTGTGTTAGTTTTCGAGCTATGAATATTGCCTTCAAAAAAATTCAATCATTTACCCTGTAGCGAAAGAAGAATTCGCCAAATGGATCTCGCAACTGGCCAAAGGAATGAAATATCTTCACGGTCACATTGTTGAACTCGGAGCGGATATTTATCATGGAGATCTCAAGCCGGAAAAGTTAATCGGAATTGGGAAACCGTCTACTTGAAATTTCCGTTTCAGCATACTCATTGCCGGAGACGGCACATTCAAAATCGCCGACTTTGGAGCGTCACAATTGATGGACTATTCGGCATGGTTTGACGAGAAGAAATCGATGAGCGTAAGTATTGATGGTAGAGCTCCATACACATGACTCTTAGTTCGGCATACTATATTAGACTGACGAGCTGACGAGATAGTGTGTGAAATAACGAGCTCAAATCTTCTTTTTTTCGTTTACACAATCACGTGAAATACAGGGAACTCCCCGCTACATGGCTCCCGAGTTGCATCGTCGTGAAATCGACATTAAAAATCTGAAGAAAGCTGACGTTTGGTCGTGGGCTGTCGTTGTTTGGGAAATGATGGTCAATCACAGTCCGTACAGTGGAATGGATCAGAGACTGTTGCCAGTACTGATTGGTCGAGAGTGAGTTGTGAATGAAGATTTTGGACTGATAAATGGGTTTTCAGCTCTATTCACCCTCCCATTCCGAGTGGTACGATTGAATCCCTGGAGAATCTTCTGAGAAGATGCTGGAATCCGACGCCAGTGCTTCGACCGTCGTTCAGGGGTATCGTCAGAGATGTTGATGACGTTATTGCGGAGATAAATGCGATGAATGAGGTGACTTTTCTCCAACACTTTAATGGAGTATCATCATTTTAGATGCAATGGATAGAGATTACATCGGAATGGGGCGCGATAAATAATTACTCTGAAAAACAGGCATCGTCGTCAACTGATCAATGCATCCAAACGGATAGCCCAGAATAAATATCTTTCGTCGTTTTTCACCTCCACCTGTAATTGTTTATCGTCGATTCGGTATAAAAAAAGTCGGCACAGATTCATTGATGTGATGGAATGGTTGTTACAGGAGTGGTATGATTCATTGCACATCCTACCGGTTTGAAGCAATAAACGAAGAGGGCACGCGACGGGAACAAAAGTGCACTTGTCTCTCTATCGCTTTCCCTATCTTCCTCAATTCTTCTTAGCTCGAGGCAACACTATTACTGAAGAGAGATCCCCCATCCATTTTGTCCCGATGAAATACAGCTGTGATCGTATTCGATGAGTAAGAAACACGCTGAAACAATACCCGGAGGGAATTTACGAGCACTCGGCGGTAGAAAGGCAGCCTATAAAAGAAAGTTCATCCGACCATAACTCAAGCGCCTTCTCACTTTGCTGTATTTATTTTCCCTAGCATTTTGTGCCTTTGTACAGGTTCATACTGTCTCGCTCGGATACGTTTCATAGCTTTCTTATATTTTGACATTTTCGAATAAATTGATGTGCTGATCACTCCGTATGGTAAAATATACCAAAATTACTCTCAGGATGTTCCGTCGTGCCGCAGTTCTCTGTCTTCTCCTCGTTGCCGCTGAAGGATTCCTCTTCGGCAGTGGATGCGGATGCCCGTGAGTCACTCTCAGCACTTGTCTAACTAATGAGTAAAGTTCGAAATATGAGAAAATCGCTTTTCTTTTCATCTTTCTCTCGCGACAAGAAACGTCTTTTTATCGATTTAGTATCGACTTTCAATAATTGCCTAACAAAAGTAGAGGGTTCATTCGTTGAACGATCAAGTATTCACTTTCATATTGTGATCAGAGCGAGATAGATACATTCTGAGAGCAAATTCAACAGGACAAATATAAAGCATTGCAGGCCTCCCCCACCCCCCTGCGGTTGTGCTCCGTCCTTCTCCCTTCCTCGTTTCTCCCTTCCCTCTCCCTGCTCCTGTCCTCCTCCTCCTCCCTGTCCCTGTCAGCCCTTCCAACCATCCTGTGTCTGTCCTCCTCCTCCCCCGTGTGGATGTGGAAAGTAGTGTGATCATTCTAGTGGAATGATCTACCGTGAATTACTGTGGTGTTGTAATTCGTATTGTAGCATAGATGTAGAACGATAAGGCAAATTCGATGAAGAGGCTGTGTTTACACCGCGATTACAAAGATTGGGTCACATGGAAATCCAAAGACGCACTCGTCAGACGTTTTATTCGCACGACTCTTTTTTTGTTGGCAGTGGCATCGTTGAAGGAAGTTCGCACATTGTGTGGCTAGGAGACAATTCAAATACAATAGAAAGTGGCGGACACCAGAAAAATTCAATGAATATCAAAGGACGCTATTGAGTTGCTCACACTGGTAAGGCATCATATCGTTCTAACAACGAGCGTTTGAAGGGATTCATGGCGCACGTTTTCGAACTCCATTTATTAATTTTAGCGAATGGGAAGATATTTGGCAGAAGCAACTAGGTGTTCAATAAATAATGTTACTTTATCGACACGAATAAATATGAACATTCTCATAGCTTCTTCGTCTGAACTATCGGTTTCTCCGGTCGAATCCTTGCCAATGCCACTCTGAATGCATCGTAGTCAAACCGCCAATACACGGGCAGTGGCTCTTTCGGTCCCTTCTCCGGATTGTGCACCCACTGGCGATACTCGAAGCACGTGCGGAGACTGAAATTGGGATGGATTTGTCCGATTCAATTATTGCAGTTTTACGCCTGAGTCACGTTTGTGGAGAACCCCAATTTTTTAGCAAAAAATAAAAAAAAACACAAATGCAGTACTCACTTCCTCTGCAGTCTCATCACGACATCCCATCTGACAAGATACGCGTTTCTCCTCCCTCCGTTGTGTTCAAGATACGAGATTATCTGAGAGAATTGAAGAATGAAGATTAAAAAATAACAATCACAAAATTTCTGACCGCATCATAGCTCGACTTCTTCTCGGGTCTCTTCTCCTTCTCCTCTATCGCTCTCTGCAGGGGCGTTTTCATTGGCTGTGCGATCATTGATTGATTGGGATGATTAGTACGGAGCATGTAGTTTCCCGAGAGGGCGTTCTTGTCCGCGCGACGCTGTGGGTCCAGTTTTACTGGAAAAAGATTACAATTATCGTCCTCCTTGACAGTAAGGTTCCCTAGTGCATTCACAATCAGACTAGTGCTGACAAATGTCAACAACTCGCTATTGTCAATTGCTATCCCTATTTCTTGAGGCAAAAGTTGAGGAAGTTGGGCCAGATTTGGACAAGATTGATACGGGCCCAGATCTTAAAATGAAAAAAAAGTGAATTAAAATCTAACTTGACAGAAGAGTGAGCACGCAGTCGGTCTTTCCCTCAGCACACGCAACGTGCAGCGCCGTTTCTCCTGTAATTATGTTATATTTTACCTCCCGATGTTTCAAGCACTTCGGAAATGGAGTGAAATTGTGCTTACTTAACCAGAGTATCGATGAATCTGTATCCGTAATTCCACCCACCTTCAATACTTTTCCAGTGCACGAGGGGATGAATGAGCGGCATTCGATTCTCCTCCTCGATCTAAAATTAATTATTAGATAATTAAATCAGTTCCCAATCACCAGGAACATGGTGGTAATGCAGGCAGAGTATCCCGAGTAGGCTGCCGCATGGAGTAGTGTACGACCGAACGTGTCTCGCAAAGGCCATTGCGTTTTGTTCGGATACTCACTGAATTAGAATGGTAGGCTTTGACGGGCACTTCAATTGTGTATTCTTCGATTTTGTTCTCACGCTTAAACAGTCGTAGGCTAAGCGAAGATCTAAGGAATTCTCGAGAAACGATCTAGACCTACATTAATGAATATCTCACACTTTCCACGCGAATCCCAGCTCTCTGATCATCACATTCAGATTGTGTGCCTTTCCACCGAAGCAGGCCATAAAGATCGGAGTCCTGGTAAGAATTTTTATATTTGTTATTTTGGAGGCACTGGCTAGCACGTAATGTTTTCTTTTCTTGTCTCTAGGGATTTAGATTGATTCTGAAACTCATTTCAATATGAATCGCAAAAGTATTCCGGAAAAATGAACGAAGTCAAATTTCAAATATATATTTAAAAGGCTAGAAAATTCTAGAGGAAATGCGGCAGCTACAAAAGACCTAGAAGACGTGGTAGAAAAAATGCTAGAAATTTTGGTAAAGAGGCATGACTTTTAAGGGAGGAATCCAGAGGGTGCCAGTCTTCATCTACGGTTCAATGGTGTCACCCAAGTGGAAATTCTCCCTCACCGTCCATGGGAATCCTTCTCCGTGGGCGATGCTCCCATCGTCACGAGAGTCTGAATGATATCGGGCGAGTCGGCACGACCAGCGGCCAGATGAAGGGCGGTCATGTCGAATTTCGTTCGCTCCTAGAGTTCGAAATACGGGTAATCGTCTCTTCATTCCGCGTGCTCTCTCGTCACTCTGACCGGTGAGAGTACGAGGAATGAAGAGACAATTACCCGTATTTCGAACTCTATTCGCTCCTCAAATGGTTATCTAAGTGATGAGATCCTCACGTAGTCTTCCCTCGATGTCCAAGCAAACGCGGAAAAGAAGCAAATATATTCATTTTAAACTGATACACTTTAGAGCACGAGGATTCACACACATTCCATTATTTCATTATTATTATTTTTTATTTCTAGAAGAAGAAATCTTCAATAAATTACTTATGCATTTCACGCCATGATAAATGCGCCGAGCGAAGCATAACTGCATTCCGTTTTGTTTGACTTTGCAAATCGAACGCCTGACTTTCGTCAGTTTGTATCTTTCCTTTCTGAGCCTTCAAAATAGACCAAACCCACATTCTGGTTCCATCCCTGTCTGATCAACTCCCTACACGCCGCCTCGTTGTTCATGTGCACCGCGAGGTGGAGCGCGTTGTAGCCATAGGCGTCCTGAAAATATCACTTTTAAACTGCGCTAAATAACTTTTTAGAACCTGATCAGCCCGATCGGGACGACTGGCCGAGAGGAGGTACTGGATGCTCTCGAGGTTGCCTGAGAAGCTTTAATTTTAGGATAGCTATCATTCAATTGCCAATCCCAACTTTCAATGAAAATAAAATTGGACTAGCCTGCAGCCACAGCCCACATGAGACACGTGCGCTTGTTCTTGTCAGCGATGTCTTGCACCTGGAATACTTTCGTTTAACGATTACGGTACATACACATTGCCATTCCACATGATCGTAATTTCGCAAGGGCCTTCATCGATCGAATACCGAGTTGTTCAAAGGCCTTGGTTCAACTCACCGTCTCCTCCTCATCATTCCTGGTCGGGGCCCTTGGCTGGACACTATTCTGCTTCGCATGCATCAGCAGCATCTGCAGGGCCTTCTTCGAGTGTTGAGCGGCGTAGTGAGCGGGAGTGACCTGAAAATCGTATTTTGAGACGTTCTGAATCATCTTCTGGTCGTCTGATCTGGTCAAAATAGTCTGATTGAAGCGAGATTTTTTATTTCGAAAATGGAGCGGCGATGATCAATGAAGATCCTCTAAATTCGATACAAGTAGTGCTCGATCGAGTACGTGATTATTGTTTTCATATTTTTCTCTAACCAGCTACAGCCACAATAATTTAAAAATAAACTCCCGGTCCTTACATTGATTTTATGAAGCAAACTAGCTTGCCACACTCTATATTTTTGAAGACCAGTAATTAATGAGCCGTACCTGAAAGTGATCCTTCATGGTGTTCCTCGAGCCGGCCCTCAGCAGTTTGTCCACTGCCTCGACGTGACCTGCGAGAACTATTTTATTTTTACATGACCGTCTCCCCAGAGACCATTTGAATGGATATGCGGAATGTGACGTACTGAATTGGTTAGAGGCCGGGTAAAAAAAAAGGAGCACGGACCTGCATCAGCCGCATAGTGCAGAGGCGTGCGGAACTCGCTGTCGACATTCTGCAATTGTTTAGCAGATTATTAATGCTTATTTGAAAACAAAAACAACAACAATAACTAACCTCGACGATCTTGGGATTCAACTCGAGCAGGGTGTCGATCACTCGCAGATTGTTTGCTGCGACGGCGAGATGAAGGGCCGTCTGAAGGAATTTCAAACGATATGAATATTCTTATCATCGTCGAGCATAAGACTAAACTGCAACATTGCTCCTTGCCTATTGTTTTTATATTTACCATCTACACTAGTGATTTCAATTCAATACACAATATTGGGACACAATGCCAATTAATTGGGTAATTCAATTCGACCAATTAATTGACTTTTATTGCTCACTTTCAGAGGAAGTGAGCGGCCGCAAAGTCAATTAATTGGGTATTGGAATTGGTCAGACATCCCTAATCTGCACCTATTGTTATTCAGATGGAATACCTGTCCGTTCTTATTCGATCCCGAGATGGATATTTCCTTGCGGGCGACGAGCAGACGCACGATTTCTACGGCTGCAATAATATTTACCACGTGATCTTTGACTGATTCAGAGTAAGAAAATTGAAAAGCATGACCATGTTCTGCTCAGGAAAGCATTTGTGTTTTTATTTAGAGATCATTCTTACGTTATTTTGTAGAACCGACTGTACGTCTCATTATGACTCGTTATTTTCCCGATCAGGATTCTTTAGAGGCCACACTAGTAACCAAACTCACACTGCGGGAAGTTCTCGCCCGCCGCGATCATCAGTGGTGTCAGTCCATAAACGTCCCTCTGATCGACGGGCAACCCGAGTTTATCCTCATCGAGGATCAATTGAACACACTCGATCTGAAATGGTATGGTTAGAGTTCGAAATTCGGGTCGCCGTCTCTTCATTTCGCACATTCTCTCGCCTATCTGGCCGGTGAGAGAGCACGTGAAAATAAGAGACGGCTACCCGCATTTCGAACTCTAGTAAAGGTAAAGGTAACGTTGTCTCCACACTGAGAAAACCACGTCGGTTGATATACACAGGTAAGACCGGATCTGGAAAGAACCATCACAATTTCACCCCCTTCTCACTTCCTCTTCATCCCTTTTGTGTAGATAGCACTAACTGACAAGATTCTTTACGTATTATTTTTGCATTGTCCGCCTCCGCAGAATTACTCCCATCACAGTGCCGCCATTGGTTTTTAAATCGCAGTGAAACACAATCGATTCACTTTCGACAATTCTTGAAATTCATTTTGCTGAAGAGCGAAATTTGCGAAAAAAATCTGCACATCGCAATAACTCATCGTAACAATGCATATCTGTACAAAACTCTAACACTACTCGCTGAATATTTTTTCCCGCTGAACTGTAAGACTCTCTTTGTAGCAATACTCACTGATCCATACGTGGCGGCGTAATGCAGGGGCGATCGGGCTTTGTGATCACTCGCCAGCTTGTGAATGTCGTCGTTGTTCACAGCGTCCACGAACATCTTAAATTCATGATTTTCAAAATTAGGCTCCGCTCACCAAGGATGTTCAAAACTTTAACGCACTCTTCATTTCACTTGTTCTCTTGTCGATCAGAAAGAGCGAGTGAGTATTGCTAAATGAGGAGTGAGTTGAATTTTTGAACAGACCTGCCGCCCACAAATCGATAATTCTTACCTTGAGAATCTTCGCGGACGATCGCTTCGCGGCAATATGCATGGGCGTGACGCCCTCCTGAAATGACAAGATTATCAAGCATTCAAAAATACTGCTATTTTAGACGATCAAGAACGTCCGTAGTAAGCCTTAGTGCGGCAATGAAATCGCAGTGACTTCACAGAAAAAAAGATTACCTTATCCTTGACGAGGAACATTCTTCTGTGCATGTGATCGTGATTGAGAGAGGCGTCGGAGAGCAAGTGTTTGATTACCTGAAAAATCAAAAGTGGATCAGATTTTCCGGTTTGCGTTTCTCTGCATCTCGGTTACCCTTTCACCACTGAGCCTGTCAAAGTATGATTTATAATCGAAGATCATTCCAAAAACGGGTATGTTTCAGACAGCACTCTAGTTAGAGATGGAAGGTTACCCACAATCAAGCTCGAATTTGTTCCTCGAATAAAATAAAAATTAAAATTCAAGTGGAATAGCCAACCTTAAGTGCTCCTCCATGTGCAGCCCAGTGCATCGGAATGTTCCCTCGATGGTCGTCCGTCCACCATGAGGCCCCCTTCCTCAATCATAAATATTGAACATCAAGGCAAGGACCAATCGATCAATGTTTTTGTTCCACCCAATAGGAAGGCTACGAACTACAGGCCCACCATGAGGCAGCCTTCCTGAGGTAAAGGTGTATCCACGTCAAGCAATTTAGCAGTCGTAAGACTCGGTGGGACCCACTGGAATTACTACCTATTCTGGTGAGCATCTGGCAAAAAAAGCGAACGCCCTTCGGAGCGCATGACACAATGGCTTTCCCATTCGATATCATTTTTTGATACATGCGCAGAGCTAAAATGCCCTCAAGACGCCCATCCTGAATACAAGGCTCAATTGGATCGAATATTCCCGAATTTAATCCCTCGAACTTGAACACCACTTCTGCAACAGAAATACATCTTTAAAGGAGGAGTAACATGAATATTTTGGTGACCAATCTGTCAACGCCACATTGTAGCAATCCATAACCATATTTGAATTCCGAAACTCCCGTGTTTCCACGACATCAATGAACCGAGCTATAGCGAGTTGGCTTTGTGCCTGAATTCCCCTGAGTCCAGGCAAAGGCGGGGATTTTGAACAGTGGATTTGATGGGAAGAGAGTGCGCCTTGATCTACCCCTGTCTCCCCCTAGCCTCTTCCCATCGATCGCACCCATCCCTCTCTCAATCGAGAGACTGGAGATGGGAATAGGGATTTTGGCAAAGAGCCAGCAGACAACTACTGTAATTGCAAGTCCCGGGATTTCGTTGTGGGAGTCTCTGACATTCATTCCTGTTACTCCTCCTTTAATGTAGATGTTAGATGTATAAAAATATTGTGATCAACTCACTTCACGAGCAGTTGGCAGTTCTTGAGATTGTCCGTCTGGGCAGCGTAAAACAGGGCGCCTCTGCGATGCATCGAATAATATTTTGACTTCGGTCAGTGAAAGGTTCAATTGTGTTTCACAGTGTGTTCTTGTTGAGCTGGCCTCACTTCTGCTCGATAGTTATTGGGGTGATCGTTAAAAAAATAATAGAACGTACTTCCCTCTGGCGTCAACGATGGACTGCCATCCACTCTCCACCTTCATCGCTTTCTCCAACTCACTCTGCAATGAGAATAAGTCGAAAACCACGGCTGTGAAAATCAGTGCACCACCTCTTTTGTTCGCAAACGAGTTTTTTCGTAATGAAAAGTTGCTTACCGTGGTAGCTTCCGCAGCAATGTGCAGGAAGAGCAGATGAGCCGGGGAAAGTTTGAATTCCTCCTCATCTCTCGACATTACCCTGGCAAAAAATAATTAAGGGGCTTACAATTGTTGTGTATCGAAATTCTCGATTACATACGAAAAATGAGTGCGGAAACGGTTGAAAACTGCACGAAAGTCGATCGCAAAAAATGTACATAATGAAGGGTGGGATTGTGATGCATAAAAGGGTGTTGGTCAGTGTATCTCCCCTCTCTCTATCTCTTTACTTTCCCTCTTACTCCTAATGATGATAGAGAGATCGATCGACTTTCACTATGAACCAACTTCCTTTCGAGATGAGATGTTGATGACTCATAAAAGTGAAATCCATAAGGACAGAGAAAAACTCGTAAGGTGTCAATGCCAAGTAATTATTTTGATTAACTTAATGACGTTCGTCTAGTTAAAATGTCATTGAAAAAATGTAAACCAATTTTCGTCACTTCCCGAACCCCTCGGGAGTTTTCAGAGATCACACAATCACAAAAGGGCAGTTGTCACTGGGGGGGTCAACACGTGGCCTAATCTACTAAAAATAATCAAGTTTCTCGGTTATTTCGGGAGACGAAGTGATGCAATTGGACAGTTTCCGGCCCGGCCCCCGGCTATAAATAGTCAGTGGTCACGGCTCTCAGGGTCTTCCTGTTTTGCTGTCTGTAATTTACTTTATCTAGAGTTCTGAGTGAATCCCTTTTCATGCTTTATCCGGTAGTTCCGGTCGATGGTGTTCGATTCTAAATATAAAATTGATTCGTTTAATGTGCGACACCTTCCCCCTTTCTATTATTTTTTCTTTCCTTCATACACATGTATTCTAGCTAGCAAGCAAGTGTCTCGGGCAGTTCAAAGGGTGATTCCGACTGCATAATGGGTGTGGGGGACGGCACGTGTAAAGGGAGAAGGGCGATCACCTACAGTCATTATTTCGACGTCAGACTTGATGACGACAGCGGATGTTTTATTGCCTTGCCTTTATCGTTGCTGCGATGTCGTATTTTCCTCTAAACTACAAGCACTTTCGATGTTTGATTCCTATGAATTCATGCTAAAGGCAATCATGAAATTTAACTTTTTTCCTGAACGGTGCGTGTTTCTGTACCATACGGTATTGTGATGCAAGGAGCCACCGAATTCTTTCATATCTTCTGAGAGTTCTGAGAAAAACATTTTCGTTGATTTCTCTGAGTTCTGAAACCTTCGCTGTGCGCAGAACTTTTGGCGTCGCATTTGCTCCGATCTCCCGAGCAAACAAACAGTTTGTGGACGTGAAACTGCGCAGGGAACGTTATCAATCCTTCCTTCCATACTATACTCTTTCTTGCTTGGTTCTTTGCCAGGCAGAATTGCTCGCTCTCGGACTTCTTTCAACGACATCTCATTTCATCAACAGACATGCACACACGCGGACTCTCCTCTCCTTCCCTTGTCCCTCCCTCTCTCACCGTCTACACTCTCCTCTATTGCCCCACTCTCTCCCCTCCATCTTCTCTCTCCACTTCGCTCTCTTGCGCTAGTTGCGATCAATGTGAAGCCGGGGGAAGAAGGGGAGGGAGGGGGCTTCCCCCTACCCAACCATTGCTTGCTTCCCCCTCACTTCATACACTTTTCCCCTCGCCGCTCATACACCCAGTGGGCACCTAGGCCTTCCCATTATCAACTCATTCATCTAACATTTCCCACGTTGAGTAGCTCCAATCACGAGTTTAGCGCTCACAGTTTCTCATACTTTTACCCCGAGACCCTTGATTAATTGCGCCCAGTAAATTGCAAGTAGGACAACTTTGGGTGCCAAACTGAGATCTCTCTCGACGGAATTTGTTGGTCGCAACCGGTTTCGCTACCGAGATAAGATATAAGAACCCGGGGAGATTACTGTTAGTGATATAGAGATAGATACTTAGTTCGCTTATCCGGTGGAAGTTTACTACTTTCAAGCTGTTGCAGCCGAATAAGATAAAAAGGTAAATGTCATTCCGTTAATTATCCTGCGCCCTACGAGAGATCACTGCTATGCCAGTGATTACTCTGACAGCCCTATATTCGTCTGATTTCTCAGGTCAGAATCCGTATTCCTTTGATCTTTCCCTTCTCCCTTCAATTACGTCGACGGGGATTCCCAGACGTCGTTCCCGTCGTAAACAACTCTCACTCGTTAGTTTAGACTCGAGATTTCTGGGAAGTCTTTATGCGAAAGGCTATTCTTAAAATGTCGTAGGCAACACACTAATTTGACTTGCGCGAAATGCGCATTAGTCTCTGAGCTCGGTGATCGCTATTAGGGAAGCTGTAAGCCTCTCAGTACGCCGGACTTTACGCACATTGTAGGCAGCGTTGGAGTATTTTTGATTCATCACTAGTTCATTGTATCTGAGCGCGATGAAAATTGCGGATGGAGCCCAGTACGCCGAACTTCCCGTGTACTCAATTTAAGTGCTCCGAAGGGCAGAGTCCAATCGGTTCTTTCTCTCATCTAGTGAAAAAATCTGTAATGAGCAGCGCTTATTCTCAGATTTCATGCGAATCCCCCACGCAATCAGGCTCTATCTGGTCAGAAAACTGTGAGAAGTTGATCACTTCTCTTATTCATTTTGTTCATATCTTTGGCCTTCATGTCTTTCCATTGCATTTTCTTTCCATTTCGCTTCATCCTTCCTCCATCCTCTGAAAAAAGGTTAGAAATCGCGACATTCCATTGTCCACTGCCATTTTATTTCTGTCTATCCATGAGCAATTTCGGAGATTCGAGAGAATCCGATCAATTCTTCACTCCATTCTTCCGTACGTGCGCACAGATGTCAAACTGTCTGCATCCGACTCCTTTTCTCCTTCTTTTTTTTCTCCTTTTCTTCTCTTCAGTTTGCCCACTCTGCACGGAAATAAGCCGCAGCGAGAAGTAATGGGCGAAGACGAAGACGCTTTCCCACTTACTATTTTCTGTCCCTGCCGACCCAGAGTACGGTTGGTTTGGGCATACTGTAGTTCCGTATCCTATCTTCTTCTTATTTTTATCTATTGTAGCTAGAGTTGCAGATGCTCAGAAGAATAATCTTCACTGTGTTTCCCTTTCTTTTCTCATAACTCTACCGTAATTGTGATTCACACATCAGTCTAAGAAAGCGAAAGCTTTTTTAGCTTGACTGAGTATCATCAAGCCCCGATCACTCCTAGTCGACTAGTACTATCCTGGCTTTTATCTTCCTCTGCACACCTGTCGGCTTCTCTTCATGAGACTCCCGTTGACTGATCGAGATGTGCTCTCACTCTCTCCATTTGCCATGCTCTCTCTCCATCTCTGACTTGTGTCAGACTCTCTCATTTTCCCATGCTCTCTCGCCCTCTCTGCCCACCTCGAGAGCGGTAGCATCAGGTGCTGTGGGGACGCCGCGGGTCCACTCGATCACGTGAGCTGCACCCTCCTCGCTGCACGTGCTCTCTCGTCGGTCAGAGAATACGAGAGAGTGTGGGAAACGGAGAGAGTGGACTTGCACTTTGGCCCTCTCGGGGGACGTCTACACTGTCCTGAGACTGGCTCATTCATCAGCCACTTCCCCCCTTTGCTTACCCTCACATCCTCCGTCTCTTCGTTTCGCGTGCTCTCTCGTCATCTCTGACCGACAAGAGAACATTCTAAACTTAGATACTGTTGACCATGTTGAATACGAACCGAGGTCCCTTCTGTGAGCAGGGTGTCTGATGATTCGGTTACCCTTTATTCCCAACCAGTCTCTTCACTTTGAGCGCTCTGATGTACAGTCGAAGGTTGAATGCGGACATCTGGGTACAGTGTGTATAGACTGCGAGTCATCTTTCACGTCCTTTGTTCCGTGTTTCCAAATCTTCGAGTCAAAAACTATCTGTGTACAGCGTCTTCGATGAATCAGTCGCCCTTTCACTGGACATTCTTTGTTCAGTCTGTTCAGTCTTCTCCACATTTCATTCGTTTCATTCTGACCCGAACTTTGAATGCAGTAACGTGAGTTCACTGTCCCAGACAGTGAATCATGCCAGATGTCTTTTCACTAGACGCTCTTTGTCGCTTGTCTCGTGGTGATGAAAATAGAGGGTGTCGCACTATCCGCGTGGTGATTCGGATGACTAATTCGAAGAAGTCTTCATGTTTTCGTATTTGTTCGATCTCTGATCTCTTTTTACCTTCTAAACACAATACATTCTCACTAGGAAGTCAGTGTTTTCGTATCCGCGCGTTCTCTGAACTCTCTCATGTTTTCATTCCTTCCATTTACGGAATCTGCCGTCGGTCAGTCACGAAAACTGCGTGCTTCTGATGGCTAAGCCGTATGTCTCTCTCATTTCTCATACTGACGAGAGATAAGACAAATGAAGAGACGAGAACTTTGCTCAAGCCATGTTATTGTAGCCGCTCGCTCTCTGGACGCCCTTTTGTAGGAATGTTTTGCCACTTCCATTTCACAGAGTCAGTCACGTAAGCTACGTGCTTCTTCAATGAAATTCTGTCGTTTAAACGTGCTCACGGAGCCTTTTCAAAAATTGTCGCACGGTAGGTGTGAATTGATTCGGCATGGAAGTCATGCAATATATGCTTGATCGTTCTTCGACTCTTTGTTTGTATCCATGCAACGCGATATACTCGTTCACTGAGCTCTCTCTCTTACGTCCACACTTGCACAATATCTCTCTCCCTCAACGTGGAAATCCGAGAGTGGCTCTTGAGCGTCTCTGCGACTCTCGACAACGTTTCTTCCGGGTCCCACGAGCCTAAACATCAGAGAAACCCCAAAGCAGTAATCGTTTGATCTCGCATTCGTACAAGGAAACAACTCCAATATCTTGCAGCTCGTGTCGTAGACTTGTTTCCCCCAGAATATCGAGATCAGGGATCATGGTATCCCATTTTCCGGTCCCACCACGATCTCGGGGGATTACGGTAGCCTTCGATTCTCTTCGTTCGACTATTCTTCGCTCCCAATCACGTGAACGACTGCGCCATTTCCAATAAGCGATGCGTGAATAGATAGAGGAAAGAGGCGAGTGAATAGATGTGAGAAATGGCACTTTTTGCCATTTCGAACATTTCCCGCTCTCTCCGTTTCCCGTGCTCTCTCGTCTTTTCTCTGCTTCTCTACTTCTCTCTCCGACACGCGATCTCTAACCAGAGGGCAGGGTCCAGATGGACGGAGCTTCCTCTTACAAATGGCCCAGATTTCGGGCACTCTCTCACTTTTACACACTATTTCGCCTCGTATTTTCAATGATATCTGCTGCGCCAACAATGATCGCAGTCTCTCCTTTTTCCGTGCTCTCTAACCGGTCAGACAGGGCGAGAGAGCATGGGAAATTTAGAGACAGAAGATCATCGATCATTCCTCAGGGCATCGATTCCAATGGGAAAATTTGTGCAGAGAACAAACTTCACCTCGCAATCTACCTGGTGTAACACTCTTCATCAATCTTTTCGGTTCCCTCTTCTCTCTTCTTTTCTCACTTTCGATCGGAGGGCCAAAACCCACTCGCTCTCTCAATTTAGCAGCACAACTTTGACTACTCATGTGATCTTCGATAGAGTTGGAGAGAGGGTTCCTCTTCGTTTAGGATGATGGACTTTGGGTCGATTAGAGGTGTTGATAGGGGGAGTTGAGTTCGAATAGGTGATGGGGATCTCACTTTATCGACTGTAGTAAATCACGGCTCAATCGAACGAGAAATTACATAGAATGGCGATGATGCGCGCTCTTTTTGTATTAATTTGCTCTAAATTGTCATAGTGAATACTACAGTACTCCCCTCGTTCTCACAAGTGCGTCCTTTCCCATTCCATTCTCATTAGGCTTATTGGCCTCTATAATCTCGCTCGCTCTCGGATTTCCTTTCCATTCCCAGAAAGGCGCTACGTCACACTAGGCTAATGACTACGCCGAGCCGGAAATTCCTCTCATTTTCCGGCCCCGGGTATTCTGCGGTTCTCAGGTCGAAGCCGGGTCTGACCCTATTTACCGGCTCCGGAAATTGTCCGGCTGCCACGGCGTATCCCCTCCCTCACTTCCTTGTTTTCGAAAAGTGAGGACAGTGGGCACGAGGCAAGTGGTTGATGTTCGAGTGGTCCGGAGAGATTATGGGAGACGGGGAGAGAGGGTCCGCTACCATTATTCTCGTCGAGTGATGGAGTGGGGTTATTGGAACCCGGAGGTGTCACTCGGCCCAAACAATGCAGCATTCTCTTTGTATATTCTGTTAGCTTGATATCGAAAGCCATTGTTCGTTGGGATTGATGGACTGAGAGGGGGGAGGGGTTTGAGAACCAACCACTGTGTCATTCCCCTCACTCGAGCATCGATTTTCAAGCACAATGCTGCAGTTTCTCTGTGAGTATAGCCAGTTTGGGATATAAATGCTAGGATTGAGAGCAAATTGCGATTGTTTTAGTATTCACTTGGTTCTCTCTTTATTTCGTCAATGGTTCGGGCCGGAAAAAGGCGCTATTTCATCTTGCACTGCCATCGTTTGATGACGACGCGATTAGGAAAAAGAAAGGGATAACTGTCTTTAACACCGGAACTCTCCATTCGCATTAGACTCATGTCTTGTTGCTACTCTTAATATTAGCGATCGGTCCCAGACACAAATTCGCATAAGCTTTCCGGTTGCTACCCAATCTTACAAAGTGTTGTTGTCAATCTACGCACTGCCCGCTTTCCAAAGTACATTGACTCAGTTTCGCTTACGCAATCCCCCTTTCGATTTGTACCATTTCAAAACATGCCAACTACAATTTGTGCTTACATTCACACCCAGAATGAACCCCTCGGGTTCTTTGCCTCTTCTCGTCTCCTCCCCTTCTCTCAGCCCCTCAATTTCCTTGTCAGCCCATTCCACTCTCCTCCTCTTCTTCTTCTTTATTCCCTCACTGGAAGACTGCTGAACATTCTTGTGCACACATGTGAATTGCACAAAGTGTTGTTGTCACTCAGCAGATGGACGCTATCGACTACCGTAACCCGGCCGAGTTCGGAAGAGCGCGCTAGATACTTCATTTATTCGCCCAAGGCCTCATGACCACAAGGCATCGGCCCCAGCTCAACTTTCGTTGAGGAATTGTCTTACTTTTGGCTGTTTTTCAAAGCGAGAGAGCACGAGAACTGGAGAGGGTTAGACATTTTCCCTTTCCCTTATTCTTCTTCTTCCATTCCATTCGACTCCTTCTGTGCAGAACCACCACTCTCTGTGTGCCTTTCTTTCTTCTTCTCCATTTTCTCCTCAGTATTCCCCTCTATTTCACACATTGCGTAGCAGCCTGCCGGCCCGCTACGCAGCCTGCATCGCATCGAATTGATCGGTCAAGCGACTCGGGGCTGCTACGCAGTCCCAGTGCCAAGGGATTTGGGCGAGTGTGACGTTCGCCCTTATCTGATATTCGGCCAGACTCGAGCGGCAGTAAGTAAACAACTTTTTTCGAACCGGCCGAAAACGTTCCGTCCCTTCCGCTCTCTCCATTTCACACGCTCTCTCGTCGGTTAGAGAAACGGCGAGAGAGCATGCGAAATGAAGAGACCGAGAGCATGGCCGCCTCCCGACTTGTTGCATGTGACTTCTTCATTAGGCGGTGGCATTCTCGATATCCGCCCTCTCAAAATTGCGTTATCTCTCGTCGGTCAGAGAAGGCGAGAGAGCATGTGAAATGGAGAGAGTCGTCCCGTCTATTTCCACTCTCATCAACACAATTCGATCTAGTCGATGTTGCCTGTCACAGTTGATTCATGTCACTTCTCCTCCTCTCTTTTCTATCTCTCATCACCTCTCCTCATTCTTTTTCGTCTCACTCTACCCAATCGTATTGCACCCCTCCCCTCTATTCCCTCTCTCTTCACCCTTTTGGGCTCTCTTGTTATCTTCCCATTGCGCCGATTGTTTATTGGCCAATGAAGAGCTCGAGAAGAGAAGAGCCCTCGCTCAAACGCCCGTCGTCCCCCCCCCCCCCGGTTTAGAGATCTTAGCATGCATGCACTCTTGATGGTCAGAGGGGTGTGTCGTTTTAGATCAACTCTATCGTTTCTTAAAAATCTGTTTCGAAAATCCCGAAATTTAATGATTTCCCAGGTTTGGCCCTTGAATGCACTCATGATTGTCATGTCGTTTGGGTAGAGGAGGAACAGACCGCTAAATTCATATTTTCTCAACTTTCCTTGCATTTTTTTCCCATGCACTCTTGACGTGCAGCAACATAGTTTCAAATGGTGAAACAGAACATCGAATCTAATCTTCCTTGTCTCGTTTCTGTTCTTCCCTTCTCTTCCTGCGTGGATTCGATTGGCACACAAGATTGCAATCTTGTTTTGGCCCTTTTCTTTCTTCTTCTTTTGCTGTTTTCTTCTGCTCAGCTGGCTCTACTTTGCTCACGAACTTCCTTATGGACGACTTTTAGGAAACAGCGTCCGAGGGCACGCACCCGCAGCCGCACCACCCCGATCGCGATAGTGTATCATCTAGTAGTAGTAGTTAACTAGTTTGAGAGGAAGAAATAGGCTTTAGTAGACCGGGACACAAAAAAAGAAGTGTTGTGAGGGTGAGGGAGGGTGAAAGATGATTCCTCTGTTGTCACAAGGTCTTCAGGGGTATTCACATGTCTTTCGCTCACCAGAAAGCACGGAAAATGAGGAGACAAAGTGGCTTTTGATTTCCCCCTGTTTACTCTTTGTCTCACAGTAGTAGTAGATCGATCGGAGAGGGGTAATGGGAGATGGGGAGGAGGAGGAGGAGAGGGGAGACCTTCAGAGTGCAAGAGACTCAATGCTCGCACTTTCCCTCTGTACCCGTCTCTACTTTCTCCTCGTTCCTTCGTTTTCTCTCACTGCCCTGAGTGTGTCTCATTCTTGAACTTTAATCGTTTCGAGATGAGGAAGCATTTAGTTCAATAGAAGGTTCAAGTGGTAGGTTCAGAAGGCCTCAGTACTCACTCAGTCTTGATCATTGGGGAAGACGTGGGCTCGCTCTTTCCCAGATTATACATATTTGTCATCACTGATTCGTTTTCGGAGATTCTCGCTGTTTCTTGTCAGAATGATAGGGAAAGGATGCCCTCTTAAATGGTGACAAGAAACCGAATAAGTACCTCGTTTTCAATCATTTTCTTTCTCCCCGCACGCAAAGGTTAATCAAACTTAGCGCCCTCTGCCATTGTTCTTCGTGCTGCTCATTACACCCATTAACGAAAACTATCGCGCGCGGACCCCCGCTTTGATAAGAGAAAAGAGAGGGGCAGTGTTGATGATTACAGCCACTCTGACAAGCCGTGCTTGTTGACTTTTTTTGAAGGCTGCTATCGAAGAAGCGCGGGCTTTAGTAGTATTTACTCTCATTCATTTTACTTCACTCTTTGTTCACCAATCAAACTGTAAATAACGTCGTAAATAACCGGCACTTTTTGACACAAACTCTCGACGGTGAGTCGAAAATGCGTTCCCTCTCCTCCCCCCCCCCCCCCCCCCCCTGAAATTCAATATGTTTTGATTCGTTTGAGAGGGGATCTTCGACCTCTCAAAGAAAATTCTCGCTACACAATGCCTCCTTTCGATCATTCATCATGATTTTTCTTCGCTTCCCCTCAGTTGCCACATTTCCCTCCCCCTCTCATTCTTCTTCTTTTCTTCTCTCGGGTTCAGAGTTCGCGCGCTGGGTGCATTACACTCGAGGATCTTTGGCCATTTATCCGTTCCGATAATAATCATTGGATAACGGTCGCGGACTTGCGCTCGTTAGCGCCGATTGGCCTACGTTGATCATTGATGTAGACGGCGTGGCGGCACAGTGCGCCCCATCCCTCTCCTCTCTTTGCTAAATAAATATTGTGATGGCTCCGAGGATTCTCCTCCTTTTGCTCTTTTTCTCCCATTTCTCTTCGATCAACGCCATCTCTCACTGATTAGAGTATAGTCGTAGTTTGGAAGCTCTTTCCTCGCTCATTATTGTAATCATTCCGAATCGAATGGCCCATCAGTTCCACTTATCGGTCATGTATCGAATATTGAGAGGCCCGTTGCAACCAGATAGCATTCATTTAGAGAGAAAGTAAGGCCATTATGATTCCCAGTATTCTCCTTGGAAGCGCCCACTGATTATCAGTCTTATCACCATGTCTCCTCCATCCGCGCACTCCCTCCCGACCAGAGGTTGAAATGATAAAATCACAGCGCTCTTCGCTGTCATTTTATTGCCGCCCCTGCGTCCCACTGATAGTCATTAGAAAGGGCCCTCGAAGTACTGGATACTTGCCTACAGTACCCTTTGAAAATCACTCCTACCGTACTCCCCGAATATCGATTGATTTTATCATTGCGATTTATCATTATCATTGCCTCACTATCAGTGTCTGAACTCTACACACTGGCCATATTCTTCACCGTTCCTCATTTCTGTCGATGATTTATTTGCTACCGTACTCCCAATCGATATTCCGACACCTACCGTACCCTACCGTAACCCTCACTCATCTCAGATCACCCCATCATTGCAGTTGTTCCGCCTCTCAGGCGCGGCGCGACAGCCGCTAGCCGTCTTTTGAAAATTTCTTCCGCGACCGGCAATTAGGAATCTCCCTACGACCGAACCAGAACCGGAACCAGAGCCAGAACCGGGAAATGGACGAGATGAACGAGCTGCTGGCCATAGTGGCCATCGTGGTCATCTGCTGCGTCATGTTCCTCGCGTGGCTGCTGTCGATGGCCATGTGTCCGGACACCATGGTCAACATACTCTCCGGCAAGGGGTGAGCGAATTTACCGGCTCCGGATCTGGCGATTTCCGGCCCTATGCGCTGTTTACGCTCAAAAGTGCAAGTTCGTAGTATCTAATCGAATTATCAGCGAGCCACGACTGGGGAGCAGGAAGTTTATAGCGATTAGGCAGTAGTTCGACCCGTGACAGATTGCGCTAATGCATAGATCGAATTCAAACATTCTTCGGCGGTTTCGAGCGAGTGTCCCGTCATTTCTCGCCAGGGGTCAATGTATGCGTCTCTCGCAACATTTCTACCTGGAATTGAGAGAGACGGGGGTGATTCCAGGGGATCGAGATAGATAAGAGTACCCGATTGTTCTCGGAATGAGATTGATTGTGTGATTGAGAGGCGGACGGTAGACTAGGTTTTCTCTGGGATGGTCGACAATTTTACGACCCACGCTCTGATATCAGTTAACGATCGAAAATCACGCGTAGATAATCAGCCGCTATGACGCCTGCGGATGTTTTGCCATTGACAATGAAAAATGTGGTTAGAGATGGGCGAGAGAGCACTTGGAATTGAGAGAGTCAGACGAATTGCCCCGAGCTATTTCTGGTAGATCATTAGTCGAAGGGAAGCAAGTTCCGGAAGTGAATTGGGATAGCCGTAATTGGATTAGCGTGTGCAGTCCCACTACGATTATGCTGAGAAAGGGAGAAGAGTTTGGAGTGCGGGAAGGTGATCGATGCATTAGTCGCATGGGCTAAAAAGCCGTGCTCTCGCACCGGAAACTATAATGGACCGGGAAATGTGCGTGCGCCGGCAAAAAGTGATGTGTGAGTCCAAAGTTTTGATCGCTCCTTACCAGCTGAGCAAATGCTAGAGAAATGAAAGACAGAGATCACCATAGCCGGATTATAAGTCCGGAAGATGGTAGCCGGAAAATAGAAGACCGGGAAATAACCGCGGCCTAATTGCAGGAAGGGCTCCGGCTCCGGCTCGAACAACAGCTATCGCGAGTCTCGTGAACTCATCCGAAAGAGTGATGAGAGTGTGGATGTGGAGGCAGGCACGAGACCGACTGAGGGAGCATTCGAACCCGGTGAGAGTCATTGATAATTTTGCAACGTACCATATTTTTTTCCAGAGTCCTATAGCGTAGAAGCGCATCCGTTTCGTGCCATGATAGGTGTTGGACATTGATATTGGCAAATTTAGGGAAATCAATAATCGATTACCGTAACCCTCCCCTCATCCCCTCAGGATCCGAATCGGGCGGTCACCACGTGGTCGAGGACGCGGAGCTGGTTCGATCCGTCTCGGCCGTTCTCGCAGTTCAACTTCAGAATCAGCAGAGACAGTTGACGGATAAGAAATTGAGTGTGGTGGACGAAGTGGATGAACAGGTTGGAACTCATTTTTTTTAAAGAAAACACAGCGATGACAACATTATTCTTTTCATATTTGACGAATTATTACGTCGGTATGAAACATAACTGACGTAACATAACTGGAATGTGACGATCAGCCTTGTTTTTGTTGGTTTGTGGCGACCGAAAAGGGATCGAATGTGGGAGAAAAATAGTTGAATATTTGTGTAGCTTGATTCATGAGTGATTCATATTCTTCGATTATTATTATTTTTAATGATTCCGGCAGTTCCATTAATTCCCACTCTCACATCGACAGGTTACCTTCCCCTTGAAACATAGCTGATCAGTATCAGATTAGGAGGTGTTTACAATAGGTGGAAAACATGGCTCGTAGCGAGGAAATAAGGATAAGGGCGTATCGGCTTAGTACCGAATCACTCTTAGTGACAAACATTCCTTCCACATTCAATCCGGGTCCGAAATATTTCCTAGACTAAAGTTCACCTGTATTTTCGAAAATAATGATTTAAATAATTCACTAAATTATAAAATTCCAGCTGACGCTCCAATCGACGATTCACTCGGGCGGTCGTCCGTCCATCCTCAAGCATCCCGTGACGCAAGTCGTCGTCGAGACGCACCCCGAACCACACGGCGACGACGTTTGAGAAACGTCGCTCCTGCTGCACCACTCGCCCACACCACGAATCCCCCAGCCACAGCTTAGCCCCTTTGATTCAGGCTATACTGACCAGAGAACGAGTCAAATTAACCCCTACTCATTACATCACTACACCCATGATCGAATGCTTGTAAAACTATGAAAGTTGAGAGTCGCTTAGTCCTCCTGGTTGATCTTTGATCTTTGATTTCTTGCGTGTTTCCCATCTCCTCTCAGTTCGCCCACACCCCCGTTCAGCCCCCATTTCCCACTACGAGGTAGTCCAGTTAGTTATCGATTGATTGATCCACCGTAATCCTTCCCTGCGAGACCCGTCCGACCCCCTTACATGCCTCTTGTTCCACATTCTACCACCCCCTGCGACACACTCCAAGAGATTTTCACTGATTTTTCGTGTTTACCGTAGTTGTTCGAGTTCGCGTAGTCCCGATCGAAAACTGCTTTTCCAGCTCGAGTGCTTACTACATTATTTCCTTATTCATTAGAATCGATTCGCAAATTGCCTTTAGGTGATTCTTCTTCGCTTCTTGTCTCTTGCGTGTAATTTGTCTGTCAAATGCTGCTGTTTTCGTGACCGATGCTTTCCCTAATATAGATCCCGATTCAACGCCTTCAATTGTGCTTCTAATATTGATTGACGACTTCGATTTGTGCGGTTATCTAAATTCCCCAAACCATTGCCCCCTTTTTGTCCACTATTCTTTCGGTTTCGAACTGAAATGAAACTGATTTGCCTCTGGAAGGTTCGCACATTCACCGGTTTGTTACTTGTTTGTTTTGTACAGTTTCCGTGCCCTCCAGAACACCATTTTCAGTTCAGTTCGAGACTTTTTTCTTCACTCTTTTTCGTATGCAACGATAGTCTTTTCCTGCTGACTTTTCCTTGTAAGGGCGGGTCAATAAACTGCTTTATTGAAGACATTCACGAGTTGCCTACACACAATAATCCAGCATGGAGCCTGCGCAAAGATCTGCACAACTTTTCGAGATTTACAAGAACATGCGAGAGAACAGGCAAACATGAGAGGGTCTAGACACGATTTGCCTTGTCAATCACAACAGCCATAAGGTGTGACTGAAAACACGGGGGCTCAGTCGGGGTGAATCCGCGCGATTATCCGCGGATTAGCAAAAGCCGGCTAAGCTCCCGATTCGCAACAGTGAATCGGAGACAAGAATAGGCGCCACGTGACTTTTTGTCGCAGAAACTGCTCGAGGAAAAGCGCAACAATCAAAAGGTAAGATTAGAGAGATCGATGTGATAAGGCAGCATGTTGGGAACTTCCTCGATTTTTCGCCCAGGTAACACCAGCTCTAAATGGGAATAAAAATGATGGGGAGAGAATTGTCTTCGATAAAAGGGCCAGAAATCGAAGAAGAAAAATATTGATATATAATTTTTTTTCGTAAACCATTAAACAGTGAGAATGGCAACAAGTGCTAGGGGTAGAGTCAAGATAATGTCCAGATTGAGATACTCGATGAAACCTTGCAATCGACCTCGGGGGTAGAAGTAGGAGGGCAAGCCTGAAACGGACATTTGCTAGAGTTTATCACTAAGATCCCTTCCCTAATGATTTCCTCCTGCATGCCCAATGCCCTTGCTATCAAGATACGAATTTATGTGAACGGACAGCAAAGGCGCAGAAATCGTCTACTCTATGCAATGCATTCGAACTACTATTTGTTTAAAGAGAAGGGAGAGGAAAATAATAATATAAGCTAACCTGGCTTCCCCTCCGGTCCTCTCTTCTTCAGCAGTCGATTCACGTGGAATGCAGCTTCATCGAGAGAATCCATCGGACGATCGAGCATCTTATTGTAATTTTTTTTATTGTTATTATTTATTCATCAACGCTCGATGCGAACGAAAGAACAGGTATCGTGTACTAGCGGAGATAGGAAATATCGTGAATTTATTCAGGTAATATAATCACTCTATTCAATCCGCATAATCTCTCAAAAGTCGTAGCGATTAGACCATTTATAATGGTGAGACGTATTCCCGTGCTAATAAATTCATTTCTTACAGAGAGAGATGAGAAAATATCAATTCTTCACTCCATCCGACCCACATTTATCCACTGTGAAACTCATCTCACCTGCTTCACAAACCGCTTCGCTGCTCGCGCGTGCGCAGAGGATGAAATGACCGACTCGATCTGAAAATAGTCATTTGTCGATTCGTTTCGCCCGTCCTCTACCGTAACCTTGTCGTACACCACACGCTCCTCTATCGTGTGTCGATCGAGCATCTCGGCGAAGCCCGCGCTCCGCACTAGGTACGCGTTGCGTGCCTGCACACACAACATTAGTAAACGTCGCCTGTCGAAAATTGGACAGCGCGAGCGGATTGGGAAACGTCGCCTTTCACGAAACATCAACCTGTTCCGCGAAGAAGCGATTGAGAATATTCGATATGCCGCCTTGTCGTATTTGCATTTTCACCGTGTCTATTATCGAGTTCATAGAATTAGATAGTTGAATTTTGATCATCATTAAACAGGCATAGGCCCTGATTACTGGCAAAATTTATTTCTGGCACTTATACCGCCTTGAGCTACCGTACGCTCTTTCCGCCCGGGGCTCACCCTCAATAGGCGGCTTCCGCCAGTCATCCACTCCTTTGTACGCCCAGATAATGCGATAGGAGGAGAGACGATTAAGGGCCAGTCTGTATTGTGCACTTGATTATGTAGGATTGGTGCGAGATACTTTTGAATTTGAAGCAATATTTCGATAATTGTGTCTGCTTATCTCACTGAAAATAATTTCAGCGATGCAGTTATGTTTCACAATTAGTTCAGATTCAGAGAAACACAGAGTCGGTGATTGTTTCCACGCCATTGAGAAAAAAAGAAACCAAATAAGCAACCTGAACGCCTCTTGCTTCTCTTCCGGGGCGAGTGACCAGTGGACGTACGTGCCGAATGCAACGATTATCGTGCCTGAGGGAATGTGAGATCATCTACAGGTATCTACATAGGTCTTTCTGCTCTTCTCAGTTAGCGTGTTCTCTTCTCGTCTGTCTGATCGACGAGAGAAAACGCGAACTGTAGTGACCACATTTTTTTAATAAAGAAATTGTCGATTTTCCGCTCTTGAATAAGTAATTTGTTTCTAATTATTCCACAATGAGGGGGTTAAGCTTTCCTAAGCTTCCAATATCGTGTTTGTGGATTTAAATGTTGTTTTCGAATCAGCAAATTTTCTACAAATTGAAATTTGGCCTTTGCCAACGACTATGAGCAAACAATGAAACACATTCGATTCAGAAATATAAATGGGGAACTTTTGTTCCATTGCATATTTTCCGTTTCCTAAGCGAGCAGTGAGGTCGCTTCGCCTAGCGAGAAAATGTGCGAAATCAGCAAACGGTAGCCTGTATTTAGGTGTCCAAAAAAAAACAAAAAAAAAACTGAACCTTTCGATGCCGGATCCTCCACGAATTCCCTCCACTCCTCAGGCAGTTCCTTTCTCACAGGACAGTAAGCTCCGTGGAAGAACACCTGGAAAAATCAAAAAAGGGTTCCGCGTCCTAGCGCGAGATTACGGTATCTAATGCAGTAGGATGGACACATCATTGGAGCTCGAAATATGGGCCTCCATCTCATAATTTCGCATACAATTTCGTCATTATAGAGGAAGCGAGAGGGTATGTGAAATGAAAAAAGGAAGCTCATATTTCGAGCTTGCGGTATTTACGGTAGTAATTATGCGATACATCATTAGTCCTCGGAGCGGGAGGGAAGAGCGAATCGGGCATATCGACGAAGGAAAAGGAGAGATTCCGATGGAAATAACGCCAATCGAAGTAGGGAACGACGGGAGAGAGGACCTGTTGTGGAATTGATTATCAGCCTCCAAAATTTTTGTCTTGGATCTTCATCTTAGAAAATATTAGTTTCTAAATACGACACAGTGAGGTGTTCATTGCAGTATCGCTCTCGCCAATCAGTATGAGCTAATGATGAAACACATTCCATTCGGACCCAACTCTATTTCTCATCTTCGAAATCGCAATTCATAAGCGATCCGCTAACTTCTTTCATCGTAGCTCCCCATTCGATGGCGTAGAAATAGTAGCTGATTGCCCACTCGACGGATGAGTGGACACGATCGAAGAAGTTGGAGGGCTGAAAAACACGCGAAGAATTTTAAAAAAAAATCAAGAACATTGAGCACCAGGTTAAATAGAATGCTGGAAATGTCTTTAGAAGGAGGATGCCTTCTCCATTTTACACAATTGCTACGATCTCACATCAAAGTCGTCCCTTCCACCAGTCATGTGATTCATCGGAAGAATGCCGTAGTTCCTGCGATAGTCATTGAGAATTACAAGGTTGATAGATTTCAGGTAGGGTGATTTTAGGCAAGCTGCAATTGTGATGGTATTCATAGTAGATAATAAGAGGGCGAGCGGTCAATGCTCTAGATTAGCCCACCTTCCGAATGCCTTCATCGTTCCGGGCGCTGGTTCCATATCGGACGAGTGCATGTAGACAACTGGCGCACCGGAACGAGCGGCGATACCGTATCTGCAAGATACGGTATCACTACCTCATAGCAATATTATGTTAATCACTTTTTTGTATTTTTTTTCTGGAAAGAGACCCTATTATCACGGCACTTAGATACGATTACGCTCAGTAAGCCTATGTAGAGGATTGATCGAGTCTGTATGATATCGTGGTATTAGGTGCAGCAAATCGGATCAATGAATACAATCCGAGTGAACGGACCCACAAACGGCAAAGAGTGAGTCGACCATGGTCAGATCCCATCCTGCTTCGGCAATCGCTTCCACACGATCTCTCGCATTCCTTGAATTGATTCATTATTGAGACGCAGATAGTTTTTCTGAGGTATTAAAAAAAGGTTAATGAACACGCGAAGTCAAACGAGATGATGCATTATTATTTTTTTCCATACCTATTCGGTCAACAATTGATAGATCGCTCTTCGTCTATCATTTTAGGTTGCCGTGAAACTCACTCGATCGCCAGTCGACAGCCTTGTGCGCCGAAACCGAGCGCCATTCTCTGAATGAAATGTGATTTTTGCCGATCTTACTCACATTTAGTGTACTGTATCGCTAAGAGATTGCCACTTTTCTGGTGAACAATTATCAGTAAAATGGTAATAGGAATTTTCCTCGAATGGTGGGCCCAGCCACCCCAATCCAAGTCAACTTTCAGTCTGTCTCGAGAAATTGAGCGACAAATACTAGTGTTTCCTCTTTGAATGACAAGCAAAAGTACCTGCATGAGCACATCGAAGTCCACTTCCCACATGGCTTCAATGAACTCCTTGGAGACGAAGGGATTCGGTTGGCCTGTAAACAACCAATGAATTCTTAGCGCTTTCGGACGTGTGTGATTGTGTGATTCAGTCTAGGCACCTTGACCTTGAGCGCCGAATCAAAAGAAATTTTTGAATAAAAAAGCTCACCAAACAATTCCACGTACTCCACAGGCAAGCCGAGGTCGATTTCCTGTAAAAAAAACAAGGTTTTTAAAATTTCGTTCGTCTCTATTTAAATTTCCATTTCGAAGCTCCAAAAAAGATCAAAATTTTCCATTTGTCCTCACATTTTTTTTTTTTTTTTCTATGAATATTTTTAAAACCCCAGCGAAAATATCTGCCAACCTTCTCGTAAACCGTCATTTGCAGATGAACGGAGTGGTTTCCGCTCCGTTGCACTCGCTTAGCGAGCGGGATGAACGATGATGCGTGCGAACTGAACTGATTTTTTTGACGAAAACAACGATTTTCGTAATCAAATCAAGCCCTTTTGCCCAAACAATAGCAGTCACAAGTAGGTATGATGAGAACATTCGGATGACAATCTACTGTACGAGAACTAAACAATAAAGCAGTGAATGATTTTGTAAGCATGTTGCAGATTCAAAGGTTCAAGAAAGCGGAACAAATTCCTTTGAGTAGGCCTTTAAGTATCATCAAAATATTCTATTCCGACCTAGTGCCGAATAGCACCCACCGGCCTTGGTCCATCGTTGAGAGTAATATTCGTGCTTCATTTGTCATTTGAAGAAGAGAAAACAGGAGAATGATGAGCATTTTGACGGTGTGCCGACGTGACTTTCCTGAGAATTGGCCAAAAAGGAGCGTGTCTGGCAGTAAAGGAGTGCTGATAATCGGGCGCACGCACAGAGATAACAATCGGGCAAAGGTCAATTGCCGTGAACCGACTACTCTATCAATAACTGAATAGTAGGGAACAATTAGTATCCAGAGTTGCTCTTACCTGACTGAGCAACAAATTGAACAAACATTGTCCAACCATGCATTGGAAAAAGGGAAAGGGAAAGAAGGGAAAAAAGGGAAAGATTAAATGGTAGTGAAGGGTTGTTCCTCATTTGTGCGCGATTGAACTCGCTGAATTTCCTAGAAATTCTAATGAGGAAGTGACAGTGAAATGCGTTCGAGAACTTTTGTTTCGATCATTTTTGCTATTGTGCTGTTGACGTTGAAGCGTGAGAAGGCGAAGGCGAAGAAGGCAGAAGCAGAAGGCGTCAGTCGGCGAAAACAGCAGTCAAGTACTTTAACACAATACATGCAATGTGCCCTTTCACACACTAACGAAATACTTTATCGGGTGGGAAACAACTGGAAATCAGCATACACAGAAATGCGCGCGTGATCGGATGAATGTCGTCGAAGATGTCGTTGATGTCGAGGAAGAGGGTCGTGGAGAATCTAGAAGAACGGATTTGAAGCAACAACCATTTTGAAGAAGATTTTTTAGGTCGTTGCGACTAGACTCCACAGCATTCTGACCCCCTTTGTTCTCTCCAGAAATGGGGGAACAAGGGGTTTAAGTTTTGAATTTTCCCGGCACACCGTAATCAAACTGCAAATCAACATCAAAATATGAATTGTTTGTGAAACATATCTCGATTCAACCTTTTCAGACAGACTCAGAATGAGAATCGAGATAAGTTTCAGAAACATTTCATAAATCAAGTTTTCGGTTCGACTACAACCCTTTTCTGTCGGTCTAGAATGCTGTGGCTCGAAATAAGGACCCGTCTCTTAATTTTTCACACTCTATCAACAGTCGCGAAAGTGAGAAAACTAAGAGATGGCGGTCTGTATTTCGAGCTCTAGTAGCGGCTTATGAGAACGTTTGGATCTTTTTTTGTTGCTGCCTACTTGAACGTGAAAACGTACCACCATTGTGCTCCATTGTACTTCTGATAGGCGAGTCGTCTCGGGCGCGCCCACATCGCGAGAAGTGGAGAGACGAAGGGAGAGGAAATGCGGGAGGATTCTGGAATGAATAGATTTGAAAAAAAGATTTTTTGTTCACGATGAGACATCACTCTATTGACGCATTCCACGCGTCAATGAATTTGTGCAATGAGTGAAACATATTCGATTCGGGAAAAGAAGAGCTGGATAAATCCATAAAATAAAATTTACCTTGCATCATCTCTGCAGTCATCGCATTGTAGGAACTGAAATTATTTTTATAAATATATTCAGTTTTTTTTAAATTTGATTTTTTCCGTCATTCACCACAGAATACAATTTTAGTTTTTTTTCTATCAAAAGCGTCTGCAAATTACTCGAACTATAGAACGCTCTCAACTCAATTTCAACTAAGGACGTCCGATAAATAACTCCACCCGTCCAATGCAATTATAAATAGGAGCTCAATGATGAGAATACTTGATAGCTTTCGATTTGGCTGCCCTAGGTATTTACCAATCTAAATGCGGCCGCAATTATCACAAAAATATCCTACGTTTTCGCAACGCCTTCTAAAAATAACGCCGAGTAATGCGCATAAAAATATCACGTATTCACTCCAACTTTCCGTATATTTCATTGGCGATTAGCTATTGTCAATGAATTTGTGCAACGAGTGAAACACTTTCGATTTAGAATGAGAAGGTCTCAAAAATGATAACATTTATTCGTAATCACTCACGGTTTTGCGGTTCTCGCTCCAAGGTCGAGTCTAACGACACTGGAGAGGGCAGAGGAGAATGATGAGAGGAGGAGTACGCAGAAGATGAAGAGGGTTAGAGGACGCATCTACAATAATTGCATTATGAATGTAATTGTCTTTGTAGGAAATTGCGCGAAAACGTGAAAAATTAGCGATTTTTTAAGATATATTTTTGAGGGGAACTGGAACGTCTGAGAAGAACGTGGTTTTTCTGTTATGAACTCTTCGGCGGCCATTAATACGCTTCGGTTCACAAAGACTCATTCGATTACCGAGACTTCTTTTGTGAAAATACAGACTAAATTTGATCAGCCGAGAGTAGGCGAGTAACCGAATACAATTGAGAAAGATGGCTGTTGTGACGCACTAGGAGCGATTCCAATCCAGGCTCGCCGTGATTGCTTTTGTTACATTTATCCGCGGTTATTACGAAATGAGACCGGAATAGGCACACGACGGGACAGGTGAAGCTCACGATAACTGCTGCTGCTACATAATGAAATCATGCAAGTCAGCGAAACGAGAAGGCATATGGATTCAGGACTGCGATTGAATTAGCAGCATGATGTGATGTCGGATGCAAATCAGTCGTGAACACCAGACCAGCAGCTTAGCGCCCGATTAGTATTCTGATGTTTCGTTAGGAGATCACGGCAAAACATGATGACTAGGAGAGATCAGGGGCTTTAAAAATCGTATTAGAGACTCCGGAACTCGCATCATTTTGTTAGTGAAGACTCATCGAGACACATTTCTATTTAATCGGAGCGCATGTGCTACAAAATGGAATCAGATTGGGAAACCACTCGGGAGTAAGCACGTTTCTCGGGGAGAATAACAAGTACAAATGAGCCATAATCACTACAAGTGCCAACCTGGGTCGGCTGGATATAGCAAGCAGGTGGAAGTGTGGGCTGAGTCGCGTTAGCTTGCCTGATTATCGCAAGGTTAAATTTTCAGGCGCTTCTGCAGGATGACAGTGAGAATGAAAAAGATGTCTCTTCATTCATCTTGTTCTCTTACCGGTTAGAAGCACGAGACAGTAGACGAAATGAGGAGAAGGTTTCTTCATTTTTGCAGCGCCCCTCCTACAAAGCTATGGACCATTGAGCAGGCCCGTGCAAAAATGGAATGAGGTAGGTAATGAGCAAAGATAAGAGATGCCTCGGGATTCGTGCAGTGCGTCAACTCCATTTATTTAGAATAAAGGGTCAAGTGACGTCCGCGATGCGAACTGAAATGGATACTGCACCGAAATCCGCTATTTTGACCATTTGGGGGAGGAATCCCCTCAATGAACTATAAATTCTGCGAACTAAAAGAGCAGGGAAGACGTTGGTTTCTATGAACTGCGTAAAATAGCGCACAATTACGTCTACAGTCATTTCGCCAAGATTCAGTCACGCTACGACTACATTTCCCAGAATAATGCTGTTTGCGTCTGTGGAGCCTGAACCTGTCAGAAACACCCTTTCTAATCAAGGCAGAAATTTTGACAAGCCGAAAATATTTTCTTTGCAAAAAAAATGAAGGTTCTCGGCATGGCCAAAATGGAAAATAGCCCTTGGGATGCTGCAAGAGAAAGAGGAAGAATTACTGCAGTACGAAATGAATGGGCGGGCATCCACTCAGATGGGAGGAAGGAAGGCGCTCGCAATTTCAGGCCCGCAATGGCTTCAAAGCTGAAATATGTGCGCGAGCGGGGGATCGCGTATCGTGAGAATGGAGAGCAAAACGCCTACGAAAAGTCGGCTAATTCGCCCCGAGGCGAGTACCTAATGAGCAATGAGTGCAGGTGAAACAATCGGGGGCATAGCTCAGTGGTAGGGCGCTCGCTTAGCATGCGAGAGGGCTGGGGTTCAATTCCCCATGCCTCCAACACCGTTTTGCGAATTCAAAGAATTATTTGGCCCTCAACGTTGAGAAATAAATGAGTTCGGGTTCGTTAATCGATTCGTGTTCAATTGGGGGCATAGCTCAGTGGTAGAGCGCTCGCTTAGCATGCGAGAGGGCTGGGGTTCAATTCCCCATGCCTCCAACACCGTTTTGCGAATTCAAAGAATTATTTGGCCCTCAACGTTGAGAAATAAATGAGTTCGGGTTCGTTAATCGATTCGTGTTCAATTGGGGGCATAGCTCAGTGGTAGAGCGCTCGCTTAGCATGCGAGAGGGCTGGGGTTCAATTCCCCATGCCTCCAACACCGTTTTGCGAATTCAAAGAATTATTTGGCCCTCAACGTTGAGAAATAAATGAGTTCGGGTTCGTTAATCGATTAGTGTTCAATCGGGGGCATAGCTCAGTGGTAGAGCGCTCGCTTAGCATGCGAGAGGGCTGGGGTTCAATTCCCCATGCCTCCAACACCGTTTTGCGAATTCAAAGAATTATTTGGCCCTCAACGTTGAGAAATAAATGAGTTTGGGTTCGTTAATCGATTCGTGTTCAATTGGGGGCATAGCTCAGTAGTAGAGCGCTCGCTTAGCATGCGAGAGGGCTGGGGTTCAATTCCCCATGCCTCCAACACCGTTTTGCGAATTCAAAGAATTATTTGGCCCTCAACGTTGAGAAATAAATGAGTTCGGGTTCGTTAATCGATTCGTGTTCAATTGGGGGCATAGCTCAGTGGTAGAGCGCTCGCTTAGCATGCGAGAGGGCTGGGGTTCAATTCCCCATGCCTCCAACACCGTTTTGCGAATTCAAAGAATTATTTGGCCCTCAACGTTGAGAAATAAATGAGTTCGGGTTCGTTAATCGATTCGTGTTCAATTGGGGGCATAGCTCAGTGGTAGAGCGCTCGCTTAGCATGCGAGAGGGCTGGGGTTCAATTCCCCATGCCTCCAACACCGTTTTGCGAATTCAAAGAATTATTTGGCCCTCAACGTTGAGAAATAAATGAGTTCGGGTTCGTTAATCGATTAGTGTTCAATCGGGGGCATAGCTCAGTGGTAGAGCGCTCGCTTAGCATGCGAGAGGGCTGGGGTTCAATTCCTCATGCCTCCAACACCGTTTTGCGAATTCAAGAATTATTTGGCCCTCAAGGTTGAAAAATAAATGAGCTCGGGTTCGTTAATCGATTAGTGTTCAATCGGGGGCATAGCTCAGTGGTGTTGAGTGGCTTAGCATGCGAGAGGGCTGGGGTTCAATTCCCCATGCCTCCAACCAAGTTTTGCCAATTCAAAGAATTATTTGGCCCTCAACGTTGAGAAATAAATGAGTTCGGGTTCGTTAATCGATTCGTGTTCAATAGGGGGCATAGCTCAGTGGTAGAGCGCTCGCTTAGCATGCGAGAGGGCTGGGGTTCAATTCCCCATGCCTCCAACCAAGTTTTGCCAATTCAAAGAATTATTTGGTCCTCAACGTTGAGACATAAATAAGTTCGGGTTCGTTAATCGATTAGTGTTCAATCGGGGGCATAGCTCAGTGGTGTTGAGTGGCTTAGCATGCGAGAGGGCTGGGGTTCAATTCCCCATGCCTCCAACCAAGTTTTGCCAATTCAAAGAATTATTTGGCCCTCAACGTTGAGAAATAAATGAGTTCGGGTTCGTTAATCGATTCGTGTTCAATAGGGGGCATAGCTCAGTGGTAGAGCGCTCGCTTAGCATGCGAGAGGGCTGGGGTTCAATTCCCCATGCCTCCAACCAAGTTTTGCCAATTCAAAGAATTATTTGGTCCTCAACGTTGAGACATAAATAAGTTCGGGTTCGTTAATCGATTAGTGTTCAATCGGGGGCATAGCTCAGTGGTGTTGAGTGGCTTAGCATGCGAGAGGGCTGGGGTTCAATTCCCCATGCCTCCAACCAAGTTTTGCCAATTCAAAGAATTATTTGGTCCTCAACGTTGAGACATAAATGAGTTCGGGTTCGTTAATCGATTAGTGCTCAATCGGGGGCATAGCTCAGTGGTAGAGCGCTCGCTTAGCATGCGAGAGGGCTGGGGTTCAATTCCCCATGCCTCCAACCAAGTTTTGCCAATTCAAAGAGTTATTTGGTCCTCAACGTTGAGACATAAATAAGTTCGGGTTCGTTAATCGATTAGTGTTCAATCGGGGGCATAGCTCAGTGGTGTTGAGTGGCTTAGCATGCGAGAGGGCTGGGGTTCAATTCCCCATGCCTCCAACCAAGTTTTGCCAATTCAAAGAATTATTTGGTCCTCAACGTTGAGACATAAATAAGTTCGGGTTCGTTAATCGATTAGTGTTCAATCGGGGGCATAGCTCAGTGGTGTTGAGTGGCTTAGCATGCGAGAGGGCTGGGGTTCAATTCCCCATGCCTTCAACCAAGTTTTGCCAATTCAAAGAATTATTTGGTCCTCAACGTTGAGACATAAATAAGTTCGGGTTCGTTAATCGATTAGTGTTCAATCGGGGGGCATAGCTCAGTGGTAGAGCGCTCGCTTAGCATGCGAGAGGGCTGGGGTTCAATTCCCCATGCCTCCAACCAAGTTTTGCCAATTCAAAGAATTATTTGGTCCTCAACGTTGAGACATAAATGAGTTCGGGTTCGTTAATCGATTAGTTTTCAATCGGGGGCATAGCTCAGTGGTAGAGCGCTTGCTTAGCATGCGAGAGGGCTGGGGTTCAATTCCCCATGCCTCCAACCAAGTTTTGCCAATTCAAAGAATTATTTGGTCCTCAACGTTGAGACATAAATGAGTTCGGGTTCGTTAATCGATTAGTGTTCAATCGGGGGCATAGCTCAGTGGTAGAGCGCTTGCTTAGCATGCGAGAGGGCTGGGGTTCAATTCCCCATGCCTCCAACACCGTTTTGTGAATTCAAAGAATTATTTGGCCCTCAACGTTGAAAAATAAATAAGTTCGGGTTCGTTAATCGATTCGTGTTCAATCGGGGGCATAGCTCAGTGGTAGAGCGCTCGCTTAGCATGCCAACATATTTCTGCAAAATTCTAAGAATTATTTAGAGCTCAGCGTTGAGATGATTTTAGTTCACAAAAGAAGATCAGCGGAAAAGCCATCAACGGCAATTAGAAATGAATCTGCCTTTTCACATCTCTTTCTTCAATCGATTCCATTGACGACATTGACCACCTGCTATTGCAGTGTTATCCAGAACGAACAATAACTAATCGAGCGATCGCAATCACCTGCTAGAACATTGGCCATGCTCAGTTCTAGTACACCTCCGCATATTAATCTAACGAGATAAATCTGTGAAAAATTGCTCTGTTGATCTCTTGAAAACTGATAAATTGATATGGGAAAGTAGTGATTGAATTACATTAGATCCGAAAAAAAGTCATATGTTCGCTGTGAGGAATTTGCTTTTCTTTATTGTTCAATCATACTTCAGAACTTCATCTACCTCTGAACAAGTTTATTCGCTCAACTCATTTCTCAACGTATAATGATACCGGTAACGAAGATAACAATAAGAGAGAACAATAACATTCAAACGATTATTTCGAGGTTATGTGTTCAAGTAGACGGTTGTACAAATAATCCATTTTTCTTCTCTTCTTTTTACAACCGTTTTCTTCATTGCATTCGGTGCTTTCTCCAGCTGGAATCTCCTCCCGTACTTCGTTCGCTTCTTCAATTTCTTCCCGAACTTCTTCCTTGGGGTCTGAAATCAATCATTTATCCAGCGCTTATTGTTAGTTTGCAAGAGCTAAAATATTACTACAATATTTTTACTAAATTTCCTCCTCACCTTTCTCTTTCTCTCCCGAATAAATCGTGAAATAGCGGAACCGTTTGTATGTCAAGGGAAGTGGGAGTGAGGTGATGATCTTGCAACCCCTGCAATAATATGGATTGAACTGCCTAAGAAAAATTTTATTCAAAAGTATTAACCAGTATACTTCTTTTGAAGCTATACTGAGAAGAAGTCGTAATAGACGTCACAATGCCCAGAATCACGGAATATCATTTATTGATTACTTCTTTTGATAGTCCTTTGCCGCTCGAGCGTCTTCGATCGTCGCAAAAGTGACGAGGGCAGTATGGGAGTACCGGCGACTGTGATTCATTCCCATCTACAACGAAAGCCTTGCTCAATATAGTTGCACATTTTTGTTGTTGTTATTATTTATCAGACTGAATCGATTTCCCTTCTCAATTTTCCTTTATCTGTCGCCTAATTTGTGCCGAACGCTCTGAAGAGCAACACTAATAATCAATCAAATCGCCCCGAAACGAACCTTGATCGTCGTTATTCTCAGAGGAGCGAAGAAATTGATGACTTTCATTGAGTCTTCGTCCACGACGAACTTTAGTCTGACGAAGGCAGTCAAATGGTCGAGAGAGGAAGGGACTTTCTCACGAGCTGCCCACATTTCTTCCGTTGCTCGCTGTGTTGGAAGGATGACTAAACGACTTATTGGGATAAGCTATTTTAATTATGTACGCAATAAAATCAGTTCTGGAATTTTGTCTAAATATCGTGATCGTTTGCACATCCCTCACGCGTAACATGGATAGCTTGAAAATACAATTCATTTCTAGATTCTCGACGGTTAAGAGATCATGGAATCGGAATATTACGAATATTACGGAATTTTAAATAAATATATTACGAATATAACGAGTATACACTCACCTTGCGGTCCCTCTTCTTCTTCTCCGATGTTCACCCATGTCTCAGCCTTTTCACCGCTGCAATTGTTTAGCTTTTTCAGAATTTTAAGAAGCTAATTTTCAATAGATAAGCCGGCTGTTATGCACTCTAACCAAGATAAATGCAACTTAAAGCACAAACATAAACAAAACACAAAACAAGAACTTATTCAAAATGCGCACCTCAGTTTCATCCTTTCCGCCTCCTTTTCCTTTGCCCTCATCCTCCTTTTCAGATTTTTCTCTCTGTTGCGTCCAACCGGGATAGGGGCCGCATTCTCTTCAGGAGGATGGACGACGACCGTCGAATTGAGCGCCACTTCGACTATCTCGCTGCAAATTTTCTAAATGTATATTAGTTTTATGTTTGATCCTGCGTATCCTGTCGGAGAATGTGAAGTTGATCACAATATTAAAAAAAAACTTGCATCGGCTCACTCTTCACAATCGTTTCCTTCTCTGCCTTCGGTTGTTTCAGTCCTGCCGGAACTCCTTGATTCGCATCTGATAGTCACAATTCATCAACTTTTTGTTGTATGCTAGGCAATAGACAAAAATGAAGAAAAAGGAAAACAATAGTTCGACTATTCAATCACCTCCTGGTTGGACATCCGCAGGGCGAGTCTCTTCCATCACTATGTCTTCTTCTCTGCAATTTCAACGATTTTTACAGTTTTCTGAATTTGTCTGTTTCTCAGATGGCTGGATCAGATGTAGTTATTTTGGTGTTACCTCGATTTTTGGCAACAACCGCTCTGTATATGGAAATATTCTACGATATAAGGCTGGGCCAAAAATGTATTAAGTGCTTGTATTGTTTAGCTTTTTCAGAATTTTTTTAAAAAATGTATTAAGTGCCTGTATGTGGACTAACTAATGCTCACGTTAGTTCTCGTTTCAACCTTTGTGCCTTCCTTTCCTTCTGCAGTCGCCTCCTTCTCTTGTTTCTCTTCCTGCTTGGGGGTTCCTGTTCAAGAGGGGTCGAACTGGGCTCCACTTCGACTACGTCGCTGCAAAATTTCTAAATGAATTTATTTTTAAAGCGGTAGATGAATGTAAAAAAAGATCTAGACAATTGCTCAAAAAATAATTACATCGGTTCACTCTTCACAATCGTTTCCTTCTCTATCTTAGGTTGTTTCAGCCCCGCCAGAACTCCGTGCTTTGCATCTGATATAATAATTATAATTCGTAAAATTGATCAAATAAGACAGAATTCATCTTTTTTTTGTTGTACTCTACTGTTTGAAACATTAGTGAGTCCACATACAGGAAAAATTTGTTTAAACAGCTTATATATTTTTTTAATTATATTACCGAGCAGTTTCTCCGCTTGCTCTGCGCGTATTTCAGCTTCTCGCGCCGCACGACAGGCTCGCTCAAAGGGAAATTACATTATTATTTGGTCTGCCAGAATGAATAATCTGCCTTTTCATTTTCCACTAACGCTCTTCGCTCTTACCAGTGATCCCAATAATGATAGAAATTCTTTTAGTTGCAAGAGAACTATGTGTGTAATGAGAAAGCGACCAGCCAAAAAATCATACTTTAAACAATCGTTCTTTCTTTGCGAGTTGCCGCTGAAGTTCATCAACATCAACCGGAGGCTCGCTAGTCATTTTTCTGAAATGCTATTTTTGAAGAATCTGAGCATTGGCAAAGAAGATCAAATCAATACAATAAATGCATTATTCCTGACAAATAAAGAACGAATACATGACTGGTGCAAAATACGTCTCATGCAGACACGATGTTCTCCAACTCTCGCTCTTTCTACAGTGATGGCACAACGGATGCCTATCGAAAACTGATCGAATTTATTTGGCGCATGTGCCCTGTGGTATAGATGTATTGTTCAGAAAAATTAAAATTCCTTGGAGACAAGATAAAACTATTCCGAGATCAATGGCCCTGAGATCAATGGCTCTGATTCGGTTAACATATTTAAAAAAATCCCTAATCATGTGGACCCATTAGCTTTTGAAGAATTCAATTTCTACTTTTATGTGTAGACAACTACATTTTACAGCTTTCTCACCCCCCCCCCTCTCCACTCTCGTTTAGAAGAAAGAGTGAACCGAGATAAAAAATCAATGGCGATTCACCGTTCAATATCCGATATAATACATATCACGCGTTTCACCTAAGGTTTCACTGAATTCGGATGATCTAGGAGACACATTTGAGTTGACCCCCTAATTTCTCTATGGTTTTCGAAGGTCCTTGGGTAGGTCTCCCATGGGCCGGAGTTAGAGGGTCAGTAGATCAAAGATGGCTTCAGGAGATGAAGTCAATTTCGTCTTTGGGATAATTCAGTAGATAATTCAGCCAAATCCCCTTCGATTTCAACTTTTAAAAGCTCGTTTGAAAGCTCTCGACGATCCTGATCTCACTGACATATCGGCAGAATTTTCCCGCATCTGTGGGCTTAGATTGCTCACCAGATTAGAGGAGTTTTGAAAATCATTCCACTACCGATTTAGCCTGAAAGTACTCGAGTGATGCTACATTTCATCAGCAAACCCATTTTCATTGCTATTTTCTGAACTTAGATATTTGAGGAAAACCGAGTCCCAAAGACGAAATTGACTTCATCTCCTGAAGCCATCTTTGATCTACTGACCCTCTAACTCCGGCCCATGGGAGACCTACCCAAGGACCTTCGAAAACCATAGAGAAATTAGGGGGTCAACTCAAATGTGTCTCCTGGAACCAGTCAAGTCTTGGGTGAAGTGATATGAGGCCATAACTCCCCCTTTTACTTTTTGACATACCTCTTTGAAATTTTGCGTTTTGGGTTCTTGATGGTGCTGATGACGATGGGCGTACTCATTTTGGCACTGACGCATCGTTGGCTCCGGTCACGATAATTGTATCATATGTATGTGTCGTTTACGTTTAGGTGGTATATATAACACGTCCTTTATCTCATCCTCGGGAAATTCATGCCGAATAAATATAACGAGTTTACAACATCAAGCTAAAAATACGATTGAAATAAAAAAGGAAACTATACTCGCATCATAGAACCCTTATTCGACTTTGTTTAAACATCGTCAAAATCGAGCCACGTTATCGAACTGCTTATAATCATTATCCATATTGCCGATATCTCTGTATAAGCATAATGAAAAATCAACAACATGGTAAATGTTACATGGATTGCCTTGAAATGAAACGGGCAGGGCGTCCGAAGATTGCCCAAGCAATAGCGATAGCGAGAAGAACCAGGACGACGAATAATTTCATGCTGCAATGTTTTAAAGGAGTTGATAAAAGCAACTGCAAGAAAAAACATAATATCAATACAATATCAATGCACGAATATCTGCCCTACTGAGTTCTCGATGTGAGATGGTGGGTCGTGGATACTCGATAAAAGTTTCGAAACTCCCATGTTTTAAATTTTCGCTTGGACTGATGCATTTGGCTGCATTGCAAGTGACGTTGAAGCGAAGGGAACGAGCGAGAGATCGTGAGAAATGAGGAGAAGCGCGCCCTCTCATTCCTCATTTTGAACAGTCGACCACGCGATTCGTGGACAGAGTTCCCTTATTGGAAAATTTTCGTTATTGGAAATGATCATTTTCTCCCTCCCATTTCCAATAGCGCGATAATGAGGGTGGTTGTTTATTGGAAATGACTTGTTATTGGAATTCCAATAAGCTATTGGAAATATTGAACCGCTCTCACATTGTTCCCTCTCTCAGAATGATTAGGTATTTCTTATTGGAATTTCAATAAGCTATTGGAAAACAACCCATCGGTCTCTTTTTGGAAAGGAATGAAAGAGAGCGATTCCTTTGTTTTTTTTAGAATTCCGTAATCGTTTCCAATAAGGGAACCCTATTCGTGGAACGCCTTCTTTAACTATTATTTTTGAAGCCATTTTTTGTACGAAGTTATCCGCCACGCAAATGAAATTTTCAATCCAGTCTGGCATGCTCTGACGCGCTATCGTAATCTCTGGTCCCAGATCATCGTCTTAAGTGAAAAAAGTGGCTCCCGAGTGATAATTAAGTGTTGTAACTATGTTGCAAATTCTTCCTGGTAGGACCCACTTATGTTTAGTGCTAATCTTTCTTTAATGTGAGATAGGTGACATTAGAGAGACAAAAAACTATCAATGTAAAATGTGAATAAGGATAGTATGGGGCTGAGGGAAGGGGAGGGGAGGGAGTGAATCATTAACATGAAACATTTTCAGAGAATAGGATAAACATCTGTTTCATCAGAGCGAAGAGAAGCACTACAGGGTTGCCGGTTCTACTACAATAGTAGTGACTCTTCTTTAGAGATATGAAAGGTACAGTTGCAAATTGATGCAAAACGCACAGATCTCTTATGGATGAGCCAGAGGGAATGATTCTATAAATATTCCATTTATTCTAATTTTCATAAATTAACATCACAAGCGGATAGAGCGAGTGTAATTCTACATTTTCTGAATCAACCATACCTCCTAAAAAAGTGTTATTCCCTTCCCCTCGTCTTCCTTTTCCTGTCATTGTGTAGGAATACTTTGACAAAGGGTTGGAATCCACAAACAAAATATACATCGAGATGCCTCTCTCCTTTATTAAGAAGTAATGATTATTTAAAAAAAAATATCCATCGACCTCATTTTATTCGTCCTATCAACAGTATGGTGGATAGAAGATGCATCGAGCCTTTTTTATGTCAGATTTTTTTGATTTCCCTACATAAAAGTCGCCATTATGATATCCATCCAAAATAAGATTGAGCATACGATACTCGCTACCATAGCGAGCGTCGTCAATAGTCAACTTCATTGAACGAAGCTGCACTCCTTCTTCAGTCGGATACGCTAGGGTAAGTGTTTCTTTTCTATTTCCAGGAGAGCTGCACTGTGTGAGATCGCACGTGTCCGATATGCTTTCCTGAATATGGATACATGAGCCCTTTTGTGCAAGGTAAAAAAAAGGTAAAGGTCACCCCGTACTCTAGGCACACGAAGTCCTGCGGGAGCCCACTGCTAGGCCAGTGACTATTTGTGCAAGAGTGAAATAAAATCTAGTCATAATATTGAAGACTTGCCGAATAACTGCGGCTTCACATTGGCATCACTCTTGATTAACGGAACGATCGATTCGAAATGTTGGCCTCCATCGCAGAGATCCTTTCTGAGAAGACCTATTACTGTTATAACTCGGCCATCCAGCCTTATAGGCGGAATGTCCGTTCAATATCTAGCCGAGGACAACCAAGCCCTGATATCCCCCCGGGTCGGCAAATTGGTTGTGTCTTAGTTATTTTTTGCGAAAGGTATGTAGTATGGCTTTTTGCTGGCCTTACTAGTGTGTCCTACCTAACGTTGTCTTGCGACTGTAAAATCGCTTGAATACACCTTTACCTTTATGTATAAAGCCTTGAAAAAACACGTGTTTTATACTTACCCAGCCAACTTCGCAAGTTTCCAACCATTCCAGATAGTTTTCCAAGTCGTTTCCGAAACGAGAACGAGCTCCAACACTCTCTTATCTTCCTGAAAATAACGAATGAGTTATTAGATAGCAACAACAATATTTTCAAAACTCCTCTAATCTGGTGAGCAATCTAGATGCGATCAATCTAGCAATCTAGCCCACAGATGCGGGAAAATTCTGCCGATATGTCAGTGAGATCAGGATCGTCGAGAGCTTTCAAACGAGCTTTTAAAAGTTGAAATCGAAGGGGATTTGGCTGAATTATCTACGAAACCGCGAAAAAACGGCGCTTTTTGACCATGGGATCGGCGAGGCAACGGTAGATCAAAGAGAGGTCGCGGGCAAAATAAATCGATAATTTTCAAAAACGATCAATTCAAAATTTCATAAGCACTTTCGGTTTCGTCTTGCCATCCTGACTTCAATTATGCTTGTTTTGTCATGATTGGTCAAAAAAGAACCGAGAAATCAAGGTAGATCGACTTTCCATCGACTTTCCGTGACCTCTCTTTGATCTACCATTTTTCGTAGATAATTCAGCCAAATCCCCTTCGATTTCAACTTTTAATAGCTCGTTTGAAAGCTCTCGACGATCCTGATCTCACTGACTTATCGGCAGAATTTTCCCGCATCTGTGGGATTAGATTGCTCACTAGAGCGGAGGAGTTTTGAAAATCATTCCACTACCGATTTAGCCTGAAAGCACTCGAGAAATGCTACATTTCATCCCCCCACCACTTTTTCATTGCTATTTTCTGGACTTAGATATATACAGGCTAAATCGGTAGTGGAATGATTTTCAAAACTCCTCTAATCTGGTGAGCAATCTAAGCCCACAGATGCGGGAAAATTCTGCCGATATGTCAGTGAGATCAGGATCGTCGAGAGCTTTCAAACGAGCTTTTAAAAGTTGAAATCGAAGGGGATTTGGCTGAATTATCTACTGAATTATCCCAAAGACGAACTTTGACGTCATCTCCTGGAGTCATCTTTGATCTACTGACCCTATAACTCCGGCCCATGGGAGACCTACCCAAGGACCTTCGAAAACCATAGAGAAATTAGGGGGTCAACTCAAATGTGTCTCCTAGATCATCCAAATTCAGTGAATCCTTTGGTGAAACGCGTGTTATTTTGTGCTGCGTGGACCATACCGGGAACGGAATTGTGTAAAGAGAGCGGGTCGTGTCTCCTCGTTTTAGATAGTCTTCCCACGAGTACACACTATGCACTGCAGCGGCGAAGAAGCGTCGACGGTCCGTGACATTGTGCACTGAATTTTAAAAAAAATAAATATCAGAGAGAGGGTTGAGCTAACGTTTGAGCAATAATTTAAATGACCAGGAATAGTTATTTTAATGCATTTTCTTATCTGCTAACTGTTCTCACTATCGCCAAGCAAAAACTAGAGAATTCGCTCCATCCAGATTTGCAAGTAAACATGCTCACACTCCTCCCGACTCTTCATTTATCCACTCTATAGTCGTTTTCGAGTCAAAGTCTATCCCTAGAGACAAAACTTCGACAATTTAGCGTTGAAAGTGAACGACATAGACGCCAAACATGGATTTCGACTTGATGCCGTCAGGAGCCCATGAGGCATTCATGGGCAAAATTAGTGTACCCATCCTCTAGAATTGGCTGTCATGCAGCTCGTTGCGATCACCGTTCAAGAACTGGCCGTTACATGTGACGTTTCGTGTCCCACTACGTGACAAAACGCGTCACGACCGTGACGAACCGCATGTGTGATGAGTGACACTTTCCACAAAAAGAAAAAGCAAAAAAGACTCCGGGCAGGAGCCGACTCCAGAACCTACCTACCTGTCGAATGCCGATGTCTTACCCACTACGCTATTCCCGCTGATATAGTATGAGTGACTATCTGAGCTGACCAAAATAACGTTTGCACTTGTGAAAAATCGAATTAGCCCAAAATTCGTGTACATGTAGCATACCCATAGGTGGGGGCCACAACGCAGATAGCCGATTTTTCACTACGGGGTCAAAGACATAAAAAAAACGGTCGCTCGTGGTTTGTCGATATCTTGTCTCCGTCGGGATGGAAATGTTCAATGGAAATCAAGAAAATGACAGAGGAAAAGAATTTGGTGTAAGATGTCAGAGGAGTGTGCAAAAGCCTTTGTAGGTCGCTGGAATCGAACCAACGACCTTCCGTACAATTGACGGGTGCTCCAACCACTGAGCTAAACCCCTTGTCCGACTATCCTCGTGTCTCGTGAAATGGTCTTAGGGCGCGGCATCTCACAGGGATCTCACAACTCCCTTACATTGGGTCGAGAATTTTTTTTGCATATCTCAAAAAGTCCTTTGTCAGCATACGCATTTATAGCTACAAAATGCATCCAAAAACTTTTTTTCTCAATTTTCAATCAATCCTCAATTTGGTCGTCGGGAAGTGAAGTAATTAAAACACGAAAGGAAATCAGTAAAAGAGAATTACTATTCACGGGACTTAAATTTGAGTCGATTGACTGATACGGCCAAACACAACCACTTCCCTTACCGGTCATAAATTATGATAATCATAATGCGCGTGCTGACGAGGTTTTTCCGAGCGGGCCTCCCTCTCCCACCTCTTTTTCGGAAATCGAACTGGCGGGCTGAGACTGGCTGACAATGGCCCGTCACGGTCCGCCCGTGGCCCAATGGTTTTTTTTGAGCGGCTCGATGTTCAATGTGATGATTCTACTACCTACTTATGCTACATATGCTTTCAATGGTGAGACCTGCTTCACTTACCCAATCGCACTTCACGCTGCACTGACCTTTCCCCGGCTCTCAATCTAAATTTTGTGTGTGAACATCGCTAGACGGGGAAAAGAACTGTGTTTTCGCTTGCTTTGCCAGAACAAAATAATTCTTTAAAACGGGGAATTATGTTATGAAAAAAATGTGAAACAAACTTGTGATAACAACGGGATAGATGAGATGTCCAGTTTGCAGATTGCTGAGTAATTCTGTTTTCGCAATGTATACAGAAACTACGGGCATCGCTAGTTCGAAGAAGGACTGAAATCGAAAAAAAAGTTCACTTAGAGCTTTCAAGTAATAGATTTTTTTATTAACGGTTTTGTATGGGCAGCAAATAGACATTTGGCTTTTTTTTAATTGTATATCACGCGGCTCACCTAAGACTCGAACTAACTATGGCATCGAGCAAATTTTCGATATTAAGAATTGGAGTACCCAATTGCCCTCTAGACCACCTGTGAAAGGAATAATATCAGAGATCATTCCCGACCGAGCTGCAGCCTCGGTCGGTTGCAGCCTTCAAACTTCTACTCGATTTTTCTACCATTCAACGATGTCTCCGTGAAAACTTTTCTTCTTATCTACGCAGCGCTATTTTTCGATGCTTTATTGATCTGTAGAAACCGCATGTTGGTAGAGAAGTTGAGTTATAACTAGGAAACCGCTCGATAACGTACGGTTTTTTGTTGATGTATCACTTCGAGAGGAATCGAATGAGTGGTCTGAGCTCTCATATCGATGGAGGTAAGATGGTTTGGCTCTGTTGCAGTTATAGAGGCCTTCAAAAATTATGGGGGTGCCAAGAAAAATATGGGGCCCATCCCGGACAAATACAGAGAGCAGAGTTATCATAAAACATTCGATTCTCATTTTCTCTGATGAATTAACCCCTTTGATAATGGGCCCCTTAACTGTCTCGTGGCCCCCATAACTGTGATGGGTCCCCATAATATATTAGTCAGTGATGGGCACCATTATGTTTTGCCCCCCTCCCCATTTTTTTGCCCCCATCCTCATCTAGCAATAATTGCCTAAAGTGATAAATTGATTGATTGATTGATTGAAATACAGTACCCCTGAAACATTAGTCAACACGGGGAAGGATGTACAGATTTACTTTCAAGCCAGGCACACTATAAATTGAATTTCTCGTTATGGCGACCACTTCGTAATGTCAATAACTCAATTTTGATATGGTGAAGCCGGCCTCGGTAATCTCGGTAATCGGGGGGCACGAATTAACAGAATAATCAATTGACTTGATCTCACCCTTCTGAGTCTCTCTTCATGACAGGTGGGAATCGCCGTATCTTGCGAGCTCCAATCGAAGGTTACATTCAAGAACGTTCTCATATCATGTCTAGAAATGTAAGTGACATAGGGAAATATAGAGGAGAAGTCACTAAAAAGTAATAAAAATCGAGCAGCGTACGGGTAGATAATTGTCTCTTCATTTTGAGCACTCTCTCGTCAGTCTGACCGGCAAGAGAGCACGTGAAATTAAGAGAGGATTACCCGTATTTCGAAATCTATGAAGTTAAAAAAAATCGTTGTAGGCCACGATGGGTTATCAGAATTTTACAAATCCTGATATCCTAAGATCCCCCACAACGATTGTCGTAATTGCGATGAAACAAAACAATTAATTTGCATAATTACATGCATTCAAAGGTGAGTCGTACTAAATCTAAATCAGAACACTGTCTAAAGTTTTCCCTAGGACAACTTCGAATAGGAGAAAAGTTGCCTTGAAGTTGGAAGGCTGTCTATTGAAAGAAAAAAATTGTCTATTGTCATAGCTGGTCTTTATACTTAGCTTGACTTACTTTAGCTTTCCATTTGCAAGCGTTCTCTCGGCAGTCGATTTCATAATTTGAGGAAGAAAGATAAATAGGGCTAGAAGCATCTGGAAATAATTATAGAAAAACAGCCACGAAACCAAAGAATGGGATGCGAGAGCGCAAGAATTACGTGTTGTTTTCGCACTCAAAGTATCCGATATTCGGCCAGATATGTGCAAGAATAACCTCGAGAGAAATCTATCCATCGTATATCATTTCCCTTTCATGTATTCATTCGGGTTAAGACAAGGTCAAGGACATATTTCTGTAGCTTCTATTATCAGCACATTCCTCTCATTCTGAAATATTAAATGTTGTCCTTTCCACATTCAAATAAAAATTTTGAAACATATTTATCAATAAGTAGCATTCACTTTGTACAGATCCTGATACAAATACAGTATATCGCAAAATACTGAAAAAAAACTAGCGAACAAACAACAAACAATGCTACAATACTCTTCACATATCACACTCTCCTACAGTTAGCACCAGAGTTTTACACATACCAAGATTGGGGGAAATAGAAATGTACTGTACAACCTCGCAATTTGAATCAAATCTCTAAAATCTCTGAACATTTTGGCGAGAAAGGGCGGTAATTCTTTTGATATGAAGTCTCTAAAAGTCTGGATTTCTACAAATTCTGTAACTATTGGCGGGAACAATAAATATTCAAATATCGATTACTTCGAGGGAGGCATCGGCGAGTGCCGTTTCCCTCTCCGCCTCTTCCATCTCTTCCGCTCCGAATAATCTCTTGTACTTCTCTTCGAATAGGGATAGATGATCGCCCAGTCCTGAAAATATTATTTATCGATTCAAAATATTTACTAATTCAAGTATCCTATAAAACTAGATTCATTTCGTTTCAAATTAGGAAATCGCACTAGCGACATAGATATAAGTTTCAGCCGCTTCATATCTAAAGATGATGGAGAAATACAATACCATGTCGAGACTGTTGTGTAAATATGTATTACACCAACACAATAACCCACACAACGCTAAAAATAACCGACTCACCGTTCTTGCTCTTTCGCTGGTACTGCATGAAGTTGTGCAGGGCGTGCCTGTAATTGCCAGGAGTTATCGATTAGTTCAACGATACCTACCGTATTCCCTTCTCCCGCATCCTCCCTCTACTGTACCCTCCTTCTACCATGACCCCACACTACCGTACCCCACTCACCAGATCGGCCGATCCGTCTTCGGGGCCGATTCGAGTATACGCACGGCGGTGCTCGGTCGATCGGACAGCGCAGACGTATCGAGATATCTGCAGTAAGTCTACTGTTGTTATCGAATCCGAAATCGTATTGACATTATCAAAGTTACTTCCAAGTTTCAAGCATTGGCTATGTAGTATCGGACACTAGAAGCACACTATTCTTTTGATGCACGTGCTCAGTCCTCGATCCCATCCCTCGTGCCACCTACCGTAGTGCCTCTACGAGCTGTCCCTTCGCCAGCAGCACTTCGGCCATCTCGTCCGCAGCTGTGCCCGACCGCATGAGCATGTCCACGCCTGCCTGTGTGAGAAGAGATTACGGTAGTTGGAAGGGTACGGTATTGTTTATGAGCACGATACTTTTTTAATGTAAAGTTTGATGAATTTGTATCAAATTTGATTGATAACGCTGTTGATGCAGTTGTAGAAGCAGTATCGAAGAGTTATCATATCACCACTACCACCACTGACTACATCCCGCTGCTGAAACACCAATTTGCCTACTTCTTCAATCTCATTTTGTTTTCTGTTCTCTTCACATTTCTAATCCAATTTCCCCATCCTCAATCAACACCATTTCCATATTCCCTCTCTCCATTCTTCTTCCTTCTCCCCCCTCCTCCTTCCCTCCATTCACCCTCCCATGTCCTCCTCTCGCTCTGTCGTGTGCTGCTCGCACGGCGTCCCGTGCATCACGGTGAGGAACATCGATACCCCTCCTGATCCCAGGATCCTCCCACTTGGATACCCCTACGCCTCCTTTGGATACCCCCAAGCCACCCCCCCCCGCCTCTCTGGATACCCCTACCGTATCCAGCAACCATTGATAGAGACCACCCCCCACCCCTTGGATACCCCTACTGTATCCACTGCCATCGATTGAAGTATTCGTTTACACCCTCAGATACCCTCGTGTCACTACCGAATCCCTCTCGTCAGTTCTCGATCGTTCTACCGTAACCCTCCTCATTTCAGGGCAACTTCTCGGCGGCCTTCGAGGGTCTGCACCTCTCCGACCTCGGTCGTCGTCGTGCGCGAGCAGGTAATCAGAAGACTGAGCCACGGAATCAGAAGGCGGGAGTACGGTAGTCTGGCACGGTGCCAAGGAACACTGTCGCTGCATCTACCGTGTTCGCATCACTACTCGAAAGGCTACCGTATCCCCATCAGTCCTCGATTTCCTACCGTACCCTTCCTCCTTTCAGATAGCGACGATGGCTCGTCGACGGGTGCGCAGACGGCGTACTGTCGATCGAGAACGGCCATCTCGCACACGATTCGATCGTCCACCTCCAACACTTCCACCATCTACGAGAACCACGATTCGCACAGAGAGAGAGACGCCGCCAAGTCGACGTCCGACAAGAAAAGTCAGTTGGTGATGATGGGCGCAGGCTACCGTATCTCGTGATGTCATCGTACAACGAAGCTAGTGGAAACACCGTACCAATCGTTCGGTTCACTACAGTCCACTACAGTTCAGTAGTTATGACGTCATCACTACCGTACCCTGCCCATCACTTATCGATCCGACAACTACCGTAACCCTCAATTCGTTTCAGAACACAGCAGCAGCAAGCGCTCGGGTCGCGAGGAGAAGAGCGAGGGCGTCGGCAGCAGCGGCAAGACCATGGGGTTCGGCCCTGTCTCCTCCCGCCGAAATCAATATTCAAAAAAAAATCATTGGCACGGAGCCAAGAAAAAGTGCAATGCAAAATTGCTCAGTTTTGAATAAATTGTCATTTCTTGGTGGGAATTCAAATAATTCTAATTTCAGAAGCCGCGGCGGCGTCGCCGTCAAGGTGTACATCGGCATCAAGACGTCGGACGACGCGGAACGCATCGTTACCCGCGCCACCGACTTCAAGATCTACCACCGCATCCCTGGGGTACGGTAATGGACAGGCCTCCTTGGCACGGTTCCAATGGGAGAGTACGGTATCCGGCCACCGTAATCGTATCGCTTACAGAACCGCGACATCGCCTCGTTGCACACCACCCTCCCGCTCTACATCGTCTATCGTAGCACCAAGAACGCCGCCAGGTATACGGTATCTACAGTATCCCACCCAGTCGTCGATTATGAAAAAGTCTACAGCAAGCACATATCACTCATGTCGCAAACTGATTACTGCATCCATCCATAGAGATACACAATATATCGACAGCTGCAGTGAGTCCCGTACCCACACTGCAGCAAACAATTATCACCAACTGACTACCGTACCCCTCATACCGTACCCCTCTTCAGACACATTCCGATCACTTCGGTGGTGGAGAACAAGCGTCGCTTCCTGTCGGCGGGCGCGTGCGGTCGAGACAAGAAGAAGCTGCTGTTCGAGACGATCGACGCACTCGTCAAGTACTACAAGGTACTTTACGGTTGGGACACGGTAGGAACACGGCTCACGGTACCCAATATAGGGTGGATTTACGGCAGATACAGTACGCCTAGGCGGCACTCGGGTCTGTAGATCCCTTATTACCGTAGTACGGTAGTTGTACTTGGCATCCTTAACGGAGGACCCGGATACCGTAGCATCATGAATACGGTACTCTTGGGTTACTGTAACATCTCCCCATTGCAGACATACGTGCAGCTGCAGCCGCAGGGCAAATCTGGCATGGTCGACGTATTTCCGGCCTAGGATTGCTCCTAATTGAGAATAAATGACTGTTTATCTCTACTGCGGCACGTCGCGTTCGCGTTGCACTATACAAAATAGGGTTGGCAGAATGAATCCCTCTTCACCGCTCTATCCGCGCTGAGAGGGAGCGGAATGAATCGGAGAATGAAACGAGGGGGGAATGAAGGATTCAAATGAATCTTAGCTGGGATTCATTTGAATCCCCGCATTCTCGAGCCTAGAATCATGACAAACAAGTGTCGAAAATTTCATGGTTCATCAATATAGTTGTATGGCGAGGTGGTTGTAATTAAGAGCGATTTTTGGTTGAGTTTTGACTCCATGTGCAATGAACGAGTGGCTCTTACAGACTGCAGCGATAGTAAAGATCGAATATTTTCGAAGAATCCTTGGCAACTGCCCATTAGCATTCACTAGAACTGCCATTTGCTTTCTAAATAAGTTTCATAATGGTACAATGAAAGTCCAGAGTGAGAAGAGTGCACCAGATTAAAATTTGGCCTTTTAAATTAACATACTCGGATTCGCAAGCCTCAAAAACCTATAGACCCCAGAAATTTCCCTAAAAAAGCGATTTTGAAGCTGTTCAGATCCCGGATTCGAAGATCCCGGATTCAATTGAACCCCTCTCTTTGAATCCCACAACCGCGCGATTCGGCGAGGAATGATTCGGGATTCGCTCGAAGATTCATTCTGACAACCCTAGTACAAAACAAGAGAATTGTCATGAATAAGATCTTGCCACTCCTAACATCGGGGATAGAACAGAGACTATACTACACAATGATTATTGGCATGGGGAAAAGTCTGGCACATACATTAAACAATCCTAACGGCTCGGATTCATATCGGCAGACAGCGCCAGCAAATCACCTTGACAGAATTTGAAGCATCGCCCTAAACACTTCTTACTTTTGACCTCCTGACCAAATCATGAATCAATGCAATCGAAATGCACTATTCGCTTTTTCGAGAGAGCGTCCACTTCATATTGTTTTTATTTATATGCTCTTCCGAAATCAGCCCTATATCCATTGCCCATACAGCATCACGCCCGCTTCTAATAGACTGACGATCTCACAAGCAGTCTTTTTCATCCAACACCGTTTGATCATTTCACGATCAGTCCTACCATACCCAGTCATTTCCTACCGTACCTGGAACAGTGGCGGGTATCTCGTCTCGTAGGACAGCAGTAGGAAGGCGAGCGGTTTCGAATCGCTGATCGTCTGCAGTTTATTATTTTATTTTACACTTAAATTAATACTCCGAATAATGAACAACGCGTACTTACAATTAGGCACACTTTACACTAGGATTTCAATGAAAGAAGACCAAATTAGTACGCGGTAAGCAGCATGTAAGATCAAAGATCATACCCACCCGATAGTTGACCAGTTGGTACAACCGACTCGTCTCGCCCGCCGCCACGAGTGTCTCCACGAGAGAGTCGTTGAGGTACGGCTGGAAGGGAGATGGATTGTATTATGCGACAGAACTCAGTCATCAACTGCAAGAACCATCTCGCGAGACTAACAAGGAATCGGTGGAGCACCACTTCGACAGCTGATCATTATATTATAGCACAAGGATCCAACTGATTGCTGCTCAACATCTGCACTTGTACCTAACGAATTCAGGTAGCGGATATCTCATTGGTACGTGCACACGGAAAAAAATTGTCAAACTTGATTTTAGAGCATTTATAATATATAAAAACTGACATCAATATCCACTGCGTTCTTCCGCAACGATCGAATGTACGCCAGCTGCGCGTTCGCCAGGTATCGCTTCGACTCTGAACATTTTTACCTGGTTTTTTGAGTTATTTCACACAAAACACTGCAGTACCGTATGAACACGCTTCACAAAGTTCCACTTAATTCAGAACAACTGGCAACACTTTTTTGATATATACTTTATCTCTCGTTTATCTATTCCCCTTCGACCCGTAATCAAGAGATTGCTACGATACCGTATCCCACCATACCCCACCTCCACCCCCCCCCTTGACCTACCGCCGTCCTCCCTCTCCGACGCCGGGATGAGCACGTGACTCTGCAGTTCCTCCTGTGTGACGAGCTGCCACGAGTGAGCGGGAATCGAGAGGGGCGAGCGCGCTTCTGCAATGCATTTTAGAGTTTCACAGCAAACGCTGATTCTATGTTTCATCGTTGCTATGACTTGTTGATAGTGGGCTCAACATCATATTCTTCCTGTACGGCTCAGGGCAATGAAATCAATAATCATCCCCACCCTAGTGCAACTGAATCACCAGATCATTAGAAATAATTCATTTCCCGTTTCATACACAGCACAAGATCGTCGAGAAAAAGGAAAGCATTAATAATACGAAAGACTTCCGCAGACCAATAAAAATTAAAGCTCAATCATTTTGCAATAGCCCCCCCCCCCTTGATACTCACTCATTGTAAACGACTTCTCCCAACTTCCTCACCATGTTAATCATAAACCCAACCCCCCCCCCCCCCTCCACTCACCCAACGCCTTCTCCCTCGACACGGGCACTGCATCAACGGGCGCGGTCGCCGCCGCCAGACGGCCGTTTACGAGGTCGAAGATGGCGCATAACTGCAGAAAGGGATTTTACAATCGAGCAGTTTATTAGTATCACATCGTTCTTTCATCATTAATGCTGCATCAATAGCCATTTCCACAATTCACGATGTTCACAAATTGCAGAAGATTCACGTATTGCTAATTATGAACGTATCTGTTTCCAAAGAATACTCTCCACTACCAGCCCTATCGTACCTCTCGCTGCCTCAATGCCCTCCTATTCACGGCCTCACACAGTTGATTAAGTGCCGCCTTCTTGCCGGTCGATCGATTGAGAAGGAAATGGAGAAGGGTCATCTGAGAGAAATGAGAATGAGAATGAGAAGGATCATTGTAGGATAGGAAAATGCAGGAATTGTAGGGTATGAGAATTAAGACAAGATAGAAAAATGTGAAGTGTCATTTTGATTTTCGAGTCATTTTGAAGGAAATGGAAGTCCGTCTCAACTTCACGTAATGAAGAGCATTGTTCCACAAGTTCAAGACCCCAATAATTGAAGTAGTTTGTGTCGGAGTTTAATTGTTTTGAAATAATCAAGTCTCGGAAATAATCACAATTCCCATCATAACTGCGAAATTGAACCCGGCAGTTTCCCGCTCCGCACATTACCTATTAGTCATTAGAGGAACAGTTCTTCGTTGTATAGAAAAAAGAGGGGAATAAGAATTATAAAGCCAACCGTATTCTTAATTCTCTGAACTGCTTTCTCTGGCTGCAATGTCACGCGTGAGAAGAGACCCGCCTCTGGATCGATAACTGAAATCGATAATCGAGTGAGTATACCGTAACTAACTAAGTTTCATCGAACGACTTGTCAAATCCGAGTTTCAACCTTTCAATATCCCTAGTGAATTCTTAGTTTTGCAGTGAGAGTCATCAAAGATGCGCTCTCATTCAAACAATTCTACAATCGTAACAGCAAGTTTCATTGAACCACTTGTCAAGTTTAAGTTTCACTCTTTCCATATCCTTAGTGCATTCTCCGTTTTCCAGTAACATCGAAGATGCCATCATAAAATTATTCTACCGTATGCCTCACCAATATCGGGGGAGAAGATGACCCATTGATGAGAGTAGAGCGGGGAGAGGGGAAGGCCGCCGGTGAGGGTGAGAAGGGCGGGAGCCGGATACATTTCCATCTGAATGGGAGGATTACTGTAATGATAGAGTATCGATTGGGTGAGCCGAATCGAAATTTTCAACTCAAAACAATTGCAAACCCGAAAAAATAGTTTCAAAAAAAACCGACGCATTCTTGTTTCTCTGACGGCGATATCAACAAGCATGGCAGTAACAATGATCATTCTTCGCTAGACTATTACTCATACAACCCCCCCCCCCCTTCACGATAGTTGACATCCGTATCCTCGTCACATTCTACATTATTATCTAATAGAAGGAAGAGATCCCAAAATTACAGTAATCAGATTGTCCAATCATCGCTCGCCTTAAAGCCTTGCACGCCACGAGGATGCTTCATTAGTACGAAAACTCCAGACAAATAGACCGTCACTACCGTTATCAGACTCATCACACACCTCCATGACAGCCCATTGGTTCGTCTCTTCCGGCCGAATGGCGATGTCGAAGACGAGCGATCGACGTTGTTGCTGTAAGCAGTGAGTAGTCAAGTATTCAATTGAGAATGCTTGTGCTACATAGTTTTTGTTTTCGACTCCTCACTCCGCACGTATTGCCGATTCGCATTTCACCGCGAACTTATGAAACACGTGAAACCGAAATAAAATGAGTTTGGTAGACGCAACTGATGCGACGAACTATCGTTTAGATATTGATTTTTTCACATCGAACCCAGATGTGCATTGCTATTCAACTCTGTCCTTGATTACATTGCTAATTAATTAGATAATAATTAACGATAATTACATTTAAAATACCTGTAGATGGACGATCACCAACGAGTCGATCACGTGCACGCCGAACATCCCCGGAAGACCTTAGAATCATTATCAATTTATGAAATGCAAAAATCAACATCTATTATTTTTCGAAGACCAACAGCGGATGCAAGTAATTGACAATGTGAATTTGTGTGAACCTCTAATATACTGCTTAAAGTGCGAATCTTACATTGATTTTTTTCAGATTTTTGGGACTGACCTAATGATCCTGCGATTAACCTTATTCAGGATTACTGTCTCACTCGGTCTACGCAAATGATTTTATCAAATCAAACGAAGTTTTACAGAGTATTTATAAAACAACTGACCCAGACCCAGCGCATATTTCACCCAACCCTACCATGTACTCACCCAGGCCCAGTACGTTTCTCACCAATTCCTATCAATCGCACAACTATTAAAAACAACTATGATAGTTCAAGCATAGATTCCGATGCTCTTTTCAGTTATCCTTCTTTTCGAGGTTTAAAATATTCCACTCGCCCAATCCCAACACATATCTCACTTAATTCTTCCACTCACATCACAGGTTCAAGACATCTTCATGTCCGGATTTCAATGCTATTATCAATTATTCTCCCATGAGCGAATCAGAAAATAAATAACCCACTCACCCAATCCCAGTACATATCTCAGCCGGGGCGCCACATTCGGGTCCGTGGGAATCTCATAGAGAGCGACGTCGGAGACGGACGAATCACGACGAGAGAAACGAAGGGTCCGGAGGTACAGACGACCGTATCTGCAAAAAATCGAAATTGCACAGTGTTCACATGATTTTCAGATTCAGTGACATTTCAGTTTCATAAGTAGGTCAAGTCAGTACGCGACATCCAACGCTGATTAGGCTTTGACGGTGGTTTCGACACACATAAAATAGCTCTTGAATGCTTACGTATTACTAAAGCGCTATTCGGTCAATAAACACGATTGAAATAATTCAAATAACAAATCCAGTGAATGAACACAAGACACTACAGATGCTTACAATCGTCCGCTAATTTCGATTTTGAGCACCAGTGAGATCACTGCTCCACTACCACTTCTATCTATGACGATCGTGCACTTACCAATCACGTGAACAGATCTAAGAAGAAACCACTCACAATATCTCGACGCTCACATTCTGCTCCTGGAGGTGAGTGTTCGAGTTGGAGACGCCAAAATCGACCTGGAATTCGGGGAGTACGGTAAATTACAGTATCGCTAATTTATCGATTCGTGCATCCTACACTATAGAAGTATAGTCAGCTAAGTGAATAACATTGAAATCAATTCGGTTGCACTCGTTAGAATGCGAATTCAAGATCCATACAAGCATGGATGCGAATTATGAATGCAGTTCATCTTCTTCCGATTCCCCCAAAAAATGCGAATGCACACGCACTAATCTCTCATTAGAGTTTTAAAATATACATAAATCGCTCACATCGAATCGCGTTAGACGCACGAACTGTCCTCCCTTGATCACGATGGGCTGCAATTGAGAGTGGGCGGGTCCCGCAGCGAGAATGAGCAAGGAAGTGGCGGGCTGAAGGGAGATTACGGTATATAAGAATGGATGATTATTGGGAAATTGAGAAATCCTCGCAAATGCAAGTAAAGCTGCTTTCAGGAAATCATGAATGGACAATGGAACATCCACATGGTTTCTTCCGGTTTCAAGGAGAAGCCAAAAGCCATACATTCGAAAGATATCTGATGATGGTTACGTAGATATGTCAAAAAACCCACATTATAAACGCTCCATTCCTGCATCGAATTGAGTGTCTTCAGCAGTTTGATCGAGTGTTTCCTCTCGTCGATTTGATACAACTCGAGACCTTGCGTTGTGATCAGCAGAAACTGAAAGAGATTGCCGTATTCGAAACGAAAGGATTTCAAGAAATGAAGGGAAAATTTCGCACAGATATGATTTCAATAGAGTATGCACCTTGTTTTTCGCTTATTATAAACATAAGAGAGGGAACATGTGTTGAATGGCCTTCCTAACATCCTAATTTGTACGTCAGTTGGAATATCCTGGTTTCACACACAAGCCAAAAGCTTGTCATTCGAAAGATAGCTGATCGTGAACCGCTTACAAATAATGAACTATGGTATGGCCTTCTAACAAGAAAATATAAAGAACCTCCGAAATTTTGTTATGTCCCCCTACAAGCCTTAAATTTGGAAAGAGGTGCCTATTTCTGTAACTAACCTGATTATTCGTGATCCACTCGATGCCCTTTATCTTTGCCGTCTTCATCTTGCAAGTTTGTGTCACTTCGTGTGACGAAATGGGAGAGTGAACATCGACCACCACGATGTCCTGAACCAATTTATTTTATTTGTATTGTGCCCTCTAAGATTGAAAAATTAAGCCATTTCAACATCTCAATTGTCTCATTTTCTCTGTTGATTATTAGGGATGGCGAATGAAGAAGTGAAATGAAGACTTCATTCCCCCTCTCCCCGCGCGCTCATCGGTGTCATTCTTCAATGAAGAAGGGGCGAATAGGCTCACTATTCTAGCATGAGAAAAACGGCGTGAAACCTGGATTTTTGAACTGATCTTTTTTCACATTGAACTAGGGGCATCCTCCCATTAATTTGTTGATAAAAATAGCTAATTAGCCTTCACGAACACCAGGAAACAGGGTGATAATCCAATTCATTCGCCTCTTCATTGAAGAGCTCGCACGACCGCACCTTCTTCAATGAAGAGGGAGAATGAGGAGAAAGAAAAGGCCTCTTCATTCGTACTCATTCTCTTCATTTAGACAACCCTATTCATTATGTCTCCGATCGAGGAAAGAATACTCTGATCAATTCACGTCAAAGGTCAGTGAATCGTATGCAGGAAATTGTAATGTAAACAGTGACGAAAGTGTAAATCATGACTAACCACCGAATTCTCATGACGTTGCACGGCCAGATACTTGTCGTTCTTCGAGAACTTGATGATGTGAATCCGACCGAGGTCTCGGATTCTGGAAAGGAACGATTTTGAAAAGGAATCATCTATTTTAGGCATATTAGAACCGGTATAGAACAAGAATTAGCCCCCACCGGCTAGTTTCACGGATGTTTCGGACCAAAAACGTGTAAATCGAACATAACTCTACGCTAGGAGATGCTATTGGCAACGATTGAGAAAGAACCCGTTTCGAAATGGAGAAAAAAGCGAATAAAACATCAACTAACCTGAGTGAAATGACGGGATCCTTGGCGCGCACCTTCTTCCCACTGATGCCCATGGCACCATTGCCGCGCACGGTACATATCTGAAGATATTAGCGTCAAAACAACGACACAATAGGGTGAAAAACAAAAACAAAGCAAGAAAAATAGCAACAACTCACTCGCTCGTTCAGATTATCGTAGAAGGTTTCGGCCAGCGAACTCCCCTTCTCGAACGTGACACACTCATCGCCTAGTTGTAGCATATGCCTGAGATCAGGCTAATCAAATTTTAGTGATAAAAAATAACGCTCCTGGCAAGTTGCCAAGCGGGAAATATCGCCCAAGCACACCACACTTTGCTAGCACACCAAAACGGAAAACGACGAAAACTATCGTACATCAGTTGAGCGTGACCGATTGAATAGTGAGTTTATGTTTGAGTTATTATCTGTACTTTACAAGGAATAAATGATTTACTATGATGAAATGAGGGGTGGTAAGGGGAATGAAATGAATTGAATACTGACCGGATGCTTGACGGCGAAAATGGGTCAGGCGGGCGGAGCGGCGCCAGGGGGTAAGGGACCGCGTACAGATCGCGGCGTGGGACGACCACGCTCGCTACCTCAGTTTGGTGGCGTACATGGGGATTCATGACTTATTTAATTACAATAATGATTGTAAATGAATGAAATTGATGGTATTTGAGTATCAAATTGATAGAATTTGGTACAAGTTCTTACCAGGGGCTACCCGGCTACCCGAGAAAGCATTGGACAGCCGGATATGTAGTCCGTCTAAACAGCTGGCCTTACCAGTGGGTCCCACCTAGCGTTGTCTTACGACTGTGAAATCGCTTGACGTGGATACACCTTTACCTTTTACAGTTTTTACTTGTTTGCGATCAAGTTTCCGTTCTTTAGATAATGTGTCTCTCGATTTGCTTACTATGAGAATAACATATTTTATCAGTACGTTAGCATGCGATACCCGATTTCGTGATACAACTTAGTGCATGTGTACAGTTCAGATTATTCAAGTCTCTATCGTTGGCTACTTCTGAAATTGGAGTAGATGACAGCCCTAAATAGTTGTTCAATTGGTCAGGCCAACAATCACAATAAATGAACCTCAAAGTCCTACCCAATATATTGCAACGGGAAAACACACAGTAATACACGCTATCTGATAATGTGTACAGATCACTGCTACAGTAACCTAGTCGATATGCTCCGATAATAGGACCTCGCAAGAGTAGGAATGAGCAATAATGTACAAACATAATAGTGGGTGGTGCACACAGCTCGCGCTTCAGATGTAGTCATCGTTGATGAAGGGGACGTGCTTGCCGGCCAGTTTGGACACCTTATCCCGCTCCGTCCTCACAACGTCCACCGACCAACTCCAGAAGTACGTCAGCAGCGAGAATATGAGGAAACCTGAACGATTTCAGTAGACTCCCTGATCGTGTCAGCTCACACTCCAAGTGCGCTCACCGTAGACCTCTACGAGGTCGTTGCCCAGCATGATACCGTAGATGGTGCACACGGCAAAGTAGCCGACCAGGAACGCGCTGCAATCGATTATTGTAGGCTACCGTAATCTTCGAATAGTTGTGGGGCCCACCTGATGGCGAGGTGCAGGGATCCGCAGACGACGTAGGGCGTCATGAGGCCGGGAATGTGTCGGGTTGCACCGTAGATTAGGCAGGAAAGAATGCCAATGTTCAGGAGCAGACCGGAGAAAACGGCGGCTGCAAACAGTTATTGAAAACATTTTTCTGGTACGATCTTCGTTGGGATCCTCGCGAACGGGATTCCTAATTGATTCACATTGAAATCGCAGTCACTTATCCCATATTCACTTCCGTCTCAGCCCACATTAGTAATCTGCATTTGTCTAATAGGAATCTCCAACGGAATCTAATTACGGCAACGGAATCTAATTACGGCTCAAATCGTTGCTGTCTATCGTATAATTAGGAGAAAATGGCGCTGAAGTTGTCTAAAAACGCTTCGACTAATCTTGTTTTCACGGTTGAATACAATTCCCATTCTAATTTTGGCAATCCAAAAACGGAAAGGTGGGAATTCTCACCGCCATAGATCAAGCTATCGTTGGGATCGTGCGTCTGGAAGTTCCACAGGGCGCATGCGAGTACTGTAAATTCAGGATTATCGATCGATCTCCACCGAATCCCCGCCTAACTACCGTACCTGAGGCTGAGATTGAGATGGAGAAGAAGACTCCCGCAACGACGTGCACTTTGGCGCCGATTTCGGGCATACTGTAATCGATTATCGATTTTAGGTCAAGGAAAAGCTTAGGGCAAGAACAATTGAAACTCTGTCGCACACGAGACGCGGCGCGGACACATTACATAAACTGAGAGGGGATTCAGGAAGAAAGAAGGGACATTGGGGTAGGGAAGGCTTGGGGCAAGAAATGACTCTCCTCATGTCGCATGCTTTCTCGCCTCTCTGACCGGTGAGAGAGCATGTGAAATGGAGAGGTCAGTTCTTGCCTAGCCATCCCTACATTGGGGGTGGGGGACACTAAAGACACTTTGGTCTGTGTGTCTGGAAGAAATAATGGGAGAAGGAGAGGCCTCGAAGCGGCAAAAAACAATCGCATCTCGCACCACTTGATGAGGAGTCTTGAATTATGGGATTGTGGAAGGAGAAGGGGAGGAAGAGGGGGGGGGGGTAGCAAACGATAACATCGATAGCATCGTATACTGTGGAACCGTGGGCGGGGGATTGGATAATCGCTAATCGGGGCAGAAAAACTATGACCGGGTGTGTGGAAATTGTCAAGTATCGAGTAGGCACGTAATCGTTCGAAAGAGTTGAAAGAGGAGAGAGCAGTGGTCAGATAGTGGTCAACGGGAATCGAACTAAAAATAAATGAAAAAGAATAGTGGATAAAAAACATGGACTTTGTATACATTTTTACGTAGGTGTTACTACAATTCGTATATCGGTTAAAGGGATACTAAGAATATGGATCTCGTCTTTTAGATGCTACAGACTGGTCAACTTTCGTCTCCCACCACTAAACAATGCTGGCAATTGACCGGAAACGCGGCGTTGACCATTGCTGGAAGAGATTCTAATCTACCGCCAACGAAAAGTGGCATAGGGCAGCCTGTTCAAGCCTCTTGTTGAAACTAGTACTCTTGCATCTCAAATGGGATGGAAAGGGAGGGGGGAGGAGAGGAGATAATAGCCCCTACTACATTTACATCCCCATTGCTTGGATACGCTATCTGAGGGCTAGGAGGGGGAGGGGCGAGACCTATTCTTTGAGATATGGGGTGGATTGAGGGATCACCTACTTTCATGAGAAACAACTCGAGCTAGATAGTATACTGAGGATAGGCCTATTCTTTGAGGGAGGGGGGAATGAATCGAGTGAGTAGATGGGAGGCGAAGAATTCATTTACATTGCGATTGTCTATTCACAGAGAAGCGCCGCCCAGCGAATCTCAGATTCTGTAGTGGAGCAAACGATCTAGGGAGAAGTGTACAGCTTTCCTCCTTAAAATCCCCTATGATTTCAGTGCAGCAGAATAACGTTTAGAATATTTTTTTGCAAGAACGTTTCAAGGGAAGAATCCGTGCAATTCGAATGCAAAATGTGAGCAACAAGCCTCACAAAGCACGGACAACGCTTCGAAAATAGCCCAGAGGCTTTAGATATGAAAGTTCACACTCTATGAGCTCTGCAACAGTAATTGAAATAATGAGGGGCGTCTAATGCGAGACGGAAGAGCTTCTGCTCTCTCCATTTTGCATGCTCTCTCGCACTGTCTGACCGACGAGAGAGCATGCAGAACGGAGAGACTGAAACCATTACTTAGGCGGAAAAGGAAGCTTAGACCACCGGACCTCTTCTCTCTTTCTCACACCTAGTCTCACACCTATGGGAAGAAGTATCTGTCTGCTAGGTAAGAGTGAGAGTCACGGAGGCTAATTTGCTTAAAATATACAACACAGACTCTTCGCTGAAGCGTGTGACTGTGAATGATAAGATGCTTTCGACCAGCTCTCGATCGGATAAGATAACCTTGATTCGATAGTCGATATCAGTACTGTTCTTGCTCTCTCAATTCTTCGTTACCTCTCACTACATAAATCGTCGCTTCAGTGATAAGAGAGTGCAGCAAGAGGACAGGGGATCGGAGATCTTACATGGAGATAAGTACGAATATCATGAGAGCTTTCGAAGTCAAAAATCAACAGTATTTGAAGCATGTCGCCTTCCGTGACAAATGACAATACAGCATTGAAGAGCTGAGCAAGGTGGAACGTGTCAGCGATTTGAGTAAGAGATGGGAGATCAAGAAATCAATCTTTTACGAAACGATGACTCGAGGGCGCAACTCGCTAATGAGCTAACGAGCCACAAACTAGACCGCTCAAGTGGTCAGACTCTCTCGATATTGCACGCTCTCTCGCCTTCTCTGACCACTAGACACCATGGACAATGAAGAGAGCGCTAGGAGGTACTCCACTAAATACGCTTCAAAACATACACAGGCTCTTCGGCGAAATTCGATCAGGAACTGATGAAATGGCGCTTGATAGCACTAAAGTGTTCGATTTGAATCCCACGTATCGCATTGTTTCTACAAAAAGTGAAATACAAAGAGAAACCGAGAGATGAGAATGGCATGTTTTCGCATCCGAGCAACGTTTTTGCAAGGTTTCTAAACAAAATGGGAGCTCGAGCGAAAAACGGCGTCAAATTGAGACGCAAAGGCGGCTGGGAGGCGGCATTTTCTCAGTAATGAAATTGAACTCACAACCCAAGAAGGGAAAGGGGGCGAGAGGTTTGTTGTCGCGCGGTCTGGTCAGGAGGAATATTACGAATTGTAAGGAATCGGTTCGTGGAATAGCGAGAGATAAGGCGAAATCGAGAGGGTCGGCTGTCAAAACAGTGACGTTATCAGTAGAGACAAACACGCGCGTAAGTCGAGTGATTGGGCGAGTTGGTAGGGAGTGTGCCCTAGGGGCATGAAAGGGAAGGGGAGGGTATCTTAATTACTCATTGATCTTTTACCGGTTAGAGATGGTGAGATAGTACGGGAATTGAAGAGAGTTAGAAGAGCAGGAGAAACTCGGTATGAAATGGGGCGAATGGTACTTACTATCTAGTACAGCGGCTGCGCTCGGTTAGAACAACGCCAACTCTTAGAGGAATGGTGCAAAAATCTAGGATTCATGATATAATATTTGTAAAAAAAGATTGTCCGGTCGCCCTCTGAATGATTCATAGACAGTTAGCTATGCAAAGAAAAATTAAAGAATCGAAGAGTCATGCAGCATTGAACCAGGGATAACTCGCTATAAAACAAGCTCACAGCGCTCCTACACTGTGCTTGTTTTCTTGAGGCAGTGTTCTGACTCAGCCACACTCTCGTTGCCCCCGAACACCAACCCGAAAAAACTTGTTCGGTATGGGTGAGGAATTTGTCATTCGCTGTTTTGCTCAACCTTCGATAATGAACAGTAATCGGATTACAGATAATCCCCGATAGAAATGTTCGGGCAAAGTTCTCGAATGAACCAAATTCTGAAGTTCGAATATAAGGAAATGGCAATCAGATTAATCGACATGATAAAGAATGTCACGCCGAAATGTTGCAGCAAACGACTGAGTGATACTGAGTGGGTTTCGCCTGGGGGTCAGTGCCCCGCCATTCCCTGGGGGTCTTAGAGCCTCCCTTTGGTTCTGAGACGAGCGCCCCCTCTAATCGCTTCCTCAATTGAGAGGAGCGTAGGGGAAAACAGCGATGGAATTCGCAAAACCATCAGGAGCTCGTCCTGGTTTGGGAATGTCTGGACGAAATTTCAACAGGATTGATCGTGACCACAAAGAAAGTGATAGATTGAATGGAAGAAATGGATGAACTTATAACAAAAAGTTTCACTTATCATTCATAAGATAGGAATAATTCCAGTGAAGATGCAGCTCGTGATGCAGTTCAAAACAATACCGATTTAGAACAGCTTGAAACCCGCGGTGGTATTTGTTCAAATTCAATGGCTTTCTGCAATTCGTGCGAAATTGCGAGGGTAAGCCTGGTGGGGGTTCAATGGCAACTTGAAAGAGTCAAGAAGAAGAAGGTTGAATGATGGATGAAGGGGCGAATGAATGATTACCCACTGATTGGGTCGAGTGATTAGTCGACTTCGTCTCCTCATTTCGCACACTCTCTTGATGCTGAGACCGACGAGAGAGTATGTGCAACGAAGAGACTATTATCGCGCACTTTAGTGATTAGGCAAGCAGACAAATCAGCTGATATGCGAACCTGCAGCATTGTTGGCGCTATAATTAGAGTAAACGAGTTCGGAATTCCCTCATGCAAAGTTCGCATTCTCTGACATCAAGTGTATGTGAAAAGAAACGAATTCTCGCCAATCTCAAGAAGTACTTTCGTGTCTAGACAAGACAATCACCAATTTGTGGATTGAAACAGCTTGTTTTGTCCATAGCAAAAATTCAAATCTCAATGTCAGAAAAAAACGGAGAAACATGGAATTTGTGGCTCGGAAGCAAGAAAGGCCGATAACCAACGAGCTTGTTAGATTGTTGCCCAGTCCAGTGGAGTGACACGCATGCGCATATCCCGGCATAACCTCGTTACGGACCCGTTTTTCTGGTCTGACTCTCGCTATTTCACACTATCTCTCGCATTTTCTGACCCTTGGCAAACCACGTAATGGAGAGCATGGGCTAGCAGCTTGTTGAAGCTATGAAACGAGTGGCTACTTACTGGAGTGATAACGGACTCAGTGTAGTGGAGAAAAGTTGCATTATGAACAGAAACAAGCTTTTTGAAGCGCAAAGTAGTGAAAATCGCATAAAAACTCGAAGGTGGAACTCTATGACGTTAGCTACTGGTTTCCTTTCCAAGTTGTGGCAGGGGGGGGGGGGGGGGCGAGTTTCCCATGTCCTAGGAAAGAGAATAAGTGAATGAACTTTCGGTGATCAGAAGTAATGGATAGTAAAAGAAGTACCATCAAGTCTTATGATGAGGGACTCGGATGAAAAAGGAATCCTCTTCTTTTTCCCTGATCTCTAGCTTGTCAGACCGAGCGAGAGAGCATGGGAAATGGAGAGGTATTCGGACTGGAGAGAGCAGAGTCTCATCAAAATGAGTGAAGAGAAGGGATAGCGTTCGGAAATGCGGCTTCGTGCCATAAGAATCCGAGAGGAATTGACGATGAGATGACATGGAATGGGGGAAAATGTCGTCTGACTCTCTCCATTTTGCGTGATCTCTCGCTTTCTCTGACATGGGAAGAATTTCGAATTGGTCACTTCTCTGAACGGAATATTCTCAGATATTGGCCTAGTTAGCAAATTGCGAGCGCGCAACGAAACGAATTCATTCGAAGAAGAAGAAGCAAGAAAGCCAAAGACACACCCGGTAACTACAAAAAGCAACGCGAAATGCGAGTGAGAAAATGGAAATCACGCTGCGGTTTTCCGGGGTGGGTCCCCGGGGTGTCACGACGCCAAATGAGAAAAAGGCACTCGAAATGAAAGGCGATGGAATCTGGAGGAGGGGGGGGGAATGAGAAACAGGAGTGAGGTGACCTCTCTTCCGTTTCTCGAACCGAAAATAATTGGACGGTTTTGGGCACGAAATAAGGACAATCAACAAAAAAATTTTTGAAAACGTCAAAACGCTTCTTCACAAGTAATTGCTACTGTTGACTCCCAGCTTGTTCAGTGATGACGCATTGGGAACGCAGTGAGCTAGCTTGAGAAAAAGTAGTAGCAATCATGCTCCGAGCTCAAGCACAATCGTAACATTCGAAAGTTGTAAAACTGCAAAGCGAGCCGACTCGGAACGGTGACAAAATGCGGAACGACGGCCATTCTCTACTAGCACGAAATATGGTGAGAACTCTCGTCGCTTGCAATGAATAATTTGTGGCTGGGAAAGCGACACTGCACATTTTCCAAGAAAATATAATTGTTTTTTAACAGATTGGAGCACCTGGACGATCGACGAGAAATGGATTATTTAGGCAGTATTGTGGAGATTTGAGGAGCTCAGGGAAAAGACAAAAACGATTTATTTTCCTGTCGCGAGACCAGGCAAGCGCAGCGAGAGTGACAGCGACTGTTGCATGCGTTTTTGGCTGGTTGACAATGAATGTCACTCGTCGTGCAATACATTCAGATATGTTTCACTTGATGCACAAAGTCGCGACGATTTCGTATTTAACTAGTCCTCTGCACATTCCATTGGAAAATAATAAATTATGTAACAAAATCAGTTGCGTTTGAAATGTTCAAGTGTGATTGTTCAAGACTAACAATATCACTCAAGAAACATGACACGGGCGAGCTGCTGACATCACAAGTGCGTCTAAATGCATCCATCTAGTGGTCGTTGAACCGAGAAGGATCTGAGGAGGAGAAACGATTAGAATTCATTATGCCCGCCGATGATAGGGCAACGGAGCAACTTCATCGTATAATTTATGTCGGAATGTGTGAGAAATCATGCGAAGTAAGAAGGTAGTTTAACAGGAAGGAGGTGGTGCAATTTGAATAGCGAATGAGGCGGAACAAGATTTCAGTAGACCTTCGACGATGGGAAATCTTTCTGTTTTAGGGGAGTGTTTTTATCGCTCGCAAATTCGGAATTTTTGAAGCCGGAAAGGCAGGAACAATCGGAAATAAAAGCAAATATCAATGAGGCGGAAAAGAGGTCAAACGGGAATCAGAGAAAAGGGTGGAATGGTGTTCCTGGAGAGGGAGGCAAGCCGGTTCTGCCGTTCTCCTCAATGCGCAACAACGCATTGCAAATAATCGGCGGCGAGAGATCATGAGAATTGGAGAGAGGGCAGAGAAAGAGAGACAATCGGAAGGAACAATAGATACAATTGTGTGTGTGACGGGGTCAGGAAAGAGCAAGTGATAAGCTACTTGAAAATAGGGGATTAGTGAAAATTCGATCACAGCTTCTTGTGACTTTCCGAAGCGGAAGGGTTAGTAAGTAATCCGGTGATGAGCGGTGATAAGCAATTTTCATTGGGAGTCAACAACCGTCATTCATGGCTACTATCGCTTGGCGTCTGTCTCTCGATTCGACATGATCTCTCATCGGTCAGACAAACGAGATAGCACGGAGAATGAAGAGAGTGCTCCATCATACACCTGACACTATCGCCTCTCCCGATCTCTGTCTCGACTCGAATGGCACACATTCCCATAAAAGTGAGCTTCCCCTTATGTTATGCGGGGCGTACCAGGAAGGGCTGTCTCACGAATTCGCCCATTCTACGGCTCATTCTGATGACCAATAGACCGTCTCAATTCGCAGCGCTCTCTCGTGGATCAGAGAAGCGAAAGAGCATGGGAAATTGAGAGAGTCAGACAATCCATCGGAGACAGAGACTATTGCAGTAGTGTCAGGAAAGGAATTGCTGCATCATTGGAAGAGGAGGAAATACCCCCATCCATTGACTATGCATGGGACACCCCCTCCTACTACTGCGAAAGGCAAACTTTAGCGCGTTTTTCGAAGAGCACATCGAGTATTCTCTAATTTATATGTGGAAGTTCCGTTGTTTACACAGAATCGTATTGGATTAACTGCATCTAAATAAATGAAAAATATGGTTAGGTGCGTAAGCAGTTACTTGAATCTGTCTACAGAGACTAACTTAAGCCACGCCTCAACCATTCTCAACTTTTTCAAGCCGTGTAACCTTGTAGTGTTACAGTAGTAGCTCTTATCTAATTATCTGTCTCTAATTCCCTTGAAAGATCTTGTCTAGCGAGGAGATGCGATTGGAAATGATAGGATAGGATAAGTAATTGAGTAACACTCAAACACATGCGCCTATTTTGAGAGCGAGAAACAGTGAAAAGGGGAGCGGAGTGAATAGAAATGGCGAAGAGTTCGTAAGGGGGTCAGGGCTACGCTATCTTGCGAATGAAAACAAGAGATCGATCGGGAGTATTGAGCGTGAACTGAATCACATCCCGAAAGTATGTAAATAGACGGCGAAAGCTCGTGCGAGTTAGAGAAACGGTTTCTCACGCACGCTTTTTACTGCAAATGCATAACCGTTTGAAAATATAAAAAAAATAAAATTACGGAAGAAGATAAAAGTGATGTCAGCATGACTTCAGAAGGAGATTCATCCACGACGGTGGTAGAACACAGTGGAAGATCTCTCTCGAGACACGAAAACAATACTGTTTTGCCATAACTTTCGGCCCGGGTCCTCCAAACCGGAAAACAAGAGCAGGGGATATTGCAGCCAATTAGTGTACAGGATTTGCTCACAATACATCGTTAGCACCGGAAAATGGGGAAATTCTAAAAATAATAATCAGATCAGCGAGCAAACACTCCGTTATCGTCCGGAAATGTCATTTGCCTCGTAAACACTATTGCAATTGGTGTTGGGCGGACGATAATTCATGATTATCAACAAGATTTATGCTATAGATGGACAGACAACCTACGAAAAAATAATATAAAAAAATGAAGATAGAAACTCTTAAGATTTCCTTAATTTTGCCAGCATGCCAACAACTAATGGTTAGACTCATAGGTGAGGATGAGAACGATTAGACAGAGACGCAATCCTCCTCCTCAATCTCATCGTTGAGGGCATTCAGTCTCTTCTGAATCATCTTTGATGCTTCCTCAGCGATCGAGTTTAGCTCCTGAAGCAATTCTTTCAATGTAAAGAGTTTCATTTCGGATTACCGTCTTTTTATTCACACACTTTACTAACTTCATAATTCAATCAGACATTGAGTTTTTTCTTTATTTGAATGCATAAATTTTTCGTCTAACTGTTGAAATAAGATTCTTGTGCGATAAATAAAAAGAATGGCTGACCTCTCCTCCTCTCTTAGTCTCAATCACAATCTCGGCCCTTGCTGTTCTTTCATACTTTCCCGTCCATTTGCCCTTCATTCCCTCGCTGATCAGCACTCGATCGAGAAATGAGGAGGAGAACCGTTCGAAGCACGCGTAGAGACGGCCCGGGTGGGAGGAGCGGATGGGGTTTCGCACCTGTCGAAAAATGGATTTTTTTTTTGATAAAGGAAGATCGAAAAAATCGAATGAGAGCTGATACATTGCTTACATAGCCATGCTGAAACATATGCGATTGCCGAATGAATCCTCGAATTTATGGCTATTATGCTAAGTGAAGGAGCGCACCGAATGGTTCGGAAAATTGCATTTCGATTTGCAGCGACGAGAAAATGTGTGAAATGAAGAGCCTTTCTCCACCTCTCTCACATCAACAGTCGTTTCCACACAGTCCATTGGCTTCTTACACTCCACTTCGAGACGAGAAATAAGAGGGCGAATGGTGCAGCCCTGAGGGGAAAAATTGTATTAATTAGCACATCGGTCTCTATGAACATTTCATGGGGGAGACTATTTCCAACAATGAAGAGAGACCCAACTACAATTTGAAGCGTTGTGAAAAGAAGATAGGTACCTGCACGAATACATTGAAGTAGACGATGACGAGTGTTGCAGTGAGGAAGAGTGGCTTCTCAGGCATCTCAAAAATCACTGGACTCATATCTTCTGCAAGAAATCAGCGAGAAAAGTCGCGAACTTTTCTCCTGAACACTGAATTTTTTTTATGAAGAGACTGCTCTGTTTGTCAAACTCATTTTCGGTTGAGTTTCACTTGTTCCTGAAGATGACAAATGGAATGGTGAGACAGTGTATCCAATGAAATGTTCACTTCTGCACAATTACTACCTTTTCATTTTTAACAAAACCAATGTAAATAAAAAATCACCTGATTAGGCAGCGATGCAGCGAGTGCGAAGGCAATCGCTCCACGAAGGGCCGAGTACGAGAGAATCAGCTGGTCTTTCTGGAATCTATGCCTCTCTTTTGGATAAAAGGTCTTTTATTTTTCTACATATTATCATATTGGCTCGTAATTTTTAGCTCTTGATGCCTTTGTCGATGCTTCAATGTTCTCATCTTTTTCTCCAATGCATCAATTTCGCATATTAGGTATACTAGATAGTTCTCACCATGGTCAACTTCCTCTCCGACGCTCCCACTGCATTCAGAATTGCGCACAGCGGGAAGAGGGCGACCCATCGACAGAGGAAGGTGAGGAGGAGAGTGGAGAGGATGAAGAGGGAAGACGAGGAGGGAGAGAGCAGTAACCACCTGACATTGAGAAATGTGCATAATCACTTCGAAATGGTTCTATGACAAATTACCTGTGTGAGTGTGAAACGAAGAGATTAGGCAAATTGCTCTCTAGAGTCGCCGATTTTGTATCTATCGGAATTGCAGGCCATACAGAGGTCGAACCCAAATACAATTCCTCACCAATCAGCCCTCGAAGAGAACGCTTCGAGTCCGAGGAAGAGATACACGACGGATTCCGATGCGTGAGAGACAATCTGAGATTGAATTATGATTTCGGGAACTTCCTTCGATGTTGGAAAAAGTTTAATCAGAATAGATTCGAGATGCGACAGGACACATGAAAAAAGTAACCAAACCATATCTTGGTAAATTGCCTGATCGTTTCGGCACTTTTCTTGGAAAGATTTGCCTCGACGTAACGACACATTGACATGCCGCATACGGCAATCCTGCAAGGTATAGTTGCACGTTCGAGATCCGTATTCCGGAGAATCAAGGCTTATTTTTGGATGGCAACAATATTCTCAAGTAATCGTTCTCTATTCGTATTGTACAGGAAGTATTCCTAGTGAAAAATATCCCGAAAAAAAATAAAATAAAACAAACGTGATAATCGGAGAGAGGTTGAGTGCGTGCGCCGTGATGAAGGAGACGTACCTGGGAATGTTTAATATTTAAGTAATTAATTAATTAATTAAATCAATAAAACAAAGTACGGTATGATGTAGATGAAGACGGGCACTGCAGAGTGGTCTCGCACGGAGAGACGAGCGAGAAGAGAGCAGATGAGGGCTAGAGGCTTTGTTCACTATCGATTAATCGTGCTTTTGTTTTGAATAATAATTTAATTAATTTAAATCACCAAAGATGACGCCCAGGACCACAGAAGCAACTGCGTTGAAGACGAATGCAGCTGTGAGAGAGCCGAGTAGGTAACCTGACATTGAGATTGAAGTATCGACGCTTGAATTCACATGTGACTCCCTCGTGAATTCGCAATGCCATCCAAGAACGTTTGTGAAATGGTCAGCGGAGCACAAATATTGCTGATCTAACTCACTGGAAAAGATCAGCAATATTTGATTTTCTCTATTTTCTCTATTCTTGCGCGCTTGCTGGGCGGTCGCCTCCGCTCTCTCGTCTCGGCGAGCCGCCGTCTGGATCCCCTTCGTGTCGCTTGGACAACCACGAAGGGTAGCCTGTCCACCCGGATGCCACTTTCCACCTTCCGCATCGGGTCTCTGAATACGCGAACGCTCAAGTCGGATGTCCGTGTTGCTGAGCTTGAAGATTCCGTATGTTCCGTGCAGTTTGATGTCATTGCATTACAAGAGCTAAGGAGGTGTGGCCAGACATCACTTACCCTAGCAGCAACTGGTCACCTATTAGTCGGATACGGTATTCGTTCCGCTAATGGAACCGGTTTCTTGGTTAACAAGACCTGGGCATCAAACTGTTTATTCCACAAAGTGAACGACCGGCTATCGTATCTTGATCTACCTGCAATTGGCCTGCGTATTATCAACGCGTACGCTCCCACTTCAAGCCATTCCGACCAAGAATACGAGAACTTTTTGAATGATCTTGCGACTCTCGTGACTTCTTCCACTGATCGCGTTCATCTACCGGGCGGTGGTCGAGGACACGTTGTTGTTGCGGGAGATTTCAATGCGAAAATTGGATCAAGAATAGCACCTGACGAGGAACATGTTGGAAACCATGGATTGGGAAAGAGAAACGAACGGGGTCAAACCCTTGCCGATTTTTGTTGTGAATTGAATCTATATGCGCATAATACTCGATTCATGAAACGCGAGACCCGAAAATGGACTTGGGAGTCTCCGAATATGGCAACTCGCAATCAAATCGATTTTATCATGTCTCGGAGTCGAAGCAATGTCCAAGATGTTTCGGTCGTCGGAAGCCTTCGATTTACTACTGATCATCGATTGATTCTTGCAAGATTCAAATTTGAAACAAAGGGAAGGAAATTTTATCATAAACCTCGTTCGCTCTTGCAGTTTGATCGGCGAATTTTCACTGCGAAAATCCATGCAACAACGGTCAATTTCAAAACCTACGACACTCTATCGAAAGATATATCATCGATTGGCAAGGAAAGTATGATCCCAGTTCAGAAAGTTGCAAGATTCTCGGCAAAGACGATGCATTTGTTCTCCGAACGAAAGAAATTAAGGGATAATGCAAATACGGCACAGAAACGAATCGAGTTTTCTTTGACAAGCAAAGCCTTACGCGTATCCATTCATGAAGATTTGAAAAGGAAACACTTGGAAGTTGTAAGAGACGCAGTAAGATATGGGATGAGTACTCGACGTGCAATCCAATCATCTCAAATCGGTCGATCGCAGCTCACCCAACTTAACAAACCCGACGGGTCAGTTGCTACTTCAAAGAGCGAAATGAGTTCTGTAGTGCAAACGTTTTACAATGAGCTTTACAAAAGAACATTGCGCCCAACACGATTACCTCTACGCTCAAATGAACCCTTTCTTGAATTTTTGCCAAGCGAAGTGACCTATGCGATTCGGAAACTAAAGGAAAATAAGTCTGCGGGGCCAGATTCTATAACAGCAGAAATGCTGAAATCGGGAATCGATATATTCGTCAAGCCTCTATGTGACCTCTTCAATAAATGGGTCATCGAAGAAATTGTTCCCAATTCGCTACCAGACTCCGTCATATCGCTAATATTCAAAAAAGGAAGTCAATTGGAAATATCAAACTATAGGCCAATCGCCCTTTTGAATCTCGTGTACAAAGTTTTCACGTCAGTTATTGATACACGAATTGAAGGAACTCTGAATAGTGCGCAACCACACGAGCAAGCGGGATTCAGGAGGAATTACTCAACCACGGATCATATATTCACAATATCCGAATTGATCAGTCGCTCAGTCGAGTACAATTTTCCCCTTTATCTCGTTTTCGTCGATTATCTCAAAGCCTTTGACTCGATCGAGTTTGGATCGCTCTGGAAGGCACTACTCAATCAAGGCGTACATGCAAAGCTCATATGTGTATTGAAAGATGTGTACGAACGAGGAAAAGTTTTCGTGAGGCTTGGGAAAGAGAAAGTAAGAATCCATGTGGAGAGAGGGGTTCGCCAAGGCGATCCATTATCGCCCCATTTATTCAACTGTGTACTGGAAGAGGCGATGAAGCAAGTAAACTGGAATCAATATGGAGTGAATATCAATGGGAAGAGATTGCACCATTTACGATACGCAGATGATCTCGTTTTGATCTCTCATGATCCTAAGGAAGTTCAAAATATGCTCGGAGATCTCTGTCGAGAAAGCAGGAAAGTTGGCCTAGTTGTGAATATACAGAAGACGGTAGCAATGTCCAATCGAACGTTATACCCATTCACTATCGATCATCAATCTCTGAAATACGTTACAAATTTCATATATCTCGGAGTTCGTATTTCATTCGACCAAGATACGATGTTGGAAGTCAACAGAAGAGTTGGAAGCGCTTGGAAAGGGTTTAACCGATTCTATAACTTTCTCACTAACCGGCGAGTTGAAATGGGATTCAAGGAAAGAGTGTATAAGATGTGCATCGAACCTGCTTTAATCTATGGAAGTGAATTGTGGAGCTTGACAAAGAAAGTCCGAAATAGACTGGTAGTAGTACAGAGATCTATGATGCGCAAAATGGCGGGAATTACTAGAATGGAAAGAAGGAGCAATGAATGGCTCTCACAGAAAGTCCCCCTTCCTGATGTAAGGATTCAAGCAATGTTGCGAAAGTGGAACTGGGCAAGGAGGCTTGCATTAACTGAAGACGAAAGATGGGATAAGCTTATTATGGAATGGACACCAATAGACCGTACTCGACCAATCGGAAGACCAAAGACGCGATGGCGTGACGAGCTAACAGAACTACTTGGAGTTAACTGGCAGAGCATTTGCAGAAGAGACCCTAATGCCTGGAACTTGGCTATCATTCAACAGGCACAATCCCTGAATATTGAATAAATCTGTATCTGTATCTGTAACTCACTGGAGAACTGGAGCTCCCTGATTCCTCGAGTGTAGAGAGTGAGGAGGAGATTGAAGATTACCTGTGATGCGAAATTAAATTTCCTACCACTTCACCGCCTGATAGATGTATTTATGAGTTCAAGTCAATTCGATTAACCTTAGATTATCTTGATTTTGAACTTTTCCTTCTTGCTCTTCTTGAATGATCTTAGAATAGATTTGGAGAAGGGGCGTTTCTAGATGGTCAATTGTCTTTTTTCTCACCACAGCGATTGCATCGTTGAAGAGCGCCTCTCCGAAGACGTGTACGAAGAGGAAATCGTTGACCTACGAATTCAACGTTCAGATATTCGTATATTTTAGATTTCGCACACAATCTCTCTCGTTTTGCGAGGATAATTTTTTTGCGATGAGTAACAGTCTAAATTTTTCATCGCTTCGTCCCGATCGCTCTTCTCAGAGTGGGCGTCGAGCCAGAGTAGTAGTAGAGAGCCAGGAGAGAGGTTAAAATTTTATTTCTGTCGAATACAAGCAAGCCGTCGAAGCAACATTGAATTCACCGTGAAACCGACCTGGATCTCATCGAAAACGGCAATGATCGCGACGGGGTCCGAGGCGGAGAGAAGGGAGGAAAAGAGAAGGAGTGGAACGAGAGCTATGGAGGGAATGAACGAGGAGTGGACGGAGAGCGAGAGACCTACGATCTATATTTGTTACAGTAAGAAAACGGGTCCGTTAGTCAAAGTATTTGCGTACCGTCAATCGGGAGGAAAACGTTCTAAATACGATATTTTACGGTATTTTACCGTAAAAGTGAGTAAAGGCTCCCATTTCCTTCAAAGTTGATGAAATTGCACAATTTTTGGAATTTGAGCGTTTCAAGTGATTACCTATCTGGCACAGTAGAACTATTTTCACAGATATTTCATTTAAGTACCGTAGTCGAAAATCGCGTGTGTAGTGTAAATTGGAGCGTGCCGAGCGTGCGCCACGTCGGGTGCACTATTCCAATTGCCGTAAATTGCGCTGTCTCGGCAGTTTTTGGCGAGCAGCTGATTGAAAACGCTTTCTTTATCGTGTTTCGGCCTATTTCAAGTGATTCATAGTTGATTTTGGCATTGGGAACGTGTACCAGAGCTAGTGAAAGTTTCAGGAGCGAGCTGGTGGCATCGGAAGCTGCTACGTCGTCTTTTTCAGGCAACACTTGTGCTATAAAAATCACACAAAAGTCAGCAGCGTTCCAAAAACGCCGCGAAAGCCCGGTTTACGGCAATTGGAATAGTGCACCCGACGTGGCGCACGCTCGGCACGCTCCAATTTACACCACACATGCAATTTTCGACTACGGTACTTTAATGAAATATCTGTGAAAATAGTTCTTCTGTGCCAGATAAGTAATCACTTGAAACTCTCAATTTCCAAAAATTGTGCAAATTCATCAACTTTGAAGGAAATATGGGCCTTTACTCACTTTTACGGTAAAATACCGTAAAATTCCGTATTTGGAACGTTTTCCTCCCGATTGACGGTACAGCGGGAGATCACTGCTTGATCAGTGATTAGTCTAAGATAATCTAGTCCGGAGTGCATAATGGGGTGAAGGACGGTGAGCCACAAATCGGTACTCACCGATGGCTACCGTATTCCAAATGGTGAGTCCCACTGCGAAAACGAGAATCGTAATTATAGAGGCGAAAAAGGCTCGATTCGGCATGAAGTAGCCTGCAGGAAATTTAAATGTTGTAGAAAACGTGTATGAGTTCATCATTAATCGCACTCACATAGCTAATGATTATAACGAAGTAGTTAAACATGAACAAATGAATGCATTTTCAATAGAATGTCATGTCGTACCCGCGTCGAAGATTATCGGAGCTAGGAGGAAGACGAAAAATGTTTCGGAATCCATTTGATACTCGCGATACGGGCGATCGAATATCTGCGAATCGATTACCGTACTACCGTACAAATATTTCCTATGTCTCTACAACATCGAGTACTGCTTTATTTTTTTCTATGAAGACGTCAAACAAAAGAAATCGAATGAAGAGTTCGCTTGCGCTATTCAATTCCCTGTGAAACCGAAACGGATAAATTTCCGTGTCAGGATTTGAGTTGTTCTATCAGAGCTCGCAAAGTTCAAAATAGGAAGACCATTCCATAAAGCGACTCACCCACATCAACAGCCCGATCGCTAATCCAATCAGTACCAACATTGTCGAACTGGGCATCACCACCGCCGCCCTCGGCCACCTCGCAAACACTTTACAATTACGCTTTGAACCACGCCCCGGGGGCCCCATTTGGAACCATCGGGGTCCTGCTGGTACCACAGGACCTCGATGGTTCCTGGTGCTTCAGGTTGACGGGAATGCCCGACCGGCTTTGGCGAGCGTCGCAAGCAGCAGCCATCCGATCCCACTTAGAAGGTCGAAGTGGTTACCGTAGAAGTGGAAATTGAAGGAGATGAACTGGGTAGACGATTGATGAATTTTTAAAATATTTAAATATTACCGGTATCGATACATCATCAGCACTGGAGTTCTGCATTATTAGTTTGAAGAGGTCACGTCGATTTGAAGAACAAGAACAGCCACTCGCAACCTTTCAAAAATCATTTATGGAAAATCGAAAGTGCCTATGAGTTTTATACTCGCATGGCTTTCAAAGATTTCAACGCGTAGGGACACGGATAAAGCGAGACAATGAAGCTACAGAGGAACGAAATTTGCGCAAGCAATGAGTAGGCAAGCAATAACTACTGCTAGGGATACAGCCGCATAGAATGATATAGCAGAGTGAGGCGAGCAAATCGGTTAAGTGAGCGAGTGTCGATAATAAAAATAGAGAGATGGGAGAAAAGGAGAGCGGATTGTCAGAAAGGGAGAGTGATAAACTCAGTGATCTCCCACTCCCCCCATTACATCACTTTTCGGAGCTATGAAATGGACCGACATTGAATGGGCACATATTTTCAAGAAGCCGCAGAGGTCGCACGGATAGTGAACGTAACGTGAACGTAATTTATGACAAGAAAATTCCAAAGGAATATTCTAATGCTGAATTCTCAGTTGCGATATCTGTTTTTATATATATTTTAACTACAGATCTTCTCAAAGTCCTTGTTCCTTTTGTATCTTATTTTCTTGCTCTCTTTGAGGGTGTGTACATTGAGTGTTTACCACGTTTTCACCATCTGTTCGAAAGAATGTCGAAAGAAAATCAACCTGCAAATGATTCGTGTTTAGTGCTTTATCTTGTTCTAGTTTCGCTTTTCCGCGTATTCCATCAGAAATGAAGCGAGGACCATCTCAAGAATTCTCGAAGAAACCAAGATTTGAAGGAGCTGGAGTTTTGGAATAGATAGTAATGACAAGGTATCCCCACCAATCCATCTACATTATCTGTTTTATTCCGTTAAAGATTCTCCAACGGAACCAAAATAGAAACTAATACACTTATTTAGAACGGAAATGGCGGAACTCGAGAGAAAAGTGGCCCAATTCGAATATGAAAAGGGTACAGTGTCCAACAAAATTCAAAAGCTGAAAAGCGAAGAGGTGAGAAATGTTCATTGAAAATTAGATTCTCAATAATACTGACTTCCAGGTCCGATCGAGGCAGAACTTCTCATCATACAGAGGAGAACGAAAGAGAGCCGCATTGTTCGCTGTTCAAGACAGTCAAATCATTCAGGTTTGATTTTTCTCGGCTTTTTTTAATCAGAAAATACACTTTTTTATTGCAGTTTCGGACGATGCTCTCATCGATAGAGAAAGAGTGTGCGATAACTAAAGATGAATTATACAAGGAGAGAGATGAATTGAGTAGAATTGAGCTATCCATGAGCTGAATGTATGATTTTTTCCTTTTTTTCGAAAAAATGACAATTCACTTGTACATGAGTTTAAGGAGTTCTCATATCTTCCCCCCCCCCTCAGACAGCAGTCACTCAAACTAACGATCGGATGGATGTCTCTCTCTTCTCTCTTCGTCAAAATTGGTTTATTCCACACCCACCATTTAGCCTATAATGATATGAAACACTTACTGTCCCATTAGTTCATTTGCGCGATACATTGACTCGTTTCCGCGTTAGTTGTTTGTTGTTTACTGTCATCTTCTTCATTCCCTATCTCTCTTGTTTCCCCACTTGCGAAGGGCGTCGTACTGACGAGGTCCACCCTTCGTGAGGCGGTTGGGTGTCTGCGACCCAATGGACCGAAACATCCAACCGCATTTCTTTAGGAAGTCTTCTAATTTAGTTCCTTCCTAGCAGTATCTCTATTCTTTTCGTCTCTTTAAACCATATTTTATTTTAATTTGTTGTAGTTCTGCTCGAAATGATAAATATTTTTCAATGCGTTTCACAAATGCTGTAATGCAAATGCCAAGCTGTTAATCATGTTCTTTGTTTAGCGTGGCCAACTGATGCCATTGTTTCGCTCGAAATCGATAGGAGGTATTTCCTTGCTCCGTTTGTGTTTTTGTTATCTTGCTCGTTGCATATTTAATCAACCATGAGTCAACCACATAACGTTTTCGATTATTTGCGAAATTCTTGCCTAGATACAAATCTCTATTCTTTTTGTTCAGTGTTCAAATTATTTTTTAACAGCCCAATCTCCGCGTTTCCAATACGATATGAAACGAGGAGGTTCGCCGTCTCGTGAAAGCTCGAAAAAGAAGAAAAAAGAAGAGGTGAGCGAATTTCGAGGCTCCATTAAAGAGCGATTGAGAATAACGCAAGAAATCAATGAATTTATTATAATTTTGAAGATTTCCAAAGCAACTGATGATTTGGAAAGATCAGCGCTACTGAGGTTACTATTTATTTTTAAGAAATTGCCGCGATGAAATTTAAAAGTTTTTTTCGAAAGTATTCTTCAGAGTCAAAACGGAAGAACTCGAAAAGAAAATATCCCAGTTCGAAAATCAAAAGGATTCATTATCCAACAGAATTCTTGAGCTTGAAAACATGGTCGAACAAGTGAGATATTATTATCATTTATTATTTGCTTAGAAAATATAGGTATTTGAACTTGAGGCCCGTTTTGCGACCACTTTCGCTCCATACAAAGGGGAGCGTCAGAGAGCATCATTTTTAGCCAGACACGAAACGCAAATATCAAAGGTAAATATGTTTATGATTATTTGGTGAATTTCTGCACAGAAAAAAGTTTCGATTGCAGTTTCGGAAGAAGCTTTCGACGGCCGAAGAATCGTGTAATCAGTTGAAGCAAGAATTATGCATGAAAAAAGATGAATTGCTGAGAATTGACTGTGCCGATAAAGCTTGAATACGTTGTTGCTGTTGTGTAATTTTCAAAGTGTTTCCTTTTCTACCATTGAAATCAAAACGTCTGAAATGATCTACTAATCTTTCCATCTTATGGACATTCGAAGCAGTGACTCACTTTTTGTGTTTACCATGACCAATTGATAAGGCATTCACAAGGAAAGGAAATGCACACTCTAACCACCTTTGACAACAATTCTTTTCGAAAACCTTCGAAGTCTCTCTCCTTTATAAACCCCCGACGTCCGCTGTCTTCATGTGCTTTCGTATCTTTCGCGAAGATTTACAAATTTTCCTTTGTCTCTTTTTTCGAATCACGGCGTTCATTTCAATGAGTAAATGAATGATAAATATTTTTTATTTAATATTCTTCCAGAAATGAAACGTGCCCAATCGTCTCCGGAGAATAACTCGAAAAGGGCGAAAAATGGAAAGGTAAGTCACTTTTTTGATAATACGATACAAGCGCATTTTTAGGTCGCATCGACAAAGCATCTCGTCAAAGTCGAGCCAGGCTCACTCAATAAAGTTACCGTGTTCGAGACTCAAGCTGAGCTGAAGCGCCAGTTCACAGTAACTCTCGAGTCCGGTCTCAATGAAGTCACCCTCGAGGTATGGCATCACTATCGTAACCTAAACTGACAAGTTGATTTTCAGCGCATCTCCAACTCTCTTATTGACGATTCAGTGCGAGTGACAGGCACGGGAGATGCAGTTATTGAGGAGGTCAAGGTACTGTATTCTCGTTTTTCGGAATACCGTATCGATCATTATCGATTTTTTACAGATCGCTGATCGCCGTGTATGGATAGGTGCGGGAGATTCGGAAAGAGCGGCGAAGTTGAGGTGACTATTATTATTTGTAAAATATTGAATATTGAAAAATGTGTGCAATAATTGGCGATAACTAGGCAGGCCTCAACGGCTGTCGAGAGAGAAAACGGTTGATCTACTGCATCACTCACCCTTGCAGAACCCATTTCACCTGTAAAAAGGTAACAAAAAAAGGTAAGGTAACAACAATAGTTTTCCACTGCACGCTCATTCATTTCGCAAATGCAATAAGATTTCCTTAATTTCAGAACCGAAAAGGAGGAACTCGAAAAGAAGAAGAGAATATTCGACATTGAAAACTCTTCATTGTCTAAGAGGATTCAAGCACTGGATGCTATGATTGGCCAGGTATACAATTAAATAAGGAATTTGTAAAAAAAAATAGTATTCGCAATTCAGGTTGGAGCAGGAATCGCAGCTCCAAAGAGTACAAAGTTTTCGGCTGATGAAGCAACACTGGAAAGTGTCACGACTTTCTTCGATTTCTACGATAGACAAGCCACTGAGGTCAGGAAATTTTAAGAATTGCGAAATAATATTTTTTTCAAATAATTGCAGGTTCGAGAGAAGTTGTCATTGAACGAGGAAGCTTCGGCCAAGAACAAAAACGAAATAATCGTGAAGGAGGGTGAATTGAAGAGTATTCAACACGGCCACGAGATCAAGTAAGGGACGACTTCTTGGCTAATTATTTTCTGATTAATTTGTAATTTTCGTATTTTAGAATCGTCACAATAATGCTCGATTCTGCGAAAGGTGGCAAGGTCGATCTCGAGTTATCCTACCAGGTAATTATCGATGAATTTCGCGAGAATTTTATTTGTTATTTAAAAAAATATTATTTTATACAGTCCAGGTTGGTTCCCCAGTGAAAACAATCCGGCCCGGCCGGCCCCGACCGGCCCCAAGCGGCCCCATGCCTTTTTGTGGCTCGTACAGAGAGAAATTTGATATAAACTCAACGGCGTTGTAAAGCTCGTGTAATATGCTATCGATTTGTGAAAAGCAGAATTTTAAATATTTCTTTCAATAAATAGTAAATTGGTGCGGAAGCAAGTCAATTTGTGCGGAAAAATGAAAAAGTTGAAAAGAATCAGGTTGACGATTTTACTTACCGTAATATTGCGACCTTTTTTCGCAATACTGATGATAGTTCCCCACCAATTTACTAGTTATTGAAAGAAATATTTAAAATTCTGCTTTTACAAATCGATAGCATATTACACCAGCTTTACAACACCGTTGAGTTTATGTCAAATTTCTCTCTGTACGAGCCACAAAAAGGCATGGGGCCGCATGGGGCCGGCCGGGACCGGCCGGGCCGGATTGTTTTCACTGGGGAACCAACCTGGACTGTAGGTCAGTGACGCGAGTTGGGATGCTCTCTACGATGTACGAGTTGGTTCGAGGGAGAGCAAGACTGAAATGCAGCTTTCCTACTTCGCAAATGTCTATCAGCGCACGGGCGAGGATTGGGAAGGTGGGTGATTTTTAAATCCTCTTCGAATTCTTATTTTTCATCATGCAACTTGAACTATTATTGAAAATGCAAAAATATAATAAGATATTTAGTGTACTCTGTTCAGGCGCTCAACTCATCCTCTCTACCGCCCATCCCTCGCTGGGAGGAAAAATCCCCGATCTGAACACGCTCGAAGCCGTTATTGTGGATAACTTTGCTCCTCAGAGACGTCAGCGCAGATGGTGAGAAAAATAGTTTTAAATTTAATGTTTTTACCGTTATTGCTTAGTTTTCAGTCGATTTTCCACTAATCAATCATGAATCAATAAAAAATAATTACTCAAAAATTCAGGAGAAGCCGTAGCCGTAGCAGAGAAAGATGTCGTAAAGATTCGAGCAGTGGCGATGATGAACTGGGAGAAAATGCATTGACGAACCGGGTAAGTTAAAATAAAAGAGATCAAAGATCAATAAATTAGTTTTTCAGGAAGCCTCTGTCAACAAGCACACTCTATCTACGGAATTTGTGATAGCTCGTCCCTGCTCGATTCCTAGTGATGATTCAGATCACAAGGTGAGATTATTGATCACGTTTGAGATTATCGTTTGACTACTTCAACCTACAGTACCCTTATATTATCGATTACAGGTCACGATTGGAATCATTACTCTCGAACCGCAGCTTGTGCATGTTACGGTGAGATCGTCATTATAGGACTGGTAAAATATAAACATTTAATATATTCAGGTTCCGTCAAAGAACGCTTGCGCATTTCTCACCGCGTCCGCGGTCAATTCCTCTTCTCTTCCTCTGTTCCACGGAGACGCAAGCATTTATCTGGATGGAGCATTCGTTGCGAAGACCAAGATTCAGGTGCAGAAATTGCAATGCAGATTGGTAGATCATCAAGATTAAAAATTTCAGGCCGTCTTTCCGGGCGAGCCTTTCACAATTTCGCTCGGCATCGACCCTTCCGTGAAGATTGATTACAGTCCCGCTCACAAGTACGGTGAACAGGTACGGTAGAGCTTGTAATCGATTACATCCTGACCTTGTAGAGTGCGCTCGTCAATAAGTGGTCGACTACCGTAATCGAGCAGAAGATCGCGGTGAGAAACACCCGCGATGACGCGATAATGCTCACTGTAAGACAGCAGATTCCGAGATCGACCGATGAGAGGATAAAGGTAATTGGTCTGACCTAGCGAACTATGAAAGATTACGGTAGTCGAATTGCAGGTGAAATTGATCTTTCCTTCTGTTGTGGAGAAAGTGAATGACGAGCAGGGATTGAACGATGACGAGATTCCTAAGGAAAGAGTGAGATTGCTTCCATCTAACAATCTCGAATGGACTGTGAACATGGATAAGGTACAGTATTGTAATTGATTCAGTAATCAATAATTCTGTTTTAGGGCAAGACGCAGACTCTTCTAATCAAGTACTCTGTTGAACACCTAGCAAGAAGGCTCAGAGAGAAGGTCGAGTTCGTTGAGAGAAGAGAGTGAATTGATTTATTTGTGTCCAAATGTATTTATATTCGAAGTTGCTTTGAATAAATGTTTATCGTATCAAGCGAATGAAGGAATCTCATAAGAAAAAAAAGAGAAAAAGGACGCATTCGAGAGATGAGAAGGGTGGAGCGACGAAGAGGGAAAGAAAGCGAGTCGAAGATGTAATTATTCTATTTGGTTATAACTGTGGTATCTACTTGATTAGGGAAATCGACCAATCAACACTTCTCGATTTTGACCGAGTCAATATCCTTCCATACATCTTCCCCCTTCTCATTCAGGAACTGCGCAACGAAGACTAGAGCTAAAATCGAAGAATTAACGCGTCCAGCGATTGAATGATTAGCAGTATTTGTAATGTATTTCAATTGAGTTTTGAATAAAACAAATCAAACTCCAATATGTATATTATATATAATGTTACACTACATGCTTGATAACACAATGTTCATGTGGCCAAAGCACGATTTTATTTTATAACTTTTCACATACTGGTATCAAAACATTTGTAATAAAAATATAACTCACTGTCTACATTTGCAGCAGCAGCAAGGGGGCATTCGAGCATTTTATTAAGTTTGGCTGCTTCCATGCTGCTATTGAAATAAGGTTGACTCTGAAAATGAATGGATTTTCATCTTCACAACCGGAACTATAAATGATGGTTTTTAATCCGGCATATATAAGTCCGGCTCTTTTTGGATAATGGGGACCCCTGGAAATAAGGGAAAATTGAATGAGAAATCGTCGAAATGGTCAATAAATTTTTGAAATGGGTCCCCCTATTTGTCGTGGGTACCCCATATTACCTAGGACTCCCTTAATGCATTGGGAATGTTGGGTCCTTCTTATTGCGTTGGTCCCCCTTATAGTCATGGGTCCTACTCATTGCGTTGGGTCCCCCCGTATTCGAACAGAGCCAAAAGTTCTTGCCTTGAGTGCCCTGAATCCGTCGTCCTTATTCTTTGTATTGACAGTCATTGCGAAATCATTCAGAACATTCTTGATAGATCCTGAATAAGAAAAGGTAATAAAGATGAACCACAATAGCGTAGGCACCTTTGTACTGATCAAGATCAAAGTTCCCTTGATCATCATCATCATCATGTTCCTACAATTCAAGATATTTGCAATATTGTTTAATTATGTCGAGCATTGCGAGATTTGAAACTCACTAGGTAAAAGTCCTCAAACACAACATTTCCCGGAAAACGGGAGCAGAAGAGAGCCGAGACGTTTGAAAGAATTCCAGATACCCTCAATTAATAAATACTTAAAATACTTATAGATACCTCCTTACTTCTCGACATGCACGTTTGGATTATAATAGAATTCGATAAGTTTATATTCAAGGAGAGGGTATTTAGGATCTCCGTATCCTGAAAATGTTATATACAAAAAACACAAAAACATACGAAAGATGTGCATTTTGTATCGTTTTTTTTTCGTTTAAGTTACAGTATCTATACCATCTCGAACAAAGCAAAAACGAATCACCTCTGTTGAGGGAATGTGCTGTCCAATGCAGGTAACGGACACGATTCTCGAGCTTCAACGATCAATTAAAAATTAGCTTTTTAAAAAAAAAACCTTGGTGCGATCTCTCGTTCCGTCGAGATTGAATGTCAGGTAAGATCTGTGGTCATGATGCTCTAGTTGGACGATTTGGAGCGTCACGCATATGAGGCACGCAACTACGATGAGCGCCCTTTCTGAAATTAGATTTCCTTTCACATAACATAAAAGCGTATAGGAAAAATGGGGATCGGGCGCGACGGCGAAGACGATTCGCACATATTCTGTGGAGGGACGCGACATTCTGTCTCTTCAACATGAAGTGTGTTCGAGGACGGCTGCTTGCCTTTTTATCTGATGTGTTGCGGTAAAGTAAAAGTAAAGTAAAATACTGAGTCGGTTACTAACGCGTAGCGCGTCGTCGACTACCCCACGTCTGAACCGCAACTGGGGCCTAACCTGTGAGAACAGTGGCCTGTGGCTAAAGACTAACCGGCATGTTGTGTGCACGCTAGCGGGGAATTTGGATCGTGTTTACTAGGCACTACCAACATTTCTTAACCCCCTTGGTTGGGTGGATCTGCAGGCGCGGGGTCGGGCTCGTGACCTTTCGATTCGCATTCTGGCACACAACCACTGCGCTACCCGGCCTCCCTTTTCTCATCTTTTTTTCTAAACTTATCCGGATCTCAGAAAGTGAGTCATCCGCAACTCTTGATTACACTTGATATTCCGTCTAACACCGAAGGGAAGTGATCGACAGGAATGATTAGAAGAAGAGCAGGTGATTGCAGATGTGATTGTCATGCAGAAAGATCGCATTTCATTTCAGTCGAACTGGAAATGTTCATCGTACATTTATTTATTGGAAATGCCACTGAAAAGAAGACAGAAGGGAGAGTTTCAAACAACATGAAATATATATTATATAAGTTCTTCAATATATGTAAGATGTACGTGATTATCTGCTCATTGATCATCCTACAAGTGCGATCATCCATTCATAATCATGAAGCGGATTAGAATCAACCATCTCCTCATTTCTCCCACTATTTCTCCTCCTCAATCAGCTGAGATTTCAGAGCGGAAGAGAAGGATGATCAGCTCCTTTCAAATCAGAAAGGCCGAGAGACAATGGGAGACGGAGAGAGTTCTTGCTTGACGGTTGTGATATGAACCGGAATGTGATATGATTTGAATAGCAAATGGACAAGGGCGATTGATTTATCGTTTATCGTGCGAATTATGATTAGAGATCTTCATTTCGGCCTCAGTGCCTCCTAAATGTTTCGTTCTCGCTCCGTGGTTGGTAAATCGACTATCGCGCGCATAGTTTTTTTTACGCTGCAACTTTTATTGATGCGAGTGTTGCTTGATGTGGCATTAACATTCCTTACTATTTCCTGCACTATAGCTTGACACATCCAATCGTTTTTGCGCTATCCGTAGCGAACAGATCGCGCCATATCAATCATGACCAGAGATCTTCTCATCCGTGTTTGTTTTCTCGAGTCTTATCAATTCTCGACCTTCCCGCCTAATCATCCCGCTGACCATTCCTCCCCCCCCCCTCTCCCTCTCCCTTCCCCTAGCCAGGTCGTAATTTCACGCACACAGCATACACGGCAGTTCGCATTCCTTGTTCCCCTGCAATCCCTTTCATTTTTCTCCCATTCCCTCGATCTCTGCGCCAATCAACCTTGATTGCGTGAACGGCTCTCGCTTACAAGGGGAATATTGATTTGCCCCGCAACGTCTCGTAGATAGGTTTTACATTCGTTTATGAGAAATTATTGTTCATTATACTGCCAATACTGCAAATTATTGAGGTTTCAGTTTTGTTCATTATTTGTTTCGGTGGTGAAACATAATCGTTCTTTGCGTGGCGAACTATGTAGAGTTCCATTGAAACACCAATCCCGATCAATTTTGCTGACACATGGATTTTTTTATTTTAAAAGATCAGTTTCAAAAATGAATAATTTCCAGGTTGGCGCCCTCATCCAATCTCGCGCGTCCCTCCAGTTGGCAGTTCTGCAGGGTAATTACATTAATATTAAATTATTTAATTTCCACTCTTACAAAAACACAGATTTTTTTGGGGCCGAAGATTTTTATGGGAGCAATCATCACAGTGAAAATATACTTTTTCAAATGAGTTTCACGAAGCACATTTACTGCCAAATAGTCAACTTGAGCAGTTTCGATTCACGTCCCATGTATAAGAAAATCAACAAATCAATAATCAATAATCAGGGATCCCGGCTGCTGCCCAAGACCATGGCCACGACTGCAGCAGCTGGTGCAGCTGAGGAGGGAATGGAACCGAATGAGAAGGTTGGAAGGGTTCAATTCATGGCAATTGCACATTGAGTCTCATGATAGAGTTTTCGATTAGACATTTTCCCGCAACCATTTAGCACTACCATGAAACAAATCTATATTGGTCCTGCTTCTCATCTCGCGTATAAATTCATATTTAGCTCCTAATTCGTGCACAAAATTATATTTCTCACAGTGCACTGAACGACGATTGTTGGCTTCTTGCCTTTCATTCGATCGTGAAACTATTGCCCGAAACGCGCGCAATGGTCAAGAATCGAGTGGCAACGTCTCATTGTTCTCCATCTTCCTTTGTCGGGCGGGCGCGTCCAAAAGAGCACGAAGAAGCGTGTTCTTCTTCCTTTCTTGTCCCTATTTGCTCCTCCTGATGACCACCTCATTCAGAGAGTGCAGTGGTAATGGGATAGCAGGGGAAGCATGGCAATACATGAATGAGCTGAACGTGTTTCGTCAATGAAGTTTTAAAATTTAATTTATGAAAAAAATGTTTCCTGTATCACTTTTGGCCCAATCGTAGCTTGAAAAGTATCTCGTCCTCGATTTGGTATAGTGCATGCTCACGAAGGTATGTGACAACCTTATATTCTGCATTACTGTTAGATTTACACTGTTATATTTATGTACTTTTACACTACGTTAGATAGATTAATTTTCAGATAGGTTAATTTTTTTCTTGCGGACACCTCAGCGAAATGAAAAAAGAAAAGAGAAAAATTTTCAGATAGGTTTCACTAATCATATTTTGTCTCTGCTAATGACTAACTTCAATAGTTTCTTGTTGTTGAGTTGAAAATAAACAATTTAAAAAAATTAATACACCATTAGCAAACTTTCCCACTCACATCCAAACTCCATTCTTGCTCCAATGCCAATTCCTGTCCTCGTCATTCCTCCAAATGAGCGTCAGAAACCACTGCATCCCCTCCGCTTCCTCTATTAGCACACGATAGGTGCGTGAGTGTAAGGTGAGATGCTCTGCCCCCTTCCTTCCTGACTGTCCATTCTATCCATGCTCCCTCCCTCGCCAGAAGGAGAATAGATCATGGGCCCACTGGAGAATGAGCCTGGGCATGCACCTTTCCATGCTCTCTAGCCAGTCAGGCAGTGGATAGAGAATGGATTCCTGAGAGAATGTGCCCTCCTAGCTGGTCAGGAAGACCGAGGGAGCGGGCCCTAAGGGGAGAGTGACTCCTCTTGGTCGTTTAGCGTGAGACCGAGAGATGTTCTTCATAGTCACACCGCCCTTCCGTTGTTACTTCCTCTCTGTTTAGTGAGCAGTTACTTAGTGATCATCTCTTTCAAGTCTCCCGTTTGTCTATACTGTCGCAATGTTTATGTTAATCGTGCCGATACTGAGCTGCGCCAATTCTGTAACGAAATGCATGGACACTCTGCTGAGTGGATTTCAATGTCTGATCTGAGTGCCGTATTTTTGTGACTGGCATTTTTCCATTTTTCTAGTCAGTAAGTGCCATCTAAACCTGCGAAATTTGTCTCATTCCGTTTTTACCACCCGAAAAAAGCTCCTGGGCATCTGTGTGAGAAATTTCGATTGTCGGTTCGCCCCTTTGATCTTTCACACCGTTCAAACATATCCCACACATTCGCATGCAAATCGCGTGTCTCACCGTTCCCGGATATAGTCGGCGACTATACAATTCTCCCCTCGTCTTCATTCCTCTCTGCTTTTGGGCATCTCCATGGCCACCTTTCTCTGAGGCGTTTTCGCGTGCAGTCCACTCGCTTCTTTGGGGCTTTTGTGGTCATTTCTAGTCCTAGAGATGGCATGCCTGGCAGAGGGCAGACAGAGAAAGAGAGACAGCACAGAGACAAGGCTGTCGAGTAGAGTGAATTGCAACATTTTTTCTGCGAATCCTTGCTGTCTTCTCTCAGTTAGTTCATCATAGTCAATAGTGTCCCTGTCTTCTCTTCTAACCTGTCCAACACATCCCGTCAAGAGCCACTCCTGTAAAAGATCGCTTGCACATTAGCCACAATAATATCTGTTTGTCCATCTCAGCTTTCTGCAAATCGTTTCCCGTTCGCGTTTGTCCTTGATTTGTTACCTGTTATAGTACGCGAGAGACCATGTGAATCCGAGAGAGCGCAGACATACGACAGGTGTTGAGGCGAAATTAGTGAAGATGTCATGGTTATGGGAAGCAATCAATCTCGATTCGCGGGGAATGACTGGCCATTGGGACTATCACAGTCAACTGAGCTTCCAGAGAAAGCGATCGACAATTGTGAGTTCGCTTCGGAATTCGTAATTTCGATGTTGTTCCGAATTCATAGATCAACATAACTTTTGGCATTCCTTCCACATTCACAGTGCATCCAATCTCGGATTATCCCAATACACTTCAAAACTGCGAAGAATTTTCCTATTATATGAAATCAACTATTGTGTCTACTTTCACCTCCATCGGTTTGTCAACAATAACTACTCTCGCTTTTCGCTCCTTCGCTCCTCTCTTGCCTCCTCCTTCTCCTTGGTGTCCACTATCTACTTCTGTTTGACTAAAAGGCGTCGCCAATAAGCCCTGAAACTAGTGAAGGTGAAGACCTCTGCCAAACAATAGCCCCGCGCTTCCTTGTCCCTAAAGAAGAGTGAAAAAAGGAAGTATTGACCCCCGCCAATCTATGGTCTACCATGCGTACTCGCCCCCAAGTGGGACATTGTGCAGGGTATGTTCAAAATATTCGAGGGTCGACACTTTTCCGCTCTCGAAATTAGTATATTGTTTCACTATTGTCCCTTACAATTAATTAATCAAAGACTCTTGTGTCGTGTGCCTTAGATATTGCTAGACCAATGGTTATTCACAAATCGCAATTTGTAATTCTTTTTTTGTTATATAAAATTATTTAAATTAATTAAATAAACTCAGTCTGCGATGATCAGTCGTCTCTCGACGGCGTACAACCACGGCGCGGTCGACGTTCCGGGTACGGTAGATTACGGTAGAACCAACTTATCGGTTTTTTTTATATTTCCTATTGCAGACGAGAGCATACCGCGGCGGGGATGGATCCAGGGCAAGTTCACGCAGGTTCGTCACGATTTTTGACGGACCATGACAATTGGAGGGTTGATCTTTGGTCTCTCACGTCCTCATGAGAAACTGTGGCTAGATTGATCTTTGATCTTTGATCTCTCCCATCTCCTCAGGTCTATCTCCTCCTCTGTATCGTCTCCCTCTTCTGCATCGCCACCTTCACAATCGTCCTCGTGCTCACTCTGCGGTTGTCGGTCAGTTTTCCACTTCAGTTTGTTATTATATTTTTCCAACAATTATCGAATGCATATTACTGAATCATTCACTGTGCGCATTGTATCACCTCGGTGAAACATAAGATGGTTGACTTGTCCGAAACTTCTGACTAAACAATCACTCGCTTACAAATTCAGCAATTTTTCATCAAAATGTAATACATTTTCCATTGTTTATCCTAAAATAGTCTTGAATTTTTGCAGGAAATGGGCCACAAATACGACGACATGAGCAAGAACGCGAACCAGGGATTGAGGAGCATCACGGTGAGAATATTTTCAATATTTTTGATCTTTGATCTCTTTCCTTTCTTCTCCTTTACAATTGGCTATAAAAAATAATTATCTGATCTTTGATCTTTCAGAACCTGTTCTCGTATCCTGGCGGAAGCGAGGCAACGGAAGATGCAGCACAGCAACAACATCAACAGGGAATGGGCGACCAATCAGTAAGTTGTTTGAAGGAGAAATCGTCACTAAATCCGAGACTATTTGGCTTTCAGGGACATTTTGTAAAATACTTCTCATCCGAGCTGCTCAGCTGAGAATTCGCATTTTTTCAATGAATGCTGAGCATCATTCATTCTATATTCATTTTCCTTTTTTCCGATTCGGTGATATCTTATGACTCGAAAAAAAATCTCCTGCAGCTCGACTACCAATCGCATCCTCGGGCGGGCGCAGCGAAGACTCTGCAGGATGGAGAACATCAGTGGATAGGTAAGAGAGGAGATAGGGTAGAAAAATGGAGGAAAAGGACTTTTTCAAAACTTTACTAGACCCATATTCGACTAATAGTAACCATTCTTAGCAGCCAACCAGCCCGAGCCGGCGACCACTCTCCGGCCCTACAACGCACCCTATCCGCCGGCTCCGCCCGCCGAAATACCTGCTCCTTCACCCCAAGAGATACAACAGGAGGTCAAGCTGCCGCCAGGCAAGTAACTGTTAATATTTTTATACGATGAGCAATGTACGATGTTTTAACAAATGTAGATAGATAAAGGGCAATGGAAAGAATAAATGAAATGTTATCATACAGGCATCGATCCCGCCCTTTTCCGTCCCGAGAATCTGCCCAATCTACTCAAACTCGCCGCTGCACTGCACATCGATCTTACGAAATTGCCCAAGGAATATCAGGTGTGTCTGGCACTTCTCTGTTTGTTTCCCAGCCTTCAAATATTCTCTCCCTACCATTCTTATTCCCAACCCCTACACATTCATAGCGGTCGCAGCCCGGGCCAAAAAAAACAGAGCAGACAGACGAGAGAGCATGTAAAATGAGGAGAGCTGCGTGCCGATTTGCCATCACTAATGTTATTACCAACAAAAGTGCACCACTGAGGTGCTCCAGGGGCAACGAATAATAATATATCTATAATTGCAGGCCCTTCTCCCTCAGCCGATCAACGCGACTGTCGTCAAGAAGAGTGATGCGGGTATGTTTCACCCCTGCCATTTATCCTCGACGTTCGGGTAACCTTCGATGTCAAGTCGTAAATTTTTTTCTAACAAAAATACTCAATCATCGGTATCTGTGAGACCTAAGAAAACAGCAGCGTTAGGATTCTCATCCCGGTTCACAGTCCGCTGGTGTGTCCCACCTAGCGTTGTATATGGTCTGTAAAATCGCTTGACGTGGATGCATCTTATCCTTTTTTTCGCAGACTAATAGTGGTTCTTATCCAACAGCTTATAGCAACCGAATGATAGTCTTCCTATCATCCCATCACGATTTGCGATTATAACACATTTATCAAAAGGTCAGGTTAGGGGAGAGCTCTGATGTGCATGATATTCTAACTGTCTCATTCATCGTCCTAGTCCAATCTAGAGTCGGTTTCCCACACTCTCTCATCGGTCAGAGAGGCGAGAGAGTGTGCGAAATGAAGAGACGATTACCCGTAGTTCTATTTTTCCAGTGCAATCTCTTCCAGAATCGGCCTCATCGACGACGGAAGAACGAGTGATTCAGAAGGCGCCCGCTCATCCCATCACTCCCGCTCCTGAAGACTACGAAGCTGAAGAGGAGGATACGGTAAGCACCGTAATCGGCACTTCTCTTTTTTAGCCCAGCCTTTTCCCGCTGAGAAAATCTGTACACTGTAGCTGATTATTTTGGATAATGGCTATATCGAAAAAATGGAACCATAATGATCTCTAGTAAAGTAAAGATGACGTCACTCGTTTCTCAGGAAGCACCAGTCAAAGTGGAGAAGAAGTTAGAGAAGGAGGTATCTACGTCAACGACGACTGTCGGGCCATCGGAATCCGGTGTCGAGACGACGACAGCTGCAGCAGCTGCAGCACCAGTGGTTGGCAGAGAGCCAGTCAATGCTGAAGTGAGTCCACTGTTTCCAAGGCACTAGGTCGGATGAGAGTGTCCAGGTGAAAAACTAAACTACTACCAGTTTCAAAAGGAAGTTTTCGAAAAATTTTAAAAAGATATTTTGAATATGAAAAATTCCAGGCAATGAACTCGGCCAAAATGGAGGAAATTCCAGTGGACAAAAACGAGGCGCTGAGAACGAATGGTCAGCGAATAAGTTCAATTATGTTTCACAATCTATTGACTATTTGGGCATAGTCGCGAGGCACAATGTTTGCATTGCTGGGCAGTTTACAACAAAAAAACAATTACAGTCACTTCTACAGCCGCAGACACTCGACAGTTCCACACAGTCTCCGGATCTGATGGAAAAGAGAAGAAGAAGGGAATGTGGAGGGACGCCAGTTGTGGCACACATGGAAAGTGCGAGAACGAGGAGTGAGTTATTCTTACAGAGCAGGGAATTTCAATCCTAGGATACGAAACGGTTTCACTGCTTAGACAGTGGGCTCCCGCAGGAAATATTGTGCCTTGAATACAAGGTGAGATGAGTGCCATGGCCGATCAGGGAAGATGCGCTCATTGTTAATGAGAATTCGTCAGGCCTAAAATTTTCAGTCACTAAATGTTTTTGTATGCGGGGATAATAAATCATTAGATAGTGTTGCAAGATGCCTCCAATCTAACATTCCAGTTACTCCTCTCCTCCACTTGTCGTCATTTCCATCGACGGCTTCGCTCATGATTATCTGAAGAGGAGATTGACGCCAGTGCTCGATCGAATGGCTGATTGCGGAGCGACGGCTGAGGTAGGGATATAGATAAAAGATCAAAGATCAAATCAGTGATTAGTGAAACAATAAAACGGAATTTTGCACATATTACAAAACGAATTAGTCGCTTATCAATTATGAGGCCGTTTGCGAGAGAGTCGGACAAGAGTTGGCACCGCTCAAAAATCTCAATTCTCTGAAACTATGTTGTTTGGGGTTCTCGAGGATGCGGATGACGATGGGCATAGTCATTTTTCATATCGACGTCCCTTTGGCTCCAGATGGCGTGACGTCGAAAACAGTTTTTCCAGATTCCCTCAGTTAGAATAACAGCTAAAATCAGGCGAGTTTGGCTCCCGAGGTAGAATTCGATGCTGATTACAGCTGCCAACTTTATTTTTTGCGAATTTCGAAACTAACTGTGTAAAATGGAAGTTCTCAGGGAGCTAATAGGGATCGGGGAGAGTACCACAGATCGGACGGGAATGATGCAAGGATTCCAAATGTATTTTTACATTGTCAAGAAAACATGCGGATAAGGTTTTATGTAAAAGATAGTACACCGGTTTGTAAGTAAATTTGACCATCCTTCCACTTGTTGACTTCCGAACTTTTATCGATCTCCTTCCCTCTCCTTCTCTCCTTCCCGAGGGAGGCGAGAGAGCATGGGGAATAGAGAGAGCACAGAGAGAGGGAAGAGGTCAAGGTAGAGAGACTCGGGTAGATCACGAGATCAGAAGTCAACAAGTTGAAGGATGGTAAAATTTACTTACAAATCGGTAAACTATCTTTTTCATAAAACCTTATCCGCATGTTTTCTTGACAATGTAAAAATATATTTGGAATCCTTGCATCATTCCCGTCCGATCTATGGTACTCTCCCCGTTCCCTATTAGCTCCCTGAGAACTTCCATTTTACACAGTTAGTTTCGAAATTCGCAAAAAATAAAGTTTGCAGCTGTAATCAGCATCGAATTCTACCTCGGGAGCCAAACTCGCCTAATTTTCGCTTTTATCCTAACTGAGGAATTCTGGAAAAACTGTTTTAGACATCATGCCATCTGGAGCCAACGGGACGTCGATATGAAAAATGACTATGCGCATCGTCATCCGCATCCTCGAGAACCCTAAATGACATTGTTTCAGAGAATCGAGATTTTTGAGCTGTGCCAAACTCCTTTAGATTTGTCCGATTCTTAGGCGAACGGCCTCTTATATGATATGGCGGAGCAATTGCTGGGGTAGAGACACAGATAAAAGATCAAATCAGACAATATCCAAAGATTCGGTGATGGTAAATATTTTTCACCGTTCTCTCATATATAGTGCGGTAGTCTTCTGTATACAAACACCAATTATAGAAAACATGATAGTCAGTGGATAATTTCAGTTCGTCTATCCATCGTACCCCTCGAAGACCTTCCCCAATCACTTCACGATGGTTACAGGTGCGTATTTTTTCACCGGCGCATTTTTATCACTGTAAAATCGCAATTATTGTGGAAGCAACTTCACCTTCAATATCTTTGGCCCTAAACTTCCAATATGGCAAAAATGATTAACCATCGAGTGGCTTCTGACATTTCGCAACGGCTCTAAAAAAAATATTATTTCTTGGTCCCAGGCGTATGGCCAGCCCATCACGGCATCGTCGACAATTCTATCTACGATCCCACACTTTCGACTGATTTGGAGAGCATGAAAAGGAACCTGCAGAATCACTCGGCATACTTCAAGGCGGAGCCCGTAAGTTGATCGGTTATTGTGCGTCGTACATGACAAAGAATTCGGAACCGGGAGATATCTGCCGGAATTTTTTATATTTTTTTTTTATATTTTCGTAACGCAAGTTTTCATATCTGTTTCACACGTTCCTGAAAAGATTAACACGCCTTCTTTCAATGATTTTTGAACGATTTCGTTCAATGAAACACTTTGACGCCCAGATTGCTGTGTCTAAAAATAATCTTCGGCATTCAGATCTGGAGTTCGTACAAACGCGTGACAGGCAAGAAGGCTGCTTGTCTATTCTGGGTCGGATGCCAGCACAATATCACTGGTAAGTTTTTCATCTATCAAAGTTCAAAGATCAACTTTTCAAATGGAATTCCAAGAACATTTGAAAGACTGAAGGTAGTTAAACGTTTGAGCACATCATATTCATATATCTACCACGCGTATCAGAGCCTGCACTCGATTAACTTATGAGAATAAAATTCCTCGATATTCCAGAATACAATCCGGACTACAACCTTCCGTACGAGAAGGATATGAGCTTCGATGAGAGGGTGGATAATGTGAGTGATCTTTGGTCTTTCAACCAATGCTCCCAAACTCCGCCCCTTCTTATTCTAGTTCCTCCACCATTCACTAATTCTAGCAAATGTCATCCCCTGCTCGGTGCTATCCTTCCCATCTCTACAGATCATCTCCTGGCTGTCTCTTCCCGCCTCCGATCGTCCCGGTCTCATCACTGCCTACTTCCATCAAGTGGACACAGCAGCACACTGGGAGAAGAGCCCGGAGGAGGTCAATAACTCTCTTTATTTGCACCACGAAAAGTTTCAAATCAAAGTTCGCATGCCACGTATGCATTAGTAAATTATTGACGCGAAAGACGCGAAATTCCTTGGCATTGACTCAACTGCAGGCTACCGAAATTCGTCCTAGTCTTCCATCATTAGCGTGATAGTTCGAAAGATGGAGAGTCAAATTCGTCAACCTTTCAAAAATATTTTAGACGGACAACGCCCTCATCGCCGTGAACGATGCCATCGTTTCCCTGTTCGATCAACTCGAGGAGAAGGGCATTCTGGAGTGCGTCAACGTCGTCATCGTATCCGATCATGGTATCGTTTCATTTTTAATCTAAACAAACCAAGAGCTTTTATACCAATCAAAATCCAATTTCCAATTGTCCTAGAGTCCCATCTAGGATACGTGAATTATGCCCGGGTTTCTTGAATGTGTCGAATTGACACTGTTAATGACGTCATCGTGTCCGATCATGGTATCTTTTCATTTCCCTTCAAATCTTGCCGACACCTCAATTTTTTTAATTTTTTTTCGCCAGAGTCATCCATCTTGAGCGCGTTACACTGAGAACCGAGCTTTGCCCGTACTTTGAGTATTTTTTATTTGATTTCATCCGATCGAAGGATAAGATCCATTGCTCTCTCACTCATTGCCAGGCGGATAAGCGCTTCCTGAAACATATCCAAGCACTATCGTGAGATTATTTTCCATTCCACGCGTACCTTTGACGAACTGAGGCCGAGAGGAGGCTAGTGATCTACCTGCTCTCCTCCCCCTACCTCTTCCCTTCCTCTCTTTCCTAGACAATCAATACGCTAACCAGCACATTGACTTTGCTGAGCATTTCAAACACACGATAAATCCATATTCTTTTTCGAAAAATAGTTAAACTATAGATTTAGGGGAAATTTTCAAATCGCATTCAGGCATGCAGAAGCTGACGAATCGCGTGTACTTCGACGATCATTTCAGCAGCGAGGGACTGATTGTGGCCACCGGAGTGGTCGGAAGACTGTACTGGAATGGATCGAGTGGGTTTATTGCAGTCTTATTGATATTCACGGTACTATGTCGGATGAGAACTATTTCGCAATATATCCTCTGACATAACAGTTGTCTCTCACATAGTGCTGATTAACACACCAAAGACGTTCACGGGAGAATGTTGCCCCAATGATGTTCTTATGCCTAGAAATTCGTCTTCCAGAGCAACAACCCTCCGACATCATGAAGGACTTCCGGTGCTCGGGCGGTGAAGAATACAGAGTGTACTCACCATCATCTCTTCCTCCCAGGTATTCATTGTATTTCGCAACACGAGTCTCCTCATTTGACGCGCTCTCTCGCCGGTCAGAGTGACGAGAGAACACGCATTCCTGATCATCACATTCCTTCTCCAGATGCCACTACGCTTCTCGTCTGGTCGGTGACGTCATCTTCGAGGGACAACTGGGCACGACATTCTATTCGTGAGTCGAAGAAATCAGTGAACACGGCTTCTCAAGCCGTCTCCCTCATTGTTGGAGAACCGAAATTGGATCAAATGTTGACGAGTTTAGCATGAAAAAATGATGGTGTTTTCAACAGTATCCAGCACAACGGACTTCAATTGGAGGAATTAAACACTGATTTATCTTAAAGGATAATAATTACTGGCCTAGAACTGGTCTCCTGCAGGGCGCTAGAGCCTTGATTAACGGGTTATCTTATCATTTTAGCTATATAAAAATATAAATTGCAGGAATCAATGGGTGGACCCGATGTTGACGGCGGATCATGGGTGAGTGACACGGCGATTTATTTATGCCGTGAAACTGACGCCATAAAAAATTTCACCTCGCAAATTCAGTTATGCTTCTGCATATCTTGAAATGATATCTCGAAAAGATCATTTATTGGTTTGTTCGTTCTTCCTATACAAAAAAAAACTTATTTATTCGAGATGAACTCGACTTGAATATTTGAGATATGACTACCTCCTTCCCCCGATGCGGGCCATCTTCTTCGCTCGCGGTCCGTCAATCCGCCCGAAGACCCGCCTGCCGCCCTTCCAGAACGTCGAGTACTACCACTTCTTCGAGGGTACGGTAGACGCACTACTTGGGGTTATCGAGGACTGATTATATTCAAAACTAATGAGTACGGTAGGCGCAAACGAGGACTAACTTTTCAGACCTGTTGGGCATGAAGGACACCAAGGAGACGAACGGCACGAGAGGAATGCTCGATGCGGCGATGTTGAAGGCGCCCGAGAGGGAAGCGGAGAAGATTGCCATGTTGAGGTGGGGATTGTTTACACGATTCTACAACTATATGGAGGTTATGGTAGCAAATGATACCTGGATTTTGACAAGATAATGAAGCGTTTTAATCGAGAAAGAATTTCTAGTGAATGCCCTCGAATTCGCACCGATGCCACGGCAATTCCCTGCAGAAGATGCACCAACGTTGAGAGGGTTAGTGGCTTCAGATTGATCTTTGATCTTTACCCACTCCCTTACAGACCGCCCTCGACACTCTGTTCAAGTCCCTGGGAGACGTGACCACAGTGAATACACAAATTGGTGTAGAGGACGGAGTGAAGACGGATTCAGGTAAGAATGTTCAGTTCACGATCACCGAAGAGTACGGTAATCAATAAAAATCTATAAATGCGCTGCAGAACTCTGCCTATCGCCGTTCCACGACATCGTCATGGCCGCACCGAGGCACTCAAAGAGTGAGTTGATCTTTGATCTTCATATTATCGCACCGAATTTGTGCTGCCGTCGATAGCGTCCTATTGCGAATGCTCTCTTGTCGGTCAGATTGGTGAGAAATCAAAAAAAGAGGATCACGCCGAATTGTCATCACTATACAGAATATATTCAGACGGCACTCGCATCTTCGTTGAGGCTCTTTCGCTGACCGGCATTCGATCGTATCCGGGAATCAGTGGGAACTGCTCGTTCGAACATGGAAGGCGAGTGTTTTTCGAGTTGTTATTATTATTTAGATACTATTACAGTGTAATCCGTTCTAGTAGTGATCACAGAACGTAAGTACCTCGATTAACGGGATGAATTACCTTTTTATTAAATATATAATTTGATTTCACAGGTTCGAAGACGCTTGCAGCGGCGAACGACAGCCCGTGGGATTCGAGATGACCAGCGTACTGGCGGGCAACGGATCAGGTAACTTTATTGAAACTAGTGAATTCCTGTAGTTTGACAATAATTGTATGGAATAGTGAAAAAAATGCTCATAAACACGTTTGACTGTGCAGGATTCGGTGGTCTCTCCAAGTCCGAGATTCCCCTCCATTCGTCGTTCGTCAAAGGATTCCTATCGCCTCTTCAGACGCTCACTCATGAGTATTTGAGAAGGTTGAGTACGAATTTCGTTCAGTCATAAACTGATAAATCTCCATTACAAAATTTGTTTCTCAATTCAAAAATCTGATATCAGTCTACTCGATTGCGGAATTAATTTTTTTACGCCAATCATCTTTAGATACGGTCGTCTTCTCTCCTTCACTGGAACGATCTTTGACTACGACACTGATGGACGGGCCGATGCGACTGTCAAGTCAGATTATTTTTCATTTTTTTTGTCGAGGTTTTTACTCCTTAAATGATTCGTTAAAAATTCTCCCGCTTTGTTCATTCATTGAAACCTAACTGAAATCTCGGTATGGCAACCAGAAAATATTTGCAGTTCCTCCATTCCGTCGCACATCTTCCGCATTCTCCTCTCATGTCGTCATTGGGACTCCGATTCGTCCTGTTCCGATCCCTCAGAGTCCGCCGTTATTTCATGGATGATCCCCCACATCGAACTGGACTTCAATTGTCTGGTACGACCAACTCTAAACGCGGTTGAATTTATGTTTTTTGACAGAAGAATGAGATATTACCGAAATGTTTAAGCAAAAATCTCTGATAGGCAAGAGGTGAAACTTATCTGATTTGCACGAAATTTAGAATACTTCAAAATAGTCGCATAAACACACCAGTCAAACGTAGTCAAAAGTCCGTACGTGCTGCATATTTTGTATTGAATTGATGCAAAATTAAAAACGTTATTCCCAGCCCACTGTTAAGGCTAACAGTTGGCCTTACCAGTGGCTCCACCTAACGTTGTCTTACGACTGTAAAATCGCTTGACGTGAATACACCTTTATCTTTACCTTTCCAGCCGTCAGACAAGCTGCTCTTCTCCTACACTGCGCGTGTGCGTGACATTGAACTCGCAACAGGCGTCCGATTCTTCGCTGATAGAAGAATTATCCCTGAAAACATTGCCAAATCGATCTCAACCTTCATTCCCGATCGATTGTGGTGATCTAAAGTACCTCGAATCACCTTATCTACATTTAGATTTAGATGCTGTAGAATACATGTCGATCGATCTTAGGAAACCAATGTTCTGATTATGACATGAATAAGTTGTTTATGCATGTAGGAAATCCTTCACTGCTAGCCATATCTCAGATTTGCTCGTTCTTTCTCCCCCCCCCCCCCCAAATGCTCCAACAATATTACGTGTACGTAGAGTCAAGTTTGTTTTGTATCCATTCTAGCCTTGTCGATAGCTGTTGATATGCGGGTTCTTTCAGTCTATGAATAAATAAATATTCTTTGAACTCGTTAAAACAGGCCAGAATAATAGTTCGATCGAAATTAATTCTGAAAGCCTTTGAAAATTTTACCAGACATATCGTCCTGGCTGAGTAAATTATGTTTGCCGATGGCTAAAATAATGGTGGATGAATATTTCAAAGCTGCAAAGTGCGCGCTCACCAGAAATCTGATTCCCGCTGTTGTATAACACATGAGACTGCACTCTTTGGATTGAGTGTGAGCAGACGACTACTTTTCTCTATCAGTCTTCACCTTTTCTAATTGTGGCGCTATTTTTCACTTATCTAATGACCTGGCAAAGCCTTAAAATGAGTGACACTCAAAATTCACCCTGACTCAACCCCCCTGAACTCCTGTCATTCACCTCTCATAACCGCCAGGGGTTCTTTACGACTGCACTCTCTCCATCTCTCTGATCTCTCCCCTTCGACGCCTCCTTCCCCTCAAATGTTCTCGTCTCTCCATTGCACCATGTATCTCGTCATGTAGACAAAGCGAGAGAGTACGTGATTTGGAGAGAGTCAGACCATTCCCTCCCCTGTCTCTGTCTTCCTCCCATTCGTTCCACACCAGCTGACGCCTTCTCTCCTTTCTTCCAATCTCCGCTTGCCAATGTCGCGATGCCTCCTTTTTATGTGTATTTGAACTCTTTTCCAACCCATTTTGTTCATTACACTATTCAGTTTACATCTGGCATCACATTTGCACAGAGATTGCAACCTTCCCATTGTAAATTCCAGTGAAATATGAGTCATATCATTGAATTGTATTTTGCTAGCTCCGAGCTGCTGGCTGTATGCATTAGCGCATTTACTAGATAGCTTCCATAAATAGATAGTGACTCACTAATCTCAGTAGGATGCGGCTTCCGCTATTATTATGTGTCTTGGTCGGGTTCGTTGCTACACAAAACGAAGAGGATTTGGAAGAACCGGAAACGCTGAATTCGGGAATTTCAGTGAGAATTAATCAAAAGGTACGTTTAGAACAATGTTTCGAATAGCATTATTTATTTCCAAAAAGGATAATACAAAATAGTTTAGACCATAGACTACGTCGCGCCACTCGCAGCTGAAGCTCTTCACCATCTTCTCGAGAACGCTTCTGTGCCCACTATTGAAGTATGGCTTGTTTATTTTAATCCTAAGAATCGACTACCATTAGACATAAGAGCTAAAATTCTCCGAATGGCGCCCGTTTGACGAGATCACAAACGCTATCATCGAATTAGAAATCTATAGATTGTGTGTTTCTATGAATTCAGATCGCTGTTCTCACAATCACCGGTCACATTCACGAGTTCCATCGACCGATCATTCATGGGCACTTCGTCAAGGACAAGGGTGAGATTCATACTTATTAGGTCAATTTTTGATCTCATTGCACTAATCTAAACCTCTGCAAACAATTATACTAATGATGCATTTCGAAATAATAATTTCTATTCTCAGGCGTGCACGCGCGCGTTACAATTCCCCGTGCGAAGATCGAGGGCGCGGCCCGAGTGGCGCTCGGATTCCTCTACTACAATGGTCAGTCTATCCGTTTCGAAAAGCTCAATATGGCAAACAAAATCAAAGCTTTGCAATGGAATACGATCATATTTCTTCGAGAATAAAAATAAACGTATTGCAGAGCGGATAAAGCTCACGATCGAGAATGCCACAGTCACCATAGAGATGCACTTCAGTCGCGATCCCAAGGCCAATTTGATGAAGGTATTTTTATATACTTCAACGTCTCCGAACAAGATCATTCTCACGGAGTCATCAATAATCTATGAATAAAGAGTTAAACATAGGCGAATCCCATTCGGCACGACAAGTGGAAGCGTACGAGAATAGAGAGTCAAAATAATTCCAGAAAGAGCACTGCTCGATCAACGAGCCTCGTCTCACGGCGGAATTCGACGGTCGAGGAATTAACTGGTTCAGAACCTTCATCGAGAATAAGGTACAATTCTGATCATCCTCCTCTCAAGAAATAGATTCTATTGACAAAACTTAATTGTTATTGCTATTATTAAACACTCAAGCAGTGATTTCTTGCAGGACGCAAGTGCCTTTATTAGGGTATAACTTCACCGTTATATTAAAAATATTAATAAATTTCAGATCCTGTAGTTAATTGTTTTAGATTTTATTTACATGGTTTTATTAAAAATAATTAATTCCAGATCGTTGAAGCAGTGCGTGACGTCGTCTGCCAGATCGCCCTCGACGCCATCGTCTTCCTCGGAGAGACGAATATCATGCCCGTCAGTGATTCTTCCAATCGGTCTCCCAGAAGACATCCCAGTAAATGTCTGTCGGCGCCCTAGATGTTTCGCAAACTGGGAAAAAATCAGATTTTGTCCAGTAAAAAAATCACTTTATTTGTGTTGAAGCAAAGCGTTGTGTTCAAAGCGTTAACCCTAAAAGTATCCTTTTTCTTGAGAAATAGCAGAGATTTTGATCCTTACTCCCTTGCAGGACGGCAGCATCGGTCCTCCTCCCACGACGGAGGCCGGTCCGGACGAAGTGCTCGATACCATCGTCGACTTCGCCCTGGATTTGTGCACACCAGAGAATGTAAGCCCCATGGTTTGAAGACCCCTTGTGAAGTTCATTGTTGGAGCGTCGACGAATTATGTACTATTTATCCGTCTTGAAACTCCTCCAATTTTTGGACTACGCCCACGTTCTTTGAAAATTAAATTTTAAATGTCACAGTTGGAAGAGGGCGGCACTACGGAAGCCACGACGACAACGGAGGATCCCTCGCTACCCACGACCCCGTGGACGCCCTCCCCGTGGAGTGTCGACCTGACCCTGCGATATCTGCCCAAGTTCACAGATGAGGTGAGACCGCATACATATTTTAGCTCGGATTGGCTTTATTCTTATCTAATTTGACGATCATGGGCCCAGGTGAATGAGTGAAGCAACTTTTGAAGTAAATTGAGAATGGGATAAGTTTCAAGAACTACGTTTATTCTCGTTAATGCTACAACGACGATGCCGTTTGGATTTTTCCCTAAAAAACTAATAATAATTGAGCACGTGACGTTCGGTCTGGACGGTGGCGTTACGTACGATTGGAATCTACCGAATGTGGAGCGACCCCCGCCAATGTCGCCCTATCTCCTGGGCAAGAAGGTTAGTGAGGCCACTCACTCCCCAGTTTGAAGCTCCGCCCCCTTTCCTGATCTTTGATCTCTCTTCAGATGCTCGGAGTGATCATCTCCGACTACGTGCCGAACACGTTCTTCGCGCACATTTACGAGCAGAGGATTGGAGAGGTCGAATTTGAGTGAGTTCGATCGTATTTTCGACTTTTATCATATGTTATTGCGCTGTTTTTTCGCTACTTGTCTCAAATTCACTAGGATAACAGCTGCAGGCTATTGAATTTTTCATGCATCTACAAACTCAAACTATCGTTCCTTCTTTTCGTTGCTAATCTGGTATCAGCCGCAATAGCGAAAGGTTCAGCGATGAAAGTGAAGGCAAACAAAATATTGAAACATTTCCTTGCAGTGTGCCTGGCCGTACCTGTGTACAGCATCATGCGTAGTCTAATGAAATCGCTTTAATTGCGAAAAAAAACTTGTATCTTGCAGTGTGGCAACGGAAGACGTACCGATGGCCCTTCGCACGGTGGCCAAGATGATCTGTGCCGACTGCCATGTGGTGGGCAGATGCAAACTGGCCAGGTATGTACCTTCTCGTCTTTAGAAAGATAGATTTATCAGTGCGTTCGCATTAAAGTCGCCACCCGACCGTACAGCAAAAGGAGACTAGTCTATTTTTTCACACATTTCAATAGCCCTATATGTCCTCTATCGATTTCATTTATTTTCAAGTACTTGAGATCTTAATTGGCTTACTTACGATAGGTCAAAGTTAAGCACCTTTTAATGTTTTTCTGACATAAAACCGATTGATGTCTACCAAATTGACTAAAAATCGAGCTCTAGGGCTATTTTCATGCGCTGAACACATATTTTATTTCTCATGATCGATCATAAAAATTTGCATAATGACCTAAATTTCAATCTCATTTTTCTCGAAAACGAGTAAAAATGCAACTCTAAATTTTTGATATGTTATAGCCCTAGAGCAGAGCTTTCCAACGCGCCCGGGCTCGACCCTTAACTAGGGCGTCTTCGGTATTAAAGCCTTAAAAAACACATAGTTCTTAATCGAGAGTAAACCCTCATTTCACCCTCAATTCCTTTTATTTTCCCTTATTCCGAGCCACTCTAGGCGCCCGTGCGGTCAGGAGTGAGGCGAATAGATCATTCCAGACCGCACAAGCGCGGAGAGTGTCAAGGAATGAGAGAAAATGAGGGTGAAATGAAGGTTTACTCTCGATTAAGAACTTTGAGTTTTTAAGACTTTAATACCGAAGACGCCCTAGTTAAGGGACGAGCGCGTTGGAAAGCTCTGCTCTAGGGCTATAACATATCAAAAATTTAGAGTTGCATTTTCCTCGTTTTCAAGAAAATTGAAATTTAGGTCATTATGCAAATGTTCATGATCATGAGAAATACAGAGCACAGACGTGTTCAGCGCATGAAAATAGCCCTAGAGCTTGATTTTTAGTCAATTTGGTAGACATCAATCGGTTTTATGTCAGAAAAACCTTAAAAAGTGCCTAACTTTGACCTATCGTAAGTAAGCCAATTAAGATCTCAAGTACTTGCCGCGCATATGGGAAAAAAAACAAAAATCATTTTTTTTGAAAAAAAATGAAAGAATCATTCGTTCGGAAAGTAGGGAACAGGAAGAAGGGACTATTCGATAAGGGCTAATCAATAAATTGAGAAGTATTGGAAGTATTTTCAGACAGCCTCAAGTCGAGATCTACAAGGAAGGAGGAGTGTCTGTCGTTATGGCTGGTGAGTTTCTTTACCGATTAACATTAATCCATTTTTACATGAGGATGGAATTGTTTCATGTTGAAGGAGAATTAAAAAATCAACGCAGGTTCCATATCGATCGTGCTCCTCAACAATAAGAGAAATCGAACGTACGAAATTCTCGACGCGACCGCCCACATGCATATTACGGTATCGGAATATCGATTGATTCTTTATTTTTACCCCTTATCGATATCTAGCTTATCCATTCATTTCCCGCAATAAGATTTCAAATGCGTTTCATAAATCCCTCAAGACGATTGAAAAACATGTTCTGGCAATGAATGTCGCGTTCCGTAAAAAATAATAAGTGTTCCAGCTGCAACCGGTGGTACAGAACAACAAGATCTTCGGAGACGTCAAACTGACGGCAGTCAAAGTGGAGATCAAGAAGGTGAATTCTTATCACTTCTTTGCCTCTTCGGAAGATCGGTAACGTTCCACGCATTTCACGTAAACATTCCTTCACAAGGAATCTCACAAGAATAATTTAGAAAGTATCACTTCCAAATTACGATTGATAACCCGATCTACTTTCCAGTTGGGCGTGGCGACAGTCCTCGCCAAACCACTGGAGAAATTCGTCGGGTTCGTCGTACAGAAGATTGTGTGGCCGGCGCTGAGGAGGAAACTGAGATTCGCTCTCCATTCACGAGGTGGGTGAGGGGGTTTGAAGAAATGAATCAATGATGAAAGGATACATTGAGTTGTCGTTATCATCATCATCATTTTCATCCAGGCCAGGCAACAAATATAAAAAAAACAATATCAGGGTGTCCCACATATTTTTGGAATTTGCTTGCCAATAATTACTGCATGATCGACAATCATTCTGATGCAATACAATATTACGTCATCATGTTGTGCAATTGTTTACACTTAGCCGCTTCTCGATTGCATCAGTCTTTGACTAGTTTCATCAGTTATAGTCATGAACACTGCTCGAGACTACCGCTCCGTTTTGCTTCATTATTTTCTCCTGGGTCGAACGGCGACGGAATCCCACCGTAAGCTGGTCCAGACTCATGGCGAAAATGCCCCCTCCCTTCACTCCTGCTTCAATTGGTTCACCCGATTCAAGCGAGGGGATTACAATCTGGAACACCAACCCCATCCTGGACGCCCTTCTTCTCGTGTTCGGGGTCGTGTTCTCAGGGAACTGAAGGCCAATCCCAAATCTAATGTGCGCGATATTGAGAAGACCATCCATATTCCTAAGACCACAGTTGCTCGAATCCTGCATGATGCTGGGAAGACACCTAAGCTCCCCCAAGTGATTCCGCATGACCTCACGACAGCTCAGCTGAAAAAGCGGGTTGACGTTTGTCAGGGATTACTCCACCGTAGATCCAATTTCAATTGGGTCAGCCACATCGTCGCCATGGATGAGAAGTGGATCACCTACGATAATCCTGAGAGGCAACTTCAGTGGGTGGACGTCGATGAGAAACCCCAGCAGGCTCCAAAGGCGGAACTTCACGGAAAGAAGGAACTCCTCTGTTTCTTCTTCTCCGTCCTCGGTCCCATCTACTGGGAGATCCTCCCTCCCGGCATCACCATCAAGGCTGACCTCTTCACTACCCAACTGGAAGAGGTGGCGGTCAGGGTCCCTCCCAAACTCCTGAGCGAGGGCAAAATCCTCATGCTCATGGACAACGCGCGCCCTCATCATGCGAAAATCACCCAGAAGAAAATGGACGAGCTGGAGATGGAATGGCTCCCTCACCCACCTTACTCCCCTGATCTGTCCCCTTGCGACTACCACTGTTTCCGCTCCCTCTCTAACTTCTGTCGAGGAAAGAAGTTCAAGAACCGAGACGCACTTGTGAAGGAGTTCGAGGCATGGATCAACTCTAAGCCCCAGGCCTTTTGGAAGAGAGGGATCGAGACCCTGCCCGATCGATGGAGGCAGGTCGTGACTACTAAGGGAGCATACATTGATTACTGATCATTTGTTGTTGTTGAAGGAATAAACAAAAAAATAAAAATGTCACAAATATGTGGGACACCCCAATAAAACAAAGAATTATCGTATGATAACGAGCGTGTGAAACGTAATCAGAAAAGGTAGGAAAAAACAAATTCCAGGCGTGCAACTCCCACAAATGTGCGGTGTGCAACTGCACAATCTCTCCGTCGTCTACGCACATCGGGCCATTATTCTGCAGACGGACGCGAGATACGACTGGCAACTGTTTGTGAACAAGTTCAAGGTATGGTGATGCATTGTAATCGTAAAGAATCGAAATCAATAAAGAGACATCACACTCAAATTCGAGCTCCTAGTGCAATCGTTGATTGCCAGGGCATGTCCGATCACTACAGAGTCTGGCTAATTGAACAGTTCAGTAACAAAACAATTGCAGAAGTACGTCAACATGAAAGTGGCATCGGTGCAACTCGGCAAAGTCTACGCAACATAATGAGAACTGACAACTTACATGCTCATTCACTTTCAGTGATAATATAAACTATTCGATGGACAACCAATGATCTTGTAAACACAGTGAAGATAGTTCGGACAATTCTTTATCCGTGTATGTGTCCCAATATACACAAACACAGATTGTTAGTGCAGTTTTATCGCTAGTCAGTTACGGTTTCCCTTTCCTCTTCACATCATTTCTCTCAGTTTCTTCTTCATTTCCATCAGTTTCTCCAGCATTTCATCGCATTCGGCGATCAGTCGCTCAGTCGAAGTCTGCAATGGGTACGGTATGTAATCGTAAACTAAGCTGTGGTCTATCGTAAACTGAGCTACCGTACGCCACCATACCTGGCAGTCGGCCTGATGCTGCACAGTGTCCGACACGGCAGTCACGGCGGATAAGGTAGACGCCATGTCCATGGGCACACTATCCACGTCAGTCTCGTAGCCAGAGGACGAAGAAGACGAAGAGGTAGAGGCATCTGAAGAGGGTTAAGGTTAAGATTAAGGCTAAGGTTAAGAAGCTTACGGAAAGGTGGGTAGGGCGCGCGGCCGTAAGCGCTGATGGATGACGCCATAGACGCGGAATCTGCGAAATGAAGGGAATGAAATGCGTCAAGCAACGTGGCATTGACGTGCGCGAGGTGTCATTCTCACCCTGGTAGTTTTCCGGCCGAGAGACGAAGTTCGCGAACGACGACGAATCTGCAATGAGCACACCATAAGTGTGTCAGTAACCTTGATGACGTGCTTGATGTGTTCCTACTCACCCTGGTAATCAGCGTATCCAAACCGGGGCCAGTCCGGGTCGAGTGCTTGCAGGCAATGAGAGCAGAGGGCAGAGGAAGAAGGGAAGGTGGTGCTGGTGAGGAAGGGGGATGAAGAGGTGCCATCAGAATGGGCAGAGGAAGGGTCCATGAAGAGGGTCGAGATGGACGATGACGCCTCAGAGGGGTCAACGAACAGACTTGACGTGCTCGATGTGAGCTGACGCGGCTCGGGCGCGTCCCAGAATGAGGGCGGAATCGATACGGTAGAGGAGGGTCTCGAGATGGGTTGGGGTGCGGCCACGGATACGGTAGACGACGTATCCCAGAACGACGTCGGCACCGATACTGTAGACGACGTCGAGAGGATTCCGGTGCCCGCTTGATGGATGGACGAGGGAAGGTCCGAGAAGAGATTGAAGATGGACGAGGAGGAGACTCTAGCAGAGACAGCGTCCCAGTTGGAAGGAAGGGATACGGTAGACACCAGAGAGTTGGGCGGGTCCTGCAGGGAAACAAAGTCATGGTACGGTAGGGGGAGTACGGTAACTGACCATCTCCATCGTCCAGGGCAGGGGAATGGCTACGGTAGGACGGCGAGTGATTTCATCCAGACAATGGCAGAGAACGGACAGCGAATCCATCAGAAGGTCCGGGCACGAAAGAAAGCGACCGACTGAGATACGGTGGGTTACGGTAGATCGATAATTGTACCGTACCCGAGGGAGAGGGCAGCTGTTCCTTCGTCGATAGAAGCGCAGCCATCAATAGACTATCGTGCGTCTCTGCGAGTATACGGTAGCTACAGTATCCTCGGGGTACGGTACCTGGCTCCATCATGACCTCTTCATCATCATCCTCGTACACGGTAGTCCACTCGGAGAACAGCCTCATTCCTGAATCAGGGTGGATTTTGAGGGAGATACCGCACCCTCCAGTCGTACCTTCCTCGAGTTCCTCCCAGATGTCTTCTACCGTATCGAATGGAATCGATCGTCGAGTGCCGACGACATTGGACCACGAAGGGGACGTGCAAATCCACGACGAGACCGGGCCGGCAATCGCCAACTGAGAGCCACGACGAGTCACTGCAATGGGGTACGGTAGAGGTACTGTAGAATGAGCCCCGTGGGATCATGGTACTACTATGGGTCAATAGGTTCCATAGTACAGATGGGTACGGTAGGTCGGGCGGGGATCAGCGGGGCAAACTCACAATTCTTCTTCGCTCCAACGTTTCTTCTCTTGAGGAGTCCAATCTTCTTTCTGCGGATGGCAACGCGATTCTTCTGGTTGCGGGGAAGTGGGAGGGTCTGCAAGGAGATCGGGTTACGGTAGGGTACTGGGGGTACTGGGGTATCCAAGAGGTACTGAGGTATCCAAGAGGTACCGAGGTATCCAAGAGGTACTGAGGTATCCAAGAGGTACCGAGGTATCCAAGTGGTACTGGGGTATCGAAGGGGTATCGAGATCCTCACCATAGTCAGTCGAGTAGGTGTTAGTAGGGAGAGAGGGAGAGAGGAGAACCGCTCGCCTTGAGAGAAGAACGAACGAATGGGGAGAGAGAGGAATGGACGGCCTTTTATTAATCGATAATGGACTCATTTGCAAGTTCTCTTAGATATTTGATTTTTCGAGAGAGTGTGGGATTAGAGGAGAGTTGATTGGATGAGAAAATCAATCTATTTTTATTGATTTTATATTAATCTCTTCATTATTCGTTTTGCTGGGAGTACGGTATAGAGACCACCAACAATTATGCAAATCGATGATTCGTGACTTCTCGATTTTGTCGTTCCGTCCGTAGAGAACGGAACATGTTGCGTTTACCGGTACATTTTGAAATTTGGCATTTTGCCAGCGGTACTCAACTTTGCTGTTTAGCTTGAAGAGTGTTTGAAGGATATGCCACTATTCATTTCTATTTGTAAATATCCGATAAAAATATCCTTCTCTTACTCATGAATGCGAACAGGCTGTTCTTTTCACACTCATAAGTCACTTTTTATTCCCTGTCCTTCGTCCATACTGCATACTTCGAGAAGAAATAGCAATCAACGAAGGGTGTTTCCGTTTGCGCACTTGATCTTACAATAAGCATACCACTGACTGTTCTATTATATTCATTTATGCTTGCTGTACTTCATATGCACTGACTTATTAATTATCATGAGTCATTTTTGTAAAATAAGGCGCCGATAAATCTCTTCAACTTGTCCAATTGCAGTCTCACTCAATGTCCGCCCAAGTTCGGCTCGTCTCCAACGACAAGAAGGAATTCCTCGTCGACGTGGCAATCGCCCGAATGAGCGATACCATTGCGGGCATGCTCGATGTACGGTAGCACCCTAACCTTCAGTATCCTTCCGTAACCCACAGTAACCTATAGCAATCTATGTTCGCAAGTCCAATGGCATGGAACAATCAGAAGCCATTAGTAGGAGTACTGTTGATAAGTGCAATATGATGTGGTAGCAACAGTATCCTATAGCTATCCTTGCAGATAATTCCCGAAGACGAAATCGGCAAGCACCCTATTCCCCTGAACAATTTCGATGCTGAAGTATTGGAAAGAGTAAGTAGCAATTTTGAATCTTCAGCCTATTTAAACTGAAAAGATATAAGACGGTTAGAGCATTCCGTCGTATACATCGTGTCTTGACAGTGATTAAGCATCAATTTGACATTGACTGATGTAGGTATTGGAGTGGTGCGAGCAGCACCGTCATGACCCTGTGGACACGAAAGAGGAGATCCACGATGGGCGGGAAATCGATCTCTCCGTTCCCGAGTGGGACAAGCAGTTCCTGCAGGTACGATTTTGGGCGCATTCCTTGACCCCGTAGTCGGTTTGGAATTTATTCGACATTTCTCCACCTTTTTCGTCCCAATGTAGAATACCGCATTGAAATGATAGCGTTGAGGAAAAAAATAGTGCGAGGAATTTCGCTTTACGTCTAGAAATCATTACTCCCCAAAATCATTAAAAATATGTGATGATAAGGGAAAAATAGCATTTAATTTCAGCTCACTGAGGAGGTTCAGAAACCTTTCATGGAGTTGATGAAGGCCGCAAATTTTCTGCAAATCCCCGGATTGCTGCATAATTGCAGCAAAGTGATAGCGAGCAGAATTTTAGTAAGCGTCATTTTAATCTGCTACTAATACGGAATAAGGCCTCATGCAAGCACACATTCATTATTTCAGAACAAATCAGCCGAGGAAATTCGAGAGTACTTCCATGTTGAGAATGATTACACGGAGGCCGAGATCAAAAAGATTAAAGAGGATCAGGCATGGCACTGATTGTGTAGAATTTATAATATTTAGTTAAACTCTTTATTTATTCTTACTCTTTATTTATTTTTGTGTGTTGCAAACAATAATAAATATTCAATTGTCACCGAGCGATTTTCACGCGAACAAATGAAATCGGAATGGATCGAATCATCCTCGTATGCTGTGTTCGTTTTCGGCCTTCGCAAATGTTCCGAGAACATAACTAAATAATGCTAACAATCAGAATTCACTCTGAAGGGCCACCACCGATAGATTGTTTACGCAAAAGATGGTTACATTTTATTCGTAATGTCTAATTTCGAAATTTCTGCCCAACAACGACGCTCATTTGTCACCCTTTAATAGTTGTAATTACGAAAGGAAAATGTCAACATCGAGAATGTACAGTTTCGAAATAACGCTCATTTAAAACAAGACCCACTGAGCTTCGTATCCATTTTTCCTCATTTTGCAGAAAGACAGCTCTAATAAGTAACTCACATTATTCTCCGGTTCTGAAAAATACTTGCAGGATCGAGAGTTTGGCGCTTTAACGATTCAATTGTAGATCGAGATATTACCAGTATTATAAATTCTCCGTATTCATTTTTCTTTGTTACGACTTCGACGCGTTGATGTTTTTGTCATGGATAGGTGATAGTGAAACAGCAAACATTGAACGAGTCTCACACTATTTCACGCAAAGAATAGTTCAATGGCGTAATATCCGGCTCTAAAACTGCGTCGCTATGTTAACGCGTTGGAGAAAACGCACCATGCCCTTCTTATCTAGTATAAAACCCATCGATTGATTTGGGATGCAATCCACCGCTTCTCTCTTCCGCTGAAAATATTTATCCTTTCACTTTACCTATTCTGTCGATTTTTCTTTTTTTTACATTATATCATTAGATACTCTTTGCAAACCCTTTATGTCATATTAATTAATGTATCGTACATCGCTCCCATTACCGAACAAACGGCCTTTTCTACCTTTTTGGCCTTTTTTCCCTTTAAGCGAATTCACGCTTAATATTCTTGTTTTTTGTTTCATATTTTTTATCCACCCCATAACTGGACGAATACAAAAATTGGCCGGTGAAATATTATTTTAAATAGGTGAAAAATGAGAGCCGTTGCCTCTATTTTCAATTAAAATACGGCTCTACCGTAATATCCACGTCATCACAAATTTTCCGTACATTTTCTGTATTACGGCTGTAATTTTTCACCCATTTAAAATAATATTTCACCGGAAAATTTTTGTATTCGTCCAGTTATGGGGGTGGATAAAAAATATGAAACAAAAAACAAGAATATTAAGCGTGAATTCGCTTAAAGGGAAAAAGGCCAAAAAGGTAGAAAAGGCCGTTTGTTCGGTAATGGGAGCGATGTACGATAAGTTTCAGCAATTTCGAATATGGATTCTGATGATTCGATCGAGAAGGCATCCACAACTCAAGAAGTGTCCGAGTTTACGCATGAAAATAAGTCATCGTCGCTAAAGAAGAAAGTGCCATCTTCGGATGCACGTGCCTACAGAGAAATTGGGAAAAGACTGAGGCCTATTTTCGACGACGAAGGACTAGATTACGGGGAGGACCCTGCTGATGAGGATACACTAGTCAGCAAGTTTGAGGTCCGTTCTGCATTTATTTGTCTTTTTGAACTTTTTGAGAGACACTCACTCCCTGTTTCCAAAAATTGTAATCTCTCTAAATATTTCCATACTCATTTTGACGGAGTAGCCGTAGCTACCTTCCAATCACTGCAAGATTTTAAAAAGAATTTGGATGTGTTTCACAAGAAACATACGCTATTTATTCAGCCTATTCGTAAATCCATGAATGCATTTCTTCTGACAATTGAGCAATGATTCACCAATACAATTTTGCCAGAAACCACGTACTAGCATTGAATCATGTAGAAAGGCGATAGATAAGGAGCTTTTTTTTTCTTTCCGGTGGGATAAAGTTACACTCCTTTGATCGGGCAGGTTAGAGCGAGTAGTGAGAATATGAATAATCCAAAAGATGTTTTTCGAATAGAGTTTGAGAGATATCAAACCCAAATAGTTCTTTCATTCATCATTTTTAAAATTTGTTTACCGGCCAGAGAACTAGTTCCTCAGACGGAATTTGTTTCCATCGTTTTTTTGTGTTTTTTTGGAATCGAGGAACTAGTTCATTGTTACATAACTCGTTAACTTTCAAAGCTTCGAACAAGTGATTTTTTTTCAGCTCGCAACCAAACTACGCAAGAAGCGCATCGAGGAAGTGTTCCAATGCATTCGTCGAGCTCGAAATGTGCAGCTGTGCTTTCTGGTTGATGTCACAGGCAGTATGCAGCCACGCATTGACGACGTTCGCAAGTCCATCGATACCCTTATCAAGAGACTCACGGACAACGGACCTTATTCGAAAACGCAGAGTATTGCGCAGTCGATGGAAGTCGCATTCGTCGGTTACAGAGATATCGGATATAATAATGAAGTGCTTCCGTTCACCAATGCTGAGCAGCTAAAAGGTTTCTTAAGCGGTATAGTTACCGGAGGAGGCGGAGGTGACGTCACTGAAGATGTTTTTGGAGGACTCGACACGGCTTTAAACCTTGCCTGGTCGGATGAATGCGGAACGAAAGTGATTTTTCACATTTGTGATTTTCCTGGCCACGGCGATGATATCAACTCGGGTGTGCGAGATAATTATCCTGCTGGAGATCCGAAAGGACGAACCTGTAAAGAGCTCTTCTCAAGACTACGAACGAAGGAAATTCAGTACCATTTCGGGAAGATTCATTCGTACACTGACATCATGATCAAGAAATTCTCGGAAGTCTACGGCGACTATATTGTCGAGTTCGATGTGATGAATGTGGATAAGATTTTGGAGGCCGTCTTTAACGCTGTCAGCATTTCGGTCGCAGCTAATGTCGCTGCGAGCCAAAGGACCGGCGGAATTATAAGGAAGCCCCGTGATTTCACCCTTGACAAGGCGATGCCCGATTGGGCATCTCTTAAAGAGCTCAATGGAAGATTTGTGTCGTACGAATTTCCAAAAAGTATTCAGGACATAAAGGGCAATGTGAAATTGGAATGGAATAAACCAAAGAACGCGACAGTGAAGATCGCAACGAATCCATTCGGAAGAGGAGCTGAGAGACTTGCGTATTATGGCAAGGATGTTACGACTTATGTCGTCATGGATGAATTGAAGAACAAGAAAGTACTGACGAAGAATGAAGATATCGTCCTGAAAGAGAACTTGCACACTGGAAAGGGGATGAACTCGGTGGTTCGATATCAACTGTCCAATCAAATGCAGACTATTGCCTCATTTTTGGCGCAAAAGTTCATGAAGAATCTGAAGGAGGTTGGAATCAATCAGACGATCAAGTTCCTCAAGATCCGAACACTTTCCCTCATCAACGAAGATGCTTCAAAGCGCTACATGTCATGTGAAAGGCTTTTTGCGGCAGACGCCAAGTTTGTGCGCTTCACGAACAACGCGGGCTATCGCATCCTGGAGGAGCAAGCACTGGCCAAGGGAGTGAGCTTGGAATACGTTCAACTGGTCATCTCCTTCTCGCATTGGACATATAAGGTAAGATCGATCATTCAAAAAAAAATTTGGGAATTAGCTTTTTTAGATCAAGAGGGGTACAATGAGCACTAAAACATGCGCACTGGATAAGTATATTCGGCCAATCGCATTGCCGTCTCTAGCCATACACTTCCTAATCGTTTCGAATTTAGTCGTTCTTCAACCCTTTATACTGCATTCCTAAATTATTGTATCAACTTTTAATTAGTCCATTTCAGGCCTCTAATCGATTCTTGATGGTGGTCGACCTGGAAGGAATCATTGCGAAAATCGATGGTGAAGGAAAAACGGGAGTTCTGCTAACGGACCCTGCGATCCACTGTACTGATTTAACCCGCTACTTGCCGATGAACCATGGACCTCGAGGAATGCAAAATTTCTTTGAAAATCATGATTGTAACCAGTTCTGTAAGGCTCTTGGTCTCGAAGATTTTGTTAGCAAACGCTAAGTTAGAAGTGAGATAATTTCAGTACTGTTCGAATTTTCGTATTGTTAACCTAGACCCCCTTTTCCCCTTTTATCATTTTCTGCACGCATCTTTGCATATGACTAATCCGCTCATCCGTAATATCTCTCCCATACAACTGATAACCCCTCTTTCTCCTATGTAATCTTTCTCCTTTCTTGGTGAAGAGTGGCTAGATATGTACATGATAAATTCAGAGGGAAAAATTTCAAAATCGTACAAGGCCATTTATAATCGCATAATCTTTCAGAATGACAGAATGATAAAAAAACGGCAACAATAGCAAATTGTCAAAAAGAAGATGTTCCCTGATCTATCTGATATCCTGTCCCCTTCCTACCTGTGAGTATCTAACCCGACGGCATTGCCATCGACATGTGTTCTGTACGATTTGAAGAAATTTATCGAAACTGTCGCTCTTTAAAATAACTATTCGTGATCAATCAATAACTTTGATCGGGCATGTTATCAATGTAGCAATAGGGACGGTGAAAAATGCATTGATTAGCAGTCATCGATGGAAATCGTTTGTAATCATTGCGCGAACGATTGCGGATAAATGACCGAAACTGGGTATTTGTGTACTCTCGAGTTAGCCTAACGGCCCTGTCTCTCTGACGATTTGCCTCCATATCAGTTTGGTTTCCGAAAGGCAATCCGAGATTAAAAATTGACAAAAGTTTGGTTGGGTGCGCGAATCCCTCTTCCGTTGGATAGGCGACATACAGTGTATTCCGGAATGATGTCTTCGTATAGAGGCGTTGCTGTGCTGTCTTTGTATATTGAAGAAAGGACAAGCCTACGGAGATCCCATCACCGAATTCGACGTGAAAAAAGTGAATAACATCAGAGATTCAGTCATTTCCGCTGTGAGCAAGTCAGTCTCAGATTCTGTAGCTACGAGTCACAAGACGACCAGTGTTGCTCGTAAAGAGCGTGAATTCACACTGGACAAGACGGAACCCGATTGGAGATCCCTTGCGGAGATGAAGGGAACATTTTCGTCGTACGAGTTCCCCAAAAGCATCGAGCACATCGAACTCGACGTTCCACTAGAGAGGAAGAAGCCAAAGGATGCCATCCAAGAATCCGTTCGCAAAAGGAGCTGAACGACTTGCCTACTACGGCAAAAATTTGCCCTACTCGAAGGATGGATCAGAACAGAAGATGGACGAAGATATCGTATTCAAGGAAAATCTTTTTCTGGGAAAGGGAATGAACTCGGCGAATCGATATCAGCTGTCGAACCATATGAATACAATTGTCTCGTATCTGGCACAGTTGTACACGGAAGATCTCAAGAAGAAGGCTGGCGTCGATCGGACGATCAAGTTCATCAAGATAAGGACGCTTGCCTTGAAGATCGACGATACTAACTATCGGTACATGACGAGCGAACGACGTTTTTCGGGAAATGACAAGTTCGTGCGATTCACGAACAACGCATTGTACTTCATCCCCGAATCGGAGGCAGTTGCCAAGGGAGTGGACGTGGAGTGGGTACGATTGGTCATCGCCTTCTCGCACTGGACATATAAGGTGAGGTCCATCATTTTAGCCGTATTGATGGGGACGAGAAAAAACAACTATTGGGATTTTGGAGCTCTAGGTAGATAGATATGGTATTGACTAACATAAGAAGAATTTATCCAAAAGGCTTTAGAATATACAAAAGATTAGTATATCAATTTTGATACTATTCTACTTCAGGCTTCCAAGCGGTTCCTGATGGTGGTCGATCTGGAAGGTATCGTTTCGAGAATCGAGAAGACTGGACAGATTGGAGTGCTTCTGACGGATCCAGCGATCCACTGTAGAGATGAAACCCGCTACGGACGTATGAACCATGGAACTGAATGAAGAACTTCTTTACTCGTCACGAGTGCAATCAGTTCTGTAAGGCTCTATTCATTCATTATTTATTTATTCCGTCAGGTTAATGTACATGTAATAGCGATAGAGTTGTTGGCTAGAGACGGATGTACGTCGACGTTGTCGAATCGTTTCTTGCGGCAGCAAGGGTAGGGGAATTCGGGGGGGGGGGGGGTGGGGTAGAGATCAAAGATCAAGCCAAGATTTAATTATAGATACAGGGAAAAATGAGGAAGGTTGGGACGAAATGTTTAGGCGGAAGGTCTCACTTCTAGATGATACAGTGGTGGAGGGCAATGAGTTCCAGAGACTGATAGTGCGCGATGCTACTGTGGTCTGGGAATTGGAAGGTAAAAATGGCAGGGAAATGCGTAGGTTGTGTGAGTTTCGAAGAGATAGAGGTTCTGATTACTTCATTATTTATCGCAGCGAGAATATCTCGAAGTTGCACCCGAATTTTACGAATACGACGGGAATTGGATATGGAAAGCTAGTCAGCGTCTAACATGGAAATACTTAGCACCATCACTGAGATAACGATTTGAGCGGGTACGATGACATCACATACCATTACATACAGTACAGCTGAGTTATTAGCTTTTTTCTAGGATATTGAAAGTGTAGTCTACAATCCAGCAGGCTTCTGATCAGTCTTTCTTCTGAAATCTCCGCAAACTTCGATCTTTCCTCCGGGCTTGGCGTGAATTGCTTGAACGATTCCCTGTAATCAATACTCGTAATTATTTCCACTACATTAGAGCTCCGGGATCCAAAGGGCACAAACGGTTTCAAAATATTTATTATTGAATGAAAGTTTCGACAATATTGAAATTCACCATTCACGCCGACTATGAAAAGCTCTTGAAACATACCTCAAATCCGGTTGTGTTCCGGAACTTCTGCCCGAAATCCGACTCGAGCATCGATTTCAGCTCCTGATAAGAATTTGACATTAGACTAAGGTTTCAGATGATTAGAATATCTGAAAGTGTAATCGTAGGATACTGTGCAATCTTCGGCATGATGGATTAGATCTTTTCGTTTTTAGAGTTAATGAGTGAAATGCTGAAGGCTGAAAGGCTAATGGCGTAAGTACCATAGGGAAGTACTGATCCGTCTGCGAGATATCGGGAGTGAACTGGTTGTGGAGCATCGGCGCGTCGATTGCTTCCTGGAAATATTCCCTATTTTCACCCATTGATTATGCCCAAAATACAAAAGTCGATGGCTTTCTGTAAAAAAATTGTCTTCATAAGTTCAGCCCAAAAGTTCAAAACTGATTGCGAAGCAAGAAAAAGTGCGCCAACCTTGACCGTCTCTCCAAATACAAGAGTTCTGATCACCGCCTTCGCAAGTGCAGAGATGATCTTCGACCCTCCGGATGCGCCGGCGACCATTCGAATCTGGAATATTCATAACTTTCACGACTCCATCTCATCAATCGTCGTTTTTAGAGACCAAAAACTTTTAACTAGAAATTTTGATTAAAAATCTCTGACCTTCTTACTATTATCGTCATACACCACGAGGGGACTCATGCTGCTCATCGGCCTCTTGCCCGGGGCGATGAAATTCGTCTCTGATGGAGCGAAACCGAAGCTGGAAAACAATGAATACGTATTTACATCCAGCGAATATTTTCGTTATCAATATGTACAGAACAACCAGGAAAAATCTTCGCCCGGTTATTCACAACCACATCCTACACAGAACATGCGAAATAAAGAGCATATGTTTCTTTGTCTTATGCTCCATTGCATATTAGATAGAACGAAGAGCCTAACCCATTGGCCATTCCGGGCGTGGAGAAATCGTCCATTTCATCGTTCCACACGATGCCCAACTCTTCCGATTCCACCGCGGCGCCGAACCAACTGAAGAAAGGGGAATTGATAGACGTCGTCAGTCTAAGATAACATCGGGTGTGTCCCACGATATAGCCTACGGTAGAAGCTAAATTGCAATTAAATCTTTGTCTTCTCGCGGAAAGATTAATGCAATTATGTTTAGTTTTGCTTTTGACTCAGTGTGAAATACTGTTTCGATATGTTTCAACCTTGGCAGATATAGTGGTAGTATCTCATCTGGGCAGTTAGTCCTGGGTCGCTGGTTGAAAAAATCAATAATTCACTGGCCGATTAATCGTCGTCGTCGCTGCGACTCCGTTACCTTCTCCATCGAAAACGGAGACGTGCGAAGTACCGAAGTCGGCTCTCTGAACAAGATCACATCTTCATTGGAAGGTGATTGTTGTCCTGGCGTTCCATGTTTATGGTAAATTCCTACATTTCAAGCTCAAAGTAACATTAGAAAGACATATCATCATCATGTAGGAGAGGTTATGGGAAAAAACTGAGAGACCACACTCACCGCCGCTTTGTTGTCTCCTCCGTAGTAGGCCGTCTCGTGTGCGTGATCCGTCATCTACAAAAATCATATTTTTTCCAGACTAAATTCATCCTAGTCAACATACAGCCGCGAAATACACTGTAATTTGGTGTCACAGAACAATTCATTTCGTATGCTCTTTCATCTCCTACCTACCGGGAGTACGCGGAAAAGAGAGAGGAATAGGTTTCACTCACATTCCAAAACGGTAATGGTCCAGAGAAAACTGATAACGCATCCTCTTCTTATAGGAAAAATATTTATTGTTACGCTAAGGGCGGCCTTTAGACAGGAGGTACAGCCCCAGTTTCATCTCATCGGGAAATAAGGCTAATGTCGGGTCACCAGGGAAGTTAAGTCTAACTGCTCGCCTCCCCTTTGTCTATTAGACTTCTAACAATAAGTCTTCCCACGTGACCTTAGATTTATGAAATCGTAGACTTTTTTCTGTGAGATTCACCTTCTCCATCACGGACGCGAGGAATGCGGGAGTGAGCATACGCTTCGAGAGCTGATCAGCTGACGGGACGAAGGCCGTATCGCCCATTAGGGTTCTGTAAAGATTTACTCGTCAGTATGGAGATTTGTGTTCCTTTCAGTAAAAGAAAGCTTTCAAAAATAACTACAAAAAAGTACATTGAACAGAAATTGTTGAAACGTTAGGAACTGACCAGTCTTGTATACTTCACTCGTAAACAAGAAGTCCTTTCGTACCTTATTGCTAGTACTCTGTGTTATCTAGAATCTAGCGTCTTCTTCTCTCTAGATTCAGATCCAGTTTCAAGCCGGAGAAAGCCTCTCGTACCTCTGAGCATAGGCGAACTTCTGCGCCTCGATGTGATGGTGGTAGACCTTGGCATCATGGCGGAGTTGGTACACTGACGAGTTGGGATAGAGATCTGAAAATAATCGCCCTTCTTGAAAGAACCGGGTGCATTGATTTTGATCATTCCCAACGCGCTGCGATATTCGAATACGTTTCACTCGCTTCACAAAACCTAAATGATCAAATAAAATCTGATGAGTTTCTCAATACGAAGATAATAAAATAAATAAATACAGTGGTCCCAATGAATCATTCGTATTCAATAATGCCAATTTGGTAATGTATCTATCTAGATAGAAAATGCGCTTACTGCTCATGATATTGATGATGAGTTGCGTTGCGGCGAATCCCGACGGAGGAGGACCACCGCAGATGGCGAGACCGTTTCTGAAGAGATTCCATTGATCCTACCGAATTGATCTTGCATGAGCTCTCACTCATGTATCGTCTACAGACTCGAAGCTTTTCCAAGAAACGCCATAATTTACTCCGTTGTATATCTAACCAAAACAAAATACTGATCCTCCGTCAAATTCTTCTGAGCCACTCGGGGAAACAAATTGGATTGAAATGATTACTCATTGTTCACTCACTTGAGATGGGCAACGAGGGGCGTTTCGTGTACTCGCACTTTGTACGCAGCGAGGTCCTCCTTCCGAATGATTCCGCCTGAAATAATTATTTATAAGTAAATCAGTTAGAGAGTGGATTTGATTCATCTTCATCTTCATTCCCATTTCTGTTAGTCGTCGCGAGCTGTTCCCTCTTCATTCTCTCTGATGGAGTGCGGTTTCTCCTAATCCCCTCGTTTCTGCCAACGACTCAAGAAGATCGGAATCCCCATCCAAGCCGGACTGGTCGCCGTGTGATGGGTATGACCGCCTAAGATGTTTGGTCCCTCAGAATCCAGGCTCGTATCTCTCGCTCAAAGATGGAATTTCGAGTTTGGAGGACTCGAGCACAAAGAAGACTCCAGCACACGCCAGGCTTCGTATTCGACCTACAGTGGGACTCAATCTACGTGCAACTCTGTCAACAGTTCTATCGGGAACCAAGGGAGCAGGATTCTTTCTTCAGCCATTGCGACTGTGACAAGGAAAGAAGACCAATCCACTGGCCCGAGACCCCTCAAAATGACAATGACACCCCATCTTGATCAGCGCCCAGAAAGCGACACTGATAAATTCATTCATTCATTCATTCATCGGCCTTCCGTGGGCGAAAACACTTCAATTTAAAAAAAAAATGAAAAATTGATTTAAAAAAATTGATTCTAACCATTGGCTCTCATCTCTCGATCGATAATCTCCGCGAATTCTCCGTGATAGAACAGTTGAACGGGATCTTGAGCGGCGGCAATTCGCTGCAAACGGGGAACACTCAAATTTGCGAAATAAGATTGATGGCATTCCATTTTGATTTGCTCCTCTTTGTGGGATAGGATGAAATATGTCGCGGTCAACTATTTTTGATCGAAAAAGATTAGATACAAAGACGAACGATAAAGTGTAACCTCGCACTCTGTTTGCTATATTCATCTTTAGAAAATGTTCAATTTCACCTTGAGTGTCTTGAGCAACTTCGCTCTCGGCATCTTCTCTCCTGCTGCGTAAGTCGCGTTCGTTGCCGGATTGATCCACAACCTGAAGTGATCTTTGATCTTTTGATCTCTATGGTCACGCTGGAGATCAAAGATCAATTCACTTCATGGAAGGGAACAGTCGGAAGTGTCGCTCCTTCACCTTCATAACGTCATCGAGGTAGGCAGAGACGGGAACACCGTCCGAAAGGAGTCTAAAATGTACAATTTGGATAGCTGTTTTACCTGACAATCTATATTGTTTGGCTTGTATCTATATTGTTTGGCTTGTATTGGCTTGTATGTTTGGCTTGGCAGATGCCTGGTCCAGTTTCTGGCCTTTTTCACGAGCCCATCAATTGCAGAAGCAACAAAATCACACGATGAATTCTATGTAAAAATAGCTTTTTTGATACACTGTTTTGTCTGAGTGATAACATCTAGTATCTAGAAAAATGATAGCTCACTCGATGGTCGGCTGCACCAATTGCTTCCATTCAACTCTTCCCGATCCAAATCGACGGAAGATCTCCCAGTATCCAGCGAGTTCACCCGGAACGCCAGCTGCCAGGAAACCTGCAATGATTCATGTTCAATACAATTTCAAGGATCAGGCTGAACCCTTAACCTTTCTAAGAACCGGTTTTCAAACATTTCGAGATAGATTCGCTCATGTTGATACTCACCATACTTGCTCGCATCACTGTTGTTCACGAACATTTTCTCACTCGAGAGGGCGGGCGCCTCTTCGCGAGCGTCGATTGCAGTGCATCTGATGAGGCGATTATTGAGCATTTATCATTTATTCAAAGGCGCGTGAACGTGTCATACTGGGTATTATTTCATCCGAGAATTTCGAATCGTTATGTTTCAGCGCGCGCATTTCACTCTAACTGCAGAGACTAAACAATTTATGTGGGTTATTCGAATTCTAAAAAAATGATCAAACATCGATACAATAAGCACTGGTGTTGAATTAACACTTGCTAGACATATAAAAGAAATGTCGATGATTTTATTCATTCTCACCGTCCGGTGCTCGCATTGTACAGTGTCATGAGGAATCCTCCTCCCAGTCCACTCGATTGCGGATTCGTCGCCCCCAGACAGAACATGGCTGCAACTGCAGCGTCCACTGCATTACCGCCCGATGAGATTATCGATCTGGAAAGGTAAGGGTAAAAATAAGTAAAAGTGTATCCACGTCAAGCGATTTTACAGTCGTAAGACAACGCTAGGTTTTGGAGTGATGGACCATTACGTTATGTGACCACGTTGTGTGACCTAATGTGACGATACGTGGCGAGTATTATTTACGTATACTATCCCTAAGATTACAGACTGGTACATTCAGTCCTGCTTTATATCGAGTCTTTTCGCTCAATGTTGCATGATATTGTGAGCGTATGTCTTTTGTTGTTGTTTTTTCGCGTGAAATAACGGTTCAAATAAGTTTATCGCAACGTCAATCTGCAAGCTCATACTCGGGACTGATAACGTAGTGATAGCAGACACCATCTTCAGGATAGGACGATTTAATATCGTAATCATTACGGTCAGTTGTGTATATGCACTCTAAGTACAGCATGTGTTGGAACAACACTTTTACGTCATCTGGATGAAAAGTGCTAACTTTTAGAAATTCAGGGATAATTTCACATCGAAATTTGACTAACCCTGAACGCACAGTCTCAATCACGTGAGGGGGACAGGATTCGCTAAATTCGAGATTGAAGTTCATGAAAAATTCAATGAGTCTGCGAGCGATTTCGGTCTCTTCGACGGTCATATTCTCGATGTTGATCCAATATTCTTCAGGAGCATTCTCATACATATTGTGAATATGCGTAACCAGTTCGATGAATTCCTCATCTCCAATGTGATCTCCATCAATCGTAATTCCATCTGCATCCACCATATTACTCAGAATGGAGAAGATGGAAGAACGAAGGCGATGTATCTCTGAACACGTTGAATGATTTTGCATAGAGAATCGATAACAAACCTTCCTTCGGCATTGCGTTGGACAAGGAAGACTACGAGAGCTGTGCCTGATACAGGATTGAAATTGGATAAGAGGTAAGGAGAAAATGCACGAATGAAAAATGTGCACTAGCGAGCAGAAATGGAAAAATAGGGCGTAGATAGACACAGAAAGGTTATGATGATAATGAAATGGACTCCATTCTAAATGGGCTCCAATGTACGATTGAACCCTCTGGCACGACTTCATTCGCTATGGACAGTGATTCGCAATTCAGAAAATATATTATCTATTGAGAAATCTTATATTAATTTTTATTGTAGCCAAATATTGAGAAAACTGTAAATGTAAAACAGTTTAAGTCAATACAAACATGTAATTCCATATAAACAATTAAATTTAAATTTATCATAATCAATCAGCAAGTTGATATTCGAGATTAACACTGTAGACATAACCACTTCGAAACGGTACCAATAGTCTATGCTTATCTTTAAGATGACAAATAATCGTATTTTCATAGTACAATATGTTCTCCATCAGCTGCGACACATCACTGTCGGGAATACTCACAACTTTCAGAAATTCTGGAACAATCTCACATCGCATTTTGACGACTCCTTGGAACACTTTTTCAACCGATTCAGATGGGCAATCTCCTAATTCGTCAAAGTACTCGAAAAACGTGGTGATGATTCCTCGAGCAGTTTCCTTCTCGTCTTCACTCATATTTTCCGCTTTGATCCACTGGTCCACTGGGGCTTTCTCGTAAAATTCGTTAATGTACATGAACAGCTCGACTTTGTCCTCATCTTCCAAGTAGAATCTCGTCCAGATGTGGAGAAGGCTAAAGATGGAAGAACGAAGGTGGTGGATCTCTGGAATTGATGCATTAGGTAGTTCGAACAAGTTACGGACTACAGAAAGTGGAGGAGCTCTAACCTCCAGTCGGAGTTGAGCACATTCTCATCCTCAGTAGAATCGTAAGCAGATAAATGAGCTCAAGGAATATCGCGGACAGAAATGAATGAACGATTACGGAAATTGAATCGGAATTAACGGATGTCTCCGATTCCAATCACATTAGAATGAATCCACTGGCGGTGCCTCTAAAGTGATTGGAAGATGCCTCCTGCCAGAGAATAGGAGAGGCCTCCGTTCTCAGAATGGTAAGAGTATCTTCACTTCACACACACATTCACATATCGATCGAAGACGTGAGATCTTGGACAGAAATAATTTGAATATCAATTTCCAGTAAGTTCACCACGGTTCCAACAATAAACAATAATGAAAGGAAACAAAAATCGGGACATCTGTTTATCGAAACGGTTTTTTTTTAAGATATCTTGTAAGTTCAACCACTTTGGTCGTATTCGATACTGGTCAATTCGAAATGTGTTTCAGTAAAGTTCTCAAGTTCGCAGAAATGTAATGTTTCACAATGAACCTCATCTCTGAACTTTCAATCCAATCAATTCCACTGCACCATGTTTGAATGAAACCTCTTTCGTGAATCTTGTAATAATCATTTTAAAAAATGAATGGAACTCACTTCCCCGCGTGTGCGCACAGTGTGTGATCCGTAGTGAGAGCAAAGTGATCAAATGATCCCATGATCGAAGGAGAGGGAGAGGGCCAGTCGAAGGCCTGATAATACGAGGGTCTAGGATATCCAATCGCCTCGATTTCTCATTGGTCATATCATCGTAATAGTGTTATCTTTGGATAACAAGATACTTTGCTATTGCGATAAAACCACTTCCTTTTCCGGTTCACGCGCTCATATTTTGCATGATTTTTGCTGCATTGCTCTGCAAGGTCACTTTCACCCCTCTGCTTATTCGAGAGATCACCTAAAAACGAGGAAGTGGCGCTCTTCTCGAGTAGGGAACACCGTTCGAACGTACTCTCTCAATATTGAATGTACTCTCGCTGGTTAGACAGGGCGAGAGATCATGTGGAATGGAGAGAGTCAGGGGTGACCGGAAGCGACTGCTCAATCAAGAGGTGTTGCTCATTCACACGCGTCTCTCACCCTAGAGCTCTGTGATCAAGAAAGAAAGATTCGCGACGAACAAAGATAGTTACTGGGACAGTCGCAGCACATTTTTTCTGTTTTATAAATAAATACATCTATCTAGCAATTGCAGTAGAAAAATGCAGGCAGTATAGCTTCATATGCATAGGGGCCACAACCCAGGTTGCCGATTTTTCACAATGCAGTCAAATGCGGATTCAAACAACTCCTCATGGTCCCAATAACATCATACTTTTGGCCGTTTGTTGATATCTTACCTCTGAGCTGTGCTAGAGACCGAGAAGTACGCGCGAAACGCACTGTGGGAGAGGAGGGAAACGCGAGACGAGAGGGGAGGGGGCGGAGCATAATTTGCGTGTGCCTCTCTCCCTCCCCCCGCCTCTCTCGCTCCCCTCCGCCCGCCTCTCGCGCGTCCTTTATAAATCGTGAATGCACACGCCCGGGGAAACTGCTAAAATTCTAATTTTTTCTCTAAAAATCGTAAAATATTCCAAGCAGTCAGAAAAACTTTGTCCGAGCAGAATTGTCATATTGGAAGCCTTGGAAAAGTCCCTTTTCGTCGAGGATCGACCCTATTCCCTTAGTTTAAGTCCAATTTTCATCAACTTAGTGAAGTTGTGCATTTCTCGGACAGCGCTATATCGATTAGGGATACTAAGAGCTATCCATAGCAGTTTAGAACGCGTGATTTGGTTTAGAATGAACCTTGTGCACTCCCCGTCTCGCCTTTTGGTGAAATCATGTCACACCAAAGTGGGCGGAGCTTGTGGCCCCTACATATGCAAATATTTCGATGCAAAAAACGAATGACAATTTTTCTCACCGTAGACTTCTCCGCGGCTACAAAGTAAACGACGAGGAGGACGAGAATCGTCATCGTGAGCACCGCCGTCGCCGCTGTGAGAAGGCAACTGGAATGGGGGAGATAAGGATTACATAATCGGATGGGCCTGGGGCCTACATATATGAAATTGTTGAACTCTGAACGTAATAAAAACATAATGTTAATTATTGCGGCTGTGAGAAGGCAACTGAAATGGGGATAGGCTAAGATGATCGAAGGGGTTCGAAGTTGGGTTCGCTTATTTGAAAATTCTCGTATTGGTTCTCTTATTGGAAACTTACAAGGATTGCCAGCATTGCACAATGCTCTAGATTTTTTTATAAAAGTGTGGTTTTCATCTATAATTGAGAATAAAATTGCAACGAGAATAAGCATCCACAACGAAAAGTGCAAAGAAATCAAGTGACCTGCGACGCAGATTTCGAGAAGGATCATAGGTCCGAAGCAGAGGTTTTTCTGCTGAAATAGTCATTTAGATGGAAGATTATGACTAATCGATGGTTACGTCGGAATCGCCTCTACTCTTATATCTAATGCACAACCTCTGTAGGTTGTGCTCGCGCCAGAAACTACTAATCGAATCAGGAGTGTAGTACGCAATAGCTAGGGTACATCGGGTGCATTGTCACTGAATCTCTCCGTTTTGCATGCACTCTCGTCTCTTAAGATCATCAAAACAGCGTAGAAGAGTACCTGACCATCCCTTGCATGGCCCTAATATTCCAGCACTAGGAAAAGGTTAGAGTGCAAATATAAATGATCGAAATCTAGAGTGCAGCTGATTTTAAATTCGCCTGACAATTTCGCCTGACAACGCAACAGGATTCAATTGTTAAGAGATTGTATGGATGAAAGGGACGTAGAAATGAATCAACATCTGTCTCTTTTGTTTCCAAGGTCCGGTTCAATGTGCAATGATTCGGTTTTTTGCATTGATATTGCCAAACAATAGAGCAACTCCGGGATTTGCCTGAGCAAAACCGGGAAAAGGTAACTCATCGGAAAGGGTCGAAGAACGGATAAGAAAACGGACACGGAAACCAGTTTGAGACTCGATTTGGATGGGATAAAAAGGGAGAAGGGTGAAGAGGGGAGATAGTCAACGGGGGAGGATATAGAGAGGAGATTAGTAAATGAAGTGATAGTGAAGGAGGAGGGGAGAGGGGGGATGAGAACTGCTGAGCTATTCATCTTTGGAGGTCAGACAGAACGAGATAGCATGTGAATTGAGGAGAGGCAGAGGTTACTGAGCTAGATAGGGGTAGCCCTTTAGCGAACGATGAATGGTGTCAGTGATCTTCGAAGATAGGGAGAGGTCAACAGCTTTTGTTTCGGGAAAAATGTAATGAACTGTGAATGAGGGGAGAAAAAGCACTAGTGCTGGCAAGTGATTTATATTAAGATATCCAGAATGAAGAATCCGTCCCTCTTCATTCATCATGATCTCTCATCGGCAAGAGAGGGATGAACGAAAACAAGGATTCTTCATTCGGATCAGAGCAAACATTTTTACAGTATCTCGTTGCTCTCTCGCCGGTTAGAGACAGCGAGAGAGTATTGCGAAATGAGAGATCCGTAAAATGTTGACCAGCCCTGATTCGGATATGCCTAATCCGCGTAAAAGCCCGCTCAGAATTCCCAACAGAATCTCATTGCAGATCATTCTCCAGACTACCGCCTCCTCCCATTACATTTGCACGTGCAAACCGGATGACACAGTGACAAAGTCACGTTGCACTCTCTCCAATCTGCCTGCTCTCTCGCCTTCTCTGACCGGCGAGAGAGCATGTGGAATGAGGAGAGAGGCAGACTCTACCGGAGGCCATTCGCGTGTACTAGTTCGCAAGTGCAAACAGAGCAATATGTTCATGATCTCCTCTCCGATCTGCCTGTTCTCTGGTCGGTTAGAGGAAGTGAGAGAGCAGGGGAAAGGGAGAGGGGCAGAGAAAGAGCAGATACATGAGAGCAAAGATTGTGTTCAGTGAGATCACTGAAGGCAGAGATCACCGGGACTATGAATGATTTCGGTGAAGGAGGTGAGGAATGGAATGTGTTTCAGAGGGAGCTCAAGAGGAGGTGAGGAAAATGATGGATAATTGCAGATGTTTCTCTGGATGCAAAATGAAAATAATAATATCGTCGGATCTCTGAATTCGTTTAGCTGAGTAATACTAAAGAGATGAAAACGTGGAGGTAGGAAACGTGAATTGATAGAGATACAGTAGTCTTACCGTACTAGCCCGGTGTCCTCCTCTCCGACGCGTCCTCCCTTGGCCACACGCGCCTCCGCCTCCGACACGCCGTAGACGCGCTGCAAGCGGATCAGGTACGCGACCGAATCGTGAGATACAGTATTTCCTGGTTTTCTATTGAAAAATTACTGAATTTCCACTTAAAATGTAAAGTCTTTTAAATAAAAAAAATGCTATAGATATTCCCACTTGAACCAAGTGGAATACTGTTTTTACTATCTATTTGGAAAAAGTGGCCAGACATGGTATGCCCATGGTTTGTCGCAAGAAAAATGTCGCAAGAAAAAATGAGATCCGGATTGTAGATACAAATCGTACAGCCTTACATTGGACGGCATGGAAAGGCCGTGACGTGAGGTTGAGAAGGAACTGCTATCCTCCCAAGGCTGAGTCAGAAGCGCGGAAAGGAAGGGAGGAAGATGTTGACTTCTCGGAAATAGACAAAAACGGCTGATCACGCTGAAAATTGTAGTGGAACAGTAGTGGAATTTCGGGAATGTTGATGAGAAGGGAGGAAACGTATGGTGGGGATACTGGGATGGGATCATCATGGCATTGCAAAAATATGGCCTCTACATTTTGCACACTCTCTTACCGGTCAGCGAGGGGGCAGAGAACGCGCGAAATTAAGACGGTAATGTATCCCCAACCCTTCCCTAAAATAGCAAAGAATGCAGTTGAATGGGAGGGCACGTGGGTACAATCTGTAGGTGTGAGTGGTGGGGGATACTGAGATGGCCTCTTTGGCAAACTGCCCACGGATTATCACGCTTGAACTGGAAAGACACACAATGAGACGGGAACGCCTTTGAACGATTTCTGACTCTCTCCGATTGACATACTCTCTCGTATCTCTGACTAACTACAGTGAATGCCGAATGAGGAATGCAAAATCTTTGAGAGGGTCGAAGGGGCATTGAATAGGGCTGTACACTTCGTTTCCTTCTTTGTGTGTGAATGAGGAGATGCTTTCTGACAGCTCAAGGTAATTACGGTAATATGAGAGCCTTCGTATCTCCAAGAGATCAAAGATCACTTCGAGAAAAATGATTTGGGCATCATGGAGATCAAAGATCATCTCGATCATAATGAGATCAAAGATCAAATCGTGAAAAGTGATGTGATACGAGTAAATACATAGCTAACGTGCCACTCGTCATGGGGTCAGAGGGACATATCATGGCGCAACAGCGAGATGAAAGTGAATCTCTTCCCTTGTCTAACACCCGTGTGCTACCTCCTCCATCTCTCAGCTGGCAAAAGCCGGTCGGCGGTCGGTCTGTCCCTTCCCCTCCCTGTAATTCCTCCCTCCTCTTTCCCCTCCTCTTCTTCACCTCTCTTGCTCATCCTCTTCCACTCATTTTCAAACTCGTCACAAGGGCCACTAAGCATGAGCATTCACTGCATGCCTATTAGGCACAGCACACGCAAAAACACACGATTAATTGGCCGGATCCGGGTGCGAGAAATCGAAGAGGGATATTCTACGTTATATTCCGAAATTAGAACAACTTAAATTTATTAGATAAAATTGAGATTCATTTAAAAATAGGAAAATACGGTAATCATAAGCGTGCTCGGCTTGAACCTACCGTAGCTAATAGCGGTGTAATTCTTGGTGTGGTTCGTCGTCGACGCCTCACACTCGTCTCCCTCGCGCTTTTGAGCGCTTTATCGATCGTTTCTCGGCGCTAAACGTGATGTTTGGTGGTGCGATCGGTCGGTGCAGCTCGCTGCTGCAGCAGCTGGTCCATCTTCCGTCCACGTCGACCGCCGCAGCCGCACTGCACACCAGCGCCCTCGCTGCCCGCAACAACTTCCTCCAGGTTTGTCCTACCGCCATTTCATCGTAAATAACTAGATAAAAAAATGTGACGTACTATTCTGGTAAGTAACTGAACGTCTTCATGTTTCGAAAATTAGTGTCTCATCATGTAAAATCACAAAATTTCGGTGTTTGAAACAGCCGTTCTTGTTTTGCAATGAAATTATGCTTTCTTTAGTTCATTCACGAGCGAAATGGACCTCCTGAGCGACGAGCACGCTCCAAGGACAAGAGTCCCATCACAGGATACAATCACTTCAAGGGAATCGTCCTCAAAAGTAAGTTTGCCATAATTTCTACTCGTGGGTAACAAGCTGTGTAAGTCCAGAATGTGTCTAAAATCGCTTACTTGTAACCTAGTGTAGCTAATGACTTTGATAATGCTTAAGCTTTGTAGTAACTTTGTAATCAGCATTAGACTTTTCCTTAGGTTTACTGCTTAGTCTTCTCTGCTTTTTGGGGATGGACTTCTGCAGTAGTACCCTTCTATCTTATTTATTCGAGGTCCCTTTGTTTTATGTGGCAATTTTTGCAGTTAGAATTGGCAAATTCATGCATTTATCAAGGTCGCGATGACTAATTTAAGTAGTCCCTAGCAATCATTATTAGAGATAGAAGCACGATGTCTTGTTTTTATGGCATTTGTGGAAATATCAGTGCTAATTCATTCTTTTTTTTAAGCGATAAGTACATTACAACTAGGCTCTCCATGATTGTTTCTGTGGTGGGGTTCCGTGTAAAGATAAACTCGACTACGTTGATTGAAGGAGGACACTGATCATCACGTTCGATCAGAAGAAAAACTAATCATCAACACATAATATAGGAATTACTGTAGGTCGCAGATGACGTTTTATGGCTATGAACAAAGTTCTTGAATAGGAAGTGAATAAGATCTTGGTGGATGTAGTGATCAAAAAATACTCTCAATGCGCTATATTGCGTGCCCCTAGGTGCCCGACAGCAATCGAATGCCGTGTTGTTTTATACGTCTGATATTCTCAGATTCATGTAGGAAAAATTGGACCATTTGATAAAGAAACGACAGAGAAAGCCAGCTCGAAGAATTTGATATTGCTCACATACTTTTGGATCACTGGGTTGATTTAATTTAATTATTATTAACTTAATTTATTCTACTGGTAATCGTTCATCCAAAGAAAGCCGAAATCAAAAAAATAATATATAGGAATTTCTGTAGGTAGTTCATGGTCTTCGGAATAGGGAGTAAGTATGCGCTTGGTGAATTCCATCTAACTCATAAATCTACTCATTCCAGCGGTAATCCGTCATCCGAAGAAGCCGAACTCGGGCAATCGCAAGTGTGCCATCGTGAGGTTGAGCACGGGCGCCGAAGTGTGCGCCTACATCCCCAATGTGGGACACAATCTACAGGAGCACTCTCAGGTCAATACATATCTATTGTAACTTTTACAATTTATTCCTTTATCAGATGGTCACTGACTATTGAATAATATTTCATTTACCAATTATTGGCACTTCTTTATTTTAGTGCCCAAAGGAAAAGAGCTCTTTTCTTCCTCACTTATTCGAACACTCGCTGGTTTTTTTCTCACTACCTACACAGTAGAGCGCTGCATTTTTCGTTTTTTTTTAGTCCTGGGGTCGATGCTCTATCTGTTCGCGATGCTGAAATAAAATAGGAAAACATGCACTCAAAGACAAACTTTGACGTGGCCTTCAGGAAAGACGAATGATTTTCAAGGCCTGAAATTTTCACAGGAAGTTCTTTCACAGGAAAATTAATAATTCAGGTGATGGTTCGTGGAGGTCGTCGACGAGACCTTATTTCCGTCAAAGCCAATATCATCAGAGGCAAACTTGATTGCGCTCCGGCTGGAGGAAAGTAGAAATATCACTAGTATTGTTCATAATAGTCGTTGTTCACTTGTTTTGTCGTTGATAAAAATGCTTCAATCTCTACTTCAGACATGTGAGCAGACAAGGCTGAATTCATGTTCGATCTCGATATGTTCTCACAATGATTTTTGTTGTCGGCGGGAAGTCGTAAGGGAGTAAAAGCTTAAAAAGAATATGTTTTATTTAACAAACCAGAAACAGACAGGCTAATAAAATGCGATTAGGTAGGATAAAGCTCACATAAACTGATATCGGTAGTATGATGCTAGTCGTTAAAGTCACGTTGGGAGGAATTGCAATGTAATTGCACGGAACACGGTTTCAAGGAGGAAATGGACACAACAAGATTGAGCTAAAGCATTGGTAGAATAACAGAACAGAACGAACAGAAAGTAACAACGTAAGAATCATTCGAGGCCTAACAGAATATTTGATTTAAGCCTCTTGCCCGCCCATTCCATTCACATCGCGGGCCTTGAGCTTGGCGAGGAGCTCGGGCTTGATCTTAAGCTCTTTAGGTTTCTCCCAGGGGAAGGCTTCGTGGCCGAAGTGACCATTGCGAGCAGTCTGCTCGTAGATGGGGTTCTTGAGTCCAAGATCCTGCAATGTTCATAGTTAGAAATGTATATTAAAAATTTGTTAAAAATCAAAATTAAATTTTGAAATAAATATTTAATAAGTACCTTCATGAGCATTCCAGGGCGGAGATCGAAGTTGTCGTTGACAATGCTGAGCAGTTCGAGCTCACTCAGAGGAGAAGTGTTGTACGAGATGACCGTGATTGAGAGGGGCTTGGCCACACCGATGGCGTACGACACTTGCACGAGGCAGCGACGGCAGACTCCGGCCTTGACCAGCGACTTTGCCACCCAACGGGCACCGTACGCAGCCGATCTGTCCACCTTGGTGGGGTCCTTGCCCGAGAAGGCTCCACCTCCGTGGGCTCCCCATCCTCCGTACGTATCCACGATGATCTTTCTGCCGGTGAGACCAGCATCAGACTGCGGTCCTCCGATGCAGAAGGATCCGCAAGGGTTGAGGTAGTAGATGGTAGCGTCGTCGATAAACTTCGGCGGTATGACGCTCTAAAATTTAAAAATTTATATAGTAATGTATGTTCAGATTTATCTTATATACTTCACAAAAATATCTAATTTATTGTCGATTTTTACCGTGAATAAATATTATTATGCCACAACTGACCTTGATGACGTGCTCCAGAAGATCCTCACGGAGCTGCTCAAGAGAGACAGAGGGCTTGTGTTGGGCGGAGATGACGACGGTATGCACTCTGAGAGGCACGCATGCTCCTCCATCGAAGGCGTACTCGACGGTAACTTGAGACTTGCTGTCCGGAAGAGCCCAGTCGAGCACACCACTGCGTCTCAGCTGATGAAGTCTCTCCATGAGCTTGTGAGCCAGCACCAAGGAAAGGGGCATGGCGTGCTCAGTTTCATCGGTCGCGTAACCGAACATGAGTCCCTTAAAAAATAATCATAATGATGAGATAGAAAGAACTTATTTACAATTAAAACAATTTAAAAATGAGAAAATACAGTACCTGATCTCCTGCTCCGACATCCTCTTCGTTCTTTCCAACATGAACACCGCTGGCAATTTCAGGTGCCTGCTGTTCGAGAGCAACCAGGACGTTGCACGTCTTGTAGTCGAATCCTGGAAAAGTACACATTACACACAAAGTACACTCGTCAACCTGACGTAACCCACTTCTATTTCGAAATCTAGGATAATCTAGATCTATAAAAAGAATAGCTGCCGGACAAGTAAACAATTTTCAAAAAAAAACGACGGCTCCCTGAAGTATCGACAAAGGATTGTTGCGAAATCGGCCGAACATGTGACTAGTGCAAGGAACAAAGACGATTAATTAAGTGGCGTTGCAACTGAGTCAGAGTGTTAAACTCACACTCTAATGAAAGATCTGTACACACCTTTGCTGGAGTCGTCGAATCCGATCTTCTTGACGGCATTTCTGACGAGGCTCTGATAGTCGACGACGGCTTTGCTCGTGATTTCTCCGGCGAGGAGAACCATTCCCGTCTTGGTTACGGTCTCTACAAAATTGAAGCAAAGTACCGTGTTATTCGTATCTCAGCACAGCTTTAATAAGCCCGATCCAAATGATAATTAACTTACCGCAAGCGACCTTGGCATTCGGGTCCTGCGCGAGATGCGCGTCGAGAACAGTGTCGGAGATGATGTCGCACATCTTATCGGGGTGTCCCTCGGACACGGACTCCGAGGTGAAAAGGAAGCGCTGGGCGCTGCCATCCTCTGCAAAGACACAAAATAGTAAAATGCATAAATAGAAACAACAAGGAAAGAAGGGTAAATAAAACCAATTGTAAAGCGATTCTTACCAGCGTGGAAGAGGTGTCCGCCGTCTCCTTGCTGTGCCATGACTATGCGACTGTGATTACCTCAAAAATTGGGAGTGAAATGAGTAAAAAAACAAAGGAGCAATCGACAACAAAAACACGCGCCTTCTGAACAATTTTCTTCGAAATTCAGACGCCTAAAATTCAGTTTGCGATAGATTCAGGCACATCGAGGTAAGACCATTTTTGAAAAAAAGATACAGTACTCCAAGCCGACAACTTTTTGCATTCTTATAATTCCATTTATCTTTCAAAATTGTTATTTAAATTATTTATTCACTTTGATACGAACGAAACAGATCAGAGCAACATAAATGAGGTGTTTGAATAGATTTTGGCACAAATATGAATCGGGAAAGGGTTCAACATGACTTGAGTGTTATTTGTTCTCAAAAGAAAATCAGAAATGTATCGTACACGTTAGGAAATACCAGATCGACTGAATAAAAAGAAGAAAGGAATGAACATACGAGGGGAATAGTGCGACGTGGCTTAAGCCCGCCCACTGCCATCACTGGGCAACAACAGATGGAGAAGGGGATCTCTCAATCTTTCTTGGGGATAGATCAGAAAACCACAGGCAAGAATTTTTGTGATAATAATGGTTACATTTACAATATTTTTGAGTAGGCTAGGCTAATCGTTGTGCCTGGAGTAGATTGTTCACTGGTGCGCCAGTTCCATTCTCGTTCACATAGTATCCCACTCTGCGCACTTTCTCCACTTCGTAATACCTCCACCAGTAGGCGATATTGAAGAGGAAGAAGAGAGTGGGGAATGCAAGTCCTGCAATGGAGAACTGTAGCTACCGTATGCAACCGTATCTCTTACTGGAAATTAGATCAGCCCTCTTCGATTTATCCGAGACGTAGAGCTTGTTGCGAATATATTTGACGATCACCAACCGTTGGATGAATGATTTGATCATGGCGCAGGTTGATTGCCTGAAGAGAAAATATTAGCCAGTATAAAGATCAAAGATCAAACCTTCGATTGGCGAGAATGTACACTGGTCCATCCAAGCCCTGCTGCCGAATCCACACCTCGCTCATGCGAGCATCCACCTGAACATACCGTAATCTGCTGATGTGATCTTGTAGATAATCAATTACATAGATATCATTTCTCCCAATTTATGCGGCCATTGAACTGAATCGTCAAAAATTTGCGCAACCTTCAGGTATGCTTCGCAATCGTGCCAAATTTACTAGCAGGACGCAACAACAATCCATCCACCTTTTCCTTTTTAAAAACTAACATGATTATTAGAAATGATCAATGGCTGCTCAGTTGCCTCGGGAACCAGCGTGGCCTTGGCGTCCATTCGACTTGCTGAAATGGATACCGTATCATGCATGTACCGTAACCAGCTACCGTAATCCACTCACTTCGGTAGAAGTTCCGGGACGAGACGTACGTCACAAAGGCGAACTCGAGTAGAGCACCGAAGATGAACATCAGACAGGCTGAAAATGGCAGATTACTGTAATCAAAAGATCAAAGATGACTCTGACCTCCAATCCAGATGTCGATAGCTTTCGTGTAGGAGACGGGAGGCAGTTTGGCGTTGATTCCCGATGCCTGAGTCGATCGATAACTACCGTACTACCGTAGCCTACCGTACCTGGGTGGTCATCGTCAGCAGGGTGGTCACTCCGAGTGTCACTCTTGCGGGCACGGCCGATCGATCCAACCAGAAGGACACCCACGATACTATGACCAGCATGGTGGACGGGATGTACAGTTGCAGGAGGTAGTAACTGGAATGGGGAAGATCAAAGATCATAATGCTACCGTAATTTCAGTTCGCGATCGGCAACCGTACCTGAACTGTCTCTTCAACTCCAAGGTAGCCTTCAGACATCCGTAGACTCCAGTAGAAGTTTTCGACTTACAATCGGAGGTGTTGAACCTGCAGAGATTTCTTCATCGTATCACCATGACATAAACATCAGAACGGCCACAGTGTGTGACTGCAAAAGGGGCTCTTTTAGCTCGAGTCGTTGCCAATTCTAGGAATATTTCACCGAAAACATCTTGGTAAATCGACAGTGAGCTATCGAATTTATCTCCAGCACGACTCATGTCTAATTTCACGTATTTGCAAAGGAGAAAGTGCCACTTTGAAGTAAGGAAGGCGTTCTGATTTGTTTGTCTGGTAGGTCATGATTACAATGGGCATATAGTAGAATACCGTACCATACGAGTTGGAAAGAGGGCAGTGATTTGGCGAGACCGGCCTTTAGCTGTACGGGCATGTCTGCATCACGCTTCCACACGTATTCTGAAACAATCTCTTTATTTTCTATCACTTTCAAATCTGATCTTTGATCTTCGACAACAAACTTTTCCGCCCCCCCCCCCCGTAAATTCTAAAGGACAGTTGATGTATCTAGATAATTATCCGAAACGCGAGAGTTTCGAAATTGGCACGAAATTTGACATAATTGTCTATCGCATTGCTGTCAGAATGTTATTTTGTACGAAAAAAACTGCATGGAAAAAATGTCTAGAGTGGAAGAATGGCATTATTCGCCAGGCCCTTGCCTTGACTAGCGAATAAATGTGTATGATTATTGTCAACCCACTCACCAATATCATCGGTTGTGTATGCATACGAGCCCATCTCTATGCTGCATCGTTGCATGTCCATTGGATAGTCCTCAATGGGGGAATATTTCAATAACAGTGGCGGAATTCAATCACAACTCTTCGTCCGTTTGCAATAGTTTTCTCTGCAGGAAAAACATGATCAAGCAACCCTTCCCATCCAAAGGGGCCTGATTTTGACGAGGAATTCTATCCAACTAGATAAGAACAAATAACGAAAATCTCACCTGCAGATGCATTGGGCACGATAGGGTGAGAGATATTCGGACGGAGTAGAGGATCGTTCCATTCTTATGCACGCGAATCATCACATTCGGCTTGTCGATTGTGTGGCGCTGTGCCGTTTTCTCGTTCTGCAATGTTTGTATTTGAAATCAGCACAAGCATTTTTTTTGGACTTTTTTTTTGTCTTCTAAGATATTATTTTTTCCGAATCATTATTTCGACGTGAATAAAATGGGCCCCTCTATCTCGCCGATTTTCGGAAATTTTTTATTTCGAGTGAGTTTCACGGTGCGCAGATAAAGACTCGAAGCTGGGTTCTATCTATGATTTCTCTCTGTGTCTCATTTTCCAATATTACAAACAACTCTGCAATGAGATAAATTGATATTTCATCAGTATCGCTAATAAATATAAAAAAAATTACCATGAAGAACGTATCCGGCATCCAGATTTGCTCTCCCGCAGGAAGAATCACGAAGTCCGGCAGAGTATTGTAGTCTGAAGAAATTTGTTTATGCTATCCCTGATTCAGACACGCCTGAATGGACCTTGAACGGAATTTTACCGTACCCGGCGCTCCGACGATACCGTAGGCGAGTCGGGCATCGATCCACTCCTCACGGAAGGTCAATTGCACCGAATACTCCATATTCACGTCATCGATCTTTGAGATACTATAAGGGTTACGGTATTCATTCCACCTCATTGCATCATCCCCATGCAATCTCAGCCTTTCTTTGCCCTGCCTCCCTTCACTTCCTACTTATGCTTCCACAACAGGGGATCTAATAGGCTGAAGAGGGGGGGGGGGCGACTCAGCCCTCTTCCTAATATAAAGACTTCTTCTCCTCCCATTCTCCCTCTCTAAACCTTTCGCCTTGCGAATGAATGAATGGAAGGCGGGAAATCACATTTTTTCGGGTGCGCTGCTTCGAGGGGAGGAAACGCGTCCCTTTGTGCAGCAATGATCAGGATCTTCATCACTCGTACGTTAGAGAAGAAGAGAGATCAGGGGAATTGAAGAGAGTCAGACAGCAATATTTCGATTTAAAGGGCTCCGGTTGGATTGATAATTCAAAACAGGAAAGAGACGAGGTCACATCGGAGATCCTGCGGGGGAAATAACTGCACAAAATAAGGGATGCTACTCATTGTTCGACATATACGATTGCCTGTCAAAATTGGACCAATCATGATTATTTATAGACAGGCCGTCCAAATTATTTGTCATAGTTTGAGCAATTTCGAATAAGAATTTCGAAAATAAGCAAACCTCCTCAGAAGCATGTTGACATCGACAACAACTGGGCCGTGATTACCTGAAATTCATCATGTTCATCCAATCAAATTTCGACGTTTCTCCGCAGTCCGTCTTTACTTCCGGCCACTTTTCCGCACCTTGGCCGTACTTTTTCGCGCATAACTTAGGAGAGGCCGACTATTTCTCCATTTTGCACGCTCTCCGTCACATTCTGACTGAAGAGAGGCCTCTTGGAGTAGAGAGACTCACGCGCTTCTTAGGTACGAAGAGGGGCTTGTGGGCAAACATGGTGGAAGGTGATACAAGGTGAAAATGAATTCAGGAAGCATGATTGGTGAGTATGACAACGGCACAGAAAATTGTCTACCTCCTACGATATGATGTGCGACAAGCCAACGTTACTACAAAAAAATAGCTAAGCAAAGCGAAAATATCGTGAAGAATGCTCAAAGAAATGCATTCTAAAAGCAAAGCCAATTGATGTGATAAGTTGGAAATGCGAAAGACGAACCAGGAATGGACAGATTGATACCAGGCGGTCGCACCCTCCAATCGTATCCGCTTCCATTCAGCATCCTCGTGATGATTTGCGTGTCCGAATTCGCATCTTCATCGCTGAAAACTCAAAATTTCAGCCACTGTTCCCCTCAATTGACCCCAATTTAGCCTATGAATAGGCAAAATGAGGTACCGCACAGCACCCATTACCAAAATAACTGCTGTTGTTTGCGGTCAACCGCACCCAAGAAAAGCATGGTCTGATTGCATTGAGGACCAGTGAAGCGGGCCAATCTCGAGACTCCGATCTACCAGGAAAGGCCCCTGTCCCATTCCGTATCTCAAGAACGGCCTTGATGGGGGAAGTCATAACTAAATTTCCTTCTTTTTCTTCTTCTTCTTCCAGACACTCACTTCCGGAGCTTTTTTTTTGCAATATTTCGCTTGCTCTGACCGGCGAGGGAACATGAAGAGATTGAGAAGAGATTGAGCAAGAAACATCCAACCGAGAGTTAAATCAAAAATCGGAAAAAGAACAAAAACTAGAATTGAGAAATTTGTTGAGACTAAATTTGCACGTAAGAATTTGGATTAGCCAGGGAGTTTCGTTGAAGATGTTTTACGGATCGGCAAAATCTTACCTGAGCCGAACGCAGTACAGTAGCAATAGCAGAATTCTCATAATTATTCGAAGATTAGGGCGACTATAAATTCAGTAGTCTAATCATCCTTAGAAAAGAAGAAGGAAGGGCGACCTCCCTCTTCCTGAGATCGGTCCCGTACCGCCCCTTTTCCACAAGCTCCGCCCCTTCTAACCCCGCCTTTGCTAGTCTCGGGATCGGCCCCTACAAGTACGACGTGTATCTCCCCCACCCCACCCTCCATCCTAAGGGCCCTCAGTCTCTGCCCGTGAATAATTTAGACCGGAATGGGAGATTGTGGAAGATTTGGGGGAGTAAAGAAGAAGAGAGAGAAGAGAGTTCGCGACCAGAATACACGCACGTTCTCATTTTAGAGCTGTTTTCACCGATCTTTGTGTCACATTTTCTAAAAACGAAAGGGTAATGGTTATTTTCTACACAACATCTTTCATATGGAACACATGGAATTTGGGCATTCCTGATTTCGAACAACAATCCCCCCATTGTAGTGCTCCTTTGTCTCATTTCTGATCTTCCACTAGTGCCCGGAATAACTCTAAAGAGCTGGCGAATGGATAGAGTGCAGTCTGCCCAATTGCAACTCCATAAAAGTAATAGGGCGGATACAATTTTGATGGTCTTTTTTTAAGGAAGAGACCCTTTGGTAATGTCTAATCACGGGGCTCTGAATTTTTCAGAGCTCTCTGAATAAATAACCGGGATTGGGATTGAGCTAGTGAGAAATTGTGTGCAGGTTTGCTCGCGAGAAATTATGTGACTCTCCACACGTTCGAGAGAATTGAAGAGACTATTTCGCTCCGGTTGCGTGATACCAGACAAATTGACTGTAGGTGTGTTGTTACAGCGCTGTTTTTCTTTGTCCGGCAAACGGACACGTCTTGCAATGAAAAATGAAAAGAGAGCACGAGGAATTTGCTTCTGATCACTATCTAGATTGTTTTTTTGTAAAAAATATCATAGGAGCCATTGGATATTTTTTTCTGCACATAATATAAATAATTTGTGAAACACATTTCGTGGCAAACATTTTTGGAAATAAATGAAATTGATGTGCGCATTGATTGGGTAATTTCGGCGGCTTCGTTATTTGGAATACAAGACAGTTATTTTTGATGTCTAATTAGATAGAAATGTGCCAATCTTTGTCACGACCTACCTGTCATCGTAGTCTTCCACATCGCTCTGGTGCCTGTGTCGATGACCCGACCTGAAATACCGCTTTTCTATATTGATTTTATTATTTAATCTTCCAACCTCCTCCTATCCTCTTGCTTCCTTGTCGTGAATCGCCTCCCAGCGTCTCCCACCACGACGATAATCGATAGGATCAGCACCACCCTGAACATGCTTTTGGGTCCCGCAGAGATCACAGTGGTCCCAGGATTACGGTAGGATGACGATGTCTTGTGTGTCTTTACGGTACCACACGCACTAATCTATATTGTGGCTGCGCGCGGCGACGGAAAACAATTACGGGCGGAAAATAGAATAGGAAAAAAAGAGGGGGAACCTCATTGAAGATAGCAGGAAGAAGGTTCGATGGGCCTCCAGAGGACGATCCAAATCGTCGCTAACCGCAGTAGGGACGAGACGAGCGGAATGATCTGCCTGCACCGGAACGAGTAATTGGTCTCTCGAAGGAAAGCACTCTCTTGCCTGTCGGAGAGGGCGAGAGAGTACGCGGAATGAAGAGAGTGACGGGTAAACTAATAGGGCAGCCAATCTGGCTTGAAATTAGTCCTCGGGGATTCCAAGTCTTTTTGAGAAATGAGGAGACATGGAGGAGGGGATACGGGTAATAGTGAGCAGTTTCTCAGAATTGTTTCGAATCTGAATCATCATTTCCGTTGGTCTCGGACTAAATGGCAATAGTGAAGAAAACGAACGGTCTAGACAATGGATGCATTTACGCTAAAAAAATTCTGTGTAATGAACAAAACAGAGACGCATGTGCATAGACAAGTATGAATACGAAATGTTGCACCTTCTGATTTTCGGCATGCGCAAGGACACTAAACTCACGGGTACAGGGGGATAGTTAACTCAGAGAGCTTGAGCGCAAGAATACCAAGGAGTATGAGAAATAAAGAAGCCGTCGTGGCCCCGCTAAAGGTTTCTTCCACTTTTGGGACAGAGACACGACTCTATCTTCGTTCTATCCACTCTCTCGTTTCTCTGTCTCCTAACAGGCCATTCAGACTGAAGAGGGGCAGTTGAGACATCTCTACTGACAGAGTGGAGTAGTAAGATGAGGGGATAGAGAGACAAGGGGAATGGAGGAGAGTACGCGGACAAAGTATGAGGAGACACAAGAGCGGATAATGACGAACAACGTCCTGTCCTCTTGAGTCTGTATGATCTCTGCCTAGTCAGACAGTGCGAGAGACAATTGAAATTGGAGAAACCGCAGCGATTCTCGGCAGCTTCCTATTAGAATAACCCTGATTCTCCCAAATGGAAGCCAATTGGAAGCGAATTAGAGATGATTCGCAACACAAAGGATTGAAGAATGCACGTATGCAGACTGAAGAAGGGAAGTCAACAAGGATAATCGGAAATATTGTGGCATAAAACAACTCGAAATGATATATGAGGTCATACCCGAATATACCCTGATAGACTTCTAAAGATAGAAAGAAAAGGTGATTTGGGATCGCAGATGAGCAGAAAAATGATGAAACCGTTCGGCTTTCGCGCTCATTAGTCAGTAGTGGCGATGAGAGGAGAGAAGAAGAACAAAGCCCATGCGATACACCACATCATCGACTCTCTTCCTCTCGAAAATATGTGGAGAATATTCGAGAGGAGACCATAACAGTCAACGTGAGAAGACGTAAGAAGAGGAAGAAGTACTGTTTAGCTCGAAAGAGGGATCATCATCTCTTCGTTCTACACACTCTCTACCTGAGTGTGTGGGTAAATGAAGAGACAGCTACTTGTCTTTTTCTAGTCAGGGTCAGTCATATCGGAACAGAAAATATTGTAAAAGCGCGCAGTGTGCGATGAAGATGATTATCAATAATGATGAAGAAAAGATAAATTGACTTTTGATCTTGAGCTACACGGTCACATGTCCAATAACGAGGATGAAATCGGAATCCAACAACTCGCAACATCTCGGGAATGATGCATCATCCTAGACTATGACGCCAGTCGGAATGCGAAACCTTTGGAGAGTGTTAGATGAAGAGGGAAGAGCACTCTACTCGCATCTCTCTCATCTCGAAACATTTGATATCGGATCTATGTGTGTTTGCGAACACGGATTGACGAACTGACGTGTCTAGGGCGAACTGCGCCCCTCGAGTGGGTTCGATCCACCGTGGGAAATCGCCGTCTCTCTATCAGCAGCTCGGTGGCAAAGATTGTGTGCGGAATGTAGAAACGGCATGGGCTGACTTGGGGCCGGCTTATCCGGGCCGGCAAGTAGCACTCGGACTCTTGAGAATGCCGGAAAAGGTCGGGGAAACTGGCGGAAACGTGTCTGGGTATCACGTTTGCTCTCTATGGTTTTGAACGGTATCTCAGCAGTCACAGAAAAATATATGAGGAAAAGCGCTCTACAGTGGAAAGTCTACACAATTCACGTTCGAATTGCTTAATCGAATGATGTAGTGGACGTGTGTAGTGGACGTGCTTGACAGAATTCTTTCGAGGCCCAAAGAGATGAGAGGAGAGGGATGATAGCTTCGATTACTATGACAACTGTTGAAGCTATTCGCTTTATCTCAAGATTTCATCAAACTCTCTCGATTCATCATGTTCTCTCGCTCTGTCTGCCTTGCCACTGTAGTACGATTGGTTTTGTCATCACAACAATTAGGGTGAACCCATGAGACCTTTCGGAGAGTAGTTCGCAATAAGATTATCACTCTTTTTCGCACTCCAAGAGATCACAAACAATATTTTTCACCTTTGACTATCATGCACTTTACGATTGCCTAATGATGATACTCTCAGCACTACCGTAATCCATCTCCTATTTCTCCATATAATGAGACACTCGCTTGACCATTAGCCTCACAAGGTCTCGATTTTCTCGCGCTCGTTAGCGCTCTCTTCGTTTTGCGTGATCTCTAGCCGGTTAGAGAAGACGAGAGAGCGAGTGGAATGGAGAGAGTGCAGAGACTCCCTCATAAGCATCATTTGCCTTCGAGGAAGATACAATCGCCTTTACGACTTCAACATGGACTCATATCGGGGGAGGGGACAAGTTATCTGTTTCTTTGCTCACTTCAAGAAATGAGTGATTAGATATTGATTACGATTACGATTATTACACATTTATCAAGAGGTCGGGTTAGGTGAGAGCTCTGATGTGCATGGCATTCCAACTGGCTTTTCTTGCTTCGTTGAGAAAGTTCGGGCCAACAGTCTTGCGGAAGATATCGCTCCATCTAGTCATTGGTCGACCTCTTCTTCGTTTTCTTGTCGGGAACCATTCGATCACAGATCGGCTCCACTTCCAATTGTCGTCATTCGCGATCTTGTGCAACCAAAACCATTTCCTTTTCTGCGCATCTCGAACAAAGTCCCGAATTCGAGTTGAATCTCGCAACCTCTCATTAGAGACATGATCGAGCACAGTACAACCTACCATCCATCTTTCCATTCGACGTTGAGCCACTGATAATCGATTCATTTGTGCATTGGTCAGAGCCCAACATTCGCAACCATACAATACCGCGGGGAGAATGCAGCCATTGAATAAGCGACGTTTGTGAGCCATTGGGATACCCCGATTGATGAGAAATGAGCGGTTTCAGTCGGGCGCCGATTGATAGTGATTGTGTGAAGAAAATATCCGAAAGAAATTGCTCGCAGTGCAATTCTATTGCATTTCAATCACCTATGAAACATATCTCAATCGCGGGAATTATCAGCGAATGTACAATTTTCCATAACTGCACCTCCTTTCCACTCCCTGCATATTGGAAAGGAGGTGCAGTTATGGAAAATTGTCGGTACACAATGGTCAGTCGGGCGCCAGTCTCTTCCTCATCTCAGATCGGGCCGGGCTATTGGACCCGGTCCGGCCCCGGTTCAGTTTGAAACAGGTCCACTGCCATTCTTTGCCAGGAAGGAAGTGCAGTGCACGTTCGGCGAGAGAAAATATATATGGTAGCATGACAAAGCCTTTTCGAAGTGGATGAATGAATCACTTTTCGCATTCAATTCAGAGCTTTATTTTGCAGCAGCAGCACCCGTTGGGAAAGATGTCACGATAAAGGATCGATAGAATTCTAAGGTCAAGGGCTAAAGGTCAAAGATCATGGTTGGAAGTAGACAAAACATGTGGAGGGCGCCTTCTTGTGTTCGCAGTAGACAGGAGAGGAGACAACGATGTAGGAGAACGAAGATCTGGAAAATCAAGATTATAAAAAAACGAGAAATTCTTTTCTGTATTCTTCAGATTAGAGGGAAACGAATAGGAAGAGCCAGGATGATTGAAGAATAAAGATCAAAGACTATTAACCAAAGTTCAAAGATCACCTCGAGCAGATGACGTCAGGACTTTTCCCGAAGGCAGCTCTCACTGCAGAATAGACGAGCTGTTTCGAAGCGGACGGCGAGCCAACCATCTTCTGGAATTCGAATGAATTGATTACTCATTTCGAAGTATTGAATATTTTTTATAGACATTCATCCCCAGCACCATTAGCAGTGATCTTCTCGAAATTGTCTTGTTGATCATTTGAAACATATCAAAATTCCATCTTTCCAAAAGAGAATCTCATCTTATTTTTTTTGCGAATTAAACTTCTCGCGCTACAATGTTTTGATGTTTCAAATATTATGCTGCCCAATTGATCCATTTGTAGCCGCTACTGGGTGTGTACCATACCAAATACGCCTTATTCACTAATCCATACCTCTTCCATAATCCTTCTCAACTCGGGATTATTGCACTTGTGCTTGAGTGGGGGCCCGAGTTCCTCCTGAAATGAATGTTTTCATTTTACCACGGTTAGCCAAAATCAAAAGTGCAGCTGATGAAGATATGAAGAAGTGAATTAATGCTATTTTTATCCATGTCTTTTCAATATTCAAATAAAATAGGATTCGAAAATCGGGCGCTCGTCTCTGATGAAAATAGAGAGATGAAACTCTCTTCCGATCTCAAATCCTCACCTCCTGATTGTCCTTCTTCTTCCTGTTTCCCTGTGCAGCCCACTTGATGAATTTGTAGCCGCGACCAAGAAAGGAACCTTAGATGGTCACAGATCAAAGATCTGTCTGACAAGGTGATCTAGAGCTCAAAGCTCTGAGGGCTGTTCGAGTTGGAATCAAGCTCGCTCATTACTTGGGAGTTACTCGATTCCATCTAGGACGCGCTCAAGGTCAAAGATCACTTCGATCAGTTGGTTAAATGGGCATAGATCAAAGATCAACAATCCTCACCCTGTCCGCTCTCCTTCTCCTCCTTCAATATTCTCGCCAGTGTCTCATCGTCATCGCCCTCTGCAGCGGATGGCTGCAATTAAATTATTGGTTAATTATTTGAAAAAATAAATGCAATAATATGAAAATTACGCTGACTACCAAGCAAAACTAAACGAACAAATGCATATGCATTTTTTGGATATGTTTCAGGAAGAGGATAATAGGTTGCAGCTCGGTGCTCTCTCAATGCAGCGCCATTGCCGAAACACTCAAATAGTAGAGAATCATACCCCATCGTGCTCGTCCTCTTTCTCTCTCGGTGCATGGAAAGCGATGTCATTGTCCCTCGGAGGAGCAGTCATCGCGTCGTCATCGTACAGTTCCTCTTCCCGGTCGGAGGGAGAGACTGCTTCCTGAAATTTAGGAACTGATTTGACCAAATCAGCAAATCAACTGCGACAGATTAGACGCAAGAATGTAAAGAGAAGGACTGTCGTCATGAAAACACCGCTTCATTTCGCACTCTCTCACGCATCTCAACATCTCGCATGCCAGAGAGTGTGCGGAATGAACAGACGATTGCTTTAATATCGAACTCTAATTCAGTTAAAGTTTTATATTTTCCGTCGGAGTGATAGTTATTTGCCAACCTGCAGTTCCTCATCCGTCTCTTCTCTCTTCATGTGATTTCTCTCAAACGTCTCGAACGGTTCCTCCCCATCAGGAGCCAAAGGCGTCGTTCTGGGTCTGAGGGCACCGCGAAGACTACGACCCTCACCGCGCTTCTGAAGATGATCTTTGATCTCTGATCTCATCTCCTTACTCCTACTCACCAGAGTCGAGTACTGTATTAGCGACGCGGAAGAGTCGAAGTCGGGAGGATGAGCGGGCAGGGAGGTCTGAGAGATCAAACAAACAATTTTTAAACTTTTTTAACAGTACATTTTAGACAATGAAGATCAACTAGCCAAAGATAAAAGATCGTACGGGATATCCGGGAGCTGGCTGTAGCAGGGTCGGATGGTGACTCACGTAAGCTGCTGCAGAGGGAGCAGAAGCTGCCTGAAATGTCTTATGTATAGTCTATATGCAGATTTTACTGCCTGCATTCCTCGGTGAAGTGTGTATAAAGCTTCAACTCTAGTGTATTTTAGGTACTGAGTAATTTCAAGTTTTAATTGTGATCGATTCCTCACTTCCACATTTATCTGCGGCTGACTGTCCAGGGGCGGCGCTTGTGGTGGGGGAAGAGGACGGGGAAGCGCATAGTTGGCGTAGAGGGGTTGAGGTTGTGGTAGGGGCTGCGGTCGGTAGACGGTGGGTGGCTGATAGGCCGATGGGAGATACCTTGAGAAGTAATGATTGACTTGATAGTTCAATGAGACTTCAAGAGACTATTACTCGACTAGCTATTCGCATCATTTTCATTCTCCTGTGAAGCACATCTGACTAGTAAAAAGCCATTGTCGGTAATTTTCCGAGCGTCAACGAGAGATCAGAAAGATCAAAAATCACTGACGATGCTCCGAATGCGGATCCGTATCCTCCCCCGTAAGAAGGTTGAGTGGGATAGACAGGCTGCCCTCCTCCTCCACCACAGGATGAGGCACAGTGGGACTGGCACAGGGGAAGAGACGACTGGAATTGAAATGGAGCGATTATCGATGAGTTTATGTAGTTGTTACCATTGGAACAGCCATTTGAATTATTGTCGTTCTCTGGCACTCGGCTGGATTTTTGATCTATTCGAAGGATCACCTGTTGGCACTGATTCCGGTTGCAGGGACATAGGAGAGACTGGAGAAAGGAGAAGGACGATGGAATGAAGATGAGGAGCAGAAGAGGGAAACGTCGGATCATCTGATTTCAATTCATCTTTTATATTTATTACTCATTTCAGGAAATGATTGAATTGATAATTATTGTTACAAGGAGTACGAGACGTAATTGCTCTTTTCACTCATTTTCCACTCATTTTTTTCCACTCATTTTCATTCATTCGTGAAGTCGGAATTCTCGTCAGATAACTTGGCGAGTTCCCCCAACAAATGGAGAACGCGAACAATAGAGATAAGAGAGAGGAGGTAATGATGACGTTGGAAGAGGGGTAAATATCAGATAGATGATGCCATAAAAGCAAAGCCAATCTCTTCATGTTTTTTGTGAAAAAAAAGTGCGTAAGAAATGTACTTCTTTAGAACACTCAGACCAACGAATGGCACATTTTATGATGGAAAATGTGGACGAATATAAAAAAAAAATCGCATGATAAATTCTGAACTCTTAATCTACAGCAAACCATGTCTACACTGATCACGATTTGGATTCGGCATCGCGCCTTCATTCGATTGTCACTACGAATAAGAAGAACACGAAACGGTTGAATTTCAAAATCAATCATGACGAACAGGCCATAAATGCGAGATGGCAGACCAATCTGTTGCGAGGATACATACGCCCGAACTGGCATATGGTCCATGCGGGTATGGCGTAATGCGTGATCGGTGTGAGACCAGTCCGGGGCTTTTTTGTGTGGACGGGAAGAGGGAAGCGATGGATCGGTATGAGCAATTCTCTATTCAGTCAGGCGATTCGACGGGTAATAAGTGTCCGGTATGGAAAAGATGGCAAGAGAGAGAGAGCGAACGAACCGCCTTTCCTGGCTGGGCATAGGTTCGGACCGAGGGGATGAATGGGGGTTCATAATAACAAGAGCAGGAGCGCTTTGCGAAAGCTTGAGAATCTTGGCAGAGACTTGAGCAAGTGTGACCTGAAGACCTGGAAGGTTCAAATTTAAGATATTTTTCGAAGTGTGTATTGACTACTTATTACTTCTATCGAGTTGCCCCGCCTTTTGAGAAACTTCTGAAACACATCTGAATAAAAATGTTCATCCTTTTTTCTTCTCAAGGAATTTTCTGCATTTTTCAGTCCAGATTATATGAGCAATTATGGCTGCAGCTCAAGAAAAGAAATTGATATGGTAAGAAGATCCTGAAAAAAGCGAGGGAAAGTTAAAGGAGGAGTATCAGCAATATTTACTTGGGGTATCCGAGCACATTATCCGATTACTTACTACAACCATGTAAGAAATCCAAAATTTGAGTGTTCAAAATTCATTTTGAAGCGAGATATGGGCGCGCAAAGTTTACTTGATAGGGCAGGGACGATTTCGATTACGGTAAGTGTTTCGATATCGACTTTTCCCTGACACGCTGGTTCGACTCCCGCCAGCTGCAGAAATCTTTTGCCGGATTTTTTCCACACATACAAAGTGATTTTGAATGAAAGTATGAGGGTTTTAAAGAATTAGCATTGATAATTAAATCGAATTTTGAAAAAATATCGAAAATACTGTCCAGATGAACTAATTGTAAGAGGATCAATGTTTCAACTCACGAAAAGACTGTCATATCGTAAAAACTAATAATGCCTCGCTTGTGGTCAAATATGATACATTATACGATATCTGGGCTGACATTGACGTCACTTCGTTCTTGATTGTGTGGCCATGTCAAACATATATCAATAGGAAGCCATTTATGAACAAAAGACGATAATAACAAGTAAACGAGGCAAGTCATCTTTCGACAACAGTTCGGCCGAGAATCAATCGTGCCGCTTAGTTGGAGGCAGCGCTCTGAGTGCGCTTCTTCTGGGAGACAGCGACGGTACCCTCACGGAAGCCGTTCCTGGAATGCTTGTATTTTGAAAATTTTTGGACCACTTGCGTAAAATTTAAGCGAAGGCTATGTAAATTTGCCAATCCTGCTCTCGTTTGTAAGGATTAATGATATAAGTCAGTTCGAACACTATTGTAACGTTCCATGAGCTCGTTCAGCATTTAACGTTAGTTTTCTTATAATTGAGCTAGTATAATCTATAAAAACAAACGCACAACTAATTCATGGAACGGAACCATAGTGTGTGTATCGTCTTATATGTATCCTTCTCAAACAAAACAATTGGAGCAACAAACAACAATTCACATCACTAACTATAGCAAAGTATTTTGTTCAAATTTAATATGACATAACGAACGCTAAGTCACCAAAATAAGTTATTTAGCTCACTTGAAGCGGTGCTGGATCTTCTTTAGATGACGCATGCGACCAGTTCCGGTGGTGCGTCTGCGGATAGCCTCTGGTACACACGCTTCTTGGCGGCGGGGTATCCGCACGAAGCGCAAGTCTGCTCCTGAAATGCGATACTATAAGATGCTATGAAGTGCGATACTCAAAAATATAAAAAGAGAATAACGCGACAACCAACGAGCATAATTAGAATGGTACGATCAAGAAGTCGTTAGAGAATGGGAAGGAATGGAAAGGATTGTACTCGATGTTGCAAGAACTTGCACCTGACAAGTGTATACTAGTTTTGCATCAATTTGAACTAATTAGAAGAGAAATGGGACAAATTTAAGCAATGAATTTAAGCTTATAGCCACAAATTAGCACTCTAAAGTGTTAGAACAAGGACAAAACAGAGCAATTGGATAAGCCGAACGCGCGAGAAAGTATTTTAGGCCTCGAACCGCGGAAAAGGATAATTAAAGTGGCCAGAATAGATTAGTAGGTATTACAATTTTGAAAATAAGGGAAGAAAAAATCATGGATGAAAGATAGGTGCAAGAAAGAAAAGAAACCGAAAGTTTTTGGTAACAGTTTTTGGGCTATTCGATGCGTTTTACAGCTGATCAAAGCTGTAAACCGAATCGACGATAATTGTGAGTCCCCTAGTCACGAGTAAACCCAAAATTACGAGTGAAACAATGGAGAAAAACAAGCGAAAGGAACGAAAATTCCAGTAAGGAAAAAATCGAATGGCGAATACCGTACTCGGCCGCCCTTTTTGGCAAAGTTCCAAGAAATTGATAGGGCACGGTTTTCCGTGTGAGAGTCGCCAATATTCTTTCCTGATACTCCTCCTTTAATCTTCTACCGCTGAACTCCGTGAACTCTCCGAAGGGCCATTGCCCTCAATTATAGTGCATTAGAGATGTATTATAGTGCATTAGAGATGATACACGTCCTAACATCAATGTATTTGAACCCTATCAACCTTCGCTTCCCTTGACAGGGTTCTTTGAATCTTCCGATCTTTGAACGACGACGGCGAATGTTCTCCTCTGTCGCAACTCACACGTGGGAACCTCCCCCGACCACTTCAATACTCTCTCCAATCTACGCTTTCTATCTCGTTGTCTGACAGATTCGCCCCTTGATTGAGGTCAAAATAAGGACTCTCTTTATTTCGCAACATTTTAACGAAACAAAGGAACAGATAAAGATTACGCATTTTGTCAACTATTTTTTTAAACTTTTTTTCTTTTCACTACTATTTCTTCTTCTTCTTCGTTTTTGAACTATTGATCAAATTTGAAATACTGTCTACCTTCGAATGCAGATAAGGCTTTTACGAAGTCCAGAATGATTCATTTTCTTCATTTTATCTTCATCTTTTCTCTGATCCCATTAACACCTTCACATTCCAGACAGCTCCATCCTTTGCTCAATCTCAGATTAGAACCATTCTCGAAGATTGGAATCTCTCCTCCTCCTTCCTTCCTCCCTCCCTCCTCTCCTTCTTCCCTCGGGGTGGTAATGTATTCAGATAGGGAGGAGAATTGGAAAAGGGAGGAGAAGGGGAAGGGGACGACGACGGGGAGCCTATCCACTTCATTCTTCCATTAGATATGGGTCCTACCACCTTTTTCCTATTTCCCGGCTGGCTTTCGGGGCCGGCTCCATTGAGCTGTGGTCTCTGCTCTCCTCATTTCGCGTGCTCTCTCACTCTCTCTGACCGACGAGGGAGTGTGGGCAACGAGGAGAGTCTGGTCGCGTGTGCTCATTGGCGAAAAGCGCGCGCTCCGGAATTCGCAGGCATGAAAAGCCGCTGAAAGAGAGGAGGAAGTAGGGAAGAAGGGGGAAGGGAGAGGGAGAGAGAGAGAAGGGAAAGAGGAGGGAAACAGACCACTGACTACTGACTTGTGCATTCCATTGCACATCCGTCGTCCCCTAAGGACCTAATCCTGGCCTATCAATGACTAGACTGTAGTCTGTCTCTACCTGTCTGGCCTCTCTCACTCTCTCATCTCGTGACCTACCCCTCAGGGCGCAAGAAAGAGAGATAGAGTCCCTCTGCTTTTGACACTCCTCTGTTGTTACATTTGCTCCTGTCGTCGCTCGTTTTTTGTCCGCAATTCACCCGAGTTTTCATTATTTTGCTCCTCCTTTTTGCCTGCCTTTCGAGTGTGTCACAACGACTTTTATTAGCGAAATTCGCGAAAGTGAGCCCGAGGCGAAGGAGTGAAGGGGAGAAGTAGTAGAGTAGGACCCATCCACTCTTCACTCATCCTTTCCTCCCTCCTCTCCTTTCCACCCCTCCTCTTCAGTATTAGTCCCGAGCACTCTATCGAGAGAAAGAAGAAGACTTACAAGTCAAAGGCGTCATCATAACCACTAGTAGTAGCCTTTTGGCCAGACAGAAAGAACGGCTGTCGTTGCCCAGTCATTCCTAGCTCGTTTCCTCTTCCCTCCCTACCCCATCTCACCCTTCCCCTCCCCCCTTTCCGTTCCCATCTGATGAGCTGGTGGGGGGATGGGGGGGGGAGGCTATACCAAAGGAAGGAAGATTGAGCCCCCCCCCTCCCCTCTATCTAGCTCCGGCCGCACACTCTCTCCATTTCACACGCTCTCTCGCCGCTCTCTCTGCCCGCCACTCTCCGCGTTCCGCGCACTCTCTAGCTCATCTATTCAGGGGAAGCATGAAGTGAATTGACGGACGGACGGACGGGAAGGACCGCAAAAAGTAGATTGGACCCCACCACACACGCACACACACACACACACACCAAACATGGCCGGACTCCTATTCCAACTGCAGAGTGGCAAGTTTACGCGGGTTTCACCCCATTACTCACCCACAAAACAACAAAATCACTGCTCAATGAGCTTTTGTGATGACAGATTTAGTGGGTAAACGAATACGCGGGTCCATTAGAACGGCATTCAGTCGAGTGGGTAGGGAAACATGAGTGGGCACTCAGCGCGTTGTAACTGAGAAGAAGGAAAGGGTCAATTTACAAAACGAAAATCTTGAAAGCGCAGCATAAAAGTTTCCCATTTCGCGAGAAAATTGTCGATAGATTCATAAGTACTGTAGGCACAAGAATACGGTATTATTGATTGTTATTGCTATTGCCATTGTTTGCATTTTATTATTATTTTATTGTAGGAATACACAAGAAGACGATCCACGTCGAGCATGAGGAGACGATCTCACTAAGGGATCTACGGCAGCACGCATACGTATTCCTCGCCGAAACTGTAGGTTTGCCTCGCATTTTTCTCGTTCAAATTCCAAGTTCTTCCGTAGTCCTCGCATAACTCACGTTAGAAATGGCTGCATAATTGCCCTTAAAGGCCAAGAAAACAATAGATCCAGTCCGCAACAAAGGGGGGACGGCTTTTGAAACACAAGCCTCGCCGCTAAACGTTTTGCTCTTTGTGCTCGCTACAATTGACACGCTGTAGATGGACGTCGTCGTAGAAAGACGACGTTGTCATCTTCTTCTCATCTTTCGTAGTCTGTAATTTGCGACGGCGACGCGTTCGCTCGTCTTACGAAAGCCGTTCTCCTGCTTGTTTTCATAGATATTTTGCTGCTCCCCTCAGCCAGCGAGATGTTTTTGCTTCTTCTGTCTCTCCGTTGTGGGAAGGCAGTACTCCTGGCAACGGTATCCCACGGAAAGGCTACGACTCTCACAAATATTCGCACTCTAATGCGAGACTGAAACGAAGGGAATATTATTGTTTTAATGGGCAGATTCAATACTCAAGTCCGCGCTCATAACTACCCCCATTACTCGGTATAATCTTCTCTTCCTGGGATCTATGCCTGCCTATTTCATCCTCTCCCCCTCTCCATTTTAGTTCGATCCACACGCACTATTTGTGTTGGAAGCGAGAGAGGGAGGCGCTAGAGGCGCATTTCATTAAGTGTGCTAGGGGAGCGTCTAGGCGAGGAAAGGGAGACACCACTGGTCTACTCCTCTCCATTCCGCATGCTCCATTTATCTCTCTGACTGGCATAGGAAGGAACGAGAACATTCCATCGGCCATCCCTATTTGAGAGAGAGGCCTATCAAGTAGAAGAGACAGAAAACCCAAGGAAATGTGTCCTACAGACAGAAAAGGAGAAACATTAATGAGAAATCAATAAATCGATAATTGCAGTACGGTAATGAGTTCTCGTCGTCTCTACACGACAACGTGCTACTGTACAGGCACGACCTTCGATCGATCAATATCCTCCAGGTATACGGTAATCAGAGGATTGCCAGAAGATACGGTATCTTTAAATACTCCAAAGTAAAGTCAGCAGACCATAGTAGATAGTAGTAGCATATTTTGCGTGGGCAATGTGAAACGATCGTCAATGATTCTGATTCTGATTGATGATGATTCTGGCCATTTTTACCTGATGATTTTGGGTTGATTTCAGGCGACAAGGTAACAAGTTCATCCATTTTCTTATTGGGTGTGAGCCCATGTGTGAAAATTTAGCTCATTATTCTAAATAGTTATGTTACTTATCATCTTCAATCATTAATAACAATGAATTTCCAGCTCGTTTCCACTTCCGCAGACGTCCAGGACGGAAGTCTCATCGAGATCATCATCGGATGTTAGTTTTATATTTCTTTTTTTTCGAAAATAAAAATACTCGAGATCTGACTGGTAGTGGGGAGATTTTCTTCAAGAACACTATCTGTAAAAGAGAACTGATCGATGAGCAATGCGGAAATGGCTCTGAAGGAGCGTCGATAGTGGGTGACAAAGCAAGTGCGTAGGAATGTGACATTTGACATGCAATTGCGGATTGAGACTTTTTTTATTCGATCAAGAATTCTGCGCGGAATATTGTTGCTCATGCAATATCTGGTATCTATGAATCATAGACTATGATGTAGCTGCAGCGCAGACGTGCCGGGACTGACAATGAAAGAATACTTTCATTAGCAGAAGCTTATGTATTTTATAATTGCGATCGACTCCTGAAATTCCTGAAGGTCTGAACCTGAACATGACTCCTGAACCGAATCGCATCGTTCATTTTCCACAAGCTCTCATTGAGCCGAAACGTTGAACTGACCGGGAGAGCTTTTCATTTATTTTAAATTTATAACAAAATGCGGCGAGCTGATGCACCAATACAATATATAATAGCGAGACATTCGTACGGCTTTTCTTCATCGCTTTTCTTCATTTTCTTCATTACCACTTTTTATTTCCGTCATGCAGATTTTTGTTTCTTCTCAATACCTCTTTTCGGTTGATATTGAAATATTATCGCTCGTATTTAGAATACAGCTGCTGCGCAGAAGTGTCAGGATTAGGCTGATAATTATTACGATAGAGCGATCATTCTTCCCAAATTGGAAAGTGGACGCTAGAGTGCGCAATACGGGTCGCCGTCTCTTCATTTCACGCGCTCTCTCACCGGTCATAGAGGCGAGAGAGTACGCTAAATGAAGAGACGGCGACCCGTATCACATTTTTAAAATGATACGATTGTAATTGCACACCTATTAAACTATTCCGCGCGGCAAACGCGTTAGCTCCGCCCACTTTCACTTCGTTTTACGCGTTTTCAGCCTATTTTCACTATCTTTTCTTAGTTTTTAATGATAAAACACGATTTCTGGGATGGTTTCGCGTTCATTAAGCACAAATTATATAATTAATGCTTAAGTTTAAACGCGACCATAGTTTAGTAGCAATTTTGTTACGCGCGGAACAAGAAACAACTTTGCGTCAAAATGTGATATTTCGAACTGTAATTGACGATATCAGTAATGGTTCTGTCACGTGGAACTTCCTGGGTTTTATGTATGTTTTGACGCGTACGAAATGGGTATGAAGGAGTTTCTCGCTGTTTCTAATGCATCCTTTGAGTGATAGCGATTAGCCGTCGTCGTCGTCTCTCAGGGAAGAGATTCCTCATCTCATCCCCCCCCTCCCTTCCCCTTCCTACTTCATTCTCCTTCCATCTCTCCCCTCTCCATCTCTAAGTTTGCCCCATCCTCCTTCTCCTTCTCATTCCTTTCTGCTCCCTCTCTCTTCTCCTCCTTACGTCCACACACGCATACACACCGGCGCTTCCCTTCGTCCATTCCGACAGTTCGATCAGTGACCTACCGTACTCCACCGTAGTGGGACGGGGATACTGTAGTCGAGCGGTCCATCGTGCTACAGTATGCTGCTGCGCAAGTCCGCCTCGCCAGAGCCGGTGATTGGAAGACCCGTGATCATTAAAGGTATTGTAATACGAGCTGATCGTACTTATTTTTACTCCGGAAATTCCTGAATTATTAATCCTATGGCAAGTGCGCTTCTCTTGATTTAATCTCGAAGCATCAATCGTCTTGTTGTTGCTATTTCATTTCTGCAAGGAATTGTCGCAATTATCGATTTACCGTATAGCTGAGAGTCCGTGGGAGTTCTGCGTATTACATGCGTGGGAGCAGGGGTAATAGACGTCGGCCGAACCCTAAAACAAGGCCAATCTCGAGCACGTAGTCAAGTGCCGCGGCACCAGGAAAGGAGGCGCTAATGAAGGGAGGTAGTTAGGTCGTCTGCAAGTGTCTGACTCTCTCGAATGCGTACACTATCTCGCTCCGTCCCTTTGTTCATAGAAATGTAATGCCGCTGCACATACTAGTTTGATGAAACTCAAAGTTGATTCGTCATCCGGGGCTGAATTAGAGCGTCCGTTTTCTATCTTGTCGTAGCATTTGCTCGTCCTCAAAGCGAAAATAGATGACGAGCTCTCACATCTGGGAGAAGCCCCGTCAAAGCACATGTTTGTAACACGTGTAGCGTCGATTTGTGAGGGTAATAAGGATGAAAAGTTGGAGGTTTCGTGGAAATTCGAGATTCTGAGCTTCCGGATGCTCGGGAAGTTGTTCGCTGATCTCAGACCACAATTAGGTATTGACGTTGAGTGAGGGGGTTGACGCAGTGAGTCTCTCTCGATCCAAGGCCTTTTCCGCTTGAAGAATCTGCCCTAGAAATTCGGCCTCGATACCTTATTCCTTCCCCTCCCTCCTATGACTCGCAACTTGTGAATTCCACGAGTATTTTTTTCCGGAGAGTTGAGACGACCGATGTTTGTTGGGTCAGAGAGGGCGGTGTCTGCTTCTCTTCAATTCACGTGATCTCTAACGCCGTCTGACCGGCGATGAAGCTTGATGGGAAGTGGGATCATTTGAGGATGAGGAAACTATTGCTGCACGGGCCCTTTATTATTGGAATATCGTGAGGATGCAATAAGAAGGGGGGAGAAGTACACTCGTAAAGTGGGAGAGAATCCCTGAGGCAAAATGGGAGAGGGAAAGTGCGTAAGGTAATCATCCCTCGAATTCCTCCCTCGCTGTGAATCACAACAACCTTGTATCATTATTTTCAATCTGTTTTGGAAGGCGTCTCTCGGTGTGCTTTCACGGCTGGAATCCAATCAAAGGGAGAGGCTCCTCGCTCCAAATGTCTTTCGAGGCAGCAGAAACCCCAGTCTGCGAATGAATAGGGATGCTCCCCCCTCTCCCTATTCCACAAGCTATCTTGTAGGTGAGAATACCTGATGAGAAGAGATGCGCATCCTTTTTTCTTCCTCTCTTCTTTTTCTATGCCAATGAGAAGGCATCCCTATGTTGTCTAGTGGATCGGCTGGAGTGAGAGAGAAGGCGTAGTTGAGAGACCATTACTCCCAGAAGCATCCCTTCGCCTTCTTGTGTCTTCATTTCGCCTTGTCTCTCGTGAGTCAGAGAAACGAGAGAGTATTGCGAAATGAGAGAGTCAGACCATCCATCGCTATTCGTAGCCTTGCTCTGTCTCGCTTCGGAAATGTAAACACGAAGTAATCTAAGAAGACTTGCGCCTCTCCCTCCTTCTTGGTTCTTCCATCTCCCGATTTATCTAGGCAAGATTTGTGTGGGCACAAATGACGAGATTGGACCTGGCATGAGGGGTCAGTTTGCGATAGGCGTTAGATGTAGTCCGGTGATACGGTAGGATACGTTTTTTTGTGAATCTAGTACACGCGATTTGTTGCGACAACAATAAGAACGCACACAGGGAGACGTAATAAGGGAAGAGACAAAAGATGGGTATAGAGAAAGGGAGAAGATGGATGGATGAGAACGTTCAATGAAGGAAGTAAACAGGAAATAATGGTGCACAGCAAGATGAAGTTGTTGAAAGTGCTAGGAACTGTTGGGTTTCACGGTTAGGACAAGAGGAATGGTATGTTAGTAGCTCTAATGAATCCTTAGGAAGTACTCAATAAAAAGGATATCAATGAGTTTAGTTTCCGCGTTATTTCCCGTAAATACGCATAAATATTATTATACTTAGACAGTAACGGGGAAGATAAATAAAAAAAGACCATGGCGCAGCATTTGAGTTTCAAGGTGATCATAAGTGAAGAGGGAGTGGTCGAATAGTATTGGGTCGATGTCATATGCTGCAGAAAATACAATAATAAATCGTTATTGGGTAAAGATTAAAAGTGAGTATAATCGATTGCTCTTCAGCGTGCGCACACCACGAGCGACTCGTCGTCCATCCACACACACTCTTCGTGCACTCGTACAAGTCGCCCACCTTCTGCGATTTCTGCGGCGAACTCCTCTTCGGACTGGTGAAGCAGGGACTGAAATGTCAAGGTACGATTGGGAGAGGGACACACCGTAGTGTTCTACATTCAGACAAATAAAGTTGACTATACCATTCCTTGCCGGCACATTTGAGCTGCGATGTTTGATGAAGATAGGCGACTTGCCAACGCGAGGATCATACCTCGAATAGCTGCTCTATAAAACAATCTACATTCATCACAGCTAGCGTACTTTGTATGTGCGCGCTACTGTTTCCTGGGATACCATCTGACCCAGTCACAGGACCACAACCTTCTATTTGCAGGCTGCGGTCTGAACTACCACAAGCGATGCGCTTCGAAGATTCCGAACAACTGCAATGGAAGTCGTCAACGACGACCGTCCGCCATTCCCCTCTCACCTCAGAATTCGAGGAGTCTGCGGGGAAGGAACTCGGTGAGTTGCACTCTTCTCTGGAATCAAACTAGGCACTATTTGTAAGAAGCCTTTTGTAAGATGAAGAAAACTAAACGGATCATATTGGTGAAGTAGATTACCCGGTGAATTGACGCCCTGCGATTCAGTAAGACGTGAGCGGATCTTGGATGTGCAATTGTCCGCAGCTCTTTTCTTCCGAAAAAAAAATATTTCTAAATTACCCTTTTACTATCCTCTCATGTTCTTTTATCATACAAACTGATCCGAGAGGGTCAACAACCATTTTATTGATCGCTCCTTATTTAAAGGAGGAGTAACAGGAATGAATGTCAGAGACTCCCGCAACGAAATCCCGGGACTTGCAATTACAGTAGTTAGCCGTTGGCTCCTTGCCAAAGTCCCTATTCCCATCTCCCGTCCTTCGATTGAAAGAGGGATGAGTGCGATCGATGGGAAGAGGCTAGGGGGAGACAGGGGTAGATCAAGGCGCACTCTTTTCCCATCAAATCCGCAGTTCAAAACCCCCGCCTTTGCCTGGACTCAGGGGAATACTGGCACTATGCCAACTCGCGATAACTCGGTTCATTGGTGTCGTGGAAACACGGGAGTTCCGGAATTATAATATGGTTATGGATTGCTACAATGTGACGTTGACAGATTAGTCACCAAAATATTCATGTTATTCCTCATTTAAGAAGGTGGGTACGATCTCGTCAGCGGCCTCTCAACTATCCGCCCTCCAAGTGACCTCCCAGACACTCGGGGCGTCCACCAGTCAACTCGCGCCCGGTAGGCACTATTTTTTGCCCAGATTAACAATTTTTGATATTGCTAGGATGCAATCAAGGCAAAGATTGAGCAATAGTGATGAAGAAAAGGAAGCCTGACGATAAAGTGTTCAAAGTTTGGGTGTCTGGCGACTTCAAATCATGTAACTGTGCTCGGAAAAGGTAGATAAGTGAAACATGAATATGACTCCGCTGTGGGATGAACCTTTTTTTATCGTAGGTCGCAGTTAGAATCAATTGAACATTTGGGCAATCACGATAGCGCCTCGGGTCTTCTCCAGTGTTTAAGACACATTCGTGAAACATAGAACTGTCTGGCTTCAATTTCTGTAAATGCTGAAACAATTTTTAACTATTGTGCATTGCAGACATCTTCGTGACGCCTGAGAATGACTGCGGAGATGCAATAGGAGGAAATGTACGGTTGATTTGAAGCTGTTGATTAATTAGAGAATCAAAGCTATCGTAATCGATCGTCGAAAGAGAACTGTCTGAAAATTTTAATGGAAAATGATAAGCTTTGTTGATTGATAAATGAAAATCGATAATCCGTCGATTACAGTACCTGCAAATGCCGCGGAAGGACCGATCGTGTTCGTGGAGTGGACGGCCACTGTGGATGGAAGTGGCAGAGGCAACGAGAGTAAAGGTATACGGTAGATGGGGAAGGTAGATTGAGTGCATTAGGGATGCAGTAGGCAGTTACTATGGACGCTTTATCGACGGATTTGTGCTCAATTCTGCGATTTGGGTTGATTTGAGCACCAGCGAGATCTATGCGTCAGTGGTTTGTGATTAGAAGATGCGCTGTGAAAGTCTCAATGATGCGCGCACTCTCTTGACAATGAGACAAATTAATAAACACAATTAATAAGAATATACATGACGCGATAGGTAGATTTGAGAAATAGCCGGACTACGCCCGGCTAGACCCTGCGGGTGGCAAGCAGCATAAGGCTGCAATGAGGCTCGCTACGCTCGCCAGCGTGTGCGCAACGCCGGGTTGTGAAAGTCTTCTACGAGTATATTTTTTACAATTTGGGGTAATACCTACGAAAAGGGCGATTTTGGGCGATTTCCGGAGCGTGACATACATACATACATACATACCCACATACATACGGAATGACAGACAGACACAAAAAAATTATAGTCTCTTAAATAATGTTAGTAATGCGGTTCGAATTTCATTAGTTTGATATTTCCACACGTCAGGGAGTTTCGAAATATCCTTTCATCGATCTAGCATAAAAATACAAAGATGTTTTTCACAGGTTCCGCACACGTTCCAAGTGCACAGCTACAAGCGACCGACGGTGTGCCAACACTGCAAGAAGTTGTTGAAAGGACTTATCAGACAGGGAATGCAATGCAGAGGTCAGCGATTTCGAATTTCGGTTGGTAGATAGAGCAGATAGAAAAAACCGGTCGACGCAGAAATTATAATGTTATGAGTTGCCGCTGAAACTATGATGTTGTGGGTAACACAAATCAAGCTGGGAATGCAGTTGGAAAACTAATGAACTTGTTATTATTGTTATTTTTAAAGAGATGGCTCTTGTTACTGGATAAGGCAATTTCACTGATCTGAGCAGATGTGATCAAGTTTAGAATTATGAGAGAAACACTAGAGGTATGGGTGTTGTTCTGATTTGATCTCTCTTCAGACTGCAAGTACAACTGCCACAAGAAGTGTTCGGAGGGCGTGGCCCGAGACTGTCCCGGTTCGTCTATGACGACGTCTGGTCAGCCCTACTTCCTCGGTCAGGAGAGCGATGGTGAGTTGAGGGACCCATCGGGGCTAGACTCTAGTCTAGACTGGTCACAGACTACAAACTACAATTGATATCTAAGCGTCCCAATTCCCCCCTACAGGCGGTTCCTCCTTCGGTGGCAGCACCGAGTTGCTCCGAATGAACTCGGTACCGTATGACACGGACCAAACGTCGGGTACGGTAGCCAGCCGAGTGCGGGTAGGACGAGCGGTTGATCGATAGCTGATTTTATTCCTCATATATGCTACTCATCGATCAGTTCTCGATTGAACGCTCCATCCGAAGCTCGGATTACTGTAGTCATCGTGAGGCACCCCTGTAGAGCAGAGCTATGAGCACCCGATGCGCAACGCTTGCTTGCGCACCGCGAATGTGATTATCGATTAATTTATTGCCCTCACAATCTTTTCCTTCCTGACACCACTTGATTTTCTTGGTTAACTTTCCGATGGATTCAAGCACCCTTCCCGCGTCGAGTTGCTTTTGTGTGCCGATTATACTCATACGCTGCTAAAGAAGCAGTCTCACTAGTGCACCACAGCCACGCCAGTATTCTTTCTTCCTCACACTCACTAAACAGCTTCTGTGACTATCAGTTATCGTGCTCGGTTGATCGAGCACCGTACTGCATATCATCGGACAACTTTATTTATTCACGATTTCTCCATGAAGTCCGTTGATATGCAGAGATGCTCGGGCGCCGATCGATCGAACTGCGCACACTCAGCTACCGTAATCCCCTGTCGTACAGTAACCCTCCGATTACAGTATCAGGCGAGGAGTCGTCCGAATCGACGTCGCGTGCCTCTTCCACGCATCGAAAGGCCTCCTCCACTCCCTCGGCGCCCCTCCAAAGCGAGCGAGGAACGACCAACTATGAGGGAGGAGAGAGAAGTCCGGAGGATGAGGATGGAACCACCGAGAGTCAGGTATGGTAAGGGGGGGGGTATGGTAGGAGGGAAGTGCTGGTTCAGCTGAAAGTAGTAGTTTTAAGGTTTCACTAGCTGCTCACAGCTTGGTCGCGCGTGATGTTGTTTGATATGATCATGAAGATAACGATAGGATTATGAGTATGCAGTTAGGAATTGTTGAATGGGTAGGCTAGATGGCCCCAGTCTCGACCTTGGTAAACGTGAGCTCGAGAATGGGCGATAGCATGCAACCCCCCGAGTGCGAAGATAGCTATCTCATGAGGAATGGGTTGTGGCGCAATCCTACCAATGTTAATTGGCCACTAGCAGCTTGCCGCTTCATCATTCACGTAAATGTCGACTCTCAGTTTCCGTTTTGTGTATTGAAGCTATTAAGTTCTGTTCTTCAAAATTCACTGTGTCCTAGGTGGTGCAACTAGTGACTGTATGAGACTGTCTGAGTATCCATTTAGACCATTATCGTCTTGGAATTGGGTAAAAACACTAGAGAGAAAAATAGATAATCTGAATATTTCGATAGCCGTTCAATCTGAATCTAGTTAACTATATGTTTCACAATCAAGTCTTGTGTTGCTCTCGTTATCGTCAAATTGATTCGTCTCCGGGTCTCAAGAACAAATGATCAATGCAATGCATTGGATGTATCCAATGGCTACGTCCCGGACTTGATCTTTGATCTCTGAACCCCTCTCTTTGCAGAACATTCCGCTGATGCGTGTGGTGATGAGCAAGAAGCAGACGAAGCGGCGGTCGGCCAAGACCCTCAAAGAGGGATGGCTGCTCCATTCCACGGATCAAACCGCTATGGTGAGCAAGGGAATATTTACTTGGGTTAGTGTGGGTCGGGGAAGAGGTGCTATCTATTTTGAAATATACCAGGAAACGTTCATCACATCACTGATACTGGATATGGGGATGAGGAATTATCTATTAGAGGATTAATTACTGCATCCCAAGAATCAGACTGCCAAAAAATCAGACTTTCACGAATATTACGTGCTCCAGAAACTAGTAGTCTGGGGTTGCCGAAATATTTCTGGATGAATTGATCTTTGATCTTTATTCTCCTCTATTTCAGCGTAAGAAGCACTACTGGCGATTGGACACGAAGGGCATCACACTCTTCCACGATGAGACGAGCAACAGATATTATAAGGTTTGAATTATAGGCGTTGTTGTTGTTGTTATCTGCTAAAAAGTACAATATTTAAAGATTGGTGATTTCGAGTTGAAAAATGGACAAAAAAATAGAATAAGTCGCAAAGACCCAAATCGCAAAGACAAACTCCACTGTATGATTTTTTTAACCAGGAGATTACGCGTTGCATCTCTATATTACAAGTCCAAGCGAATAGTCCTCGCGATGATATTTTTACATTCTCTGCAAACAATATAACTATTCTCATCAATCGCAGGAGATCCCTCTCTCCGAAGTGCTCGATCTCAAGCTGCTTCCTCCTGACGAGCAGAAGACGCACGTCTTCGAGATCAAGACATCCGTCATCATCTACTTTGTCGGTGAGTGGTACGGTAGGATGGGTGGGTCAGATTGGTGATTAGGAGAGGACGGTAGGACCTGAGGCTGCGGTGAGTTCGTTTTTCGTTCACGGTAATCATTAAGAACGTTGATTTTCTGTTTTTCTTCGCACGCTCCTGTCGCTCTGATAAATGACAGAGCACGAGAAATAGAGAAACGGATTCTTCATTCTTCATTTTTTCATTGTGTTTTTCGTTCATGATGTGGCGGTCTCATGCTCATGCAATTGTGATGTTCGAAAGAGACACAAATGATTGATCCGCTTGTTCTTGTGATGCCGTGCTGTTGTGATAGTGTGTATCAGTGATCAGCCGTGATTATGCGGGGGAGAGACAGTTACAACTCCGCATCACGCCGCGAGGCCGGGAAAAACGTACGTGATCAGGTAAGCAAGTTTCCCTTCCGTGATAGGACGAACCAACCAGGAGCTTTCGCGCTCCAGCACTGTGCCATATCTATACTGTGGACTTCGTGTTTCTTCGATTCTCGTCTCGAACTGCTATCACACGCAATCCGTTTCCGGCCAAGCAGATCATTCAATCAATCCTCTCTCTATTCCTCCCTCCTTCCCTTCACTTCCCTGCGGGTGGGAAAGGCCACGCTCAAGGAAGAAGAAGAAGACTAGCAAGAGCCATGGCGTATCCATAAAAGTGTTGGCTGGCGCAAGTGAAAGGAGATAGGTAGTGATCAGAGAGGTCATTTGATACGAGTTCGAGGTTGATCTTTGATCTCGAAAAGATATCTTTATCAACAGGAATCACATGCAGTGTGCACGTGAATTCTCAAAAATCCCCCCCCCCTTTCTTCCCTCATTGGCGAATGAATATATTCGCCCTTGCCCTTATTGCGTTGTTGCGGGCTGCCCCGCTCATTCATTGCCCAAGAACTCGAATTTCTTGAATGAACAAGCATGCAAAAGGCGCGCGCGATCGCACAGAGTGAATGAAGAGAATGGAGGAATGATCTGAGGTAAGAGGGACAAGGCGTAATGAAGAGAGAGTCGAATCATAGCTGAGGAGAGGAGGAAGGATGAGGAGATGAGAGGAGATTGCAATCGCTACTCCCTTGTATCTCTCCCCTCTAGGCTCGATCTGGGAGGGGGGATCCATCCATCTATCTCCTGCTCCCTTCCTTCCTCCTCCCTACATTGTCTTTTTTGTTCCGCATCCTGTCCCAGTCCTTTCTTCTTCCGTAGGAATGTGCCTACGACGCGCGCTAGGAACTTAATGATGATTCCTCTTTAGCTCGCTATGTGCTAATAGGTTTGCACTGATGCAGCCCTATGAACTACGCGGTAGGTCACTGTAATCAATGCTCATGTGTAATGAGAAAGGACAAGGATAATTGCTTGATAGAACTGATTAGCTGATTAGCTGTGATATTTCTATGCATAGGGCGGGTGAAGGAAGTACACCTGCTCGAGGCAGTCTGATAGATGTTGAGGCAAGTAGTATAGTGAAGCGCCGAAGCGCCGTGCCTATCCCATTCCCCTCTTCCATTCCTTTACCCTTGAAACATTCCACAAATTCCCACTATTCACCAGTGATTTTGCGATGCAAATATGTCATGTGCCATGATATTTTCGTTTAAACGCCAACAACCCCACGCGTTCAATGCGACTTCCTCGTTCGTAATCTGGGCTGATACGTGATAGGAAGTTGGTTAATTGATCAAAGACCCATGCTAGTTCACTTCTTGTCTCTAGTGCAACAAAAACTATCTTATCTAGGAGTTTCGACCGTATTTTCCCACTTTACGATTCGATAGTTTTATTGCGAGTTTCCGCTTCCGTAACCTTCTCGCTCCCTCAGTAAACCTCTTTGGCGATTGAGCACTCGGAATCGAGAGGCACATTCTTCATTTTGACAATCCCATTCATGAGTTTGTTGCGAGAGTTTCCGCTTCCGTTTTCTTTCTTCAAGCACGTTCCTTAGATTAGTCAGCGACATTTTTCACACTCTCGAGCGCGCTCTTCCTCCCACTCTTCTTTTTCCCTAACCGCATTCCCGCATCTCTCAAGATGAAAAGGGGGATGACATACAACTGCGAGCAACAGATAATCCCGGTTGATAAGTGCGATCTGAATCGTCTGATACGTTCTCACCTGATAGAGAGGCACGCGGGGAATGGCATCGAAAGAATCAGAGATTGTTATTGTCCCACTTCAAAAGTGTCCTCGTGAGTGCGTGTTCCTCAGCCAATGCGTGTATTATATTTAGGTTGTGTACGCAGTTAGTTTTTGCGCGAATTCGTGTATTTATGGCGCCTTTCGCCCAACGGAGTTGTAGGAGTTCATCTCTGAAGTTCGTCGTGTTTTTGTGCGTGTATGCGCTCTGAAAAAAGTGTGCGGGGGCTCGCTCGTTCTCAATTTGTAGCCTGTATGGGGATAATTCCGTGTGGGCGATCTTTCGAATGCACAGGTCAGACCCTCTCCATTCTGCCCTAACTCTCGTCGGTCAGACACCACGCTAACAATGCTCTTCTCATCATTGTAATGTGATTGCAGTCTCGACGGGTGGGGTGCCACTTTTGTTGTATCTACGCACGCCTATTTAAGAATGAGAGAGAGTTGTGCACGGAATGTTTATCATTACGAGAAGAAGGAACTGTTGCGAGAATCTTCCCTTATCACATCTATTTATCGCATACCTTCTCGCGATAAATGCATTCATCTATCAATGTTGTTGCGCCGCTCGGTTCCCATAATTCTTCCGCAATCCCCGCGCACCTTTCCCGATGTGTCACGGTAATCGCTCGCGATTTGTGGATGTTTCCGTCGATCTCGCTATTCTTTCTGGTCGCTGTTGTATAAGACAGTCCGATAGATGATGATCGATGAGTAGAGTTTGTCGATTCTCCAAGGATGGTGTACCTAGGTAAGGAGATTAGAGTGAAGAGGGATTCTCCCCTGCTGGAGGTGACTCTCTTGTTTTCTCCCCTCACTCGTCTTTCACTGCAGGACGCACGTTCCTATAGAGAGGATTAGTCTCTGTCCATCTAGAGGTCGCACGGGAATCAACAGATCTCCGCATTGACGAATGAAGAATTGAAAAGTTAGGGAAGGTCTAGAGAGCAATGAAATGCGGAGAGCGTATTTTCGTTCGCCAACTTATAACTACTGTACTCAATCGGATCTAGCGGACGAAGATGGTTCATTTAGAGTCCAGACGGGGACAGAAAGGAGAATAATGTGATAGACGAGAGAATCAGCCCCCTCCACTCTACGCAAGCAGCTGCTATCTGTTTGCGTCCGAGATTGTAACTGAACTCGACGACGTGAGGGAGTCTGAAGTGATCGCATTGGTCTGGAGACTGTGGTGGGCGAGTGAACGAGGTGTAGAAAGAGGAACTATCAGTGATGAGCGTTTTTTACAACTGTCATTGGGCAGCAGGGTAGCGTAGCTCCAGCATGCGAATGCGCAGTGTTTGGGAAATTATGCAACATTATGCACGTACTTTTCGACAGTCCTACCCTGCACCCCATCTGATCTCTGGCTGGACCAGATGTGAGTGATGTGAATAGCATTCCCTGCTGTTCTCGCACGAATCATGCATACTGATCAGTTGGGAGGAATGGTCGGACTCTCTCCATTCCCCATGCTCTCTCGCTCCCTCTGATCAGTGATAGAGCAGGGAATAGAGGCAGTATCACCGGCGACTCATCACTGCTTGCGTCACACTCTCGGGAGCCATAGTATAAATACATAGACACTCCTCCCCCTCGTCCCGTCCAACCCACGCGCCACCAGTGTTCCACATACACATAACACAACAGTCGTGGTAGTGTTCCCGTCCAGTCGACACAGTATAAGCCTTTCAAGTGTGAATAGTTGAAAGCATCGCCATCATGAGGGTACTCCGACCAGTGATCAGAAAGGTGAGCGATCGGGTAAGGATAAACATAGCTACAGCCGCTTCATTGTTTATAGCAAGTATCGTGCGTCAATCGCGCATAGTTGATGCCGCGGGGAATGATACGCAGCGATAGTTGCAATAACATTCCTGCGAATACCTTTCGAGAAATCGGAGATTGAATTTTCTCTTCCGCATCCGTTCTTCCCATCATTGCATTTGCGTTTCCGGAACGCGTGTTCCTGTGCGCAATTTTCAGATGATCCGAAAAACTCCTCGAGAATTGGGAATGTTTTGATCACGCGCTAAAGGGAAATTGAGAGGGTGGACTCGATTTCTTAGATTGAGGGGAGGAATAGTCGGCCACAGTTCAGTACTTGATTGGCAGCCCTTCGCTCCTCTAGGGTGAGCTCCCCTTATCCACTCCTCTCTTGTTAGCGATTGACCCCTTGGAAGTAACCATCCCCCACGTTCGCCCTCATTCAATTCCCTCAGTTCTACTCTTACTTTTACTCTTATTGTTGTTGTTATGACGAGCGCGCGCTTCTGTACCTGCAAGGAACCTGATGCAATGCACTGCACTCGAATAACATATTGTTCCCGAGTGTCGTTCCTGTGGTTAGCAAGCTCATTTCATTCCAGTGGTCCTAGCGTTGTCTTACGACTGTAATTGTAAAATCGCTTGAAGTGGATGCACCTTTACCGTATCTTTTGTCGTTCCTGTGGTTAGCAACTGTGCTGTCAGATGCTTCTGGACATCTTTCGCCATCATCATCATCACACGACGGCGTCTGTCGACGTGACCCCGACGACGTCCTCCTCATCGACGACCTCCTCGACCTCAACGTCATCTTCGGGAGAATCATCCACGTCGCACTCAGTACCCGATCAACTCCAGGAATTCGCCCGCATCCACAAGAGCTACTGGAGGAGGAGAAAGGAGCAAAGAACGAACGCCAAAGGTCCTACCACGAAAAGATTACAGTAGGAGAGAAAGGGTTACGGTATAAAGGGAAATAATCGATCGATGATTCCAGGAGGTGATCCAGAGAAGGACGAGAGGAAGGGCGCCGAGGTGGCCGGGACATGGGCCAATGCGATCAAGGTACGGTAGATACGGTAGGGGTACGGTAGATTGGGGATGATATTGATTAATCGATTTTCAGAGTGCGCTCATGCCCGTGACGCCGCAGTCCAGTCAGCCGCTCAAGGACCAGTTGAGAGTTCCGGGTACGATACTGTATCGTTTTTTCCTGGTAGAAGATACGGTATCGATCGACAGGTTAATGTATTATTCCCGTTTAGGAGGCGACTCGGCCAAGGGCACCCATCTGGGCGTGAACATCCAGACCGAGAAGGAGTTCTCCACCCTCTATCAGGTTGGTCTTTGGTCTTTGATCCTTGAACTCTGGTGATCTTATAACGCTAGTTCAAGGAAACACATGTGCTTCACTGCGCACATCTGTACGACAGATGTGAGTAATTGCGGTGAACCACGAATTTACGACGCCGTTAGGTTTAGAACCCATCGTGAAAGCAAACCGATGTGATAATGATCTTTGCTCTTTGCAGATCTACTCGGAGGAGATTCTCGGCAGTGGCCAGTTCGGAACGGTGTATGGTGGCATCCACAGGTGAGAGGGGGGGGGGGGGGGGAAACGGTAGGGTGAAGTACGGTATCGATAGCTCCTGACTAAACATAAAAATTGTATAATGCAAACAAATCCTACCATGTGGTTTCTGCCATAAAATATTCGATCCTATTACTTTGGTTGGCGTTCATCCTGTGATTTTTCGGCACTAGATAGATTAGCGTTTCAATCAATGCCAAGAGAATAGAGGATGTGATACCATACGAAATTTATCAATCGATAATTACGTGGATTACGGTATCAATCAATCGATAATTCCCTACAGGATGAGCGGCCGACAAGTGGCTGTGAAGCTGATCGACAAGCTCAAGTTCCCGCCCAACAAGGAGGATCTGCTGCGGACGGAAGTGCACATACTGCAGGTACGGTAATCAGGAAGCTGACCCGCCGAACCCGATTGAAGGATTACGGTAGTCGGCATGCCTGACCCGACGAACTACCTCTAAGGTAGTCTATATCTTGACTGACTCGCCAGAATGCTCGAAGATTGCTGTAGTCGATCATGTATCTGACCCTCCGAACTAATTCCTGGGATTACGGTAGCCGTATTGCAGAAGGTGCACCATCCGGGCGTCGTCGCCTTCGAGCAGATGCTCGAGACCGCCGACCGGATATTCGTCGTCATGGAGAAGATGCAGGTACGGTAGTAGGAAGTTCGGATCTATCGATAACTGACTGATTACGGTAGTCAAGTATCATTGATTACAGGGCGATATGCTGGAGATGATTCTCTCGTCGGAGAAGGGCCGGCTGAGCGAGCGAACCACGCAGTTCCTCGTCGATCAGGTACGGTAGTAACAGAAATCAGACGAATACAGTTACCCACAAGTATCGATTATTGACTTTATTTCCAGATCCTGGTCGCGCTGTCGTATCTGCACAGCCAGAACATTGTGCACTGCGATCTCAAGCCCGAGAACATTCTGCTCACTTCAACCTCGGACTTCCCCCAGGTACGGTGGGGTACGGCAGCAATCGATAGATTGTATGGTACTGTAACGATAATCAATCGATACTTGCAGGTCAAGCTGTGCGACTTCGGGTTCGCGCGCATCATTGGCGAGCGCAGCTTCCGACGGTCCGTCGTGGGCACGCCCGCCTATCTTGCGCCCGAGGTACGGTAGTGGTTGGATACGGTATACATGCAGTATCGATTGCTACCGTATTCCCTGATGGATAATCGTTTAGGTACTGCGTAATAAGGGCTTCAATCGCTCGCTGGACATGTGGTCGGTCGGCGTCATCGTATACGTGAGGTGAGTGGGATTACGGTAGGAGGAGGCTACGGTAGACTAATGAATCGATAATCAATCAATAAATCGTGAACGTAGGGTGAGTGGGACTACGGTAGTGAGGGGATACGGTAACCGAAAATAAATCGATAATCAATCGATAATTCAGTCTGTCCGGGACGTTCCCCTTCAACGAGGACGAGGACATTCACGATCAGATCCAGAACGCCGAGTTCATGTACCCGCCCTCGCCCTGGAAGGAGATTGGAGACTCGGGTAAGACCTATAGAAGTGCGGAAAGTCGTGCAGGGACCCCCGAATAGAGATGATTACGGTATTGTCGTTGCAGCGATCGACTTCATCAACGGACTGCTGCAAGTGAAGATGAGCAAGCGATTCTCTGTCTCGAAGGCCCTGTCGCATGAATGGATGCAGGGCTACCCTCTCTGGTCGGATCTCCGCTTGCTGGAGAATCAAGTGGGCGAGCGGTTCCTCACTCACGAAAGCGACGATAAACGATGGAAGGAGTACGAAGAGAACAATGGTTTCGTTCCCGTCTACGTATGATTATTCCCCCTGTGTAGAGGACCATTTCTCACGTTGCCACTTCGGGTACAGCCCTTTCCCCCATTGTTCTCGCCTCCCCCATCCCCTCCCATATCTCCATCGTGTTGTTGCTGTGTAATCTCATTCTTCTCACTATGCATTCCCCCATCCCCTCCTCGATCCCGGTTGACATATCTTTCATGTTTGATACTAATCAATTTATAGAGAACGTTTCATTGTAGTTGCTAAAGTATAAATCGTTGTATTACAATATATTTGCAATACTATCTATGATCTACAGTCTGTGCATCAAGAGAAGCAGGCGACGCAACGAAATGCTGCGGTTGAAGTTAGCTACGCCTCATGTCCCAATTTTTTTCAGTCAAAATCAAAGCAAAGCGACTCTATTGAATATGATCTCATTGTCAATTCATCGTCCGTCTCGCAAAACTATTGCTACAAAAAGTGAATATTGATCCTATCAAGTCTTCTAAATAGCTCTTCTTCACACTGCGCTCTACCAATATGAATCCACCAAATTGATTTAGATTTACATTCTCTCCCAGCCATGTGTAGGTATGTTTGTCGCCATGAAAATAGAATAACAATTTTATGTAAAGGCAACAACAAGGAACAGATTAACGGTAAGACTTCTGGTAGCGAGCGCGGGCTCCAGCTCCACCGAACTTCTTGGGCTCGCAACGGCGAGGGTCGGCAACGAGGAGGTTTCTGTCGTAAGACAGAAGCTGGTCCTTCAGCTCCTTCTTGCTCTGCTCATCGACGTACTTCTGGTAGTAAGCGACGATGGACTTGGCGATAGCCTGACGGCAAGCGTAGATCTGAAAATGGATAGGTAAACACTATCACTACCACAAATCTAAGGCAAATCAAGAATTTCAATTACCTGAGCGACGTTTCCTCCTCCGCTGACACGGACTCTGATGTCGACATCAGCGAAACGCTTCTGTCCGAGGATGAGCACGGGCTCCTGGAGCTTGACGCGGAGGATCTCCGGGGTCATGTGCTCGAGGGCACGTCCGTTGATCTTGATGAGTCCGCGTCCCTTCTTGCAGAGGGCGACGGCGGTGGCCGACTTCTTACGTCCGTAAGTCTGGACCGACTGGATGAGTTCCTTAGTCATCTTCAACCCTGCAAAGGAGATTAAGGAGAGGCAGCCAGCTTTGACAGCTGTACAGGAATCGAAGAGGAATCTAACCTCTGGGTATCAGAAAACAAGATAAATACTATGTACAAAACAGGCTTTATCGTGAGATAACAATTTTCAACTTCAAATCAACAACATCAACAAAATCAATCCGTATGAGAGGTGAAACAAGCGACGACTACAACAGTTAAACTAGTCCGCCGTGAGAACTTTGAATTGCAAAATATCAAAACGATCGTGCAAAGTAGTGAGTTTTAGTGAATAGATGGGAACAATACTTATTTCTTTCCGACGTTTGCTCTGTATTCGGCAACGACGACTGCGTGGTCACGCTCGTAGGGCTCGAGGGTAACCTACAAGAAAAAGTTCAATATACAAATTACTAAATATCAATCATTTAATTTTTACTAACGCATTGCAATGTAGGTGAGGCATGAAACAAGCACTGATATGGTATCCTGCCTGGGATTATCTAACCATACTATCTAGCCTAGCAGGGATTAAGCATAGCTGAAATTAAACAGCCATCTTTGCCCAGACCTGCTGGCATGCAACAAAATTCAAATATGGCCCGGACCAACCTGCTCTCGAGGCTTGAACTTCTCCTCCTTAAGTTTGTTTACTTCTCCGGCGAAGACTGCCTCGGGTTCGGCGGTAGAATCGATACAGTTGGCCTTGATAGAAATGACGGCAAAGCCACCATTCTTCAAGAATTGATGCGCGTTGAGGGCAACGATACGAGCCTGGTCGGGTTGAGCAACATCAGCGAAGATGGTGTCAACCATGCCTTAAATATTTTTTTAATAAACAGGTATACAATTAAATATTTGTTCTTTTAAATTTATTTACTCACCGACGAGCATGCGGTACTTGTGAGGATGACGGGCGTCCTCAACAATCGGGATGATGTTCGGTCGCTTCTTGGCCACATTCAGAAGATCGCGCCCTGATCTGTGGGAGAACTCCACGGCGTACACCAGGCCTTCCTGAAACAAAGAATATATAAATGTGCAGCTAATTTCATGAGTAATAGTACTAAAAGATTGAATTAAATACTTACGGGTCCAACGAGATCGGAGCAGTGAGAGACGGTAGTTCCGGAAGCAGCTCCAAGGTAGAGAAGCTTTGTTCCGGGCTTGATGTGGATGCTGTCGAGACCACCCATCATCGAAGCAGCGAGCTTGGAGCGGAAGGGGTTCCACACTCTGTACTCCACAGATGATCCACCGTCCTCCACAGACACTCTCTTCTCTCCGTATACGGACTCTCCCACAACCATGTTCTTGGTGGCAAGAGCGTCTTCCTTGCCCTTGACGATGAACACGCCTGAAAAATTGTCGATTAGTCATGAAGCAAACACTGACACAGATCATGTCTGGGATTATCTAATCTGTTATTCTAGCCTAGCAGGGATTAAGTATATCGGAAATACAACCGAAATCTTTGCCCAGACCTACTGGCGCTAACTAAATTATATTATGTGAAAATGACACACCCTCGTGACGGTGGGGCTCCACCACCACTTGCTTTCCTCCTTTCATTCCTCCGCGGGCTCCTCCACGGCCACCGCGTCCTCCACGAGGAGATCCGCGTCCCCCACGGTCTCCACCACGGGGAGAACCGCTAAAACAATAAAAATAATAATAAAAACAAATAATAATTTGAATGATAACAACAAAATAAAAGAATGAAGAAAACAAAAATAAAGTAACGCTCACCGGAATCCGCCGCGTCCTCCACGGTCGCCGAATCCACCGCGACCACCACGGTCTCCGCCGAATCCACCACGTCCACCGCGGAATCCTCCGCCTCCACCACCGCGGTCACCACCTCCACGACCTCCGCGGAATCCTCCGCCACCACGGTCGCCACCTCTACCTCCTCGGAAACCTGAAGCGAGAATTCGAATAAGCATAAAAAGCCTCAAAAAATGTCAAAATGACTCAAAATTTTAGTTTTCTTACCTCCTCCTCCACCGCGCGGGGAAAAGTCGGGACGGCCCATGTTTTCTGAAGATTTTCATGCTTAAAATTGGCAAAAAACGACAACAACGCGGCAAAAAAAGGAAAAATCAGTTGAAAAAATAAAAAAGCACAAACCACGCAAATTACGGTATGTTCCTCACTTATTCCGTGCGAGAGCCAATTCTCGGCGAACTTCCTCGGTTTTCTGTGCTTTCGAATTCTCGCCAATTTTTAGTGCGCCGTGCACCAAATTTTATAAAATTAATTTTTGTATTGTTTTACATCATTCATACTATTCCTTTGCGTGTGCTTAATGTCTAATGGGATGTATAGATATCGTTCATGTGTAAAACTGCTTTGAGTATGCCTCTAATCGGTGGTATTTGTAAAACGGATGATAATTGTTTGCACAGGACGAAATCTGTTTCTCTTGGTCACTCTCCTGTCTCACTGTATGGTCAATTAAGGGCTATGAATGCCCTCTAATAGCGGTGCTTCGTCCTGACGATCTAGGTTGCTTGAAACCGAACACCCTTTTTTGTTCTTCCTCGATTCAAGATGTCTTGTTCGGACGGCGGAGCCGTTTTGTTTGTGCTCGTCCACCTTTTGAATTGGTAATGCATTTTATGCCGTTATTCCGGTGCGAATTCGTGAGGAAATGCCCAGTCATTGTTGTATTGGGCAGCAACAACTCTCGCTCCTTGTTACACCCGACTTGTTCCGATGTTATTAATGCTCTCTTGGGGAAGGCGCCACTACCACTCCCCTTCTCCGACTAAGTATCTGATAAGTAGCACGATTGATTGCTCCCTTTCTTCCTTCTTCTTCTTCCTTACTGCTTGCTCGTCCCAATCGGGCAATCGATGCAGCTGTCCTACTTGACAGATTTCGCTCTCTGTCACTGTCCGCCCTCTCACCCTTCCCTCCACTCGCATGCATGATCCCTCCTCTCATTCAACAGATACATTACTTCCTCCACTTTCTCCATTGTCCTGCTTCTTGCATCCTTTCTCTTTCTCATTTTGTGACCTTTTCTTCATTTCGGTCAATCTCAGTTGACAAGAGAAAGGAGCGAGACGAGAGTGAATGAATCCGTGAAAGAACTGCTTGACCTTGCCGCTTCTCGCTTTTCTCTCGTTACTTTATTCGCTTTTCAGCCATTAGAGGGGCGTTCAACCCCAACTTTCACCGTGTCTTTCCACACCCATCGCTGCCTCTCACTAGATGTTATCATCCGTGGCCTGCCCCAACCAGTGCCACATTCCACTGTGCCTCCTTTCTCCGTCCTACCAACCTGATAATGGGCCCTGCCTAGACAGACATTGATTCGGTAGTGGTGATAAGATGTATTCCGTCCTTATATACGGAGGAAATCGAACGATACGACCCCCGCTCCAGAGTGTATTTGTTCATGAATAACAGAGGGCTCGGCCAAAAGGGCGCGGGGTGTCAATGATTCACATCCACATTTTCCCGTTCCGTCGCCATCGGTCAATTCCGTTCCTCTCTAATCATTGCCGTATTGCAGCTACTCGCCCGATCACAGCCACTCAGCCATGCGAGAGTTCAAGGTGAACCCTTTCTCTCCATTCAATATGCTATTTTCCCATCAGAGTGGGGATAAAGTGCGCGCGGGGTTATTAAATGAGCTTAGACGGGAATTGTCCTAATAGGGGTAATGATGTGTGCATGCATCTCTCGAGATTTCATTTGTACTGGCGGATATCTCCCTTGGGAGGACGAAGGCTACTCCTCTGACTCAACCTATTGAATTCCGTCCTTCTCTTTTTGTCTCAGTAGCTTCTTTCGTCGTTTCTTCCTCTCATTTCCTCATGTTTTCTGATGGTCTGGCGTAATTTAAAGGTTAACATTTAGCTCTTTTGGCTGATTTTAGCGCAATTGATGAAGCAGTAAGCAGTGGTGATGCAGGTAGGATACGTTTATGCGAAAGGGTTAAACATACAAATTGTAGTAGTGTTATTCAAGTTTAGAAAAACTGATGTTATCCCTCTGTATTGATGGAAGCTACGTCTCCAGTGTTCAGATAAAATGAAAATTCGAAAACTTGAATCCGTTATACATTTTCTTGGTATAGGAATATTGGGTGAATTCTGGTTTACTAATTATGGTTGTATTTATCAAACTAATTATCAACTAATTAATGCTCAGGTCGTGGTTCTGGGCAGTGGCGGCGTGGGAAAGTCGGCACTGACGGTGCAATTCGTGAGCAATCAATTCATTGAGAAGTACGATCCGACCATCGAAGACTTCTACAGGAAAGAGATCGAGGTGATATTAATTAACTCTAAAACATAAAAGTGACTAGGTTGAGTTAGTTTAATTATAATTTCGTAAATAGTCACCTGTCGATTAAATATTTTCGGCGTTGAATCCCAATGGCTTCTATAGTTTGTTCAAGCCATGCCAGGGAATGTATTCGAATTACATTTAATGCGTATTTTATGTGGGAACATTATTGTTGCTGCTTTCTTTGGCCAGTTGTCTGCTAGATGGTTACGTCACGAGTTCATATCATCAGAACCAGATATTTTAGTGTTTCCGGAAGTGTTTGATTTACCAAAAATTATCGAAAAAAAAAATTGGCGAATAACAATGAGTAATCCTCCGCATAAACTCGAAGAGCAACTCACGGGATGGAAAACTAGATGGATGGTTATTTTTCATAGTTTGTTGTTGTTGTTACCTCGAGTATTCCGGATTTATTAGCGGCACTCCACACGACCTAATCACGACTTGTTATTGCAAAGCGCACTCTAACCCTTCCTCCACTCTGTTGAGCTATTCCATATCTCTGCTTCTCTAGTCTCTCCTCGATTCCCTCACTCTCTCACTCGCCATTATCTCGCCTCCGATCCGAGTTAATGACTGTACTGAGAGAACAACGCAGGGCAGCTGCGAATGCAAAGCCAACAAGGAGCATCCAGGAAGAATGAGAGGGGTCAGGGACGCCATTGTGTCCAATATATAATATATTTGATGTAACTAGAGAGCAAGGGAAATGGAGAGACGCAGTCAATCACTCCATTGTTTCATCTTCCGAGACGACTAAATCTCACCTCATTTGCATTGGTGTCTCTACAGATTGTCCTCCCTCCTTCCAATCTCCACTAAACCACTAATCTCTTTCCTTCTCATGCTTCCTCATAATCTATCTCCCTCCATAGTTCGCACCCCCTTTGTCCCTCAAAGGGAGTGAGCGGGAGAAGGAGAGGAGGGGGGGGGGTGAGTCTAACCCCCCGACTAGGCCGCTCGCCCAAGTAGTTGCGCTTCTTTTCTCCACATCTCGTGAGGGAAACGAATAACTCACCCGGCCACAGACTCATTCGCTCTTCTTTTTCTTTCTATGGCTAGGAGGGCGAAATGACAAAGAATGTGTCATAGAAGAAGAGGGACAGTGCATGTGTAGTCTGCTGATAGTTTACCGTCCTAGGAGCAAGGGAGGGAAGCAGATATGATAAAGGTTTCGAAGTTTTGTTCAATGATGCATGTATACCTGGGGTTTAACAATTTTTTATTCTGTGTAAAGGATTTCTCGCAAATATACCCGGATTTCCAATTTTAGTGCACCTTACTTTTTCACGTATGAAGGTTGGGAGATATCGGATGGTATAGCATGCAATCGAGGGCCATTCCCTCCCCTCTCCCTTCAACTTCCTGGCGTGCTGAGGGGGGGGGCACACACAATGTTAACACGATCTGGTATTGTTCACAATGGAATGAGCCCCCTCTACCCATCGAACATGCTATATCGTCGGTTAGAGTAAGAGAGGAAGGGAGGGAAGAGGGGAGAGTACCCGATCATTGCTCGTCGTTCACTGTGGAGGACGAGGAGAAGAAGCGAGTGGAGGGTGTGAGAAAAAGTGGAGCACGGGGCGAAAGATGAGATGGGAAGAACAAACGAAGAGAATGCGATTAGAGGAGAAAGCGGCGCGCCTACCCCCTGGAGGGAAGGATGGGGAGAGAATTGGAGGATGAATTTGGGGAGATTTATAAAAAATAATCTACAATAAAATTATGTTAATGCAATGGAAAATGGAGATGCAAGAGCAGCAGCGTGTGTGAGGTTTAAGACGCAGAGTGAAATGGTTAATGCAGACAGTGGAAAGGTGTGGCATATGCTTTACAGAAGGTCATTTGTTTTTGCGAACGTTAGGAAACATCATTTAAAAAAATATTTAATTAATTAAATAAATTAAATCAGGTTGATGACCAGCCGTGCGTGCTGGAGATCCTTGACACGGCGGGCACGGAGCAATTCGCGTCGATGAGAGACCTATACATCAAGAATGGACAAGTTAGAAAGGGGTTTTGGCGTTGATTGATCGGGGAAGAAATTCGTTTGAAATCGATATCTAGGTTTTGATGTGACTATGTGGTGATAGGTTGCAGTGGTTTATGTAATCAAAGTTGGAACTGGCGTTCCGATTTCAATATCATGTTGGTTGCAACAAAAAGAATCTTTTTTTTTTGGTAGAAGAGTAGCTTGGAGAATCAATGTTTCTCGTGGTCGTCAATACTGAAATTATAGTACGCAGGTAATTGTTGTCGATTTTTTCATGGAATCTACTAGCAAACGTCTACTACTGAAAATCGCACGTTAATATGCAAGTACCAACTATTATCATGATTGTAATGCATATCTTTGCAGGGTTTCGTGGTGGTGTACTCGATCACGTCTCAGCAGACGTTCCACGACATTCGAACGATGAGGGACCAGATCATCAGAGTTAAGGTTAGTGGCAACGTCCTCTTTTACATGTTGCTTCAAGGAGAATATCAGAGTGAAATCGTTACATGTATTTGTGGTGGTTGTATGTGAGAAAATATTTAAAATAGTTTGCCCGTGATGAAAAATAGACGATTACGAAAGCTGGATGCTTGATGTTCCACGGTGTGGCTATAACCAGATAGGGATGAGTATCTTTCGATTTTGTAGATGAGATGGCCTCTAAAAATGTTTGTATGCGACGGCTTGCATACTTATTTCGTAGAATCGTGAAAGCTTCGTTGAGGATTAATTGGAAAACATAATTGCAGGGCACTGAACAAGTCCCAATTCTTCTGGTCGGCAACAAGTGCGATCTCGGACATCAGAGACAGGTACTTTTATTTTTGTTTTTAAATATTATTATTATTGGGATTTTTATATTTTTACTTTAATCATGAAGTTCCATGCTAATGCTAATGCAGTTTAATCCATGCGAATATGTAGATTATTCGATGCTTGAATGAGAAAAGATGATGCAGTATCGGCGTATTATGTGCCACTTGAGTGTGAATGCGATACGATTTGGGTCAAGAGGTATTGGTGGTCGAACAGCGGAGTATTTGGGTTTCGCAAATGATATATTCCCGGGACTTTGATAAATGTGCAATTAGAGCATATCTTTTTAGAAAACGTATACTACAGTTTTTATTGTTCTATCAAATGAGTTTGTGTTCTTCATGAATGATACACATTAAATCAATGCCTTTTCTCAATAAAATCCCTGTAATTCTTACATGATACAACTGGTAACCGTGTGTATTATATTCCAGATAAGATTGTATAGTTATTTGTGGTCAGGTGCGTACCGAGGAGGGCATCGCACTGGCTGAGTACTGGCAGTGTCCGTTCACCGAGTGCTCGGCCAAGAACTCGCACAATGTCAATGTCGTCTTCGCCGAGATTGTGAGGGAGATGAATTATATTCAGGTGAGCAAAAAGGTTACGGTAGTCGGGCACCATGGGAAGGGATCATAAACTGAAATATTTATGAAAATTGAGGGGCCTGATGCCCGTTGTCTTTCAGTTACTCAAGTTTCACAATTATTTTGCAAACTGCTCGATCCGTGTTTCATGATGAATACATGAGTGTAACATGCGACCGACTGCTAATGGAAGATCTGTTGGTAATGAGTAACCGCTATTACCAATAGATCATTCCATTGGAAGCTAATATTCAATATAATTAATGTGAAATATTGAATATTTAGAACAAAGCGAAGAACGACAAAGGATGCTGCAGCATTATGTGAAGACGATACAGGTTATTCCCCCAGAAGATACCCCTCCGTTTCTCGTTTCCACTCTGTTACTTACTAGGCCAACTTACCTCCGTTACTCCAGCTCCAATTCACTTTTTTGATGTGATACATACTAATCGATAATAGGTTCCTCTGTACATACCATTCTTCTCGTTTGCCGTTGCTCGAACCAGTGCCAATTTTGTCTCTAGAATCAACTCCTTTCCTCTCGATTAGTAGTCATTTCCCGGTTTGATTGATTAATCCTGATCGAAACTTTGTCTAGCCTTCTCCCTCTTCCCATATTTCGATCACTCACTTTGTCTATTATGATCCTCTCACCGGGTTGTCTCTTCTCCCCACTAAAAGTGCTTCTTCCATTCTTCCATTTCGACAAATTTGCATGCTGAAAAAATGCGACCCTATTGCTCCAACTCTCTCCCCATGTATCATTTCGGAATTCACTTAATTCTTCCTTATCATCACTACCATTTAATATTCGATTGTCTCACTATCTATAAGTGCCTTTTTCGAATGCTCTAATATATTATTATATATTACAATGTATATCGAATGCGAAAAATTGTGCGATTCATCCCTCTCACTAGAGATTTCCGCCCCTATTACGGTCATCCCTGAAGATTGTTCATTTTTGTTCTTTCGAAGCAATAAAATACTTGCTTTTAAATGGCTTTTGAGAAAGAATTGCTGTCGAGAATGGTCGAGAGATCCGGAATTTGGAGTATCTGTAGAGTATCCTGTCAAAGATTGGAAAGTCTAAAAATGGAATTTGAAACAGGAACAATCCGACTACAATGTCTGCAGCAGAGGTGAGATTTTGTAATATTTCAACATCTGTATATCTATGCTTCCTTGGCCTTAAAATTCGTGAACCTCTTGTTCTAGGCACCATGTGTTTCTTATTCTCTATACTTTTAGTGTTTTGACGTGCTTTTATATTTTAGTGAACATAAAATTTTGTAAAAGAGGAACTGCAATTTCACTGGAATATAATTCCCTTCCGTATTTTTTGATTGAAACTGAATGAACTATCGCGAAACTACACGAGCAGCCGGTGAATTTGTGTTCCAACCACGATACTTGTTATCACTGGCTATTAATAATGCCGTTCATCTCAGCTCCGTCTCGATGTGGCCGATCTTCAGCAGGTGCTGTCGCACGCGACTCGTCCTTCCGTCAAGGCACTCCTCCAGAAGGAGATCGCCAGAGTGGAGACACAATTGGCCAAGGTCTGGGAATCCAGAAATTGAGAAAAAAAAGAAATTGAGTGTATACTTGTTAAGAGAATGCAATAAACCTTCCGTTTGCATTGGCAATAAACACTTTACCCTGTAAGCTTCTAGTATTATCGATTATCGCTCCCCTATTTGTCAGGCCGAGAAGGCAGCTGCTCCAGCAGCAATCCCGGCTGCAGCCAAGCCCGCGATGACCTCGTCTATGGCGCCCGTCGGACTCCCGACCGTCAAGATCTCCAACTATGGTGAGCAATTGTGTTGTCTTACAGATGAAACCGAAGTTCGACGTGATAGATTAAAGGTTTTGGGCACAAAATGAATTGTATGCTTCACCTCCGATTTTTGAATTTGGGTTTCACATGATTCACTTAATTCCTAATTGCCGGAGAGTTCAGTGAATGTCTGCTACTAGTCTCTACAGAACAAAAATAAAATACAAATTTATCGGTATTTTTTTCTATGATAAAAGTTTAAATATGTGAGATATTTAATTTTATAATATTTTATCAAGAAGTCTGTTAATAAAATATAGCTGTGCTATCAATCTAATAATATTTGTAATTCCGCAGGTTGGGATGAGTCGGACAAGTTCGTGAAACTGTACATCACACTGAAGGGAGCGGAGAAGGCCGCCAAGGAGGATATCGGATGCGAATTCACTTCCAAGTATGAGATTAGCAATTTCGTCCCTTCCTACGTTGAATATAATCTATTTCACTTATGTATTAGCATTATTGGCACTGATTTACTGTGGAAAACGTTTAAGTTACGCATACAATTTCGCAGCACTAGCGATAACCACAGTAACTCTTACTCGAATTGTTTCACGGTGAGAGTGAGCAAACATTGAATAATCATTTTGCAATGTTTTGTATCATGGTTCATTTCGATGGTAGTTCTAACACTTCGGATTGAAGCTTGTTATTTCACATTGGTACCCATAACAGTCAAAATGTGGGGTTGATAGGTGAGCAAATCGTCAATTAATAAATGACTAATCTGCAGTTCGTTCTCCCTGTGGGCGATCGTCGATGGGAAGAAGCACGAGATGACGATGAGAGATCTCACGAGGGAGATCAATGTCGACGCGTCCAAGTGCAATGTAAGCGATCATGCATTTGAATTGTCAAGTTGAACTAATTGTAAGAATGCATTGTTGGTGATGTTCAAAATCTCCTTTTTTTCTGGAAACATGGTGAATTTGAGTTTTGCTGTTTGTGTATAAGAGGTGAAACAGGTGGTCTATAATAGATAGATGCGTGTCGATCGTAAAATATAATTGGATGGAGATAAAGAATATAGGTTATCGGGTATTTGAGCATGCTATTCAAACCCTTTTGCTGTGAATTTACTTATGGTGTTCTCATATGAAGCCGTAAACATTCATTATCTAATCGTCTTCCCTTGGGTGTTCGAAAATAAAATATTATTGGATTCATCTGCTATTTTCAATCCTGTCCATCTAGCCAATCTCCATCTATTTTCAGCAGAAGACGGACATGCTGGTGGTGATGTGCCGGAAGGCGGAGGACGGGAAGAAGTGGGAGTATCTCACGAAGACCGAGAAGATCTCCAAGGAAAAGAGGTATGGTTATCCTGGGGGGAGGGGATGGGAAAGGGTGAATGGAACTAGGAGCATGCGCGTTTCGCAATGTGTACAAGTTTTTTCAAGGTTTAATGTAGGCGACTTTCTCTTTCAATGTAAAAATAAATTAATTCTATGATAGCAAAAGGTAAAAAATTCTAAACAGGAAGCAGCATGGCACTAGGAGCACTCGCATTTCACCATGTGTGCAAGTTGCACAGTTATTTTTCAAGGTTGATGTAGTTGACTTAGGTACCGCAATAGGTATTCTTCAAACACCTAATAAAATCGCTAGCTCGAATGGATACTATGTTTTCGCCGATGGGGATTCTATTAGTTAAAACAGAAATTCAAAAAATCGTAAGACAACAAAAATACAGCACTTTCAAAAATATTCCAAATTTCCATGCACCTACCGTACTTTGTGTAGAGTTTGGTCACATCTTGGGCCAGACATTTTACAAATTTTTTTAATTAATTTATATTCGCATATTAAAATAGATTTTTTTGAATTTTTTTCTTCATCTCATCCTATGCATGCCTTAAATTCATTGTTAAGCCAGATTTCGATAGGAGGTATAATATTTATTCAGCTACCGTCGGATTTCAAAGATGCATAGTTGACTATGTTTCAAGGCCTGTAGCGGAGGTTCGACTAAAAATCGGACATTATGCGCAGTGTGGGGGTGGTCTGGAGAGGTTTCAGGTTACTACTAAAACAAAAATAGTCACTGTACACGAGGAATCCAGGAGAAAAATGAATATTTTTGAAAAGAAGTTCAAAAAAGCGTGAATCTGCCATGTTTCAAGGCCTGTAGCAGAGGTTCGACTAAAAATCGGGTCTTACGAAGCGGTAGGTGGTGATCAGGAAGGGTTCGAGGCTGCAGTAAAAGTAAAAATAGTCACTGTACACGCGGAATCCGGGATAAAAATAAAGAAACCTAAACTTTTAAGGAACTCCAAAATTTTCAATGGCGATTTTAAGAGGCTCAGAGGACTTTATGAAATTTTAGCGTAAACGATTCGAAGGAGTAGATCAACAGCTTTCTATTGAGCATAATTGTGAGACTACACATTCAGTTAGAGCGAGAAAATCGATAAAAGAAAACATTTGGGAAATCGCGAAAAAACGTGGTGTACGACTTAGCTGAACAGCAGAAACGCCCACCCTCTGCGGCACCTAAGTTGACTTTCACTTTTTCAATATAAAACAATATTTGGACTAGGAGCACATGCATTTCGTCTGGGATACACATTGCCTGTTCTTCATTGAATTCGATAACCTCACTCCATATCGTTTCTAAACCAATCTCATCCTTCCATTGCAGCAAGCCGAAGCTGGATGCTCCCAATGACTCGACGGACCCGCAGGAATCGTTGATGGGACTGATGAAGCAGGTGAGAAAGGCGAGGAGGAGGGGGAGTTGACTAGGGATCGGGGTAGAGAGTACGGTGAAGAAGAGTCTTGCTCGCGTATTGGACTTCCGGTTAGAGAGTCGATATGAGGTAGGGATAGGAGGAGGCACATAGTGCAATAGAAGGGAGGCTCGAATCAGCACGCATCAAAGATTGGCGTTGTTAGAAAAACTGAAATTCATAATTGGTCACCTGGGGTGATCTGTGTTTCACGGTCGGTACGTATGGAAGTTCAAAGAATTAATATCATTCATAACTTTGTGGACTACCACATACATAATCAGTGACCTACCGTACCCTCCACCATATCCACAACGTACCGTAATCTCATACCGTACTCTCCTTCAGACATACATGAAAAAGCTAGTGGAAAACTACTTGGAATTTGAAAACATAGCCCGCATTTAACGTTTTCGTTGGTAATGTATGTTACTTACTATTCGCAAACGTGCCCCGCAGAATTAGTGGGTTTCCAAGGTCTTTTTCATAAACATACCCCGCTTTCGAAGGATTTTGGCACATAACTTTTTCAAGTATGTCTTCAGATGTACGACGATGGTGACGATGAGATGAAGAGGACGATTCGTAAGTCGTGGCACGAGAGTCAATCGAAGAAGGGAATGGCTGGAATGCCAGGAATGGACGGATTCGAGATGTAGAATGATGATATAGATCAGTTTTATCACGCGTTTCACTTAAGGATTCGATGAAAAGGGCGATTTCATTGCACATCGCAAAATGCGCCACCCGAGTTCTCTTCAGTTTTTGATGGCCACCTATCAGGAGAACTCCCCTGTGAAAATTTCAGACCTTTAAACTCGTTCGTCTCTCCAGGAGGCCACGTCAAAGTTTGTCTTTGAGCACATGTTTTTCGATTTTATCTCAGCGCCGCGATCAGATAATTTATTGAGCCCAGGAGTAAAATGTAGCATTTTTCATGCTTTTTCAGATAGAACAGGTTGAAATTTCATTTTCGAAAAACTGCGACCGCCCTGATCGAAGTAAAATACCAGAGATGGAAACTCCGCACTTTTGGTCTAGATTGAAAATTTCAAGGTCTGAAATTTTCACAGGAAGTTCTCCTGATAGGTGGGCATCAAAAACTGAAGAGAACTCGGGTGGCGCATTTGGCGATGTGCAGTAGAGTATCGAAATGTTAGCTGAAACGCGTGTTATGTCCTTTGATACTCAACTCGTTATCGTTTACTGTTGTGTTGTCCAGTGAAGTTCAGTTATGGATCCAGATAAATATTGTATCAGAAATGATGATGAACTGAGGAGATAGCATACCAGGCAAAGGAATGAAGAATTTGTTCTTACGAATTTTCCGGACAATATAATGAATATATTTGTGCACTGTTTCTTCAATAAAAGTGTGCTGTTCATTGCATTTATTCCATTGAGACATCCGTGCATGCTATGAAGAGAACTGTGATGGTAATTAGTTCTAACGGTTCCATCGTATTTCTGACGATGGGGCAGCCTCCATTCGAAGCTCCACTGAGGCAATTACTCTATTAGCATGGTTCGTTTTTTGTAATTTGGGAATACACATTGTTTTAGAACTTTGTAAATGAAATCAATACACTTTTACTCGATTCCCACTCTTTCAACAGCGATGAATCATTGCGCACTCCTAGATGTATACATTGAATAAATAATTGGAAACAATCTTCCGTAAACTGCCACTCACCATTATTCTGCTTTCTAGCATTTGATCTTCTCTGCAAACTTCAGCACAATGAGGACAGGACAATGAGGACATTGACAATGAGGCCTATTTTTTTCTTATCTATGTCTGACTGCTTTAGCTGACTCATTGACTTAAAGGGGGAGGGGCACGAATATTTTCTCACATAAGCTGAGCCTGTGGGGTAATAGGGATGCTATACCCGATCACAGATCACTTTATCCGAAGTTCTAGAAATGCCTCTGAACCTCACTACGGATTTTTGAAGTTTCATTGATTGTGCAGGCACGATTTGGGGTACTGTATTCTTGTATTGATTTCACTCGATTGACAGTCGAAAATAGCAGCAATAGTGAGGTTTGCACACGGCGGGAGTCGAACCAGCGGGTGCTGGATAGCGAGGCAAAAGCACATCCACTAGGCTAAGTGCCGTCATATTCGTTGAGTCTAGACGGCCTAGATAAGGGAGAGGAGAGAGTCAACCGCTGTGCTGATTACTGTAGTTACAGCGGGGTGCAGGCACGTCGTGGTAGGAACCACCAATTTCGATTCGTGCCCCTCCCTCTTTAACCGAACTAAAGGTATCGATAAATTGTTCGAATTAAAAGAAGCAAAATTTCAGGCTGCCTTCAATCTCCAAAAGTATATGGATAAGCAAGATAATAATGTTACATTTGCTATTTTGAAAAAAAGATTCTTAAAGATTAAATGTCACAACAATGAAATTGATCGACAATTGTCGAGGTCCTTATATTCAAATAAAAACAATCTGATTGCTGAAAATTATTGACTGAATCATAAATATTTATGATTCAGATTTACTGAACGTCACTCTTAAACGTGCGTTCGAATTCAAAGGAAAACCTTCGCTTACGTTTACTTTTGCCTATCTACTTCAATGAAACTATCAATAGCCCTCATGATGTATCTACTTTAGAAGAAAATGTACACTTCTTGATAGTTTCAGCTGCTCGAGGTCCGTCCTCTCAGAGTCTGAGAGACCCGAATTCAATTCTTGCAGTACTGTAAGAATTCGAGGTCCGTCCTCTAAGAGTCTGAGAGACCCGAATTCAATTCTTGCAGTACTGTAAGAATTCGAGGTCCGTCCTCTAAGAGTCTGAGAGACCCGAATTCAATTCTTGCAGTACTGTAAGAATTCGAGGTCCGTCCTCTAAGAGTCTGAGAGACCCGAATTCAATTCTTGCAGTACTGTAAGAATTCGAGGTCCGCCCTCTCAGAGTCTAAGAGACTCTCAAGCCCCCAAAACCCACCGTCCAAAAATCACTCCATCCACTTTGGAGACCCCGGGTTTCAAACACACCACTGTTAAACCATGATCACGGACCCTTTTTTTCAGGTCTCTGCGGTCCATTCGACAGCGGAGAGGACGTACAAAATGGACAGATCACATTTCATTTCAGGTGTTGAGTTCCCAACTCAAGCCCCCAAAACCCACAGTCCAAACCCCCAGTTCATATCTAAGTTGCATTCCATCAATCAATCAATCAATCAATCATTTATTCGCGAGTCAAGGCGAACAATGTCGTTCTTCCACTCAGTACGATGTTTTTTTTACGATGTGCTCTGCATATCGATTGCCAATTTGTTCCATATTGTTTTGTTAAATCATCTCTCCACCGTACTTTTGGCCGTCCAACTGGCCTCTTTCTCTCCCACGGTAACCCTATCCCCTTCTACACTGTAACCCTCAAGTCGCCTTATGCCTCCTCCACTCATCCCTCCCGACCACTCGGCACGCGCGCACGATAGTCGAATGAAGAGTGACCCCCTCTCCTTCTTTTCAATCAACTCGGATTATTCCTCGAGTCGACTCTCGCTAGTAAAATTACTCTCTTATTTCACACACTCTCTCGCCCTCGATAATCGAATCAATTGCCCTCGATTCTGGTGACAGAAATATCGGAATGCGTATAGGTATATCACATTTTTAAAATGATACGATTGTAATTGCACACCTACTAAACTATTCCGCGCGGCAGACGCGTTAGCTCCGCCCACTTTCACTTCGTTTTGCGCGTTTTTCGCCTATTTTCACTATTTTTTCCTAGTGTTTAATGATAAAAAACGATTTCTGGGATGTTTTCGCGTTCATTAAGCACCAATTTTATAATTAATGCTTAATTTTAAACGCGGCCTTAGTTTAATAGCAATTTCGTTACGCGCGGAACAAGAACCAACTTTGCGTCAAAATGTGATAGGTGGATACAGTGTATTGTTTTTGAATAACATCATTTAAAATGCGCTATCAATTGAGTAAGAATATAATTTCATCACCCAATGTGAATAGTAAAGATAGTTGATCGCTTGTGCCCACATTATTCAAAAACGATCGTGGAAAATGCAGAAGTCCGATAAAGTCAGACAGAGATTAATGCGAAAATGCAAAAGATATCGCAACGAGCAGGGTTCGAACCGATGCGGGCAATGCCCATTGGATTTCAAGTCCAACTCCTTAACCACTTGGATATCGCTGCTGTGCTACCAGACGCATCCGTTTTCATACATAGACGACATCAGGATTGCAAATCATTATGCGTGGATTCGGAAGAAACAATGATCTCGTTACAACTGATAGACTGTTGTGGTGATGCTTCACAGAACGAATAAAAAACGATCCCTCTCGCGAGGTTGCATTATTTATTGGCACAATAAAATATGGGAACAATATCTCCCTTTTCGCTCAGGGTTAAAGTTTTTACAACTCTGCCTTCGGCTGCGTCGATAGATACACGATTGTGACGCTGTCACTGTAGTAATTAACTGAAAATTAGAATTAGGAACTGTTACATTTTTTGATCTATCACTTACTTTCAACAGTTCTGCCCAGTTCCTCATCGTCATCACTTCTATACGATCCCTTGGGAAGGGGTCGCGATCCCGCATCCGTTCCATCCATGATCTCGTCTTGACAATGAATCACAAGCGACATATTTTTCTTCAGAGCCGCTGTTTTCTGGAATTACTCAATTCATGACAAACAGTTACTGTAGAAGATTTTAGTACTCGGAGAAGCGTGTCCAGATCGTGCTTAACTATTGTTGTTCTGTCTGTCAGCGCATTGATGTTCACAATAACACTCTTTATTCCGGCGTTGAATAGTTTAACAAGAAGGTCTAATAAGTATGCCGATTTCTGAATGAAGTTTGCATACAATGTAAAAGGGTTAGGGTAACTCACGTCTTCCACTCCATTTTCGATTTCGTTCGTATTCAACTTTGAATCGCACGTGAGTATCCGCCCGAAAGCCGACCACAATCGACCGAAACCTACAAATCCTGAACTGAAAATCAAATCTCTAGCTGACTATGTTTTTTTTTCATACTGTGTCGTTCGACATTAATTTTTCCATTTTTCAATTTCCATACCTCGGTCTAGTCTCTCACGATCACTGTCATAAAATTTGCACGAGCTAAACGTAATCTCCTCGATGCCTGCGAGCGCTAATCCGACTGAGAATTCGTCTGAAAAACAACATTTTATTTTTTTAAAAATTTATTGATTCAAATTCAAATATATTGGCCAAAATAGCACACCTCGCATTGTTAGAGTCAATTCAGATCGACTTTTTCCTTTGGGAATATTGAATGCAACCTTCTTAACGCGAATCAAAGCGAAAAATTCATGAACTTTGCACCTAAAAGAACCAGCATAATTTATTTTCCGCAATAGCACTCGTATGGTGATTGCAAAACGTCTTGAAAAGTAAATAGCTCACAAATTTGCATCTGTCACATTGTCAACGATAAATGTAATTTTGTCAATATTGCATCCAGTGAGAAGGATGGAAAGAGCTTCGAGATTACCGATGTGAAATCGAAAATGCTGAAATATATCAAATAGAAGTTAATTGGTTTAAGACAAAAAAACATTGTGACCCCACCTCAGAAAGCACAAGATGCTTGATCTTTGCAGCTTTAAAGAACCTGTAGCCAGGATTACTCTGAGCAAAAACGTAGGGCCAATAAATCAAGGCTATCCGGAAAACAAAGGCGAGCCAACAAACAGAAAAGAGATAAAAAGGTGAAAAGTGAAAACAAGATAAGGGCAAAAAATCAGAAAAGATCCAAATCCAAAGATATTCTATGAAGAACCAAAAAATATAGAATAGCCAGATGCTAATCTTCGGTGGACATTTGAAAAAACGCCAGCAATCGACCTGAAATATGATAAATACTTGCTGAAAATGGAAATGCTGAAATAGACCAACCTTCCCTGAATCACACATTTTTCTTTCCGTCATATAAGCCTGTTCATGATAGATCATAAATGGCTCAGATTTGAACTTTTCTTCGATATTTGTATAAAGAAGAATCATATTTTGTTTGGGATGCTTCAAAAAATATTTAATACAATTCAAAGTCTGGTTATTGGTACCCATTCAAGCTTGACCCACTCCATCTCGCATGGTGGAACGAATTTTCTCATGCGTCGGCAGGTCTGGAAAGTTTTCATCTCTGGTATGTTTTTCTCAGTGTTTTTTTCCTACCTCAATCCCCAATGAGAAAAGATCAAAGGGGCCGCTGGGAAACCAATGATAATTAGCCTGGGAATCCACTGTGAAAATCAAAATCTTATTGGTTTCCCAGTAAATTCTCACTAGTTTCCAGTGGCCTCTTTGATCTTTTTCTCATTAGAGAGTGTGGTAGGAAACTAATGAGAAAAATACCAGAGATGTGAGTATGCAAAAACGTAGTATATCGTACATCACGCACATTACCGAACAAATGAACTTTTTTTAAAACTTAAAGTACTTTTTTTACTTTTCGCGAATTCGCGTTTACAATTCCTAATTTTTGTTTCATATTTTTTGTCCACCCGAATAAGTGGACGAATACAAAAATTGGCTGGTGAAATATTATTTTAAATGGGTGAAAAATGAGAGCCGTTCCCGCTATTTTTGGCTTAAAATACGGCTCTACCGTAATCATATTGTCATCATCAGTTTCTCTAATTTTCCTCTATTACGGATCTCGTTTTTCACCCATTTGAAACAATATTTTAACAGCCAATTTTAGTATTCGTCCACTTATTGGGGTGGACACAAAATATGAAACAAAAATTAGGAATTGTAAACGCGAATTCGCGAAAAGTGAAAAAAATACATTTGTTCGGTAATGCGCGTGATGTACGCGTGATGTAATTTCGTTGAATTATCCGAAAAAATTAAAAACATATACTATTACCCGACTAAATGCGATGTGGTCGGTGACGGGCAGACATTTCGTAATCATATCCAGTATTTCGGGAGGCAAGTCAGACGGTGTAGTCATGATGGCTGGAACAGAACGTTGAGGAAATGAGAAGGGGTGATAGAAAATCTTGATTGATATTATGAAAATGAAGAGAACAAAAGAAGAGAGAGCAGATAAAAGAAGAGAATGATTGAATAGGACGATAATTTTACCAGTAAGGATAGTATTGTTATTATTGTATTATTATTTGAATTGATTATTGGTAAGCTCAAGTCAGAAGAACGCGATTATCGACGCTTCTTTTGATGTGTGACAGCAATGCCTGTGGGAATTCTTATGATATTATATGAATTTGTTTGGATCTCCCCTGCGACACTGAACCTCCTGCAAGCACAAAGTCAATTGCAATCCAACTATGCGAATTCGCATTATCTCTCCACGATACTCAGACTGAAACTACGGTATCGACGATACGCGGAAGTTGTCAGTGGAGCAGGGACAAGCTTAGTGCGAGTGTGACGCTGACTGAATGTACTGAAGCGTACGGTATATGATGTACGATACGGTGTGATTGCTCAGTGAAGTAACAATAATAATTTATTATTACAAGCCAGGGAAAGGGATAGGACGGGGAAGAGGACGTGATGAGGGTACTGAAGTGAGATCCGCGAGGGAAACTGTAGTGACTGAGGTGATACCCGCGAAGGGTATTTGAATGACTGAGATCCTGAGGATCTATGACTGACTGTGAGGGTCTTGGCCCTGCACAGTGTAAATGACTCGTAAGTGAAATGAGGAGAGGTTCAGTGTAACTCCGATGATTGGAAGGAGTGAAACCCTTTTATAGGCTCGAGGCGGAGTATGTAAAATGAGCGAGAGTGAAGAGAGCAGACATGCAAATTGATTGCTAGACGTGCTAATTGGGAAGATCAGACAGAAGGGGTAAAAGTGCACATGCAAATTGCGTTGGACGACAACGACAATATTACAGTACAGTAATTGAGGGTATTGGGGACTGATTTGATTGAGGTGAGATTGATAAATGATTGTGATGAATAGCGAATTGCGTGAAAGTCGCTATACCAACCCTCAAGCGGCCGTTCAATACTCCATCGCCTGCAAAGCTACCCGATCGGGTCTCGTCGCCGATATCAAGAATCGAAAGGAGGCACAAGCACGGCATGCTGCAACGATAGGAAGGAGCGTAACACGGGTGATGCAGAATCTGCAATCTTCAAAGAAACGCCTTCTCCACAGTATTAAGCGCCATGCATTTCGGGAGAAATGCATGGCGCTTAATACTGTGCTTTACCCACTGCGCTAACAGTGACATCTCCCACGAGGCCTGGGAGACTAGCTATATTCTCCTCTCCTCCCAATCCGCCGAGAAGACGCCTAGACATCCCCCATTGCATTTGGGTGAAAATAGGTTAATTTAGATATAATAGGTTTATTTATCAGTTCAATATCGAAAAAAATACCTAATATTGTACCATACTGTGCTAATTCATTCATGGGTTTACTGCATAATTTTTATCGCTATAGAAAATCAACAATAAATACAATATCATTAACGAACGCAAATACAAATCTACACAAACATTCAGTTTCACAAATAAGGTCTTTGACCAAAGATCAAAGAAGACAGAAATAAGTGCTAAAGTAGAACATGCCGTAAAGACTCTAGTCGTGTGAAATTCCTAATCCAGGATACAATCTTAGGAGGGAAACGAGTCACTTCATACAAGCGTAAAACGTACACTAATCACTCATCAACAATTCAACTACAAGGTACTATAAGAACACATCATTAAAACAAGTGAGGTTGAAACTGGTAAATATATACTGTAAGCTACCTACTATTCTAATGTAAGTTGTACCCATGGCTAAAACAATAGTGAATACCTCAGTACCTTAGTAAAAATATGAGCGGGGGAGGGGGGCACGGTAGTCGACGCGTCCCTCTGGCTGGTTGCTGCAAATTGACTGTAACATTGAATTTAAACAACTTTGTTCTGAATGAGAACAAGATGAGCAATACGAAGTTGATCGCAACCAGTGAGAAACAGTGATATTCATAGGTTTGTGTATAATTGACAATGTTTACAATCAGTTAAGAAAGAACCATTCTAATTTGTCAAGTTCATGCTAGAATCTGGCAAGAATTTCCAACGTACTTGCCTTTACCGACAGAAATAGGCAGCATTTAACACGCATAAAGCCTTATTATACATGCCAAATATAAAAGAAAGAATAAATTGGTGTGAGAAAGTAGTCTTACCTGTATCTCCTGCCGCCGTCGCTGCCCTGGTTCCAATCGACGTCCAACATCTTCGCCGACCTTGAAACATATCAATTAAAGGAGGAGTAACAGGAATGAATGTCAGAAACTCCCACAACGAAATCCCGGGACTTGCAAGTACAGTAGTTAGCCGTTGGCTCTTTGCCAAAGTACCTATTCCCTTCTCCCGTCCCTTGTTTGCGAGAGGGAGGAGTGCGATAGATGGGAAGAGACTAGGGGAGACAATGGTAGATCAAGGCGTACTCTCTTCCCAGTCAAATCCTCAGTTCAAAATCCCCGCCGTTTCCTGGACTCAGGGGAATTCTGGCACTAGGCCAACTCGCAATAACTCGGTTCATTGATGTCGTAGAAACACGGGAGTTTCGGAAAGCTCATATGGTTATAGATTGCTACAATGTGGCGTTAACAGATTAGTCACCAAAATATTCATGTTACTCCTCCTTTAAACATAAATTTACACAAAAACGACAATGTAATCATAAAAACAGGCAATTAATGCTTGAGAAACGAAAATGAAACTGGAGCCGGGCGCAGAGCCGGCAAAAGATAAAAATTAAATTTCTTGTTTTTACCCTGTTTCTTGCCCTGTTTTTTTATGAGAAGAATTACTACCTAAGAACGGAGCACGCCGAAAGAGTAGGTGCATGTATCGACTGTTCCAAGGTAGACACATAACTTATTGAAAGGTATTCCTTTTCAGGTTCTAGCTAGATTCGAAACACTCTCCGAAGAGGCTCAGAGACAAGTGAAAGCAGTGCTTCCCTTTGAGACTCTTCAGAGACTTCAACCACAGGATAGAGTTCGAACTACTGACTTTCTCGGCGGAGCCCTTAAACGAGAATATCCCTGGCACTATTTCAATATGGATGTCGATTATTTGGTGTACTTTATCACGTCTCATATTCTCAACGAAAACGGCGTTCTGTAATGTGTTTGAAACATAACATTCTGTGATGTATTGAGAATTTATAAGATATATGCATTTATCTATCTGGGGATTTTGTTCGAACTTCGAAGAGATTAGTTCTTTTTGTTAACTCCGCATTCTTTCTTAATTCCGCATTCGCATTCCCAGTCGGCGAATGAGGCACGTCTCACGTACTCCTGAACGGAAAGTTATGATTTGACAGGATCTGAGGGGAGGGGGACACTGTTCAACGTCCTTGTTCAGTACGATCTATTAGGTTTCGTTTTCCTCTTCTGGCTAGAACCCCGAGTTAGATAGCTTCGGTTTCTTCGGTTTAGGGAGGCGGTTGGGGTCGAGAATAGGTATGTAGTTTACCTTGAGAGCAGACAACGGCAGCCATCCGCCCTTGCTGGTCTTGGATGCGAGCTCAGGAACGAGATGAGCCTGAGAAAATAATTAATTCTTTTCGTTTTTTGAATAAAATAAATCGTGAATAAATCAACATCATTGCGCAAAAAATGCGCGAAACTATCTATAAACTATACATGATGCTACATTACGGCTACATAAGAAACGATTTCATCGTCTATTGATTTATAAATTAAAAAAAATTCACTGACAGGGTAGATGACGTGCTCATCGATGGGATTGGGGTCGTGCTGGAGGATTCTGACGACGGGAGGAGAACTATTGCGGAGCTCGATCACGAATCCGGCTGAGGTCGTCAGTTCAGTCTGCAAGGAAACTTCACTTTAGAAGAATAAACGACGACATCTATCTTATATTTTATTACAAATTATGGCAAACAATAAGACAAACCTTGTGAATGCCGAGTACGATCATGACAGACAGCGTCACTTCAGTGTGAGAGGCGTATCCGATGAGCTTAGTCGACGCCTTTCCAGCGACCGACGATTCAAGGGACTGAAATGCATCTTTTCTTAAAAATCTGATTATTTTCAGTCTGATCGCACGACTCCCCCACTACATGAAGAAACTCGAAACAATACGACTAAAACTCAAACTCATCGTATCAGGAGAGTCCCCCTCCACTCCCACTCCACCTTATCAATGATTCATTTGATCTCGGTGTGCCTCGGGCGTAGATAAATTATTATTATTACAACTAACCGAGATGATGTGATTGCCCCACAGACCGCCCATCATCTCCCTGCACGGCTTGTGCGACGCGCACCGATTCATGTGATTCTCGGCTGGAATTATCGATTGATTACGGTAGTCAGGGGAATATAGATTGATTACGGTAGTCAGAATGGCTAACCGAAAGAGAGGAAGGCCTTCTTGATCGTGGCTGCAGTGTATTTGGCCAGGGTAGGGTGCGACAGCCATTCGGGATACGTGGCGTTGAAGAAGTCCTGAAATAAATATAAATTACAATTCAAAATTATAACCTAATCATGGCCGAATAATGATTACTATGGCAAAATTTAAAGGAGGAGTAACATGAATATTTTTGTGACCAATCTGTCAACGTCAGATTATGGCAATCCATAACCATATCAGAGATCTGAAACTGCTATGTCTCTACGACATCAATGAACCGAGTTATAGCGATTTGGCATAGTTCCAGAATTCCCCTGAGTCCAGGCAAGAGCGGGGAATTTGAACAGAGGATTTGATTAAGCATGCGCTTTCGATTTACATATGCCTGTCTCCCTCCCTCCCCTCCCCTCCCTCCCCTTCCCTCATTTGACTACAGTGTCTTGCAAGTCCCGGGTTTTCCGTGTGAGAGTCTCTAGCATTCTTTCCTGTTACTCCTCCTTTAATTCAATTACTAATAGCAAACTGATCACCATGTTGATAATGTTATCAGCGATATCGGCTGCATTGCTGATGGTCGGGTCGCGACCGTCCTTCTGGAAAGAAAGATCAAAGATCAGTGAGAGATCAAAGATCAATCTCGAACCTCCTTCATGTAGTCGAGAAGTGGCTTGGACTTCTCCACGAGTTCCTTCAGATCGGGAAGAGTGTCCTTTGAGATCGGAGCCCACGCTGAACATGGAGAATCACAGGTAGGCCAGGATGAAGAATTTGTTTCTGATGGGAGTGCTAGGAATGAAAAGGCGAATTCTTCATTCTCAGACAAACAGGGGGGAATGCTATGACATACCGCTGTCTGAGTTGACACATCCCTTGACTGAGTACATTCTCAGCATGGGATCATCGATCGTGTAGGGAATGGGCGTCTCGAGGCCGAGCTTCTCCTCAAAGAATTATTCTCGTTTTCTTTTTTATCCGCCATTTCTATCATCAGAGAGATCGAAATGATAATCAGACTCTCGCTAACCTTGGTCCATCCAGGCCATTTGGAGGTGTCGAAGAGACCAGCGAGAGCGGACTGAAATGCAATTTATTTTCAGCTTAAACGTGTTATTAATTCAGAAAGAAATCGCATGATTCATCATGAATGCAATCTTTATCGGCCATTCTGAACGTTTTTATTAGTCATTCCGAAACACAATTTTATCATCGTTGATCAAAAGAAATTTCTTTTTCGTTGATTCAGATTTTTTCCCTAATTGGCATGATACCATGCAATAATCAATACATCCTTCGCTTTTCTCTATCACTATTTTTCCGAATGACATTCGAATTGGAGAAGTTTTCATCAAATTAAATTTCAGATAATAATCCCCTCACCTGGAGTGTCATCTTGCATCTGTTGGCGCTGCTGGAGTAGAACTTAGCCTGGTCGGCCTTGTAGTCTGTGTCGATGAATTTGCCAATGAATGAGCGGACTTCTTTGCCCAGTCCGAACGCCTGTCTCTTCCCGATCTGCAATTTACTTGATCTATATATGGACAACGACATTCGGTAGTATCGCGCTCTTCCATCATTCACAATTTTTCAGGTAGAAGATCACTTTTGCTTGATTATTTCAGCAAAAGTCGATGATCGTGCAATTCATTTGACGTGCGCTTTCGATCAACTTTCACGCTGTAAAGAACTTCTTATTACTTTCTCCCACTTTCACTGTGACTTCGTTGTTTGGTAAGCACTCCAGCATCACGTTCGTTTGATACACAATTCACCGATTTGATACACAAGGAAAATCAAGTTTAGTAGCGGCCTATTTGTGACTGAATGGATTCAGAGCTTGAAGAGTAACCCGTTTCTCAGATTTTCAATTATTAGGCAAAATATGAAAAGAAGGCCTGATAAAAATTGAATATTTTATTGACTCACACTGGTCAACTCCAACGGTCCTTCCGATCCCCAAGTTCTGCCCGTCACATTCACAAACTTCTCCGGGTTTCTATTTCCGTGTCTCGTTCCGAACAACACCAGCACCTGAACATACACAACTTTTCGATGCAGATTCGTTCATTCATTCCATGAATGCCATCAAGCTCAAACTTGCTTCACTTTTTTCCGCAGTGTCTACGTTAGCCAAAAGTGCGATTAGGTGAAGCATAGGTGGCTTTACCTTTGAAAAAAGTAGGTACAATCTATCTATCACAAACCGTCTTGGGGTCGAGGGTGACAGTAGTGTGGTCGGGCGGTGGCGGTTCATTGGCGAGGATGAGAATGGGTAAGAGAAGAAGAAGAGAGGAGCACGCCATCTGAAGGGAATACAATGTGGAAATAAGAAGCAGAGGAGAGAGGGAGAAGGGGACGACGGTTACCCTCTTCTCCTTTCCCATCCTCCCTTTTAAAGCAGCAGCGGCCGCTCAAGGTCAAACTTGAAGCGGAGCGGAATAAACAGATAGGGAGAGAACGGTGAAAATGAAACTGTGACGGATACGCGAAAGAAAGAAAAGAGGAAGCAAACGGTACACTGTCTGTATCCGAATAGAGTAACTATCCGGAGAAGCAAAGACATGCAATTTCCCGATAATTGCAGGTTGGAATAAATGCCATTTCGAATGGAGAAAATAACGAGAAAAGCCAGAGGAGACTAAACAGCAAACTGAGCTTGTTGTGCAGAGAAAATAGACGCGTTTCTTTTGATCTCTCCTTTTTTTGGGCAGTCTGTTTATCGGGTGCAATTAATCTCTCATTTTAATCTCGGTCGTTCGGTGCTTTGAAAATATTGTCAAGGTCGAAGAAAGAGCCATTTATCTGTCAGCTTGTTTAACTCTGATCTATGAATATGAGCGAAACTTTCGGTAGAACACTCATGTAGATATAGCGCGACCATTGCGCAGAGTATCAACATTAATTTACCTATGTTTACAACGAATGTTCACACGAAAGTTATAATGAAACATCTGCAGAGCCATCAATCACCCAAAATTTCAAAATCATTTTCTTTCCACAATTTTTACATTTATCGATAGAGTGTACTTTATGATAGAAATGGCGGATAAAAAAGAAAACGAGAATAATTCTTTGAGGAGAAGCTCGGCCTCGAGACGCCCATTCCCTATCTACACGATCGATGATCCCATGCTGAGAATGTACTCAGTCAAGGGATGTGTCAACTCAGACAGCGGTATGTCATAGCATTCCCCCCTGTGTGTCTGACAATGAAGAATTCGCCTTTTCATTCCTAGCACTCCCATCAGAAACAAATTCTTCATCCTGGCCTACCTGTGATTCTCCATGTTCAGCGTGGGCTCCGATCTCAAAGGACACTCTTCCCGATCTGAAGGAACTCGTGGAGAAGTCCAAGCCACTTCTCGACTACATGAAGGAGGTTCGAGATTGATCTTTGATCTCTCACTGATCTTTGATCTTTCTTTCCAGAAGGACGGTCGCGACCCGACCATCAGCAATGCAGCCGATATCGCTGATAACATTATCAACATGGTGATCAGTTTGCTATTAGTAATTGAATTAAAGGAGGAGTAACAGGAAAGAATGCACGTCAAATGAATTGCACGATCATCGACTTTTGCTGAAATAATCAAGCAAAAGTGATCTTCTACCTGAAAAATTGTGAATGATGGAAGAGCGCGATACTACCGAATGTCGTTGTCCATATATAGATCAAGTAAATTGCAGATCGGGAAGAGACAGGCGTTCGGACTGGGCAAAGAAGTCCGCTCATTCATTGGCAAATTCATCGACACAGACTACAAGGCCGACCAGGCTAAGTTCTACTCCAGCAGCGCCAACAGATGCAAGATGACACTCCAGGTGAGGGGATTATTATCTGAAATTTAATTTGATGAAAACTTCTCCAATTCGAATGTCATTCGGAAAAATAGTGATAGAGAAAAGCGAAGGATGTATTGATTATTGCATGGTATCATGCCAATTAGGGAAAAAATCTGAATCAACGAAAAAGAAATTTCTTTTGATCAACGATGATAAAATTGTGTTTCGGAATGACTAATAAAAACGTTCAGAATGGCCGATAAAGATTGCATTCATGATGAATCATGCGATTTCTTTCTGAATTAATAACACGTTTAAGCTGAAAATAAATTGCATTTCAGTCCGCTCTCGCTGGTCTCTTCGACACCTCCAAATGGCCTGGATGGACCAAGGTTAGCGAGAGTCTGATTATCATTTCGATCTCTCTGATGATAGAAATGGCGGATAAAAAAGAAAACGAGAATAATTCTTTGAGGAGAAGCTCGGCCTCGAGACGCCCATTCCCTACACGATCGATGATCCCATGCTGAGAATGTACTCAGTCAAGGGATGTGTCAACTCAGACAGCGGTATGTCATAGCATTCCCCCCTGTTTGTCTGAGAATGAAGAATTCGCCTTTTCATTCCTAGCACTCCCATCAGAAACAAATTCTTCATCCTGGCCTACCTGTGATTCTCCATGTTCAGCGTGGGCTCCGATCTCAAAGGACACTCTTCCCGATCTGAAGGAACTCGTGGAGAAGTCCAAGCCACTTCTCGACTACATGAAGGAGGTTCGAGATTGATCTTTGATCTCTCACTGATCTTTGATCTTTCTTTCCAGAAGGACGGTCGCGAGAAATAACGAGACAACAACGAGAAATGCAGTAAAACCTGCATTGATTACGCTGCCAAATCGAATCCAAAATTCAAGAAAAAAAGGCCTTGAATTGGAACAACAACAGTAGAAAATATTCAAGCGTGACTGAGTGCAAAAAAGGGGGAGTCCTATATGGATTTGAAAAATGTATTGATGTGATTAGTGTTTAATACTAATGGCACGATTTCACTAATTGAGATGTGTTAACGATTGTGGAATGAATGATTGTAATAACGAATGTTCTGTTCTCTGTTCAATTCAAATGTCACAGAAAAACAGAAAAGAATATGAGAACGAATTCAATGAGTTCTGGACACGAATTACGAAAGCTCTTTTATAGTTCTGTATTCTTCTGTCGATAAATTCTTTACACCAGGTTGTATGAGAAGCATCAATAGATAGACTATTATAATCCCTCTTCAATAATATGAAATAAATTACTGCTTTATATCACAATCAAATAAATTGCTGCTTGCAGGTAAACACAATTGTTTAATTACTGAGTAGCGGGACGATTAATGACCGAAATGTCATACAACAGAATTCCATTTCAATGGAAAATTCAATGAATTTTTTCTTAAAAATAGTTAGAAAATAAAAAGACTGGAGCTAATCACTCCCACTTCACACCTTCTCTCGTTCTCTCCATCCCTTTTCTCACCACAAAATCGTAACGAGACTTCAATGATCAATTCCCATTGAGGGTGATATTTCCATCCTTTGAATCATCTGACTATCGATGTAATAATGCGACTTCATTACTACCGCTGTCAAAGTAAATAGTCCGTCTCTCCAATCCTCTTACTTCCTCACCGTCAGTGCTGCGCAAAAAAATTAACGGTCTCTCATTTCGCAATACTCTCTGGCCGGTTAGATGTAGCAAGAGAGTATGGCGAAATGAGAGATCCGTTGAATTTTTGCACAGCCCTGCTCATCGTGCAGGCTGGCAAATTTATATATATATATTTTTTTTCTTTTCTTCATTCTGACAACGCCAATCGTTTCCCCTTTGCGCTAACTCTTCTACATACCATGAGAAGGTTAGAGAGACTGATCGTTCATTCCTCTCCTCTCTCGCAAGTCATTTTCCCACTCCAGATAAAGCGGAAGGGCGTCCTTTGATGTGCAGAGAGTGTCAATTCACACCTATCCTCCCTCTCTCTCGTCGACCATTAACACACCGGACTGTGATAAGTGGAGCCCTTACTCGGACAAGGAGACACACACAACTATTCATTCCCTAGTGTCGCGTCATGCTTTCGTATGCTTCATTAGGTTATTACCGTCACCAGTCCTAGAGTTTCTGTAATTATGGTTACAATTTGGGCGCCTCTCAAGTGGGTTGAGAAAAATGTGTCCTTCCCTACCATATAAAAAAAAAGGTAAAGGTGTATCCACGTCAAGCGATTTTACAGTCGTACGACAACGCTAGGTGGGACCCACTGGTAAGGCCGCCCCTACCATATGTATCGTGATTTTTATCAACTCGTTTCTCAATTTTGCACCATCAACAAATGATCCAAATTTGCATAGAGACATGGCCCTTCGGCCTCCTCTCTTCCTTGCTCTCTTCATCCTTCAATGGGCTCCATCTCACTCGTGGTCTCCCTCACCCGCCCTTCTCAATGCACTTGTCGATGTGTCGCAGCTCGATTCGGGAATGCCACAACAGGTATCTTTTTTTTTTGTTACTATATCTCCTGTACACAAGTAGCCAATATGTTTCCTCCTGCAATTTCGTTGTCTGGTGCCAGGCTAGACACTTCCAGGATTTCGAGCTCAAAAATTATTCAATCAATCAATATTTCCTTTCTCAGGTGCACATCGCAGTAACGAAGAAGAACACGGAAATGTCGGCCACATGGGTCACCTTCGATGAGGGTGAGCCGGGATGTCGAAATGGAAACTATTATGGATAAATTGGCTCCTATCCTTACTTTTCACCTGCACAGGTGTTTATCGAGACAACACTCAAAGAATAAGGCGCATGACGAAATGTCTTTATAGATAGCAGAAACATCGTCAGACTCAAATCACATTAGTTATTCAATTCATGAATGCCCTTCCAGTTCCGCAACAAGTTCAGTATCGGAAAGTGTTCACATCGAAGCTCAAGACGATTCAAGCGAAAACGACCAAGTATCTAATTTTCCTATGTCACCATACCAATTGCGGCAAATAGGTAATTCACCTACTCTGTCTCACTGATTTGTGTCCGAATGTTCCTGAACCGTAGGTATTTGTGTATTCTTAGTAACAAAACGAAGTAAGGCACGAAAAAGACGCGGTACTTGATATATTGGGTGTCTTTGCCATCGTAGAGTAGTGTTGAACGGTGAAATAGTTTCGGTGTGTTTGTTGACTCCGATAAGCCATACAATTATCAGAACAATGCGCGTCAGATGAAATAAGCAATATGAAACTCAACTGAAACTCAAACAAAAATCAAATTATTATTATTATTATTCATCAGATTCGTGAATCCCACTGGATGGACGCGCTACGTACATCGAGCGACGATGACTGATCTCACACCAGGAGAATCTTACGGTTCTTCCCTTTTCCATTTTTCTTTTTTCGTTTTCCACCGCAGAGATTCATTATGATACCGACGTATTTTTTCAATAAATGTTGATTATGGATGTTGATAAATTGAGCTGCGCTGAATCATTTCACGCAATTCAATTTTTCCAGCTTACCAAGTCGGTCGTCCCGGGTTTCTCTCTAAGGAATTTGTCTTCAAGCAACTACCGCTGCAGCCGCCATACAACATTCTGGTACGAAGAAGTCGATCGGAATTAAAATGGTCGAAGAGACAGTCATAGAATTACGAAGAAATAATCCAGGTCTTCGGTGATCTCGGAGTCTACAACGGTGAGAGTATTCCCGCTCTGCTACAGGATGCCGCCAAAAAAGCGTACGATCTCATCGTGAACGTTGGTGAGGTGAAATTATGATTATCTTTAATTGTAAGCTTGAAGCACCTGCCTTGTACTTCTTTCTACCCGCATGAAATTCAATCGAACATTGAAAAATAGGCTCAAAAATCTCCCGAGATGTTCAGAAAAGATACTTTTGTTTTCTCGTATTATCTGCCGATTGGAATGCATTTGGCCCGAAAGAATGTGATGGGATTCTTATCCAGGTGATATGGCGTACGATCTGTTTTCTAACAACGGCCAAACGGGCGATCAATACTTTGCCACGCTGGAGCCCCTCTTCGCTACCGTACCCTACATGGTCGTGGCGGGAAATCACGAGGCTGAGGTACGGTTATTTATCGACAGTCCTGCAATAAAATCATCAAAATCAGGCAGACAAGAAATAGAGGACTGAATTAGCATGTCTAGCTTGTTCTACGATGATGTTTTACGATTCTGTGCTCAAGCGCGACAAATATCAGTTTTTCAGAAATCAGTAAATTGCAGGAGAATTGGAACGCAAACTACACGACGTACGTGAATTCGTTCACGATGCCCGATGAGGGATACGGAGACAATCAGTTCTATAGGTAATAATAGCTTTTTTTTTCGAAGATTTCTCTCTGGGATCAGCACGAACGAGATATCCGAACCAAATACGGTATTTGAATCTCACCTGATCCGCAATTTGTAAATGGCTATATTTCAATGATTCCCACGTCTGAATCCTTTGCTCGACAATGAGCCTGATGATAATGTCTATCCGCTCAACATGTTCTAAAAATATTTTTTAAACAAAGATTTCTACAGTTTCGACGTTGGACCCATCCACTTCGTAGCGCTCTCCTCCGAATACTATGGATTCTACTATCTCTACGGAATGGAACCAGTATTCAATCAGTACGATTGGCTCGTGAAGGATCTAGAGGTTAGACTACTTCCCTGAACACCCTTTGAAGGCGCTCATGAGTAGTGTTTCGATCTCCACTTCTTGATTAGTTTTCTTTCTGGGGGGGGGGGGGGGGCATCGCACTAGAAGTGTGGAACGAACTGGGCCATGTGAAAAAGTATTTGAGGCAGCGAACAAGAACCGAAAGGATCGTCCATGGATCGTCTCGTATTTCCATCGTCCCTTCTACTGCTCCAATGACAACAGTGAAGAGTGCAATGCATTCGAGAACCGATTGGTGAGGGATCAATCATTTTGTCTTGTTTTCATTGTACTGACCAGACCGACATTTATCAACAGCAGGATTTGATCTGGGGATTCGATCTCAATTAAAGGAGGAGTAACAGGAATGAATGTCAGAAACTCCCACAACGAAATCCCGGGACTTGCAAGTACAGTAGTTAGCCGTTGGCTCTTTGCCAAAGTACCTATTCCCTTCTTCCGTCCCTTGTTTGTGAGAGGGAGGAGTGCGATCGATGGGAAGAGACTAGGGGAGACAATGGTAGATCAAGGCGCACTCTCTTCCCAGTCAAATCCTCAGTTCAAAATCCCCGCCGTTTCCTGGACTCAGGGGAATTCTGGCACTAGGCCAACTCGCTATAACTCGGTTCATTGATGTCGTAGAAACACGGGAGTTTCGGAAAGCTCATATGGTTATAGATTGCTACAATGTGGAGTTAACAGATTTGTCACCGAAATATTCATGCTACTCCTCCTTTAACCCCGCTAAATGAGTAATAAAATTAAAGGTTCGCGACGGATGGCTTCAGATGCCAGGTCTGGAGTCCATTATGATTGAGCAGGTTTGCTGCACTTTTTTTTACAAAGAGGAAGAACAAAGCATCTTCTGTTATCTGCCTGATTCATCGCAAATTCGATTAATAATATCAACAATTCAGGGAGTGGACATCGCCTTCTGGGGTCACGAACACTCGTACGAGAGATTCTTCCCACGAACGCCTACCGCCAAGCAGGTTCGCAGATGGTTTTCTTTCCAGACGACGTCTAATGAATTTTACGACTCCTTGTAAGGGAATTGTTCATAAGAAATTTGGTTCAGCATTGGTAGGTAAAAAGGCAGGAGTAAAACTAACATTGTTTTAAAGGATTTTTTTTAAAATCGCTATATTTTTCAGTCGGACAGTCCGTACACCAACCCCGGCGGGCCGATCTACATCATCTCTGGATCTGCGGTGAATAATACTGATAATGAAATATTGATGTATAAATAGAAAAAAATCAAACGCTCATGAATGCATCTCAATTTCGGAAGTTTTCCAAGTTCTCATTCATTCCATTCCCTTACTTTGCGAAAGATCGAGAATTGGAATGAGAACAAGAGAATTGTTCGGATGAGTTTCACACAATTTACAAGAGGCAAATGGTTTCAGTTGGTTTGATGACATTTGTCCAAAGCTTCCGAAATCATACCAATATCTCCTCGCAGGGTTGCCACTCTGGCTACGCCTACTTCGGAGATCCCGTCGAGTACAGTGCCGCACGGTGAGCGATTTTTCGTCATGATAAAAATCCATTTTCTTCTTTATTATCTTTATTATTATGCCATTGTGGCTCTTAGTTATGAAGACGTTCACGCTACGCCCAAATATAAGGATTAGAGATTATCGATCTTTGATCTCTTTCAGCATCAATGACTACGGCTACTCGAAGATGTGGGTGCCGAATGCGACGCATATCCGTTTCGATCAATATTCGGTCAGTCGATGGATACCTATTAGCTATTTTATGATGCGAAATGCTATCAACTGAAACTCTGCCCTGTATTTTGACAGTTTCGTTTTCCTTAGCTACGCTCCAATTCAATTTTATCTCGCAGGTTGAGAAGGATGCCGTCGTTGACTCCGTCTGGATTGTGAAGGACAAGCAGACCAAATTCGAGAAGGTCAGTTGGTCTTTGATCTTTGCACTATTGTAGTTTAATCTTTGATCTTTGCAGAAGCTGAAAGAGGACGATGTGATCGTGTGTCATCCCAAGGACATGCACTGTCACAAGAAGAAGGAAATCGCAGAGCAATACGATATCAAGCATTGATCTTTGATTTCTGTAGTCTATGTCTCTATTCGGTCCCATTCCCTACGTGTTTGAGTGATTAAAACATTCCTTTTCCGTCCTTGTAGTAGATCAAAGATGTTTGCACGGACTCTTGTCACACAATGAATAAGTGAGAAGGAAGGGGGGATCTATCGAGCACTCGATTTGGGTCAAGTGTATCGAGTCTATCAATAGGAGATGACGGGTCAACCATCTCTCCATTCTGAATGCTTTCTTGTCGGTCAGAGATGCCTTTACACTACTGAATGGCCAAAAAGGGACGGATATTCTTGCAGAATGGATTTCACTGACGAAAGAATCATTAGATAATAAATTTATTTTGGACACGCAATTGCGAAATCGATACAATCTGTGAAACATACTTCAGTTTCACTAACTCCCTTTTCTATTACTAAGAATTCATAATTATTTTTCCGACGTCTTACCTCCCTTCTCTTTTGAATAGTCCTTCCTATCATCCGCCAGCCTGGGAGATAGTCGCCTCGATCAAACAACCCATCTGTTCGTTATTGCCATTCGCCCATTTAAATTGGAGTGTGTGATCAGGTGGCCTCCAATTTCATTAGAAGGCAAGCAATTTGTCGACCTTAGGGCAGTCCTGATCTCGCTGTTGGGTCTGCTTTCTCACCGATTAGAGAAACCGTTGATCACTCGCTCTAACAAAGATCAGTTCTGGTAGATGACATGACGAACATGTTGTATGTTAATGAACATCGGCGATCACAATCTCTTCAAATAACATACTGCCTCATTCCATCTGATCAAAGTAGCATCCACAGGCAGATAGAGTCAAACAATCATTCCGAAACAGCCTCGGAAATTTGCCTAAACCACCTGTTGACCTTGAAAGAGCGCGCGCGAGAATAACGCGAAAACACCTGCCAAACCCCTACAGAATTGATACGATTTCCCACGATTATCGTCTGATTCTCTCCATTTCATCCGCTCTCGCGTCCTTCTCTGATCAATTGCTAGTGGGCGTTCAATGCAATCCTCTTACCTATTTTGATCACTAGCCATGGAATATCAACTATTATTTACACGCTTCGCCCACTGTTCATTCACCCTGTCCTCTATGCTACTATTACTTCCTGACTACCGTATTCGCGACGCAGTTGCTTTAAGGTTACTGCAGCCTCACTAACGCATCAAGCATCTTTCTCTCATAATGCCAGCGTGTTTACCGTATGCCATTTCAAGACACAGTTTCTGGGATTCATGTGAGTTTCAACGATTGACTAACACATCTAATTATCAATAAAAAAAATAATTCTTGGAGGAGAAAAAGGAGCTTCAAAATATTTTAGAAAAAAAAAAAGAAAAATAGATAGAAAAATCGACTACCGTATCACCTTCGGTTTCCAGTCTCGACTGGATTCACCGTAATCTCTCTATCGATCAGTCTATCAGTCCTCAATCAACTACGGACGCTTCCCCCTTCTTATCTTGTTAGCAGATCAGCTGGGTCATCTCTTTCCTTGACTGGGGGAGGGGAAAGAGAGTGACAGACCCTTTCCCCTCTCTCCTTAGCCTAACCATTCCCTTTCCTCTCCCTCTCTAACGGGTCATTCATTGGTTCCCAGGCGGTTGCGCGTTAGGGGAAGACTCGGCGAATCGATTGAACCTCCTCCCTGTCTCTCCTCTATCCCCTCGCTGTAACCTCGCGATAAGTCCCGGTAGATCACTGATTATATCCGTTCCCCATTGATCCGTTGCCCTCTTCCCATAACGTTTTTCGCTAATTTGTATTGCGATTCGAGCTTTTCCTGTCGTTTTTCCTCACTAAACCGTTATTGTTTCCGTTTTCTTAATTATGCCCTCGCTACCTGTACAAATAGCGTTCTCTCCTCTCCTTCCTGTCCCTTTTTGATTGGTTTTGGTAGGTAACGGCCCGGGAAGGTCATTGCTGCCTCATAACTGATATTTTATCGCCCAGATACTGTTCACTGCTTGTATTTCCTCGCGTATCTTCGTTTTTTTTTGTTGTCAATTGGTGGCGAGAGAAACTAGATAGTGTTCGAAATAGAGAGACGTCGCTGATGCTGCTATCCTAGCATTGTACGCGCGCGCTTACTCATTCTTGTGCACTTTCCCTTGCATACAGACAAGCTGTTCCCTCCTTCACTCATATTTGAATGGCTGTGTGACTGGCTATCCAAGTGGTATTTGGAATAGGGAGAATACGCTTTTTTCGCTTCGTTTCGCTTTACATTTCACTATCGTTTCGTCTCCGCTATTCGTAGTTTCCTTATTGTTTCGGCGTTTTTGAATCACTCGTCATGCCATCTTTCCCTTTCCAGATTCGTAGTTTCACCCCGGCATATTCAGGCGAATTAGGCGAGAGACTTCCTCGTTTTTCCTTGCAATGTTTATGCGAAATTTCACGCGCACAGGCGGAAATCACCACCACTTTTTTCGAGAACTAATCAACCCGATGAGCAATACCCCTCTCCCCGTTTCAAATATTCTCTATCCTTGTCTGAGCACCATTGTGAATCCTGACATTTCGTGCCACTCGGAAATGGCAGCTTCCCCTTCCTTCTCTTGGTTGATCAACCAATTAATGGGATCTCACTTAATCCATTGTTTCCGCTCTCTCGATTCCCCATGCTCTCTCGCAGCTTCCGTGTCCCGAGACCCCATAATTGGTGAGTGTGTGAGTGGCGGATATTCAAACCGAGTCGAGTCAGTCGGCCGAGAGAGCAGGCTGAATTGAGAGAGCCCCAGACAACGAGCGAGAGAGCGTGGGAAAGCAGGAGAGTCTCAGCTAGCCCGTTAGTGAGCCGTGTAGCCATTCATCTAAGTCTGCGTTCGTCTCTCGCTTTCGCCCTGTCTCTCGCCCCGTCTCTGCTTCTGTGCCCTCTCCTCAATCCGAACGCTCTCTCGCTTCCAGTAGTAGCCTTCTTCCTCCTCATTTGCATAGGCCTCTAGAGGGGGTTAGTGTGACTACCCCCGGGGGCGAATCGACATTCATTCATCTATCCTAGCAGTGGGGAACAAAGGGGCGACCTCCATCCCTTATTGGATCTGTCTCTGGTCTCATTATTCCTCGTCTCTGGACCCACCCTCTCGCCTCGTATCCGCATAATTTTAGTGAGTCGAGCTGATATTGCTGTTTTCGACCCCTGTGGGGCTACGGTGCCCAGCCCTCACTAGATCATCATTGAGGCTCTCTCAGATGAATCATTTCCCTGCCGGTAGAGGAAGAGTAATCATCCTGGGAACGGCGCGAGTTTAGGGTGCCAGTGGGTCAATATTTTGGCGAGCCATTCGTGGATTGAGGCTGAATCAGATGTGGAACGTTGGGATTAACGAACTCCTTTACGATTGTAGATTTGGGCTTTGAAAATTTACTAAATTATGAGCACAAGTCGATATAAATGGGGGAAATGTACGATTTATTGCATCATCACTTCGTAATCACTCAAAATTTTCATGAGACTGCCCATTGCACTTGGTATCAATGTCACTGGCGCGCGCCAAAAAGGGTGAACACACAACTTTCCTTTTTTTTGTTGCTCATGATACGATTGCTAAGTTTAGCTCTCCTAGCGGGAAAACAGGATTACCGTAGGCAAATGATATCGTAGCATTTCTAGACGACAGATGTTTTCTAGCCGAGACTGCCTTTTGATGTGTTATTGGGAAATATGTTTCCCAACTTTCCATAACCAAGAGCGCATGCGTCTTATTGACATTTGGCAGCTGTTTTTGAATTGAACGGTTTGAACCTTCTTTGATAATATTTCTCAAGCTATTTTCTGCAGCAACAGTAGCATGCTTCCCAAAGCCGTCTCATTTGTTTATTTCTCGAACTCCTCTCGGAGGAAGTCGTTGTCTTCTCCAATCTGAAGCGTGTTCCTTCGACGACGACGTCATTCCATTCGGCTCGTCTTGCGTGTTTTCATCCTCACTCCCTCGTCTTTCTTCTAATTGGACCGCCAATTAGACATGCACGCCTCTCGAGAGAATCGAGAAGGACTCTACTTGTTCTGTGTGATCTCTTGATTGTTAGAGAAAAAGAAAATCAGGCGAAATTGGGAGTGAAATAGTGTGAAAGGAGCAGCTGATTCCGAGTAAGGACGTGACTGACACCTCGTACTACTCTTCGACGAGAGTTTCTTGAATAGAACCTTCAACTTTATACTTTATTTCAACGTTTTAGATACTAAAACAGTTGAAGTAAAAATTCCGCATCTTGCTAGATAGAACCTCCACCCAGTCCGCAATCCCAGAAACCCGCAGCGCGTTTCAAACCAGATTCACTCCTTCCCAACCCATTGCATCTCAATTCCACGTGTTCTCTACACTACTCTAACCAGCGAGAGAGCAGGGAGAATGGAGAGAGTGTCAGTGCTCTGCTCCCTCTCCGCTAACGCGATTTCTTTGTCTGCAATTCGCTTGTGCACATTTTTCGTGTGTCGCGCCTCAGGACATCAATTTGACACCTCCTACAGCGAACAATGCAATTTGCAGCTGGCTTCTCTAACTCTCTCCCTTTTGCCTGCTCTCTCCGCCTTCTCTCGCCTCCTTATTGCTCCACCCCCATCTTTTGCTGTCCATTCTTGCGGCCTTTTTTCCATTTGTCTGGATTTATCTCGAAACGAAACGCAATACGAGAAGAGGAGGAGGATATTGGTGTCCTGTCTGTCCCTCTCAACAGGAATTCGGGCCTGAATTTCCGGCGTTTCCACGGAAATTGAGCGCTTGGTTCGTTTCGCGTGCTCTTTCGAAGACGAATTCGGCGAAATTACGGTCGTACGGGCTTTGTGGGCGTTTTTTTTTTCGGCTGACTCGATGATCGAGAGCATTACGAGTCTAATTTACGAGTTGCGCCCTCTCGCATTTCTCAATAGTCCGAGCGTGTTTTTGAGCAGAAGACGCGCAGTGAATTCGTAATTCGCCCTCAACTCGAAGCTGATGTGAGCCCGATTGTACTTTCCTCCCCCATTCCCGAGTTCCCTCCCTACTACTTTAGAGAATCCACTCGCACTTTCTCTGAATAGCCCCAGGTGTTGGCCAATCGAGATAAGCACAATGTCCTTTTGCTTTCCGAATTATTTGGGCCGGCCAAGGGCTATTTGGGCCTGATCCGCTGCTAGACTCATTCAGGGGATACATGTAGTGGATCTTAATTCGATTTCGGCCGAGAATTCTGCAACTTCGGCAAGAATAATGACCGGAAATCAGAGAAAACCTTCTTTTATCATGAGCGTAAGCTGTCTGATAGCCCCTCAGGTGTAGGAAATCACGCTGAAATGACACACTTGAGGGAAGACGGATTGAGTGTCTCGGATTTCGAGGGATGATGCGCCTGTTGGTGTGTGTGTGGGAAGGGAAACCTTATCATTGATCCCGAGGCTTGAGACGAGTATGATGGATATATCCGACTAGATTTGATACCTCGACACTCCCGAATCCCCACCCCATTTCTTAGTGAGCCAGTGGACCCGTTTTCCACTTCGTCCCTCTCGCCCATAGTGCTAATTACAGTCTTGATTAGTGTCTGCGCTATCTCAATCTCACCTCATCTCTTCAGCCAGAGAAAGCGAGAGACAGTGTGATTGTGAGAGACGTCCTACGTTCGCTCAGGTCGCCACAGGTGCCAAGGACTTTTGTCCTGTCGAGAATGGGATCGAGAAGGCGACCGGGGATAATGAGGTTGCCCATAATTTGCTGGGAACTACCGAGGTTTTGTCTTGTTATTCGCCCGTTCTTACCCCATTCGAGAAACCACATCCCCGTATCTTGGAATAGAATCACATCTGGTGGGATCAATGGCTAGACGGCGGCCTTTATTATAGTGGTGTTCCCCCTTTCTCAGAGATCTACTCTCTTATCGCATGTATGAATCGTTGTTCTATGAATCTGTTGTGGTGGCTATATCCGCGAGTCCTCTTATGAGAGTGGGGAAAGCCGGAAAAACAAGCAAAGTGAGAACTGCTGTGGGGATAGTTCTCGCGATCGCTACACTTTCCTATTTTGAGTTGAAAATGTGGCTGTTTTTCCTAGCCGACTTGAGACCCCGCCCACAACGCACCATGGGCTGTATCAGTTCCCCATTTCGGGTTTGTACTGATCTTCTTGGCGGAACTACTTGCTCCTCACTTTCCCATGCCCTTCCTTAAACCGATTGCCGCTCCAACTCCATAAAGCGCTTATTTTCGGAGATGCGGCGAGGCGGCGTCTCTTTGGTGAGGGACAATGGGCCTGGAAGAGAGTGCAGACAGGAAGGCGAGCGAGAGAGTGTGCGAGAGTGAGAGGGTGCAGGTGCAGTCCGTGTGTTCGTATGAAGGAAGGAGTGGGAGGACATGACCTCCCATCGAGGGTCTTTGTTAACCCCACGAATATCTCTATAGGACTGTCTATCCTTCTTGACCTCAGAAGGAGCCATGGAGCCAATACTCCCGCAAGTTTTTTAGTTGATAGATAAGGGTTTTATTATTATTTCGGCGAGGGTTGTAAAAATGACTGGATTCATTGTCATTCTTTCTGTTGACTAACAAGGGTGTGAATTTGCTCAATGATTCGAGTATTTAAGGTATTTAACTTTATAATTTACTGCTAACCTCTTATGCGCTCGCTCACTTTAAGATGCAATTGATCCTTAGCCTAGTTGGACACGATAGGGGACCGTATATCTTGGGCGCCTTGTAACCTGATAGGTAGCTGTAACAGGCGCGGCAGACCATCTTTCTTATCCGTGACCCTCGGGTCGGTCGTATATTCTTTGTTCTTCCTTACTCTCTCCCTCCTTGGTAGGATCAAGACCATCTGTTATCCACTCATCACTCTCCTTTTCTCTGTCATTTGAACTGTGTCTGAGGCTCTCGACACGATAGTGACTTTTTTGTGGTACTAACTATAGTTTAAGGTTTACGTAAATGTTTTAATGTAGGTTCACAATTCCCTTCTCTACTCTTGTCTGAACAAGCGCGCAATCGCGAACATTGCTCTGCTCTTGCTGTTTTCCCACTCATTGCTCTTGACCGAAGCACGGTCGAAGCACCAACGTCACTACTAGGTAATTGGATAACAACCTTTCCACTGTGTGAGCTAATGATGTTTTGCGATCGTTGAGAGACGACGAACTCTCTTGTCTACGATAAAGTTCGGCGTAATGGTTTCGACATTTGGCGCATTCGTGAAATGTTAGAAGGACTGCGAACTTTCTTCTAAGACAACAACAGCCCTCGTTCCGACCTCATTAGACTATTCCAGTAGCCTCGATTCGTCTCCATTCACCCTATGGCTATTCCATCAAGACGATGAAGAAGCACTCTCTCACTTTCCCCTTATCTCTCGCCAGTCAGAGATGGGGAATGGCGATAGTAGTCTCCTCTCTGAAACTCTATCGCGCACAGCCCCTCCGCACGCTCTAGCGCGCTTTCAGACTCATTCGACGAGAGAGTGTGGGAAACGAGGAGAGCGGAGTAGCCACTCTCTCCATTTCCCACACTATCTCGCCGTGTTTTGGCCCCTCAGACCTGTCTGGACCTTCTCTGTCTCTTGCTCGGAGTTCCAGTTGAAGCGTGAAATGCGCGCGGGCGGCCTCACTGAGTTCATTTCCTGGATCCGTGAGAAGTGGCGCCCAGTCCTCAATTTGGTTGGGTAACACCCCCTCAGAACCCCCCCCCCCCTCTACCCTCTCATTCTCAATATTTCTCCCCCATTGCGTAATGGCCTCTGGAGTAGGTCCTGCCAATCTGGCTTGGTGACTAGAGTCAAGGAGGTATGGAGAGAGTCTTTGTCATTTGGGAACTCGTCTCCACTCACTACTAATCATATCCCGATGGAGCGCCCCCTAAAGCACTCCTCATCTCAATTCGTTGATTTATGCCAAGTACTTGGTAGAGTGCACTCGAAATGACTCGAGAACTCCCCTTATCCCCTCCCTCCTCCTCCCTCCTCAATCTCTGGTTCTCTAGAGATACAACTACTATAGTAGTAGCAAGAGCTGCCCCTGCACAGAGGACTGACATGATTTGGGAAGAGTGTCAGGCATCACCCTTCTTCCTCTCTAATTTACCCCATCTATGGGTCTGCCTGACTAGCGGGAAAGCCCATGCTCCTCATCAGTTGTATACCATGCTCACAAATCTCAGATTTCTCTGAATTGTCTTCATCTCTATTATGGGCGAACATTATTCCATCTAGAAAGAAACATTGTTTCTGATTCGTTTACGATAACTAAATTATTGAAACTCATCGCTCTGATCTTATTAAAAATCGAGAATATAAGTCAGAGCTAGGCGGTGGTAGGTATCAAGTTCTCAAGCAACAATGTCTACACCTGCACCGGAACCAACAAATTCCTGCGGTAGGTCGCCGTTCCAATCACTTCCCCTCCATTGATTCAATCTATTTGCTTGCTAATGCGATAACATGTGATTAGACTAGAAAGAAGTTGGGGGCCCGAGACGAGATTAGGAACACTCGTGCAAAATGGCTTATTTCTCGCGCGCATCTTCAACGTCGACAGAACTCATTCTCGACGAGACGTCTTCTGACTGGTTTAGACCCCTCCAGACACTCCGTATCTCCCCATTTTGCTGATGTGTTGATACGTTTTACCTCACAAGTCGCATCTTTCCCTTACATGATGCAAGTTTGTCGATAGTCTCTGTGCATGGGGTGCACTTGTTTGTTCGTGTGTGTCTCACTCACGCTCATGAGCTTATTAGCCCCCTCCTCTCGTCCCCCCTTTTCTCCCTTCCTCGACTTCCAACCACTCGCGTCGTTTTTTTCCATTGCAAACACACATGTTGATGATTATCGATTTCCCGTTCCGATGGTAGCTTTTGAGTACCGTGTTTAATTATCAATTATTGCAGACGCGCTTTCGATGGGTCGACGATCGGCGGGCGCCGCACTCGAAATGAGCGTCAGGACCAGCACCGGAGGAGGGACAGGTACGGTAGTTTTGCGAGTACGGTAGACGTCTATTGATTTGGGAAGCGTAGTCGGGGAGAATCTAGAAAAGCCAAGGGCAGAAGAATAAGTGATGGTTTGGGGTGCCTAGGAACATTTTGATATCATTTTGGTCTATAAATGGTAGTCGATCTCTTCGAAAATAGCTGGCTGGCTCGATCTGGAGATATTTGTCTCCTCCCCAATTAGGGACCACCATCAAAATCGCAAAATTTAATTTGGGACGTCAAGGCCTGTCGTGATCATTAGTCCATAGGTGTGGAATGAATTTCCAAAAAGAAAAATTATAAATAATACAAAAAGAAAAAAGATATTTGCAAAATAAACGGAGTCTCTAGGTTTATATCAGAAAAAACTCTGTTAGCTGTTCAATTCCAGTATGTCATGCTTTCCCTCGATTCTGTATCATGTTCTCCCTCGATTCTGTATCATCTCTCCCTCGGTTAAAAAGCTATAAAAATAAAGAGCATCTGGGACGTTTTCGCATGCACCATCCGCGGGCACTGACCGATTCGCGTCAAAATGGAGGAGGGGGTCGCCCTGGGGTTGGTAGTCAACTATTGTTATGTCTGGCAGTTGTGTGTCTTGAGAGAATACTTGCAGCTCCAATAGAATCGGCTTTATTGAATAAATTGCAGAGTAGATAGTTGACAGAAGAATATCCAGCAACAACTAGCCGCAACGAGGGAGAGAGAACTAACTGACGAAAAGTAGGCCAGCGAGGAATTGCAATACTTACAGTAGGAACAGTAACAGATAGAAATCAGGCAAATCGTGGTGGGAGCCCAGGGGGCATGAAATGTACTGACTACTGTAGTAGCATCAACGGGTCACATTAATTACTTGTGATTAATAATTTACATAGAATTATATTACTATACAACAACTATCAACAGCGATAATGCGCGGCCCTTGCCAAATAACGACAGTGCAAACAAGTTTTTTAAAGAAAAATGGCATGGTCAAAGCGGGCAAAACCGAAATTCGACGATAACGGCTGCGGGCGACGGGAAAATTGTGGCATTTTTGGCGTGGGGGTTGTCCATGTGGCCTATTTAGCGCACATAACAACAAAAGTCGAGGCCTTTCAGGCTAAAGTATAATTATCGCACATCAAAGTAAAAATAAAAGTGTGAAAAAATGAAAATCACAAGTGTGGCCACTTTGAACTCCGTTAATCTAAACCCCGGTCCCGGATGTTTTCCCGGATTCCGTGACTAACACTTTTTTCTGGCTATTTAAATGGTGGTCCCTACTCCCCAATGCATGAACAAGGGAGGGAAGGGACAAGGGCAGTCCTTGCGCTCTTCTCCTCTTTGTTCTCTCCCTCCCTTTATCCGGTCATAGTTCAACGCTGAAAGAATTCAAGATTCTGTCGGCGGCCTTCGCACGGGCAGTGGGTGAGCAGCGACGTGCGATGTGTTTAGAAGATTTGGAGATTTGGAGGGCTTAAATTGGAATTGTGCGGTTTCTCCGACGGTTTCCACACAACGGGGACCCACGAACGGTAAAAAAAATTGAAAATTAACTAGCACGAATCAATTGTTCTGATAATTAGAAGGCTCTTTTGAGTGCGTGTGGCTACAGTAGCATGGTCTTTGAAAATTTCTGATACGGTAGCCGACTATCCTATCGATAACTAACTTTCCTTCCTTGTAGGCACCGACGAGTGCGACGGCGGCGGCGCCTCCTCTCTGTTCTCCCGTCGAACGAAGAGTGCGGGTCGACTACTGGGTATCGCCCCACAGGGAGGAGAACTCACAGAGGCAATCAACCAGATGACACTCGTCACGTATGTTCACTTGCTGAATCTACTTATATTTGGAGGAAATTGGAAATATTAACGTTTACCCAATTATCTTTGCAGCAAGCTCCACCTGCGTGCGGCCGAGGCGCAGCGCAAGGCTGCCGCAGCCTTCGAGGCGCACGTGCGAAATTCGAGTGAGTACGGTAGCTAACGTGTTTGGTGGATCAACTACTGTTTTTTATTGGGGCCTACCGTAATCCTTACGTTCTCAGACAATGCGGCAGTGGCCGACGTCGGTCAGCATCAGGCCGATCTGCTCAAGATGGACGCCAATCACGCCACGAGATCGGCCGGAGACAGAAGACACTATATTGAGGTACCGTGGGGATACGGTAGAAGATGCATCGATAACTGATTTATCTAATTCTGGAAATCTCGATGGTTACGCTAGGTTGTGAGGGTAAGTGTAGCGTACTGAAGAAGTTTGTAGTGATCAAGGTATGATGGTCTATGGCCCCGTGTTCATAAGTGTGAGTACGAGGGTGCATTATGCATGACCCCATCTCTCCTTCGCCCTGTCCATCAAACGCCTTCCCGACTCTTCTCTCTCCTAACTGGGATGAAGTGACCGAGGGAAAGGGAAGTGAGTGACGTCCGGCAGAGGGAGAATAGTAGTGAGCGGAAGGGAGGAGATTAGGATGAGTGGAGATTGGAAGGGCAGTAAATGCACATCTTCGAGATGGGGTTACGATGTAATGGAGAGTGATAATCATACGTGGGCGCGGTCCACCGGCATCAGTCTGCACTTTTTTTGTGACACTAGCCTGCGAATTTTTTTTAGCCAGAATAAGATTTAAGCATGCTTTAAAAAAATTGTATTATAAAGGCGGCAGTCTGCAAATTTAGGCAGTTTAGCGGGCATGAGACTGCAAATTTTTTTCGGTGGATGCCTGCCCACGTATGGTGATAATCACGAAATTATTTCGGAAATTTTGTCTCGTAAAATGTAAAAACAAATGACTGTCTGCAGGAGCTCCGAAAGATCCACGAGCAAGACAAATTGGTGCGAGAGGCGGAGATGCGAGTGACCAGTCTGTATGAGAAGAAGGTGAGCTATGGTTTTTGATCGATGGTCTTTCTGTGATCTTTGATCTCTTGTTATGGTATGTTTGTTGAAAGATCAAAGATCATTCCCTGCAGGCCAAGATCACGGAATCGCTTCGGAAGGGCGGCGCGGGATTCCTGCGACGTAGAAGCGAAGACGATACGTTGAGGAAGAGACAGCAGTTGGAGCAGGTGAGCAGTTGATCTTTGATCTTTGGAATTTGATCTTTGATCTTTAGTACGTTTTGTAAGCTATAATTGATGGATTGGTTGGGTTTTCCCACTAATAAGCTATCAAATCTGTGATCTAACCTTAAAAGATTGATCTTTTATCTTTGTGCTGCAGGTGAAGATGGAAATCGAGGCGGCCGAGATCAAATTGGACGAGACGCGAAGGGAATCGGAGGTGATCAAGATGCTGCGATATCGATACGGAATGCAGGTACGGTAGGAGTGGATGTTGATTAAAAATAGCAACTAAATTAAATAATCTATAAGAATCCGTGGTTAAATAATCATGAAACTATGTGCCAAATTGACTGAATTTGTGAATTTTACTCTTATTACAGTGTCTGTCAAATACGATAGTGAATTACGGTATCCAATCAATCAATCAATAATCAATCAGGGCATCGCCGATTCGGTCATCTCGTACGCGAGTGCGACGACGGCCATCTTTGCCTGCTTCCGAGAGATCACCGAGATGGTCCCCGCCATATCCACACAGGTACGGTAGGAGGATGGGGTACGGTAGAATCAAGGGTGCGATTTGCGATACTGACCCGGTGTTGATGCACAAAATGAGTGGGTTCTTAATGTTTCTTAAGGAAGAAATGGGATATCAAAAATATTTTAAAATTTAAATGATTGTAGGACGTGATGACGATGAACTACGACGGTGCGTCGATCACGCAGAATTGCGTCTCGCGACTTCGCAGGTACGGAATCTGACCCATCGAACTACAGTACCCCTCTGAATTTACTGGAAGTTCAATCAGTTGTCGATCACGTCCCCCTGTCATACCGTACCCCTTCTCCAGAGACATCTCTTCCTCGTCGGCCGTCTCTCCTCCCTCGCAGCTGCTCGGTGCAGCGTCCCGTCGACGCTCCGACAACCATCGAAGAGGAGGTCAGTGTCTGATTCTCTCCGTTCACCATGCTCTCTCGCTTTGTCTGACTCGCGAGAATCAGTGAGGCTTGCGGATGCTATACCATTCTTTTCTTGATTCATAGCTTCTAAAAATCAATACTTTCGGAAGCTCGTAACAATTGTAGTACCAGGAAAAAGGCAAGGGGATGTTTTGATATAATTGATCAATGATCACTATATCTGTTTAGGTGGCGGATATCCGGCGCCGCCTCCCCTGCCACCTCCGGCAACGTCGGCGCACGGTGCCAGCACACCACCCCCGCCCTACACGCCCACCGCGCCCACCATGGTGAGACAAGTAGTATTCGTCGCCCTGTCAAATTTTGCATTGTGTGTGCGCGAGTACTAAACGGCGTCCTTTTGAAGTCGGAACTGCCGCAGCCGGGCGGATGCTGTGGTGCGTCGGCTACCGTAACCGAGCCACGCCCCTCGCCACCTCGCTTCAACGCCCTCTATCCACGTCTGCCCGCCAATCCGTACAGACGCGGAGGTCTGCACAGCTGAGCCCGACGTTTCCAATCCCACCACCACCACACCACGACTACCGTACTCTAGTCACACCCCACACTCACACGATTCTCCTGTTTGTACACTTTGAGATTACTGTACAAATCTACCGTACCCTGTTGTACTCTACTGTACTTTACCGCTAGTCTTCTACTCTTTTTCACGTAGAAGCACCGTTTTAAACCCATTTTGCCCGATTGTATTAATATTGTGCAGCTTTGTCGACTTTTCGCTCCAGGTGATTACCGTAACCCACACCACCTCCCTGTAACACTACCGTATTCACTTCTAATAACGACCCCTGTCTTTGATCTCGACTTGTCCCGTTTTTATTGGGCGAATCCTAACTCGAAAATGCCCTTCCTTCCTTTCTGATAATACATCTTACATTTCCGCGTTCATTTTTTTTATCATCTGCCTCCTTTTCATGGTTGTATTCCGCTTCTTGTGCTATCATTTCCTGACGATAGTTACCACGAAAAATATTATGTTTTCACACAATTCGCATGCAAGGTATCGTTGTGATTCTGTCACAGCCGCTTGATAATAAAGAATTACTAACAATTTGTATACATGAATTAAAATACTCAAGAATGAACGCGATATGTTTCTCCCGATTCAGTAATATTCATTAAAAAAAGTTTCACTTTTTGGTAAATTCGTAATTTGACCGCTCTTTTTTGCATGCGTATTTCACGGGAATTTTTATCTAATAGTTATAGGTTGAGTAATACATTGGAATAAATAGAATAAAGTATACTTGGGAGCAATCATTCTTCCCAGATTAACGATGATATTTCCATCATCTACTTCACATGTTCTCTTGCGGAAGGTCTCGTTGAATTTGGGTTACTTCGATAGGATGCTGAAAAAAAATGTACGATGATGATAGTTTGATGATTGTTGATGAATGGCTTATTTTGAAGGAACTACGCATACATTTTGTTCGAATAATAAATATCGAGCATACATTCAGAAAACATGTGCATGATGGTCGGTTGCACGATCGAGTGCGAGAACGTTGGCGACTCGCAGCAGATCTAGAATGATCTTTGATCTTTCTCAAAGACTGGTGAAAATATTGTACTACATACTATAAAATAAGAAAAAAAAATTACGACATACTAAAACTTGGTTCTCCGACCATTCTTCTTTTCATCATCTCGGAAACGACATTTCATTGCTCCACTGACGCATTTCACGATGAATCACCCTACTTCGGCAAGGTTTTTTCCTTCGATACCCTCGCCTACTTTTCATTATTCCTCCTACTGTTATGTTGTGACTTTTCTTTTTCATTTCAAGGCCATTTCAAGCTAGCTTCCATCTTTTCTGTTGCATTTCACATCCCTCTGACATTCCAACTTGACCATAGAACTATAGATTCACTGTCAGCATGGGTTCGCCGGGTCAACTGACGTTATTACTATGGAAGTGTTGGAAGACAACGACTCGATCACTCGGATGGACTATAGTTCAAATGAGTTGTTTGCACGCTTTCTCTCTCTTGTAAAATTGGTTGCAGTGCCTCTTCACAATCATACTATGGGCGATACTGTTCTACATGGGAGTATGACCAAAATTTTCTAAAAAAAAACCCTTCATATTTCTTTAATTTCAGCTAACTAAAACGAGCGAATTCTGGAACCTAAATTCCCCTAATAAAGATATGGGTGAAGGAAATCCATATATATCTACGAACGGAACGTGTTCGTACAATACAAGTAAACCAGTATAATCGATCACATAGGTAACCATGGATAATCTCAGATGCGATGGCGTCTGTGATGTACCTGATATTCGGAATGTTGCAAAGAGAGTCTGGTAAGATGTTAAAACATATTTTAAGAATCTCAGACAAATTTAGCCCCGAATCAAGAATCTGTTCGTTGGACGAGATATCACATTTTGACTCAAGTTGTTTCTTGTTCCGCGCGTAACAAAATTGCTACTAAACTATGGTCGCGTTTAAACATAAGCATTAATTATATAATTTGTGCTTAATGATCGCGAAACCATCCCAGAAATCGTGTTTTATCATTAAAAACTAAGAAAAGATAGTAAAAATAGGCTGAAAACGCGTAAAACGAAGTGAAAGTGGGCGGAGCTTACGCGCTTGCCGCGCGGAATAGTTTAATAGGTGTGCAATTACAATCGTATCATTTTAAAAATGTGATATCTGATGAAGGGCATACTCCGTAACGTATTCAAATCTAACAGCATGTGACAAATATATTCAGATTCCTTAGACTACATAAATTGAATGATAATCCACCCGAGCTTGAGGCTGATTATGAGCCCTTGATGACGATGTCGCTTCCATTCGAAAAGAAGGACTGTGAAAGAATTGGCCAAGTTAGTTTCGCCATCAGTTGTTGCCGAGGTCAAAAACAGAGAAAAAAAAGAAAGACAAAAAAGAAAAAAAAAGACAATATGAATTTTCAGTCATCTGAGCAATTCGATCATGGCTGGTATGCACGTTGCAGAGGTGCGTTGAACGATACAAATACAAATAGATAAATAAAAATAAAATAATCAAAAAATATGTATCAATTTCAGCCACTCCTCTCTTTCAACCTCTCGTTGTTTGGGTGACGGTGCGTTTAGAACATAATCTTTGGAGGTATTTCTTGATCTTTTCAGGGCATCAAACGATTCTATGTCAAATTTATCACAAAAACTACTGACGATCGATCCTCAGAGATCACTAATATTCGGATATGGGTGAAATGAGCAAATATAAATTTTAATTAACTATAATATAGTACTATATTATATTTTTCAGTTTTTCCTAATGTTCTAGATACAGCTTACCGCTCGTTATTTTCTGTGCTCAATCTACTCGAGAAGTCTCTGAAGAAGCGGCTAGCAACATAAAAGTACGTCATCTTGTTCACTTTCAATACGAGGCCCTTTTTTGTTGGATCTTTACCACATGTGAGCATTTTCAACATATCGTTTTTATGTTCTCAATACAAAGACATCTCCCAGGATTATCTTCTCTCGATGGGAATGGCTCGATCGATGTACTACCTGCACCATCGTACCAATTCTTCGTACCAATTCTTACTATACTTTTCATGATTTGAAAGGGCGAAATAATTGACGTTCATCAAATACATAATGGATAAATGCAGGTGGTTGGCCACGCGACGACCGTGTTTCGTGCCCTGAGAGTGCTCTCACCCAAGCCATTCGACCCTTCGCCCTTCGATCTACAGCACATGGGCGTGAATGATCAGCAGCGAGTCGGTCGGTTCTAGATTCTTGATTCTTGATCTTTGATCTTTGATCTCTCAGGCCGTATTCCCTACTGTGACGGGATCCTTTTCCGTCGTCATTCCAAGTGCTGGGAGCTTGTGCCGGATGCTCTGCCTCCCGTGGTCTATCGGTTCGTATCTGGTTTATATATCAACATGGCTGGGAAAATATGTTTGAGAGCCAGACTGTGTTATTGATCGTTGATTGATTGTAATAAATTGCCTATTTTGGATCTTTGCAGCTATCTCAACACGGCGATTCACTTCGAACGCCTGTACGAGTGAGAAGAGCGATAACGTCAACAAGATAACAAACACAAATTGAACATATGATAAACCCTATTCTTCTGCTGAACACACTTGCACCTCGACCACTGGAATTTATGAGATGCCACATGTTTATCCAATGCGGTTTAAGTTAATGAAAGACTTGATCGAGTATTCGTTCTCCCTTCATCTCAGGCAACGATGGGTTTCTGAGTGTGGGGAAGTCTCGTCGGATGGACGACGCGAGTGGGGATGGGATGTATGGAGGAGTCCGTGTGACCGACGACGACTGTCGGTTTCACCTGAAGTTATCAATCGCGTTGAATAAAAGAAATATTATAGTGAGTAATCAAATAAGAAGAGAGTCACCTCGGGATGAAGAGGGCGGACGAAATCGTTCTCGACCTTTCCCCCGATGGGATTGGCTGGAATCGGCTTGAGGATGGGCTTGACGTGAGGGGGGATCGTGCCGTATACCTGAACAATTATTTCGCAATTCGTTCATCTGTAAAAAGCAAAACAAATTTGATAACCTTGTCGCCTACAGCCACCGTGTTGAAGCGCTCTGAGATGCCCTATAATATTCATTTTTACACCACATTTTTGGGCACAGGTTTTCAATGTATCTCACTTCTTTTATACCCTTCGTGGTCGACACACTTTCTACATTTCCTTCTGCAGACAACTTGCGTTGTGAGCCACCATCGTGCATGGTTAGCATGAGTATAGTCACAACGTTTTTGGGCAGTGGCTAAACGGCCAATTCAAAAAAGCTCGAATGAGCGAAACATAATTTGCCTTATTCCGATTAGTTTCTAGAATGATCAAACATGGATGTTACCTTGGGTTTCGGTGCCTCAACGACCTCCGCATGACATCCTCCGCAGCCTCTCTTCGGCAGTTCACTCGCGCACGCGATGAAGAAAATGGCGAAGAGGGAGAGACGACGACAACGATTGGTGAACATTCTGGAAGGGAGGCTTGTTGATGGACTATCGACTTCGCCTGGCTATTTAGGGCAAGGAGGATATTGCGAGTCAGGTGCCCCTTAGAATACAGCAATGTCAATAATATAGGCCATTGCGTGCTGAAGCATCGATGTTACGCAGTGATGGGTGGCCAGTGTCAACAGTATTCAATGAAATGGTGCAATGAAAAATGATGAGACGATCAACTGATACTCCCTATCAATCTCCTTCTTTTATTCTACTTGTTATCACTGTTTTGCCTCAGGGCGACAATGGTAAAAATAGCCGTTTCGTGGAGTGAAAACAACATTGTTGATCGTACCCATTAGTCTCTTGATAGTAGAGCTCCAAATATGGGTAAGCGTTTCTTCATTTCACAAACTCCATACCGAAAAATGAAGAGACGTTTACTTTACTTGTCTTTGCTGACATTGAAAGCGAATTGAATCCGGGAACACAAGGTTGGGTAACTCTCTTCGCTCATTCCGATTGGGCTCTTCAGACTAATCTCTTCTCGATGAGATCTCGTTCTCTTCTCCAAATTGCTTGCCCGAAGGAGGGATCTTAGAGGAGAGGGGAAAGAGAATGGAGAGGACTCATCTCATCTATCCGCAGGTCTCTAAAAGACCCCGCCTAAAGAGGGCCTATCCTCGGCCCATTTACTCCGCCTTTCCTTCTCTCAACACGGAGATGAGGTATACACACAACCTAACTTGGAGCGTTCAGAATGGAAAGTCTCGTCTTAGATAACTGACAATGATGAAGTTCCTGTTCATTCTTCTGCTCATCTCGACAGAATGTTTGAATCATGAAAGCAGCACTCCGGGCGTTCCGTCATTCTTCAGGAGAGGTAGGTCGCGATATTTTTTTTGTAATTGTTTTCTCGCTGGTAGTGTTACTAATTCAACAAATGTATCTTATTCTGAACAATGTGAATGGTCTGAAAATAACGAGAAAGTACAGGAAAGGTCGACACAAACCTGAACAATCTCTCATCGTTGATTAGTCGAACGACGCCGAGGAGAGTGGAATCGGCAGAGAAAACAGAAGTCAAAGTTGGATTGGTGTACCAGGTACTGTAAACTGCTTCTTGGCATTAATTCCTGTAATCGAGACAATGCATTGCCGTCATGCGAGCTCGAATTGTTGCGCTCTGAAATTTTTATAATTTATAAAGAAAATTTCAGAGCGCAGTTCACTCAAAGAAGTACGAGAAAGCCCTGCAGAGGCTGAATGAGCATGCAAATGGAATTTCGTGAGTTTTTGAAACCGATTTAGCTATAGCATTTGTCATTTCAGATTCAATATGAGAGAGTTCAAACATCTGTACAATTTCACCTCTGTCGATTGCCATTTGCCCAAGGTTTGGAGTACATTTCGACTAATCGGTGCAAGAAACTGTGAATTTAGGGAGTCTTCTTCGTTAATGACGTCATCGATTGCATCTGTGGAGTGATGGTCAAGGAGCAGGTAGCAATTTTTTTTTGCTAGAATCGAAGATCTTCATTAGACCCACCAAGTAAGTATGATAACTGTTTTTCAGGTCGCTGTCATCATCTTTGCCACGACTTCTGAGGATTTTGAGGAGTCGTCCTCTTCAGGTGATCTTTTTGAAGAGAAAGTATCTAACAGACCTGCAATGAATTCAACGGACAGAATGATGAATTTGTATCTAGATTGCTCGTGTTTTTCGATACGATCAGTGAAAGATTGCGTGATATGATAAAAGAAGTTCTTGACCGTAAAATCTCTCAATCCATTTCAGAAGAGTTCTTCCTCCAAATCGCAGCTTCCACGGGCATTCCAATTATTGCATGGAACGCTGACAATTCGGCGTACTCACTGGAAAAGGTATTCAATATTGTATCGCTATAGAAATACTCTTCAATCAAGTAAAATGTGGATTCAAAAATGGATAACTTCCCACAGTTCTTCGATAAAACCACCTGACTTGTTCAATTCAGGATCTCTCGCCGTTCCGTATTATCCAACTCGTTCCTCCTATCGAACATCAGATTCGAGTGATGCTCGCGTTGTTGGAAAGGTACTCTTCGTTAATAAAACGCAATTACGCCAAAGAAAGATAATTCGGGACAATAATCCCATCATTGATTGAGTGGATTCGAATACATGCAATCCGCATACAAATCATTATCGCATCGCAGATACAACTGGACTCGATTCGGCGTTGTATGCGCGAAAATGGGAGGAGACGAGCAATTCGGATACGCGTTGAGAGATGAAATGGACCGAATGAAGAAGAGAATTCAGTTAGTACAATCGTCTTCTCATTTCTCTGTATCTCCAGTTTATTGCATCATTCCTGTTCAGATTCGAGATAATATTCGAGACGATAATCGACGCGACAAACGTGACAGATATCGATGAAGAATTGGCCAAACTCAAGAGAAGTCAGGCCAAGGTGAATCGAGCAATTCGTTTTTTTAAAGATAAATTTTGAAATTAATTTTAGGTGATTCTGTTCTGCTCCAACAACCAATACGCGAATGTGATTATGAAACGAGGACGAACGATTGGCGTGGTGACTGATAATCATTTGTGGATTGGAACGCAGTCCGTCAAGGTTCATTCATTTTTTTCTGGTGATATTGTTGTAAATAGTAAACACTACTGTTTGGAGTCCAAAACAGACATACCCGAGTGTTCAATTAGATTCATTGTCTCTATTATTATGACGGCTGAGATTTTAATCATTGCAGTCAACACGAACCGGTATGCCCAGTGGAAATCTCGCTCAAGGAATGCTCGCTATCACCTTTAACACGATTTCCGATGCGGTAGGTCATTCGATGCTCCGATTAATAATTTATTTGGTCTAGATAATCTCCACTGAAGAGGATGTTATTATCAACATCCTTCTGAATTTGCCCAGGGTCAGTATTCCTTCTTGAATTTCAGACAATTGTGCGCTTTGCAAGGTGTAGCAAATTAATGATGACGACCGTTTATTAGAAGTCTTTTTGAATTCGTTCTTGATTGTTTTAGATGATCGCGAAGGCTATAATGACTGCGAATGGTACAATGTCGTTTCAATCGACGGCTACTTGCGAATATTCAATCGGTGCGCATGGAAAAATACTTTTTTTTCATAATATCTCTCTACTATTGACTGTATGATGCAGATATTCTAGATAGAGAGCCGTCTTGGGTGGAGGGAGGAATCCTCTACCAGGAATTGCTCAAGACAAAGGCAAGAGGAAATCCATTCCACAGCAAGGCAACAATTTTTTTTACACGTTTATAAATAAAAATATATATTAACACAAATATATTTATATATAAATAAAATCTTCATAAATATACAATATATGGTTGATATTCAGCACGATTATCAGGATTTTTCTTACACTTTCAATAAGTACGGTCGACTGCAGTACTCATACCTCGAAATCTCCAATCTCCAGTACGTTTAATTTTTTCCTTACCGTACTTTCTACCGTACTCGCTCAGGAGTCCTTGCCGAGATTCGAACGCTAACGCCCGCATGGAAATGTGTTGGAAGAGAGTAAATGGCCATTCGGTCGATCGAGATCTGACTTTTATTTCCTAGGTCGGTACGTATTCCGAGAAGGGATTGCACATGGAGGATGTTGAGTGGCCGGGAGGAAGGGCCAATCCTCCTCAGATGACTGCCGATAAGGTTTTTATTAAAGATTTTTTTCAATGATTCAATTCAATTGTTTTATCATATCTACCAAGGTTAAGGAAAAATGCATTGATCTTCGTACGGTCGTGGTTGCGATTCGGTCTGATCCGAATCAAATCGAACACATTTCGCGGAACAGCTTCTGCGTGTTGTGACTAATCTATTTTTATTGATATCGCTTTTTAAATCTCAAATCTTGATCAATTCAGTACCATCTCCGCGTGGTCACTCTGCACGAGCCACCGTTCATCGTTGTTTCGGGTTGGTAATTATCGTAACATTCAAATGCTCAGCGGAGACGCTACGGTGTTTAGCGCATAATACGGAACATTTAATTCGCTAGCTCGTTATTGATTAATACTAAAATTTGGATTTTCTCAGTAAGTGCTACTAGTGCCGCTAGGAAACGATTAGGAACTAGAGCTTGGTTCGGAGACCCTCCAGTCAAAAGTTTAAATGAACGATAGGAATCGGATTACGCGGAACGGTTTATTATTTTAGGATATCACAAATAAATACCAAATGCTCCCAGTTTCAGCGAGCACCAAATTCCTGAAACCTAATAAGACATTTTTGTTCACAATGATATTTTTTAGGAGGAAACTCGTCTCACAACGTTTCGGCGTATTCATAGTTTCACTATTTCGTTCTCTATTGCAGACGTGGATCCGGACACGGGCACTTGCCCGGGCAATCGCGGCGTTGCACTGTGCGATTGGGGAGAGGGACCGGGCGGGTGAGCACATTTCGAAACCCTTTAATCATTGATCTTTGATCTCAGAGCTTTGCGATGATTATTCCAAATATTCTTTGCCCAGTTCATACTCACATTACCGCCCAGTAGTTATTGGATCTCTTGCAGGAACGGTTCGATCTCCAAGTGCTGCTCTGGCTATTGCGTCGATCTACTGGACAAGCTAGCGAACGATATGGGATTCGAGTACACACTCTACAAGGTTCGCAGTAAACTTTTAGATGCATCTTTTGGCAACAAATATTGCTTCGGTGTCCAAAAACTGAAGAGCGGCAACTTACAAGTTCCTAAAATTTTCACTTCAGGTTCGAGACGAGAAGTGGGGCATCAAGACAGAGACGGGCTGGAATGGACTTCCACAGGTAAAGAGAGACCAACGATCAAAGTACAGAGATGAAAGATAAAAGATTATACGATTTCGAAAATCAAAAACCATTCAGGATCTGATCACTGGCAAGGCGGACATGTGTGTAACCGCGCTGAAGTTGAACTCGGAGAGGGCAAAAGTAAGCGATTCGCATAGTTTTTTCTTGTTTTTTTCGCTGCTAATTTCACAAAAAAACTACAATATCTGGCGCCATCATTACGAAATTAATTTGCTCGTAACTATCAGGATATTGACTTCTCCATTCCCTTCCTCGACACGGGCATCGCAATCATTGTCAAGATCCGCAGTGGAGTACTGTCGCCGACCGCCTTCCTAGGTATGATAGGCAATGACTTTTCTGATGGTCAATTTTACCATATTTTCAAAATAGTACAAACTGTCAAAATTAGTGACAATTTGGTGGCTGTGTCGAAAAAAAAATGTTGTTGATGGAGAAGATAGGGTCTGTCTTGAGAAGGGAAGAGTCTGTATGCGCCCAGTGGGTGTTGAATAGTATTGATTTTTTATGCGTGAAGGAGGTCAACCAATGAATGTTCACTGCGCTCCATCATTTATCTTACTGGTGAAACTCATTCTACATATGAATTATCATAGGGAACAGGGTATCGATGAATTAGACGACCAGCAGTCTGCTATAACAGAATGTAATTGTAAATCATATATAACATGCCTAATTCAGAGCCGTTCGAGTACTCCATGTGGGCTACCATACTCTTTGTCTGCATTCAGGTTCTCATTTTTGATTTGTTTTGCAATAAATTGAGAGTGTGATCATTTGTGCCTCGTTCTCGTCCTCATTCCGCATCGTTGACTTCAATCATTCCCAATCGCACGGATTTTCTGGTCATGTTATTGATGAATTTGAACTTTCATTTTCTGTATTCTAAGTCTAACAAGAGGTCTTGTGAGAAGTTGAGAGTGCGATGGGATTGGGAAAATATGTCCTTCGTTCCAGGGCGCAGCTCTCTTCATCTTCGTCTTCGAATGGGTCTCACCCTACTCATTCAACATGCAGAAGTATCCACCACCTGGTCAGACGTATTCCACTCTTCCTATTCCATCAACGTGTTTATTCGTATCAATAATAATTTCAATCTTTAGATATCAAGATGACTATACCTTTCCCTTGTCTTTCATCATATCTCTTTTTCAGACCACAAATTCTCACTGTGCCGATCGTACTGGCTCGTGTGGGCGACATTGTTCCAGGCCAGCGTCTCTACGGGTTTGTTCTGTGTTTACTTGTTTTCTAAGGTTGGGTGCAGAGGAAATCATATTCAAAATCCCGAACAGATGCCATATTTTCCTTTCGATTCAGACGTTCCTCGATCCTTCTCTTCTCGCTTCATGGCACTCGCATGGGCCGCATTCGGTCTCACTTTCCTCGCTCTCTACACGGCGAATCTCGCCGCATTCATGATCACTCGAGTGCAATTCTACGATCTGTCGGGAATCAATGATACCAGGGTGAGCCGTTTTCCAGAACCAAGAAAAATTCTGCGAAAATTATTTAATTATCTCAACGAAACTTTGTACAAATATACACAGTTTAGTAGGTACAGATACAGTTAATAGAGTGATTACGGAATTGGTCCGCCCGAAGTCTTCACTTTGTTGGGCAGCGTGAACAGCTTCTTGACGCCGTTGCGGATGGTTCGGTTCAGAGTGAGATAGATGACTGGAGGCGCTCCTAAAATGTGAATTGGATTACAGTTCAGTTTGCTAGATAAGCCGCACTGACCATGACTCAGTTGCCATGCAACCTGTCCGATCTGTCGAAGTTCGGGTGGAGAATCGAAGAAGTTCATGTAGACGTAGCTGCAAAAATATCCGTGCATGAAGATGCAAAGATACATGGAAATACAAAGATAAGAAAGGTCAAACTCTCACATTAGTGATGCGATCACGTCCAATCCGCAGATAATCGAGGCTTGCATGAAGATCTGAATCTAATGGTGCGAACAGTGTCGACGTCTAGACCATTTCCAGACCGTCTAGACGATTTTGAGGGGAGTCATTCTCTTCACTCATTTCGAGGGAGAGGGGTCTCACTCACCTCATTTCCCTCTTTCAATTTCGAAGAGGATTGGAGTAATTGATGCAAAATAACTGATTTTCATAAATAATTAGATTCTCTCGGAATTGATAGAGGGAAATGAGGTGAGTGAGACCCCCTCTCCCTCGAAATGAGTGGAGAGAATGACTCCCCTCAAAATCGTCTAGACCAGACCGTCTAGACGATTTTTCTCCCAGAGAAATGGTCTAGACGTCGACACTGTTTGCACCATAATATTTGCTCTAATAAAAAATTTCGCCTTACCGATCGATTAGCGGTGACAACCGCGTTGCTTACATCCGAGCTCATTGATGACTGAAATTATTTAATTAGCT